>CM056052.1:537814148-538414148 GCA_029574335.1 Rana kukunoris | reverse complement strand
AAGCGGCGACTCTGGCAAAGAAAAAGCCGCGCACGAGCTTCAAATTGAATTGGCCGCCCTCTGACATGTGACCACGCCCCCCTCTGACGCACTGGCAGCACACTCCTAAGAGCTTGCCCGTGGCGTCAGAGGGGGGGCGTGGTCCGGCAGACAGCGGGGATTTCAATTGGAAGCGGCCGCTCCGGCGAAGAAGAAGAAGAAGGAGAAGATGCGGACGAGAAGGACAGCGGGAGGAACAGAAGATGGAAGAACACGCCGGGCAAGATGCGGGAATAGAAGACCCAAGACAGAAGCAGAGGAAGAAGAAGGAGGAGGAAGAAGAAACCCGAAGAAAAGAAGAAAGAAGATAATAAAGGACTTGTCAAAAACCGGCTCTTGTCTTTTTTAACCCTTTACATTTTTTTTCTCGTGAAATGGTAGAGGTACAAGGTACCCCATTACCATTTCACACAGGGGGGGGGCCGGGATCTGGGGGGCCCCTTTGTTAAAGGGGTCTTCCAGATTTCGATAAGCCTCCCGCCCGCAGACCCCCACAACCACCGGGCAAGGGTTGTGGGGAAGAGACCCTTGTCCTCATCAACATGGGGACAAGGTGTTTTGGGGGGCACCCCAAAACACCCTCCCAATGTTGAGGGCATGTGGCCTGGTGCGGTTCAGGAGAGGGGGGGGGCCGCGCTCTGTCCCCCCCTCTTTTCTGCGGCCGGCCAGGTCAACGTGCTCGGATAAGGGGTCTGGTGTGGATTTTAGGGGGGACTCCACGCCATTTTTTTTTTAATTTGGAGTGGAGTTCCCCTTAAATTCCACACCAGACCCGAAGGGTCTGGTTATGGATATTTGGGGGGAACCCCACGTCATTTTTTTTTTAAATTGACGGCGGGGTTCCCCTTAATATCCATACCAGACCTAAAGGGTCTGGTTATTGAATTTGGGGGGACCCCCACGCTTTTTTTTCCCTTTTTTTAATGAATGAATTATCCTGCAATTGCCGGGAGCCGACAATTCATTATTGCCGCGAGTCAGTTTTAAATGGCTTTTTTCCTTTGAAAAATGACATTTTGTGCAGAGACAGTTCTAACCACGGGAAACATGCGCTTTTTCACATGCTGACATTAGAGACCCCCATAGTACGAAATTTAAAGGAAAATTACACTTTTATTATTGCACTTTTAGCATTATTAAAATCACTGCTCCCGAAAAAACGGCCGTTTTAAAAAATAAAAAAAGCATTGGTACATGTCCCCTGGGGCAGGACTGAGGTCCCCAAACACTTTTTAGGACAAAACTTGCAGATTAGCCTTTAAAATTCACTATTAAGATTTCCCCCCATAGACTTATACAGGGAGTTCGGCGGCGGCTTTAGTTATCAATCACATCGCGCTGCTGCTGCCGCCGGTTCATGCGCCTAATTAGGGATTCATCCAGCGCACTAATTAAGGCATGTACCGGCGCAGCGCAGATTCATTAGTAAATCAGCCCCATAATCTCTTGAGTGTCTATTGTAATCATCCTCATACATTCTACCTGGTTCAGGTGATCTGTGATCTGTGTACTATCTCCCTAGTACAAGATAAAGTAAAACAAAACAGGCTGGAAACTGAATTACCAATTATTTTAAACTATAACACGCAACATAAGCAACTTGAAGCCATTCTAAAAAAGCATTGGCCAATACTAAAAGCGGATAGACAACTACAGGGAATCCTACCCAGCTACCCAAGGGTGGTATATAGAAGAGCTCCAACCCTAAGGGATCTGGTAGCGAAAAACATCCCTGACCCGCCAATGAGAAATAATTCCCTTACCTTCTACCAAGGAAAAGGTTTCTTTCCGTGTAAACGGTGTTTTGCGTGTAGACAGACCAATTTTAATGGACAAAAATGTTCTAAATTTATATCCACGGTTACCAAAAGGGAATATGACATAAAGGACCTGATTACCTGTAGGACTGAGGGGGTAGTTTATGTTTTGGAGTGCTCCTGTTCGCTTCAGTATATTGGACGGACTAAGCGACCAATGTGGAAGCGTATCAGGGAGCATGTCCAAAATATTCAGAAGGCTTTCCCCAAACATAATGTGTCCCGACATTTTGATGTGTGTCATCATAAAAATCCCAGAGAAATGAAATTTTGGGCCATTGCCAAATATAATCCACACTGGAGAGGCAGTCACAAAATAAGGGAACTGAGCAAGTCTGAGTCTCGCTGGATACATGAGATGCAAACTTTATCTCCCAATGGCCTGAATATAGATTTTGATCTTAATTGTTTCATTTCTGATTTTTAGACTTTATTTTAATCTCATGATTTTTATTTTTATTTCATTCTTCTTTGGATCTTAGTGATGGTCCCATTGCTATTATCAGTATAGATGCATATGTAATAGCATATATATTTTTTATTTTTATTATATATATATACAATTTATAAATTTTGTATTAATTTAATCAGTGTATTATATGGTTATGTATGATCTGTTCAGTACCTGGCCACGAGATGGCGTATTTAGGTATTTGAAATGGTAATCATTAGTGTTCTTAATCTTTTTAATTTATTTGATATATGTATTAAAATTCTATATATCCATGTATCGGCCTTTGCGCTCATATAAAACCTACTATGTGCAAGGTTTGTAGCCACAATGATGTTTGTATTTTTCCCTGTTGCTCACTCCGATGACACGCTGACATCGAGGAGGCTATTTAAACACAAGCTATCCTCAATCACCGTAGCAACCCATGAATAAGTCGCGTGCCCGTGACGTAACGCGTAGGGAGGAGTCTACGATCGTATCCGAGTCTATCGGATCGAGTTGAGGAGACAGCACACTGAGTGGCGTATCATGCTTATACTAAGCGGGGATTCGTGAGTGCATCTGTTGATGTTTTTGGATCGCATTATCCGCCTGCTTTTTGATGTTTGTGCAATGAGGTTTTCTTTTTCTTTTTTTCATATCCATCCGCACACGAGTGCCTGATCACCTGAGTCACAGTGTGAAGGACTGGGATCCACACTCTTAGTGAAGGAGGGCATCATTCATGTTATGTTTTGTTCCTCTATGGAATCCGTGTTGCTGCCTTCACTGTGCACCTGATTTAGGACTAATCACATCAACACATATGGAGACTGTTTCTCCCTGATTTGTTTGGTTGTTTGATTTGTTTGTTTGTATGATTTACACCTATAAGTTAATATTAGCGCATCCTACTATATAATATTTTTCTCACTGTTTGATTTGGTATCACATGGATAGCAGCTGTGTTATTTAGTTTTTTATTTTGGTGTTCCTAGGATTAACTATTTAATTAGCGCTGTAGTACACTATTTTTTCACTTTTTAGATTCCCCACCAACCACTGCAATCCTGGAGGAATGTTTTCCTCCTACCATAGGCTCATTCATTCATTATTTTTGGCCTCCCTGTCGTTACATGTTCATCACCTCAACTCCCGGGTGGGGTATCCCCCCAATGCTCCCTACATTTTATACCATGATTTACGCTCTTCTATTCTACTTATAGGTAAGAGAATTGGACCTAAGTTCTTTGTATCACTTTTCTTATTTTAGTCAATTACCATTGATTATCAATCTTTTATTCTTTTTAGGTGCCTTTACTCTATAGCCTGCTCCTGATGAGTGGATTAAATCCACGAAAGGCATCAAGACCCTCTTTTTTGATACCATATCTCAGCAGTCATGTACCTACCATGGGTTTTTATATGGTTGAATCATCAATTAATTTTATACAATTTTTTATATTTCTTTGAGGTCATTGCTGGTTCATCAATTATCGTGTATATTAGTGTTCTTATTATGTTATCAATGATATTATGTGACTACCAATCATGTTATATGCTATTTTATGTACCCTATGGGCCAGATTCACGTATTCCAGAGCATCTTTGCTCTGGAGTAACGCTTCTCATTTGCGTTGCGCTGCCGAATTTTTAGGAGCAAGTGCTGTCATTCACGAAGCACTTGCTCCTAAAGTTGCGGCAGCGCATCGCAAATGAGCCGGCGGAATTCAAATGTCGCGGGTACGGGGCGTGTAGTATGCTAACTACGCGCGATCCCGCCGCCGACGTACTGCGCATGCGTCGAGTGTCAAAACATCCCCGTGCGCATGCTCCAAAATCTGTGAATGAACGTCAATGACGTCACATTCCCATTCATGACCGTTTTACGCAAGCGACGTTTTTTTTTTTTTTTACCCGACGCGATGACGACGCCTATACCTAACATAGGATACTCCAGCCCCATGTAGGTATATCTATGCGCCGCGTATCCCGTCCGGAAACGTCGTACCGTCATTGCGTCGCGCCGGAATTCGATCGTGAATTGCCGATTTCCGCTCATTAACATATTTTTTGAGCGTAAATCGGCGGGAACGCCCCCGGCGCCATTTTTAAGTTGAAGTAACGATGCGATGGCGAAACTCAGTTACGCTCATCGCATCGGAACTTCAACCCGGCGTTTCTTGTTTTCTGGTTACAGAAAACAGAAACGCCGGCTCAAAGCCACTGTTACGCTGGCGGATCACTCGATCCGCCAGCGTAACCTTTCATGAATCTGGCCCTATATCGATTTTTTGATCAATTATAATATTTAACCACTTGCTTACTGGGCACATATACCCCCTTCCTGCCCAGGTGAAATTTCAGCTTACGGCACTGCGTCGCTTTAACTGACAATTGCGTGATCGTGCAACGTGGCACCCAAACAAAAAGAAACGTCCCTTTTTTCCCCACAAATAGCTTTCTTTTGGTGATATTTGATCTACGGTTTTTATTTTTTGTGCTATAAACAAAAAAACAGCGACAATTTTGAAAAAAAAACACAATATTTTATACTTTTTGCTATAATAAATACCGATACGTATTCTTCTACTTTTTTTGGCAAAAAATAAAAAATCCCAATAAGCGTATAGTGACTGGTTTGCGCACAAGTTATAGCGCCTACAAAATAAGGAACATAATTATTATTTTTTTTGTATTATTATTTTTTTACTAGTAATGGCGGCGATCTGCGATTTTTATTGGGACTGCGACATTATGGAGGACACATCGGACACTTTTGACACGTTTTTTGGACCATTCACATTTATACATTAATCAGTGCTATAAATATGGGAAGGGAAGGGGTTAAACACTAGGGGGCGAGGAAGGGGTTAAATGTGTACCCTGGGAGTGATTCCTACTGAGTGGGGAGGGGACTGATTGGTGGAGGTGACCGATCTGTGTCCCCATGTACAAGGGACACAGCATCGGTCTCCTCTCCCTGACAGGACGTGGATCTCTGTGTTTACACACAGAGCTCCGCGGTCCTGCTCAGTTACTGGGCAATCTCGGGTACCTGCGGGTCATCGTGGCCGCCAGGCACGCGTATCATGTTCCCAGTAATGCGACGGGTGCGCGTGTGTGCCGCCGGCCACACACACGCCCCCTAGTGGCTCTAATAGACGAGGACGTCATATGACATCCTGTCAGAACAATAGAGCTATCGTGCCGCCGTCAATTGACGGCGGCCGGTAGTGTAGTGGTTAATAAACGTATGCTCTTTTTTGATTCAACCTACCCACATGTGATGTTTCATATAAAGTCCCACCATCCCCAACATTCTCCCCTCCTTTTCTCCCTCCTCCATCTAAATGTATGGCGGCACTGTATTGAGTGGCTTCCAATGTTCTATATTGTTTTTGTACTTATGAATTTTTTTTAATTTAACCCCTTAACACCCGCCCGCCGTCAAATGACAGCAGACGGGATACTCTATTGTTCTGACAGGACGTCATATGACGTCCTGTCATTTAAAGCCGCTAGGGGCCGCGCCCGCCCGTTGCGTTACTGGGAACACTGGGCGCGTGCCCGGCAGCCACGATGACCGCCGGGCACCCGCGATTGCCCAGTAACTGAGCAGGGACGTAGAGCTCTGTGTGTAAACACAGAGCTCCACGTCCTGTCAGGGAGAGAGGAGACTGATCTGTGTCCCTTGTACATAGGGACATAGATCGGTCACCTCCCCCAGTCACCCCCCTCCCCCTACAGTTAGAACACTACTTAGGAAACACATTTAACCCCTTCCCCGCCCCCTAGTGGTTAACCCCTTCCCTGCCAGTCACATTTATACAGTAATCAATGCATATTTATAGCATTGTTCACTGTATAAATGTGAATGGTCCCAAAAATGTGTCAAAAGTGTCCGATGTGTCCGCTATAATGTCGCAATCCCGAAAAATAATCGCAGATCGCCGCCATTCCTAGTAAAAAATAAATAAATAAAAAAATCATAATTATGTCCCCTATTTTGTAGGCAATATAACTTGTGCGCAAACCAGTCACTATACGGTTATTGCGTTTTTTTTTTAACCAAAAATATGTAGAAGAGTACGTATCGGCCTAAACTGAGATACATTTTTTTAATTTATTTTTTAAATGGGATATTTATTATAACAAAAAGCAAAAAAATATTGGGCCAGATTCAGGTAGAAGTTACGCGGCTTATCTCTAGATAAGCCGCGTAACTTCTAACCTACTCTGGCGTATCTGTTTTCTGTATTCAGAAAACAAGATACGCCGGGATTGAGTTAGGATACGAGCGGCGTAATTGTATTTCGCCGTCGTATCGGAACTGCAATTTTAAAATGCCCGCTAGGGGCGTTCCCGCTGATTTACGCCGAGACTATGTAAATCAGCGAGATACGGCAATTCACGAACATACGCGGGCCCGACGCAGTCACTTTACGATGTTTACGTAAGGGTTTTCCCGGCGTAAAGATAAAGCAACAAAAAGCAAGCGCATCCTATGTTAAGTATGGCCATCGTGACCGCGTCAAATTGAAAAAGTTTTACGTTGTTTGCGTAACTCGTCCGTGAATGGGGATTGACGTCATTGACGTTCACTTCCAAAACACCGTCATAATTTGGAGCATGCGCACTGGGATACATTGACAGCTGGCGCATGCACAGTACGGGATCGCACCTATTTTAAATACTACACGCCCCCTACCCGCCCAACTTGAATTCAGCCGGCCCATTTTCGCTACGCCGTCGCAACTTTAGGAGCAAGTGCTTTGTGAATACAGTACTTTCTCCTAAAGTTTCGGTGGAGTAACGTAAATGAGCAACGTTACGCCAGAATAAAGATGCGCCCATGTACCTGAATCTGGCCCATTGTGTTTTTTTTTTTAAATGTACGCTCTTTTTTTGTTTATAGCCCAAAAAATAAAAACCGCACAGGTGATCAAATACCACCAAAAGAAAGCTCTATTTGTGGGGGAAAAAGGATGCCAATTTTGTTTGGGAGCCGCTTCACCCGACCACGCAATTGTCAGTTAAAGTGCCGGAAGCTAAAATGTGGTCTGGGCAGGAAGGGGTTGTAGGTGCACAGTAGGCAAGTGGTTAAAGAATAACAAATAAAAAAATATATATATATGAGTTTTATTTATGCCTGAGCAGCCTTATGGGTTCTTGAAATATCAGTGGGCTGGCATAGAATATAATTAGCACCTTGACTTCTTAATTTCTCTTGTATTTTGTTGGAGTTTGTTCCAAACACGAATCTGTCATACAGCATTACATCAATATCAGAGAATTCACAGTATCTAGTTGATAGTTTTAGGTCTGCCTCAAACTGTTCAGTTGATTCACTTGCACTCTACATTTTATTTTTATCTGCCATGAATATTGTTACTTTTGTGGTCACGCAACCATTGCATCTTTTTTCTTAATAAGTACTCAACTGCTCAATCTTTTCTGCAGACACGTCTTCTATGAGTTGGTAATGTTACTGCCATTCTTTCCAAAACACAAAAGCAAACAAGACTTTTCTTGCACTTTCATTTCTTCAAGACAACATTCTAAGATGAGATCATTCTAAGATGAGATCAGCATGTTGTTTAAACTTTTTTATTCATCTAAAATAGCTACTCAATCTCAGTTCATACTGTCTGGTTGAAAACCAACTCTATTTTCAAAGCCAAGGGCTTGTTTAATTTATCGGCTTGTGTTTTTTGGAATGGACACAGGCAGTAGCGGTGCGTTGAGAGTTGGCGCAGGAGCGTCGCCCCCTCTCTCACCTGCACCGCCACTGAAGTCAACAATGCATAGATTCATGCGTTGCATGAATCTATGTATTGTCGCCGCCACAGCTGCCGCCCACTATTCAGATGGACGGCCCCCTGGTGAGCGCTGGCCATCTGAATAACAGCAGTTGTTTGGCTTTTGAAGTGTCTATCAGAGCCAGAGCTTGTGGGCTGTAATCGGCTTTCAAATAGTTAACCAGGGGGACACACAGGGTGCGTCTCAACCAATCAGGTTCACCGGGTCTGGTTACCGGTAACCTGATTGGCTGAAGTGACATTGAGGACGGGAGAAGACATCGAGGGCGGGAGAAGATATCGACGGACAGTGGAGGGAGAATGGCTGACCTGAGAAAGGTAAGTGCCGGGCGGGGGGGTCAATCTGGTGGTATTTGAGGGGGCAATCTGGCAGCATTTTACAGGGAAAACTGGTGGTTTTTGAGGGAGCAAACTGGCCGCAATTGATGGGCACAATGGTGACAATTGATGACAGGGCACAGTGGCTACAATTGATGGGAACAGTAGCGACAATTGATGGCACAGTGGTTGCGTTTGATGGCATGGCACAGTGGCAACAATTGATGGACACAGTGGCGACAATTGATGGGCACAGTGACTGCAGTTGATGGCATGGCACAGTGGTGACAATTGATGGGCACAGTGACTGCGTTTGATGGCACAATGGCTGCGTTTGATGGCATGGCACAGTGGTGACAATTGATGGCACAGTGGCGAAAATTGATGGCACAGTGGCAACAATTGATGGGCACAGTGGTGACAATTGATAGGCACAGTGGCTACGTTTGATAGGCACAATGGCTATGTTTGATGGCATGGCACAGTAGCGACAATTGATGGCACAGTGGTGGCAATTGATGGACACAGTAGCTGAATTTGTAGGGCACAGTGAGACTGCAATTGTTTTGTTTTTTTCGTTCGCTAGCACCGGAACGGCTCACAGACACATGCGTTGTGGTGGGCTTTCTACTTCACTGGCAACACACCTACATGTACCAAGCGCACCCCGAAACTCTGCACATACCGCTCCCCTAATCTCTGTACTATGTACCAAGCACTCCCAAGATCTCTGCACGTAGCGCACCCCTAATCTCTGTACTATGTACCAAACCCACCCCCGGAACGCTGCACGTAGTGCACCCCTAATCTCTGTACTATGTACCAAGCAGCACACCCAAGATCTCTGCACGTAGCACACTCCTAATCTCTGTACTATGTACCAAGCACACCCAAGATCTCTGCACGTAGCGCACCCCTAATCTCTGTACTACCGGTATGTACCAAACCCACCCCCGGAACTCTGCACGTAGCGCACCCCTAATCTCTGTACTATGTACAAAGCGCAACCTGAAACTCTGCACGTAGCACACCCCTAATCTCTGTACTATGTACCAAGCACACCCAAGATCTCTGCATGTAGCACACCCCTAATCTCTGTACTACGTACCAAGCACACCCAAGATCTCTGAACGTAGCGCACCCCTAATCTCTGTACTATGTACCAAGCACAGCCAAGATCTCTGCACGTAGCGCACCCCTAATCTCTGTTCTATGTACCAAGCACACCCAAGATCTCTGCACGCTACACACCCCTAATCTCTGTACTATGTACCAAGCACACCCAAGAACTTTGCACGTAGCACACCCCTAATCTCTGTACTATGTACCAAGCACACCCAAGATCTCTGCACGTAGCGCACCCCTAATCTCTGTACTACGTACCAAGCACACCCAAGATCTCTACACGTAGCACACCCCTAATCTCTGTACGATGTACCAAGCACAAGCAAGATCTCTGCACGTAGCCCACCCCTAATCTCTGTACTATGTACCAAGCACACCCAAGATCTCTGCACGTAGCGCACCCCTAATCTCTGTACTACGTACCAAGCACACCCAAGATCTCTACACGTAGCACACCCCTAATCTCTGTACGATGTACCAAGCACAAGCAAGATCTCTGCACGTAGCCCACCCCTAATCTCTTTACTATGTACCAAGCACACCCAAGATCTCTGCACGTAGCTCACCCCTAATCTCTTTACTATGTACCAAGCACACCCAAGATCTCTGCACGTAGCCCACCCCTAATCTCTTTACTATGTACCAAGCACACCCAAGATCTCTGCATGTAGCGCACCCCTGGGAGGAGGGGGTTTTGGGGGGTTGTAGTCGAGTTCCTTTACCTATTTTCTGAGAAAAAATCCCTGTATTTGTACAGGTATATGCACAATCTATTCCACTCTCTTTATTAGAGAAAACAGTCTCTGTGTGCATCATGCAGTCTAGGCAGAAGAACAGAGAGAGTGAGAGGATTTATGAGCCCTCCTAACAGCGATGGCTGTCAAGATACTAGTTTTATGCAAAAGGAGTTTGACACATTGTCAGTCCGGCTCATATGACATGGCTCTAGAGAAGCCGTGTTCAGCTGAAAGGTAAATAACCGGAGTTGGTTGAAAAGGCTGTGAAATATTTAATGCTGTAAATCATTCAGTACATTTGTAAGGGAATGGGGTGGATTCTGCGGCATACATCAAAATTCACAGGTGTATCATTCCAGTGCAATGATTACTGAAAGCTGCGAGATTCACCATTCCCACAATATTTCAGCAGTTTAAATGGGGAATTTAGTTACAACCACTTAAAAGAGAAGTGTGGCCAAAGCTTTGGCTATAACTCTCCTCTGGGTCACAGACCGGCATCCAGACTCTGGAAGGATCCCAACAATAATGTCAGGATCCACCCAGATGTCTGACCTGCATTTGTCTCAGCCTCTCAAGTGCTTAAGCCAGTCACTACTGCCCCCTCTCCTGCCTGGCGCTACAGGGGCAAGAGCAGTGGCTGACAGTCACCACTCTCTGCTCAGAGTAGACTGACGACTGAGTGATCAGATGTCATGTGATCACTCAGTTCTTGAGCCGACGGGAGACAACTGCAGCAATACAGTGATGCTGCAGCCATAAATGTACGTTTTAAGATTTTTTTTTACAATCTCACACTTCTGCTTTACCCACTTCCCACCCATGCTATAGTCGAAAGATGGCTACAGCATGGGCTCGCATTGCTGGGAGGGCATCCATAGACGCACTTCTGTGATCGCGCTTCCCTCGTGCACACTGCTCTGCACAATGGCATTGATCTGTGATCACTGTGTAATTAGAATACCCTGATCACAGGTCAGGACAAAGAGCCAATCACAGCGGCTCTTTCCCATGTGACCAGCTGTGTAAAGTCACAGTTGATCACAGTGTAAACATGATTTTATGGTTATCAGCAATCCTCTCATTTTATAAAAAGTTGTGTGTGTTACCGGCGCCAAGATAATATCACTATTCTTATTAAGTCTTGCTGCAATAAAAGTGCAACCTCAAAGGTTGGGTTGAGATTTGTGTATTTGTGAAGTAAATTGTGCTAACTTATATTTATATAAATATTTTACCACGACTGGTCCTGTGAACTTGTCACTTAAAAAACAAGAAGTATGTACATGTGTCTATGATTATTAATTAATGTGCAAACAATCAACAAATAATTTGCATTAAATACCAATACAGTGCCCTGTACCAAACTATAACATATGAATTTTTCAATCCATCAAAAAAATGTGAAATAAATCCAAAGAGATTTCAAATATGCTACTGTTACAATCCACAAATTAAATGTGCCCCAAAAAAGCAAGAAAAATGTATTATATACGAGAAAAAATATAAAATATATATGTGCTAAAAAGTCCTTAATAGATCATTTTTTGCAGTGATGCCCAGCTATGTTTCCACCTTCACCGCAAATAGTGCCTACACTGTCACCGGAGAAAATGGCCTCTCACCAGATGGACCCAGAAATCTGCCTTTGGTTCATATGGATAACCACTCCCTCTCTCAGGTTTATTAGCAATCACTCCTAATGCTTTTGGCTGTAGTCTCGTTCTATATCCACTCATGTAACATATAGAAGACTATCATGGTCTAGTATATCAAAGAATTTATTATGATTAAAACATATAGTTATTCCACTCACATATAAAAGTGCCTGGGAGCCGGCACTGAGCTAATCCAGCCGTAAATAGGAGTATACAAATATACGAGTATGTCCTGGTCCGCACGTCAGGATTAGCTCAGTCCCGGCTCCCATATTAGTGCAGCCTCATCAGTGCAGCCTATCAGTGCCACATATCAGTCCAGCCTATAAGTGCCCATCAGTGCCATATATCATTGCAGCCTCATTAGTGCCCATCAGTGCAGCCTCATCAGCGCACATTTGTGAAGGAGAAAATATTACATTGTTTGTGAGAAAACAACGTCTTGGTCATTACACCTACGTCAAGATATCTTTTAAAAAAATCTTTAGCAAAAAAAAAGCAATAAACGGGGTACAGATCGCCGCTGAGATCTGCCTATAAATGGAGAAATTGCTGATACTCTCCCTAGGAGTGGCCGTCCTGTAAATTGCAAGAGCACAGCACATAGTCATTTGTCTGTCTGACCTGCTTCAACAAGAATGGACTTTGAAATCCATATCATTCCAAAATTCCCTGTATGTGTACGAAATTATCATCGATGTTGTGTTTTCTTAAAAAAACAAACAAACAATATATTACATTGTTTGTTCTTGGGTCAAGATATCTTTTAAAAAAATCTTTAGAAACAGAGAAAATTTGTCTGTCTGACCTGCTTCAACAGATTCCCACAAATAAAAAAACAAAACAACAAGAAAAAAAGTACCCTGTAGTTAGTAGCTAAAATAAAGAAGGGGGCTTTGTCCTCAACAGACTTACATCTTGTGTGGTGTGATGTCATGAAGTAAATGAATATTTAAGTTTTTTTTTTTTTTTTAAGTGGCAATAATTCTTGTTAAAAGTTAAAAAATAAAAAATGACATAACGAGGGCGCATGCGCGGCAGCTCCTGACATGGACGCCTAGTCAGAGAGCTCCGCTCCACTCCAGCTGACCGGGTCCTCCAGCGCCGCGAGCACCACCGCACTCGGCCGGATTCGCCCCCCCGCGGACAGCTGACACCCCGCAGAATCCCCCGATGCACTCGGGGACGGCGAGGAGAAGCCTGCACTACCCCCCCGGGACGGAGAACGAGCAGGCCGCGAGTCCCAAGATGGCGGCCGCTCCACCTCACACAGCCCGGGATCACATAGCTAGCGCTTCAGTGGCAGCGCCTCCTCACTCACAGTTACTCGGCCTCACAGTGAGTACTGCTGCACTGGGTCCTGTCTCCCCTGCCTCAACGGAATCCCTGTTGAACCAGACCCTGGAGGAGCTGGGTCTCTCCCCCATGGAAGCAGGTCCCCCCCAGCAGATAATACAGGCTGGGGATTCGGGCCTGGTCCCTCCTGTGTCCATGACAGACATGTTTGCTAAATTCGCTGAGCTCCTGGACAGGGGCTTTAGCCAACAGGATCACTACTGATATTAAGGCAGACCTCCACTCCATAGGCTCCAGAATTGAGCTAGTTGAAAATTATTTAGAAACCACTATTGCTAGAACAAATCAAAATACCGACAGCATCCAGACCCAGCAGAATCAACTAGAGTTGGCAAATGCTAAAATAGATGAACTTGAGAACAGGAACAGACGCTATAATTTTAGGGTTAGGGGACTCCCTAAATCCTACAAAGATGTCCCTGACACAATTCGGTCACTCATTAAGGAACTGATCCCTGATATCCCTCTCCACAGGCTGGAGCTCGACCGAGCTCATAGGGCCCTGCGGCCCCCAAGGTCTGACGGCCTCCCCAGGGATGTTGTGGTGAAGCCACACTTCTATACGGTTAAGGAGGAGGTCATGCGCAAGTCACGGTCCATGTCAAAACTCTCGTTCCAGGGTCATGTGATCCAAATCTTTGCCGACTTATCTCCGTCTACCATTCAGAAGAGAAGGGCCCTCAAACCACTGCTTAATGTATTGATCGACAAAGAAATCAAATACTGATGGCTCTTCCCATTCCAACTTAAGTTTATCTACAAAGGCAAGCCCTATACGTTTGCCCCCCTGCAGGGGGGTGAGATTCTTCTACTAAAGCTGGGCCTCATCAGACAGGATCCAAACCTCCAGCCTCCTGTGCTTGCTCCCAACTCGTCGAAAAGACAGTTGCCTACCAGTCCATTACAACCGATGTGGGAACGCTCCAGGACCAAGAAATCCAAGGACACTCCTCCATGAGACGTTTGGGTCCCCGGAACTTGCTCACTTTGTTCCTTTTTTTCTTTGAGTACAGGGACGACTCAGACTCCTTTTGATCCTCACTGAGCTAAATTGTCCCTGTGCACCCTTTCATGCCTCAATTTAGGCAGCCACACGAGTTCTGTGCCCCTGAGGGGTTCCCCCCCCCCCTATTTTTTTTTTCTGTTTGGGCTTGCATCCCTATGTTGGTCTGGGCCCTGGGGCTGGGGGGTGGGGGGGGGTCTGGTGACTATTTTTGCACGCCTATTGCTTTCACACAGATGATTCTAGATGGTATCCGGGCCTTCCTGTCCCCTTTCCCCCCCCCGCCGCCCCTTCCCTGGTCTCTCGACCCTCCTTCCCTGCCCTTCCCACCCACCCATTCCCTCCCTTCCCCATCCCCCTCTTCCTATTCCTTTTCACCCTTACTGCAGGTCTCGGGAAGTTTATCTGTTTTAATATGTGGCTCTGAATTTGTTCCTCTCAATTTTTGTCCTCGCTAGGGGTTTAGTATACGTATGAATGCATATGTGTTTGTAGGGGTATATATTCGTTTATATATGAATTGTTATTTTATTTTTTTCTTCTCTCAAAGATTAAGTCTATATAGGTGCTCGATATGATAACGGGCGCCAGGCCCACTTTGCTCCCCCTTTTTTAAAGCATGATTTAAATTGGCCCCGCGGCTGGAGTGGGGCTCATGCACCCCGTCCTGCCTTGAAGAACAGGCTTTACGCCATTCTCTTGTCAGGATTGCTCCCCTCTTCGTAGAAGGGAGTTTTTTTTTTCGAATCACCTTACGAATGGAGGACCCTTTATCCTCCACCCTCCGTGAAACTCTCTTGTTTCTCGGCTGTCTCTTTTTTCTCTTTCCTTCTTTCCTTTTTTACCTCTTTAGTGTTTGTATTTTTGCAGTGGCCGACTTGGGAGGAGCCCCACAAATTACCCTAGCTGCGGTGAGGACCGTCTGTTTACTGGAGAGCGTCGCTGATTGTGGAGATGAAACGGTAGGTGCCCTTGTGGTGCTCGATGGTCGCTCCCTTCTGCTCTATGGCTAATTCCCCCCCAGAATCACGCCCCTTGAAGGTGGTGTCTCATAATGCACAAGGCCTAAATTCCCCGGTCAAGAGGCGAAAAGTACTACAATATTTTCATTCCCAAAAAATAGATGTGGCCCTAGTTCAGGAAACGCACTTTCCTAAACGTTACAGCCCAACGTTCCTACATTCCAAATTCCCTACCTTCTATCTAGCCAATGCGGATGACAAAACAAAAGGGGTGGGCATTCTCTTCTCCCACAAGTGTAGATTCTCCCTCAAATCAGAACATAAAGACCCAGAAGGCAGGTACATTTTGATCATTGGGGACCTAGATGACCATACATACTCTTTTATCTCATACTACGCCCCTAACAAGGGTCAATTCCCCTTTTTTCAATCAATGTTGAGATCCCTGACTCCCTTATTAGAAGGTACGGTGATATGTGGAGGCGACTCCAACACCGCTTTTGATCAGGGCCTTGACAAATCGCTCCCCCCGGGCAAACAACTCACTAGACCCACTACACAAAGCCTACGCATCGCCAAACTCCTTTTTGATCACGGTCTGGTTGATATCTGGAGAGAAATAAACCCGACGATGAGGGATTACACTCACTATTCTAGCCCACACTGCTCCTTTGCGCGCATAGATCACATATTCCTTCCCACTGCTATAGTTCCCCTGGCCTCCAAGTCTTACATCAGAGACGCTGTCTGGTCAGACCACTCCATGGTTTTTCTAACGCTACAGCGCCCCTCGGGTAATCGGATGCCCGTCCACTGGCGACTGAATGAGTCCCTATTGAGTGACCCAATCAGAACAAAGGAAATTAAAAGCGCAATAGACCTTTACTTTCTGACTAATGATGTACACGACACTACACCTACCTGTCTCTGGGCAGCTCATAAAGCTGTAATCAGGGGTTAACTTATTCAAATGGCTTCTCAGATTCACAGGGCCAGAAAACTTGAGATAACAAAATTAGAACAAGACTTCGCTACCCTAGCAAAGAAGCATAAAGCAAATCCTAGGCCTGTCCCTGTAGAACAACTGGACTCGGCCCGCACTGCCCTGAATCTGGCCCTAACTACAAAGGCTGAAAAATGGTTGCGATGGAATAAAACCCGATTCTACTGCCAAGGTGATAGGATAGGATCCATGCTTGCAAGTAAGCTTACGCCGAAAGTTCGCTCTTTTGCCCTCCCCAAAATTAAAATTCATGGTGGCACTTTATCCCAGAACCCTCAACGTATTATGGAGGAATTCCATTCCTTCTACAAATCGCTTTATGGCAGGAATGAACACCCTTCACAACGCATGATGGACAAATTCCTAGATAACCTCCAACTTCCCAGATTAGCAGACAGACATCGCTTGAAGTTGGAAACCCCTATCTCGTCGGAAGAGGTATGCGCGGTTATAAAAACACTAAAATCACAATCTGCTCCCGGCCCGGACGGGTTTTCTGTCCCTTACTATAAAACCTTCGCTGAAACCCTTGCACCTTATCTGGCCCGATTCTTCAATGCTCTGCGATGAGGAGACCGTCTGGACACCGCAAGTAATTCTGCTTATATTTCGGTTATCCCTAAACCAGGGAAAGACCCTAGTTCAGTTTCCAACTACAGACCGATCTCGCTCATCAATAATGACTTGAAGATTCTGACTAAGATCCTTGCTGACCGCCTAGCCTCTTTCATTAGCCTCTATGTTAATAAGGACCAAGTGGGATTCATTCCGGGTAGACAGGGCCCAGACCAAATCCGTCGAGCAATTGATATTGTGTCCCTTCTCAACTCCAACTGGGATGACGATTCTCCTAGGCAGGGTTGTCTCCTCTCACTAGACCTCCAGAAGGCTTTTGATAATGTGCACTGGCCTTATATTTTCGCTACCCTGAAACGATGGGGATTTGGAGAATCCTTCACCAATATCTTACAAGTCCTATATTCCACCCCAGAGGCTCGGGTTCGTCTGCAGGGATTTTACTCGGAGCCTTTCCAGATATCCAGAGGCACCAGACAGGGATGCCCACTTTCGCCCCTAATTTTCGCCATAGCAATCGAAACTCTGGCGATAGCAATTAGATCCGACCCGAATATTCACAACATATGCCGACTATTGGATGAATTTGGAAAGGTTTCAGGGCTCTTAGTCAACTATGATAAATCCCAAGCACTCAACATCAATATCCCAGTTTCTCTGCTCTCCAGGATTAGGGAGCACTTTCGATTCACATGGAATGACGAGTCCATCACATATCTGGGGGTCAAGCTGACCTCCAAGGTGGAACTCCTTTATCAAGCTAACTACCCCCAGCTATACCAAAAACTAGAAGGCGACCTCTCCAGGTGGTCTCGGTTGTCTCTTTTCTGGCTGGGCAGAATCACTGCGATAAAAATGACGCTACTCCCACGCATCTTATACTACTTTAGAGCGCTGCCTATCCCCCTTGTCAGGGCGCATCTAAAATCTTTTCAAAATAAAATCATCAAATTTGTCTGGGGTGGGAAGGGTTACAGACTTTCAAAATCGGTTTTGTTCCAGGCTAGGGAGGAGGGTGGCCTGGGTCTCCCGAACTTACTTCGGTATTTCCAGGCGGCTCAACTTGCTCAAATCTCCACGGTTTACTCCCGCTGGGAATTGCCTGATTGGATACACATTGAAAGGCAAGCGGTTCTGCTCCACACCCTGGACTATCTGTTGTGGTACCCTAAATCGCTGAGACCCTCCATATTGTCCCCAACCCTCTCTCACTCCTTTGCCCTCTGGGATGGCCTTAGGAACAACGCGCGGCTGATATCGCCCATTACCCCACTAAAACACTTATTCCAAAACCCGGAATTCTCGCCAGGGCTTAATGTAACAACATTCAGATGGTGGATAGATAAGGGAATTTATAGAATAGGTCACTTCCTCGGCCCTGCGGGCCCTCACTCTAAAACATTTTATACCAGGGATCTGGACATGCCTCAGACAGAACTTTTTCGCTATGCTCAGATCTCCTCCTTCCTACATAAACTATGGACGACACATGCCCATAGCCCACGACTTACGTCATACGAACAATGGTGTGGCCAGATAGATGAGCAGAGGGGAGGAATCACTGTAATTTACAGGGCACTTTCTTCCACTAGCTCCAAGACTTCCTTCATGCTGGCTTGGGAGAAGGATTTATCTCAACAATGGACGTTAGAGACATGGAATAGAAACTTTTTTCAATCTTACAAGGGGATAATTAACTCTAACCTTGCAGAATCTAGCATAAAGATTCTCTCCAGATGGTATCTGGTCCCCTCTAGGCTAGCCAAGATGTACCCAGCGTCATCCCCCTTGTGCTTTAGGGGCTGTAACCATAGGGGTGATATGTTGCATGTGTGGTGGGGTTGCCCCAGGATACGGGGTTTTTGGAATAAAATCTTCTCCTGGATTCGCAAGATCACGGAAGCATCCATCCCCACGTCTCCCCTAATTGCCCTCTTAAATTTTCCAGCCCAGACAGTGTCCAGGAGTGCACAACGCTTGATCTTTTTTATCCTCTTAGGTGCCAAACTCACTCTGGCCAAAGCCTGGAAAAAAACATCTGTATCAACTCTTTTAGCTAAACGGAAGATTTCCTGGATTATGGCACAAGAGAAAATAGCTAGCGTACTCCTGGACCGCACAGAAAAATTCGAACAGATTTGGCAGCCATGGGCCTCTTACATTAAGGTCCTGCTTTAATCGGTCTACTTCCAGGTCCCCCTTTCTCTAGCTCCTCCCACGTCGGTTCCTTTTCTTTCCTCTCCCTCTCTTTTGCTTCCTTATCTTTCCTCTCTTTTTTCCCTTCCTCTTTCACTGTCACTTCCCTGAGGTGGTCAGGACTATTGCCCACGCACGCGTGAGCACAAGCATATTTGTTGTTGGGTTATTGAACACTGCTCCCATGTCCTGACCACGCTAGTGGGTCCGTTGGTAGCGAGTGATGGGTGGTTCCTTTAACACCCATTCACCGGCTGTTAGATTTTTGCCTCAACATGACCTTCCAGTATAGTTAGTAGGTTAACCAGACTGTGTGTAACCAAGTTAGTCTTACTAGCTCCAAATGGGGTTTGAAACCCGGCCACAGTTAGCTCCCATTAGGGGTGGCTGGTTTCTACTCAGGTCCCCCAAGTCAGATTCCCTAGGTACAGTTTTGCTAGCTACCTTGTCCTTGGAATTTATAATGCAGGCTAATAGCCAAGGTTTTGATAAGTTCTTATTCAATACTGGTTATGGATCATATATTCTCAATTCACTTATGGATTATTGTATCAAATGTCTTTTTTCTGGCCATGTTGGCGCTAGCGGGACAATTGGTCCCACATTTGTTTGTTCTCTTGCTTATGTATGAAGTTCTCTCTTTTGCAATAAAAATCTATTGAAAGCAAAAATGACATAACATGCTCACCATAAATGAGTACACCCCAACAGATTTGTCAGAAAACCTTTATTTTGCTTTCAGATTCAACATTTTCTATGGGACACTATACTACAAAATATTCCCACAAATGCCAGCCAAGATTTGTTAATTTACACACCAAAAAATATTTTTCCTAACAAATTCCTCAACCACTTAAAGGATCACTAAAGGAATTATTTTTTTTACAGGGTATAGAGACATACAAGTTAACTGATTCCTTTTAAAAATGATTAAAAATAGATAAAAATCAATCATATAATGTACCTGTAGTTTCACTTTTGTTTTTAAACTTATTTTGTGTTTATGTGAAGTAGAAAGAGAAACAGAACAAAAACAAACAAATCCAGGGCAGTGTTTTGTTTTTAAATTGAATCCCAGGCAGTGTTTTCGTTTTTAAAATGAATCTGATTGGTTCTGAGGAGTTTCAGACACACAGCTTGGACCACAGTGAAAAGCTGCCATGAGATTTTTCATAAGGAGCCAGACAAGCAGGAAGTGTGGAGATCAGAGCAGAATTACAGTAACTTCAAAGCAAAAACGAACTATGAGAACATGAAAACAGCACTGCATTAAGGTAAAGGAAGCTATTTAGCTAAAAAAAAAAATTCCTTTAGTGATCCTTTAAGCCCCGGACCATTTGGCTGGCCAAAGACCAGAGCACTTTTTGCGATTCTGCATTGCGTCGCTTTAACTGACAATTGCGTGGTCATGCGACATGGCTTTCAAACAAAATTGGCATCCTTTTTTTCCCCACAAATAGAGCTTTCTTTTGGTGATATTTGATCACCTCTGCGTTTTTTATTTTTTTGTGCTATAAACAAAAATAGAGCAAACATTTCGAAAAAAAAAAAAATATTTTTGACTTTTTTCTATAATAAATATCTCCAAAAATATATAAAACAATTTTTTTCCTCAATTTAGGCCGATACGTATTCTTCTACATATTTTTGTTAAAAAAATGCAATAAAGGTTTATTTATTGGTTTGCGCAAAAGTTATAGCGTCCACAAAATAAGGGATAGTTTTATGGCATTTTTATTAATATTTCTTTTTACTAGCAATAGCGGCGATCTGCGATTTTTAACCTGACTGCGACATTATGTTGGACATATCGGACACTTTTGACGCCATTTTGGGACCATTGTCATTGATACAGTGATCAGTGCTATAATAATGCACTGGTTACTGTGAAAATGACACTGGCAGTAAAGGGGTTAACCACTAGGGGGCGCTGAAGGTGTTACGTGTGTCCTAGGAAGTGCTTCTAACTGTAGAGGGGATGGGCTGTGTGTGACACAACACTGATCAGCAGTCCCGATTACAGGGAGCTGTGATCAGTGTCCTGTTTCTAGGAAGAATGGGGAAATGCTTGTTTACATCAGCATTTCCCCATTCTTCCTCTCCGTGACACGATCGCGGGTGTCCCCGTGGACATTGAGTCCGAGGGACCTGCGGTTGGACTCAAGGAGCTTGTGGCGGGCGCACTGACACTTTGGGCCCAATTTGGACATTTTCACTTAGGGGTGTACTAACTTTTGTTGCCAGCGGTTTAGACATTATTGGATGTGTGTTATTTTGAGGGGGCAGAAAATTTACACTGTTATACAACACTGTTATACAAGCTGTGCACTCATTGTCGCAAAGTGTCATTTCTTCAGTGTTGTCACATGAAAAGATAGAATAAAATATTTACAAAAATGTGAGGGTTGTACTCACTTTTGTGAGTTACTGCATATATATATATATATATATATATATACATACATATAATATATATATGTGTACATGGGGTCCCCGACTTATGAACGCTCATCTTACGAACAACTCCTACTTACGAACGGGATGTATCTGCCGTTGTGCGCATGCACGGCCATTTTCGGCGGCGGGAATATTCAACAGAACTTTGGAAAACATCGGAAAACTATGTATCTCCCATCCTGCGCATGCACTGCCATTCGATGGAACATCGGAAAACAACAGAAAAATTACGTATCTCCCGTTCTGCGCATGCATTTTCCGACTTAACATTTTCGACTTAAAGGATCACTAAAGGAATTTTTTTTTTAGCTAAAAAGCTTCCTTTACCTTACTGCAGTACTGGTTTCATGTCCTTATTGTTCGTTTTTGCTTTGAAGTTGCTGTAATCCTGCTCTGTTCTCCACACTTCCTGCGTGTCTGTTTCCTTATAACCACAGTGCTGGGAGCTTTCTCATGGTGGTTTAAGCTGTCATTACTGTGTGTCTAAAACTTCCCAGAATCAGATTAATTTAAAAAACAAAACACTGCCCTGGATTTGTTTGTTTTTGTTCTGTGTGTCTATTTCTACTTCACAGAAACATGAAGCCAGTTCAAAAGTGAAACTAACCTGCAGGCACATTATATGATTGATTTTTATCTATTTTTAATCATTTTGAAAAGGAATCAGTTAACTTTTATTTCTCTATACCCTGTAAACAGTCATTTCAGCAAAAAAAAATTGAAGCATAAACAGTGCGATGGTGCAAGAACTCCCACGAGGATCCAGAAAATCCCAACGTATTTCGGGACACCGTCCCTTCGTCAGGGGCTAATATCCGGGGGGGATGACACTATATAATGCAAATGACATAGTTTTAGGATATTATATATATTTATATATATATATCTATATATATATATATATATATATATATATATATATATATATATATATTAGTCCCAGACACATGTCCAATCAAATACCGCATAATTAGGCGGACATGATAATAAACTACATTGCAGATTCCCAAACTATCACGCATACAGCATACCATATAAACAGTCAGAACTCACCATGCCTTGCGCAGCACCACCGTCATCTGCCGTGACGGATATGCTAAACGAAAGGGCCGATTAAATAAGGAAGAAGGTGGGCGGAGGAGGGGCATGTGACGCCATGATGTAATAACGTCTGACGTCACGCGACACCCTCTCAAACGTAGCAAAGAGGCTACCATCCTAGAACGTAGAGAACGCCCATTCCTTCCAGGACTGTAAGCATAGAAGGACATCCCGAATCATGTGACCAAATGCGTCACATGTATTGCTGTCCTATAGTGGAATTTGCATTCCTTCTTCTGACCACCAACTTGAGGCCATATTCATTCTCACTGATGCTGGGCTCAGGGAATTTTCTGCCCCCGCAGGCCGCAATCCAGTCCTCCTAAAGTCTTAAGGACAATAAACTGGCCCTTGGTTTGAAAAGTTTGGAGACCCCTGGTCAGGGCCAATCCTAGGCAAGGTGCACGGAATGCTCCGCACCCAGGCGCCGCAGGGGTGGGGTCACTGAAGCTGAAGCCCCCCCCCGCTGTCCCCGGAATCCAGGCTGGGTACCGCAGGGGAGCCTAGTACTACGTTCCGGTACTAGGCTCCACTAATTAATTCTGTCCGGTGTGCATGGAGCAGTCTCCTGTCTACCCCGCCCCCTTTGCATGTGTCGGCTCTTTTCCTATAGGCGGTTTGATGAGAGGCTTCTGGGTTGGCCGGAGATGCTGCCAATCATCCCGTACACTCCCAGAAATGCTCTCCGAGTGCCACCCTCCAAGTAACCAAAGATGCCACGTATGCCCCGCCCCCTGTAATGTGCTTCTGTTACCAGAGCACCTGAGCTACATGGATCTATTGGACAAGTACTGATCTATGGGGACACCTTATGTGGGGGGCTATGATGGGGGTCACCTGCTGTGGGGGGGGGGGCTCTGATGGGGGACACCTCCTTGGGGGGACTCTGATGGGGACACTAATGAAGACTTCTTAGGGGAGCATCTCTGTGTTTGAGTTGTAGCCATAGAAACATTTGTAAATGGGAGGAGTTAGTAAGATGACCATGCCCATGTGGGGCCACCAGAAATATTTCTGCACCCTAGGATCGGCCCTGCCCCTGGTATACAGAATATACTGTATATCCCCTTTCAGACTTTAAAGTTGTCCTTTATTTAGATATTTTCAGGTCAAAACAACATCTGCAATTTACAAACATCACAGTTTACAAGTATTTGCGTTGGGAAGATACCAGACATAGGGCCGTCCGATCATTTCTGTAGTACACTTTTGTATTTACAATGAAACAATTTACTTTAACAAAGACAAGGGGCCAGATTCATAAAGAGTTACGACGGCGTATAAGTAGATACGCCGTCGTAACTCAGAATCTGCGCCGTTGTATCTTCAAGCCTATTCTCAAAGTGAGATACGCTTGAATGTTGCTGTGGTTCGACCGGCGTAAGTCCCCTAGCTGCCTATTTACACTGGCCGCTAGGGGCGTGTACGCTGATTTACGCCTAGAATATGTAAATCATTGAGATACGCCTATTCACGAACATACGCCCAGCCGTCGCAGTAAAGATACGCCATTTATGTAAGGAGTTTTCAGACGTAAAGATAAAGCACCAATAAGATGGCGCAGCCAATGTTAGGTATGGACGTCGGGACCGCGTCAAATTTTTCACGTTTTACGTCATTTGCGTAACTCGTCTGTAAATGGGGCTAAACGTAAATTACGCTCACTTCAAAACTAATGAGTCTTAGCGGCGTAATTTGGAGCATGCGCACTGGGATACGTCCACGGACGGCGCATGCGCCGTTAGTAAAAAAACTTAATTTACGTGAAGTCACACTTAATTTAAATAAAACACGCCCACATCAAACACATTTGAATTCGGCGGGGTTACGCTGGCCCATTTACGCTACGCCGCCGTAACTTAGCTTTGTGAATACAGCACTTGCCCCTCTAATTTACGGCGGCGTAGTGTATCTGAGATACGCTACGCCCGCACAAAATTACGCCGCTCTACGCGAATCTAGCCAAAGGTAAAATCTACTTTTTCTTCTGAGGATTATTGATGTAATTTTTACCACTTCATTGGTTATGATGACAAGATTATGTCTGTTGTTAAATTAAATACAGCTCCAGCTATAACCATATAATTTAGACACTGCTATGCTTTATGCCATCCTACTGCCATCTGCTGCTTGTTCGCAGGGCCTGCCGCCTAGGCTGGTGATCTAGTGTTATTCTTCTGCAGAAAAGGAAAGCTGCATTGTCATGTGCTTGTACTGTCATCAGAAGCAAACACGGAGAGGAATAGATTTCTTTTACTGGAATATGATGGGAACACATGGAGCTGGATTCTGCAATAAAGACTGTTCTTTCTGTTTGGCTTAACGGCTGTCAATTTGAATCACGTGCTGGCTTCTCCGGGATTTGAAGGAAACGAGAACCCCACCAGAATTCCCAACTGCTAATTCCACTTAATCGCTGCCACAAAGGCAATTTACAATGTTGGGGGTTCTCAATATGGATTCCCGCCGAGAAAACTGTGAGGAGAGCTTTTAGCCGTGTGTATGCTCCTCGCAGTTTTTCCGATGGGAAAACTGCCCAAAAAAACACCAAACAACCAGTTCTCTTTTTTTTTCCCCAGCGTTTTTTGGCAGTTTTCCTATGGGAAAAACTGTGACGGAACATACTCTACACACAGCCGCAAATCCCGGCCAAAGCGACATCGCAGTTTTCCGTCCGGGAAAACCAGCCGTGTGTAGGGGAAAGACTGGCCAAGCAGGTTCTCGGCTTTCCCCTCGGGATTTCCGACAGGAACTTTTCCCGTCAGAAATCCTGCACGTGTGTACTGGTTATCTTGTCATATGGGGCATACACACGGTTGGAATATCCGATGAAAAAATCCTGTCTGATTTTTTCCATCGGAAATACTAACCGTGTATACGCAGCATAACAAACTTTTTTAGAACCTTCTTTTCCCAAGAATTTTGGTCTGAAATACTACCCAACTTTGGCCAGCTTAAGGTATTTTTAAAACAAATGAGTAGAGGGACTTTAACCGCTTAAGGACCTCCGCACACCGAATTACTTCGGCAAAATGGCACGGCTGGGCACAAGGGCGTACATGTACGTCCCCTTTAAGATCCCAGCCATGGGTCGCTAACCGTGGATCTCGTCTCTGTGACCGTCCCCACGGGAACAGTGGACACGATCGCCGCCGGTGTCCTGCTATCAGGTCACAGAGATGAAGAACGGAAAGAGGTAAATGTAAACAAACCTCTCCCCATGCTTCCTAGTGAGCCTGTCACTGATCGTCTGTTCCCTGTCATAAGGAACGACAATCTGTGACGTCACACGCCCAGCCTCACCCCCCTACAGTAAGAATCACTCTCTTAGGGCATGCTTAACCCCTACAGCACCCCCTCCTGGTTAACCCCTTCACTGCCAGTGTCATTTTTACAGTAACCAGTGCATTTTTAAAGCACTGTTCGCTGTAAAAATGACAAAGGTCCCAAAATAGTGTCCGCCATAATGTCACAGTCATGATAAAAATCGCTGATCGCCATTCCTAGAAAAAAAAAATATTAATAAAAATGCAATAAAACTATCCCCTATTTGGTAGGCACTATGGGCCAGATTCTCAAAAAAATTACGCCGGTGTATCTACAGATACACCGGCGTAATTCGAAAATCCTGCCGGCGTATCATTGTTTTGTATTCCCAAAACATGATACGTCAGATTTACGCTAAGATCCGACTGGCGTAAGTCACTTACACCGTCGGATCTTAAATGCAATAATACGGCGGCCGCTAGGTGGCGTTTACGTCGATTTCTGCTCCGCATATGCAAATGAGCCGATACGCCAATTCCCAAACGTTTTTGCGCCGCTTCGTCGTAGTTTACGTAAACATACGGTTACCCCTGCTATATGAGGGGTAACCTTACTTCGGTCCGCCGTATGCCATGTTAAGTATGGCCATCGGGACAGCGTCGGGTTTTTCCGTCGTTACGCCGTTTACGTAACTTGCCGCGAATAGGGCTGTGCGTAAATTACGTTCACGTCGCAACCAATGTATTTGCGGCGTACTATGGTGCATGCAAGGTGGCCTACATTTAAGGCCAGCACATGCGCAGTTCATTCGGCACGGGGGCGCGCTTAATTTAAATACAGGCCGTCCCCTTTGAATTACGTGGCCTTACGCCGGGCCAGTTAGACTACGCCGCCGCAAATTATGGAGCAAGTGCTTGGAGAATACGGCACTTGCTCCAGTAAGTTGCGGTGGCGTAGTGTAAATGGCTTACGCTACGCCCCGCTCGTTGATACGTGGATCTACGAGAATCTGGCCCTATAAATTTTGCGCAAACCAATCAATAAATGCTTATTGCGATTTTTTTTTACCAAAAATATGTAGAATACGTATCGGCCTAAACTAAGGAAAAAAAATTATATATTTTTTGGGGGGTTATTTATTGTAGCAAAAAGTAAAAAAAAATTGTCGCTCTATTTTTGTTTATAGCGCAAAAAATAAAAACCACAGAGGTGTTCATTTTACCACCAAAAGAAATCTCTGTTTGTGGGAAGAAAAAAAGGATGCCAATTTTGTTTGGGAGCCACGTCGCACATCCGCGCAATTTTCATTTAAAGCGTGACAGTGCCGAAAGCTGAAATTTCGCCTGGGCAGGAAGGGGGTATATGTGCCCAGTAAGCGGTTAAAAATAAAATCTTTCGCGGTGGACCTCCGCTTTAAGGTATTTTTGAAACAAATGAGTAGAGGGACTTTAAATATGTCAAATGAGAAATGAAAACAGAACCAAAATAAAAATCTATATAAAACATTGTCATAGACACAATATTAAAAACATTATTAAAATTGCAATAAATACAAAGATATGTAAATCGGATGGATACATGTACTTGTAACTGGTCCACGTGTTACGCTATGGCATTATGGCCAAGCTCAAAGGCTTAAAGTGGTTGTAAAGGATTTTTTTTTCTCTAAATAGCTTCCTTTACCTTAGTGCAGTCCTCCTTTACTTACCTCATCTTTCCATTTTGCTTTAAATGTTCTTATTTCTTCTGAGAAATCCTCACTTCCTGTTCTTCTGTCTGTAACTCCACATAGTAATGTGAGGCTTTCTCCCTGGTGTGGAGAAAGCCTCTAAAGGGGGGAGAGGGAGCGAGCAGGAGTGTCAGGACGCCCACTAACACACAGCTCGTTTCTCTATCTGCAAAGTAGAGAGTGTCCTGACTTGCCTGCTCGCCCCCTCAAGTGGCTTTCTCCACACCAGGGAGAAAGCCTTGCATTACTGTGTGGAGTTACAGACAGAAGAACAGGAAGTGAGGATTTCTCAGAAGAAATAAGGACATGTAAAAGCAAAATGGAAGGATGAGGTAAGTGAAGGAGGACTGCACTAAGGTAAAGGAAGCTATTTAGGGATTTTTTTTTCCTTTACAACCCCTTTAAGGCTCCTTCTTTCTATAAGAGTGTCCTAGAAGAAAAAAGCGCTTCTCATTTGTCAGCACAGTCACAAGGTCATGCTGACCAATGAGCACTTGCCATTGAGAGCATTATGATGGATACTGACTCTGGGGCTTTGCATTGTGGTGTACCGTATTTGGACTGCTAGACCGGCAGTATGGGGCATCACAGTTGTTCTGTGCATCTGGAGTAGGAGAGGTGATTCGGATATTTGAAGTTAGTTCACCTTTTTATTTTGAGCTAAAATTTGAAGTTACCCTTTAAGAAAACAATTTTTTTTCTCCTGCACAGCAGATGTACAGAAATAACAATATACTGGCATATACTGGCATCTGTCAGCAACTGCTCTACGTTGCTGTGAAATGTTCCTTCAAAGTCCGCTGGGAAACCAACACTTCCAGGAGCATCAATCTTCTGGCTAGGGATGAGCTCCGGCATATTTGGATCCGACTCAGAACCCACCTGAGCTATCCAGCTAGAAAGCAGTTACAGCAGAAAGCCAATCAATAGCGGCCAAGGTATTTCCCATCCCACAGCAGCATGTATACATTACCCTTGTATGTGTAGCACTACCCCCGCAGGAGCTGCTGGTTATATTTTGGGTGGCACGTTACCTCTATGTTCTCGCTGTCCAGGGTGAAAGGAGAGTCTGAAGGATTTCAATGTCAACTTTTTCTTGGATTTATATTTGCAGAACTTTAGTAGAAAAGAGGAGTAAATGGTAGAAGGGTAGGTAGGTTCAAGTGCATAATCAAAAGTATGGAAATGCTTCTGTTTCCAGCAAACAGTTCTCGTCGCCACTCTAGCCAGAGTGGGTATTGCTCACCCGGATAGGTCCCTCCTCTGGCCTAGCAGCCGGGATGGCACACGATGTAAAGTACAGTCTCGGCCACAGACCTTCCTTTATTAGGAGACACTTTGGTCCGGAATCCTCTGCCACAGGATTTAGCACCCGGATCTCTTTAGCTTTGTTTCTTTAGAAATTTTAGATGCGGCAGGTGACACTGTCAAGCCTCTCGAAGCAGAGACTGCTTCCTAAGTTCTTTCTAAATCCCACGATAACTCGCGGCAGACCTCTGCAATGTCTCCTGGGAACAATGACAAAAGCTCCCAGGTAGATATGTGCATTCCCGTTCGTACGAATGTTATTTTCGTACGAAAATGTTCATTTTCGTACCCGTGGGATAATGTGTACATACGAAAAAATGAAAGCACCAAAGTACAAAAACGACGGGATTACGAATGAGCCGCATAACGAACAACCGCAAATACGAACGAACGATCCGACGAAAATACGACAAAACGAAAACGGCAAAAGAACGAAAATGACATCTATAACAAAAGATTTGCATTCTGTATTTTGTTTGAATCCTTTTTCTGTTGATATTTTCAGTCGTATGTTCATTGTTCATATGACATCTATAACAAAAGATTTGCATTCTGTATTTTAAATTCCTTTTTTCTGTTCGTATTTTGCATTCAAAATACAGAATGCAAATCTTTTGTTATAGATGTCATATGAACATACGACTGAAAATACCAAAAGAAAAATGATTCAAGATACAGAATGCAAATCTTTTGTTATAGATGTTATTTTCGTTTTTTTGAATGGGCAGTGAGTGAGTGTAGTTAGTAAAGCAGCTTCTCTTTTGTGCTGAGTACACTAGTACAGTGAGTAGTACAGTAAAGCCAAATAAACTTTTCTGTGGATTTGTATCTGAAGGGAGATCAGCTGGCCAGACTTTTGAACCCAAAAATGGTTCGTATTTTCAGTCGCATGTTCATATGACATCTATGTCATATGAACATGCGACTGAAAATACGAACAGAAAAAGGATTTTCATCATTTTGTACTTTCATAAATATATCGCTGGATTCGCGGCACTTTCAACATGCGGCTCATCCATATTAACTATTGTTAAGCCCCATACACTTGGTCAGACTTTTTTAACAACAAACATGAAACGATCGTTTTCCGTTCGTTCTCAGAAAATTCGTTCGTTTTTAAACTCCATCAGAAAACCATTTTTGGGTTCAAAAGTCTGGCCAACTGATCTCCCTTCAGATAAAAATCCACAGAAAAGTTTATTTGGCTTTACTGTACTACTCACTGTACTAGCGTACTCAGCACAAAAGAGAAGCTGCTTCACTAACTACACTCACTCACTGCCCATTCAAAAAAACTAAAATGACATCTATAACAAAAGATTTGCATTCTGTATTTTGAATCCAAAATACGAACAGAAAATAGGAATTCAAAATACAGAATGCAAATCTTTTGTTATAGATGTCATATGAACATACGACTGAAAATACGAACAGAAAAAGGAATTCAAAATACAGAATGCAAATCATTGACGAAAATTCACGAAAATTATTGTCTAACAAGTAACGACAATAAATTAAACAGAATAACGAATCATCCCGCATGTACGAAAATAAAACGGTAACCAAAATACGAAACGATCGGAATACGAAAAATTGCGTCGTACGAAATACGAACGGGAACGAACAGGAAAACGGGAATCTTACGAAATTACGAATCGGTACGAACCTACGGAACGATACGAAACGGAACAAAATAATATTTATTTTTTGCTGTGCACATGTCTATTCAGCACCCGGATCTCATTAGCTTTGTTTCTTTAGAAATTTTAGATGCCACAGGTGACACCGTCAAGCCTCTCGAACCAGAGGCTGCTTCCTAAGTTCTTTCTAAATCCCACGATAACTTGCGGCAGACCTCCGCAATGTCTCCTGGGAACAATGACAAAAGCTCCCAGGAGATATTGCGGCAGCGTAGAAGTGACAAAATACCCGCACACTACCCGATGAATCCATATACAGGAAGTGGGCAGTAACATAAAGGATTACTAAGCTACAGTGGATCTAAAAAAAAAAACACGTGGTTTAGTAATTATGCATATGAGCGTATAATTTTTCTTTTTTGGTGGGGGAGTGGATCTTGGGCGGGAGTTCCCACACTTTTTTCCCCAGGACATGACCCCTGGAATCAACTACTTTCACACCATTCCATGGTCCAAGGTATGGACCTTTTGTTCTAAACAGCTTCCAGGATGGCTTTTCATATTCATTACTACTAGGGTTGTCCAGATACCGATACCGAGTATTTGCGGGAGTATTTGTACTCCCGCAAATACCCCCGATGCCTAAATAGAATACTTTTTTTGTATTTATCAACATGTTCTGTGAAAATTCTTTGAGTTTTTTACTACTGCGTGACAAGCAAATAAAACATTTTTATTAATTTTTACAAATTGTTATTCTTTTATAATGTCTTGAGTTAGAGTTCTTCATAATTCTAAAGAAAATATCCTTTGTCTGTATTGTGGTTTGAAAACTGTCACATGACATTTAAAAAAAGTATCGGTATTCGGTATCGGCGAGTACATGAAAAAAAGTATCGGTACTTGTACTCGGTCCTAAAAAAGTGGTATTGGGACAACCCTAATTACTACAATTGCTTTCTCTCACCTCCCGTTATGCTTAGTGGAAGAACTGCTCATTTATGGACAAGTTCAGAAATTCTTTAACCACTTGCTTACTGGGCACATAAACCCCCTTCGTGCCCAGGCGAAATTTCAGCTTCCGGCACTGCGTCACTTTAACTGACATTTGTGCGGTCATGCGACGTGGCTCCCAAACAAAATTGGCGTCCTTTTTTCCCCACAAATAGAGCTTTATTTTGGTGGTATTTGATCGCCCGTGCGGTTTTTATTTTTTGCGTTATAAACAAAAAAAGAGCGACAATTTAAATATATATATATATATATATATATATATATATAGTATATATATATATATTTTACTTGTTGCTATAATAAATATCACAATTTATTTAAAAAAAATTATATATTTTTTTTTCAGTTAAGACCGATACATATTCTTCTACGCTACGTATTTTTGTAAAAAAAAAAATCGCAATAAGCGACTGCTTTGCGCAAAAGTTATAGCGCCTACAAAATAGGGGACAGAATTATGATTTTTTTTTTAATATTTTTTTTTTTACTAGTAATGGCGGCGATCTGCGATTTTTATTGGGACTGCGACATTACGGCGGACACATCGGACACTTTTGACACATTTTTGGCGCTATTCACATTTATACAGCGACCAGTGCTATAAATATGCACTATTTACTGTATAAATGTGACTGGCATTAAAGAGGTTAACACTAGGGGGTGAGGAAGGGGTTAAATGTGTATCCTGGGTGTGTTCTAACTGTGTGGGGGGAGGGGGGTGACTGGGGGAGATGACCGATGCTGTGTCCCTATGTACAAGGGACACAGATCGGTATCATAATAATGGTCACAGCTTTGGGGAACTTCAGCTCCATTATCTTGCTCTAGGAATACAGGGGACATATAAACAGACAGCAAGCCCATTATCATCGATCCAGTACTAAATGATTATTCCTGGCTAAATCAACACAGGTCATAGTTGTCAGCTATCCCTGATTTCCCAGGAGAGTCCCGAGGATAGTTTCTCTGTGGTCATTTTTGTCTTTGGAATTGTCCCTGAATTTAAACGTTGACACCTTAATATTAAAATCACTGTTTACTGGAACACTGTCTACTATTCATTCTAGGTATTCCTTTCTTATAGAGTAAAACCTTGGTTTGAGAGTAACTTGCTTTGAGAGTGTTTTGTAAGACAAGCAACGTTTTTTTAATACATTTTGATTTGATATACAAGTGATGTCTTGATATACAAGTGGCATCACATCAAGTCATGTCACAACTGAGTATAAAAGAGAAGAGAGGTGCCTCTTAGGCCCTGTACACACGATCAGACATGTCTGATGAGACTTGTCCGACGGACCGCTTTCATCAGACAACTCTGAACTTGTCTCATGGTCTGATGTGCATACACACTAGGGTTGTCCCGATACCACTTTTTTAGGACCGAGTACAAGTACCGATACTTTTTTTCAAGTAGTCGCCGATACCGAATACCGATACTTTTTTTAAACGTGTCCCCAAATGCAGCCATGTCCCCCCACATATTGCAGCCATGTATGTCCCCCACATATTGCAGCCATGTATGTCCCCCACATATTGCAGCCATGTCATGTCCCCCCACATATTGCAGCCATGTCATGTCTCCCCACATATTGCAGCCATGTCATGTTCCCCCACATATTGCAGCCATGTCATGTCCCCCCACATATGCATCCATGTCATGTCCCCCCACATATTGCAGCCATGTCATATCCCCCCACATATTGCAGCCATGTCATGTCCCCCCACATATTGCAGCCATGTCATATCCCCCACATATTGCAGCCATGTCATGTCCCCCCACATATGCAGCCATGTCATATCCCCCCACATATTGCAGCCATGTCATTGTCCCCCCACATATGCAGCTATGTCATGTCCCCCCACATATGCAGCCATGTCATGTCCCCCCACATATTGCAGCCATGTCATGTTCCCCCACATATTGCAGCCAAGTCATGTCCCCCCACATATTGCAGCCATGTCATGTCCCCCCACATATGCATCCATGTCATGTCCCCCCACATATGCAGCCATGTCATATCCCCCCACATATTGCAGCCATGTCATGTCCCCCCACATATGCATCCATGTCATGTCCCCCCACATATGCAGCCATGTCATATCCCCCCACATATTGCAGCCAAGTCATGTCCCCCCACATATTGCAGCCATGTCATGTCCCCCCACATATGCATCCATGTCATGTCCCCCCACATATGCAGCCATGTCATATCCCCCCACATATTGCAGCCATGTCATATCCCCCCACATATTGCAGCCATGTCATGTTCCCCCACATATTGCAGCCATGTCATGTCCCCCCACATATGCATCCATGTCATGTCCCCCCACATATTGCAGCCATGTCATTTCCCCCCACATATTGCAGCCATGTCATGTCCCCCCACATATTGCAGCCATGTCATATCCCCCACATATTGCAGCCATGTCATGTCCCCCCACATATGCAGCCATGTCATATCCCCCCACATATTGCAGCCATGTCATTGTCCCCCCACATATGCAGCTATGTCATGTCCCCCCACATATGCAGCCATGTCATGTCCCCCCACATATTGCAGCCATGTCATGTTCCCCCACATATTGCAGCCAAGTCATGTCCCCCCACATATTGCAGCCATGTCATGTCCCCCCACATATGCATCCATGTCATGTCCCCCCACATATGCAGCCATGTCATATCCCCCCACATATTGCAGCCATGTCATGTCCCCCCACATATGCATCCATGTCATGTCCCCCCACATATGCATCCATGTCATGTCCCCCCACATATTGCAGCCATGTCATGTCCCCCCACATATGCATCCATGTCATGTCCCCCCACATATGCAGCCATGTCATATCCCCCCACATCTTGCAGCCATGTCATATCCCCCCACATATTGCAGCCATGTCATGTCCCCCCACATATGCAGCCATGTCATGTCCCCCCACATATGCAGAAGTATTCTATTTTGGTATCGGGGGTATTTGGGGGAGTACAAGTACTCCCGGAAATACTCGGAATCGGTCCCGATACCGATACTGGTATCGGTATCGGGACAACCCTAGTACACACCATTGGACCAAAAATCCGATCAGACCAGAACGCGGTGATGTAGAACACAACGACGTGATGAAAAAACGAAGTTCAATGCTTCCAAGCATGCGTCGACTTGATTCTGAGCATACGCGGGTTTTTGGTCCGATGATTTTGTGTACTAACCATCGAACCTGTCCGACGGACAGGTTTCCATCGGACAGGTTTTAAAGCAGGTTTTAAAACTTTGGTCCGATGGAAAACAGTCCGATAGGCCGTACACACCATCGAACTGGTCCGATGAAACCGGTCTACGGACCGGTTTCAGCAGACATGTTCGATCGTGTGTACGCGGCCTAAGTGTAGCAATACAGTTACATTTAAATGGGTTGTAAAGGTACAATTGTTTTCCCTAAATAGCCTCCGTTACCTTAGTGCAGTCCTCCTTCACTTACCTCATTCTTCCATTTTGCTTTTAAATGTCCTTATTTCTTCTGAGAAATCCTTACTTCCTGTTCTTCTGTCTGTAACTACACACGATTATGTGAGGCTTTCTCCCTGGTGTAGAGTGTCGTGCTCGCCCCCTCCCTTGGACTACAGGAGAGTCAGGACGCTCTCTACGTTGCAGATAGAGAAAGGAGCTGTGTGTTAGTGGGCGTCCTGACTCTCCTGTAGTCCAAGGGAAGGGGGGAGCAAGACACTCCACACCAGGGAGAAAGCCTCGCATTGCTGTGTGGAGTTACAGACAGAAGAACAGGAAGTGAGCATTTCTCAGAAGAAATAAGGACATTTAAAAGCAAAATGAAAGCATGAGGTAAGTGAAGGAGGACTGGGTAAAAGAAGCTATTTAGGCAAAAAACGCCGGGAATCGTGACAGGAAAAATGAGAACATTTTCTCTTTTTTCCTGCCGCTATTCCCTGAGGTTTTTTTCCCGGCAGTTTCCCTATGGGAAACACTGCGGTGGAGCCTACACACGGCCAGGATTCCCGGCCAAAGCTCTCACCACAGTTTTCCCAACGGGACAACCTCTGGTGTGTACATGGGTAAAGTGACAGAGCAGGTTCTCGGTTTTCCCCCCAGGATTCCAGGCGGACTTTTTACCGCCGGGAATCCTGATCGTGTGTACGGGGCATGACAGAGGTGAGGATGGTCCATGTGGACGGCTTTACCCTGGATGTCTGCATACTTAGATGTGCCTTTTTTATTCATCAACCATGTGAGTTGCTAAATGTTGTACCTTCATTAAATGTAACCATATTGCTACACTTATGCCATGTACACACGGTCGTTTTTTGCGATGAAAAAAAACGACGTTTTTTAAAACGTCATTTAAATTGATCGTGTGTGGGCAAAACGTCGTTTTTTGTCTTAAAAAAAACGACCAAAAAAAAATTCCAACATGCTTGAATTTTTTGTGTCGTTTTTCAAAACGTTGTTTTTTGTTTCACAAAAAGTCACCGTGTGTAGCAAAAACGCCTTTCAAAACGAAGTTTTTCAACCCGCGCATGCCCAAAAGCTAGTTATGAAGCGAGCTTCAATGGAAAAGAGTGGTGAACGTAACCTCGCTTTTTGTGAAAAAACGATGGTGTGTATGCAAAATTGTCTTTGAAAAGTGACGTTTCAAAAACGTCGTTTTTTACTTCACAGAAAACGTCGTTTTTTTTTCATCGCAAAAAACGACCGTGTGTACGCGGCATTAGGCTGCGTACACACGATCAAATTTATCTGCTGAAACCAGTCTGACGGACCGTTTCAGCAGACAAATCCGATCGTGTGTACGGGCGAGCAGACAGGTTTGTCCATCGGACAAATTTCAAAGCATGCTTTGAAATTTGTCCGCTACAAACCTGTCCGTCGGATATGTCCGCTGGTTAGTACACTAACCAGCGGACAGAACTGTCCGCGCATGCGTCGAATGGATTCAACGCATGCGTGGATGTATTTTACTTCCTGGAGTGGTGACGTGGTGGCGTCAACGTCACCGCCACATCACCGCATCCTCAGACCGAGGGGATTTTCGTTCGATGGTGTGTACACGCCAACGGACCAAAATCCGAGGAGACATGTCCGCTGCAAACGGTCCGTCAGACATGTTTGAGCGGACATGTCTCATCGTGTGTACGCGGCCTCAGAGGTGCCTCTCTTCTCTTTTATACTCTGTAGCTCCTGCTGGATTTTGCTTCTAATTCCCTTGTGGATGCTTCCATGTGTGGATGGACATTTTATGGTTACACACCCTATCACATTGCTATAATCTTTTTAGATGGACTATAAAAACTGAAGGACTTATGAATAAATGGTTGAAGAACGAATCATTTGAATTTCCATTATTTCTTATATGGGAAATTTGCTTTGATATACAAGTGCTTTGGATTACAAGCACGCTTCCGGAATGAATTCCGGAATTACAAGCACGCTTCCGGAATGAATTATGCTCACAATCCAAGGTTTTGCTGTATTCTTACTGATGTATTCTGCGTAAACATGATGTGAATTTTCGCTGCGCCACTTATCACCCGTCATTTGCTACTTGAAGGTTGCCGGGTAGAAATTTGTCAGCTAAACGATGACTGTATTCAGATGTAGCTGCTGTCCAAGTATTTTACAAATTGCAGAGATTTCTCCATTTGCACTGTTATGCGTCACTAGAGGAATCTGTGAGATAATATTCCTTCAGCCCGCAGGCTAAACAAAAATAATCTATGTGTGTATACCCAGCTTTAGTCACACATTTCATCAATAACATTTCCCGGGTAATTATATTAACATTTTTTTTAATGATTACACACATAGTAGACAGGTGATATGCTTCTATCTAATGTACATACTGTAAAAAAATAAATTATACACATATAGGCCCGGATTCACAAAAGTTTTACGCTGGCGTATCTAGAGATACACCGTCATAAGTACAAATGTGCGCCGTCGTATTGTTACGCCGATTCGCAAAGCTAGATACGCCGTAAAACAAGGCTTCAGCCGACCTACATAACTAGCCTACGCCGCATAGTTATGCTGGACGCATTCGGTGTACCCATGTTAAATATGCAAATTAGTAAAATACGTCGATTCACAAACGTACCTGCGCTCGGCGCATTAATATACAAGGTTTACGTAAGTCGTACGTCCGGTGTAAACCTACCCCTCATAAAGCAGGGGTAAGTCATGCAAAGGTATGGGCCAGGGAACGACGCCGTCGAATTTTACATCGCGTGCGCCGTTTACGTGAATAGGGCTGTGCGTAGGTTACGTTTACGTCGTAGGCAGTGTTCGACGTATCTTAGCCAGCTATTTCGACGTAACTGTGAGCATGCGCACTGGGATGCGTCCAAGAGACGACGCATGCGCAGTTCGTTTTTTGAAGCTGTGGCCATCATTTGCATGGGGTCACGCTTCATTATAATATATCACGCCCACTTCCAGCTGATTTGACTTACGTCGGCTTATGCCGACAACTATACGCTACGCCGGCGCAACGTTCAGCGCATATTCTTTGAGAATACCATGCTTGCCTCTCAACGTTGCGCCGGTGTAGCGTAAACAAGATACGATACGCCCGGACAAAGATACGCCTCTCTACGTGAATCCGGGCCATCGTGTATAGTGGTACGTAGGTGTCACTGATGCTTACAGAGTAGAGATCTTATCTGTAAAATTATAAAATATTGTTCAGTGTTGCCATGTCAAAGAATTCTTTCCTACATGCAGGATAAGGATAAGACTTATATTGTTTAACTGCACCCCCCTCCAGCAGCCATGTACATAGTCACAGGCATTCGGAGTCGCAGTCGCCCAAAAAACATAGCACATTCAAATACATAAACCTTCACACCTGGTGCCTGGTACACTCAAGGCATGTAACAATAATGTGTAGCAGAACAGGTCTCAGCTGTGTCAACAGGGTGTGTCATGAGGGGCGGAATGCGGCATGGCTGGTTCAAAACCTCAAACCCAAAGGTCCCTATCCTTTCCCTACTAACCTGGAACCTCTCCCTGCTCCTAATCACGGTTCCTGTCAGACAAGTGACTTGTCTCTACACTACCAACACGTGAAATGCACACAAAGCCTGGGGGCCAGGGACTTCAATAGGCTCTATGTAAACCAAGATGGCTGTTAAAGTCACATGGAATGGCAGCATCCAATTAGATAGCTTCTCCAGTGACCCTGGAAACCATAGAGGAACCATGTTCCTCCTGGCTTCCTCTCCCTCTTCAATGCCACTGCAGTCGAGCGCCACCTGCAGTGGATTAAGTAGACTGCACCTACTTACAGGTGCACCTAACAGTAGTAAAATTTAGGGCAGTAGGCACCCAGGGACAAATGCCTGGACTGCAAGCAGTCTGCATTCCCAGCATTCCCTGCCAGGCACATACCAAGGTAAGTATCTTATCCAGCTGCAGCAGCTGTCAGCCTCTCTTTTCAGGGTTGTATGGTGCCGAGCCGCTGATAGAAATCAAGGGGCCCAGTACAGCCGACCTGATGAGGTCCCCTTCAGCTCCTCCCCTTTGTGCCGCCCCTGGTGCCTCCTTCAGCCCCACCCCTGGCAGACCTCTTTAATGTACTGTAGACAGTACCACCCATGCCATGCCGCCAATGCCATATTGTGCTGCAGACAGTGCTACCCATGCCGCCATGGCAGCATCGGTGGAAGTGTCTGCAGAACATTATGCCATTGGCAGCAAAACCCATGTGCTGCCTGCAGAGACAGTGCCACCCATGCCGACAATACCATAATGTGCTGCAGACAGACAGTGACACCCATGACACTAATGCCATAATGCATGTACTACCTGCAGACAGTGCCACCCATGGAGCCAATGCCATATTGTGCTGCAGACAGTGCCACCCATGCAATGCCGCCAATGCTATATTGTGCTGCATACAGTGCCACCCATGCTGCCGGACTATAACCGGCCATGGCTAGAGGATTTTTTTTTACATTAATTAATTATCTGTTCAGGCTGCCCGCGCATCAATTGGGGCTCAAAAACAAAACAAAAAATAAAACACTAAAGTTAGCCTGATTTTTTTGTATGCTATGAAAGATGATGTAAATAGATACCTAACATGTCATGCTTTAACCACATGCCGACCGCCCACCGCAGTTATACGGCGGGACGGTGGCACTGCTGGGCGAGAGCATGTAGCTCTACGTCCTACCTTTAGCGGCCGCTAGGGGGCGCGTGCGCGCCGCCGGCGGCCTGCTTGCGCTCCCCCGCTCGTCCCCCGAGTCCTGCGCTCGTGCCCGGCGGGCGAGATTGCCGCCGGGCACGCTCGCTCGTTCGTTACAGCGCGGGGAACGGGAGCTATGTGTGTTAACACATAGCTCTCATTCCTGTCAGCGGGGGAAACGCTGATCTTCTGATCATACAATGTATAAACAGAAGATAAGTGATTTCCCCTAGTGAGTCCACCCCCCATACAGTTAGAACACACCCAGGAACACACTTAACCCCTTCCCTGCCCCCTAGTGTTAACCCCTTCACTGCCATTATTATAGTAATCCAATGCATTTTTATAGCATTGATCGCTAAAAAAATGCCAATGGTCCCAAAAATGTGTCAAAAGTGTCCGATGTGTCCGCCATAATATCGCAGTACCGAAAAAAAATGCTGATCTCCGCCATTACTAGTAAAAAAAAATATTAATAAAAATGCCATAAAACTACCCCCTTTTTTGTAAATGCTATAAATTTTGCGCAAACCAATCAATAGACGCTAATTGCGATGCGTATCGGCCTAAACTGAGGGTAAAAAATGATTTTTTACATCTTTTTTTTTTTTGGGGATATTTATTATAGCAAAATGTAAAAAAATATTGAATTTTCTTCAAAATAGTCGCTCTATTTTTGTTTATAGCGCAAAAAATTAAAACCGCAGAGATGATCAAATACCACCAAAAGAAAGCTCTATTTGTGGGGAAAAAAGGACGCCAATGTTGTTTGGGAGCCACATCGCACAACTGCGCAATTGTCAGTTAAAGCGACGCAGTGCCGAATCACAAAAAGTGCTCTGGTCTTTGACCAGCAATATGGTCCGGGGGTTGAGTGGTTAAAATTGCCCACACTTGTGGAATGGCACCAAACTTCAGTATTAAAAAAAAACTCCATAGGTGGGAGACAGGTTACATGTTTAGAGTACAGAGGAGGTCTAGTGCTAAAATTATTGTTCTCGCTCTCACCTTGCGTATGTTCACCAGCCACTGACCTCACCGCACATCCCTGGTTTATGCCCCATGCACATCTGGCATTTAGCCCTGCTTTATAAGGCTATTTGTGAACATGTAACTGAGATTGTACTTACTTTATAGATGGGAATGTTTGACTCCTCCTGAGGAAGCGACTACAGCTGTGAAACATGTAGAGGATCACTTCAAGACATACACCTCAGCTCCCCATACTACCAATGGGATTCATTTGTTCCTTTGGAACCATTTGTATTTGCCATGAACAGTTACAATTAACTGTTTATTAATTTATGTATTATTGATTTTAATCACGTCTTTCTCTTAAATTAATTGAATTTTTATATAATCCCTGTTGTATCTATGAGTACTGTGATAGTCCTAATCCTTTTCTATGCCAGGGTCATGCTTGGAGCAAACCCAGGTATTTATTTCCAATAATCTACAGTCCAAGGTAAAGTTCAAACATTCCCTAACATCCATAGTCCCCAAATACAGGCTTGTGGCTGCCCCAGTATACCTGTTGAAGTAAAAAAAACAAAAACAAACTATACTTCTCTTTTAAAAAACCCACATACTGTATATGCCATCAGTTAGATCCTCACACTATACCAGATATGTGTTTGCTATTGTCACACAAGCACTTGCAGTGCTCTGCGCCCCGAGCCCACCCTTTTTTGAAGCCTATTAGAGCCTCTGGTTATAATCACATGCTTTAAAAAAAAAAACCCTATTGGAATCCATGCATCCTGCATGTAGATTAGGGGGCCAGACGCTAGGATAGAGGGGGGGGCACCCGTGCATCCTGCATTACAGGCCGCCACTGGTGGAAACATAGCCACATAGAAGAGTGAGGGTAGCAAAAAGAAGAACATTTTCCATCGAGTCCGCCCCTGTTTTTTTTATATTTAGTATATTAAACATTAGTATCATTAGTATAAATCTAAGTTGGTTCCAAGCAGCTTTGAATCCATCTACTGTTGACTGACACACTACTTCTGCTAGAGGCCTTTTCCAAACATCAACTAAGTTTAGTAACATTTCTTAGATTAAATGAATTACTTGAGGACCGCCCACTCACCTACAATGTACTGTGGACAGGCGGACAGTTCAGGAAAAGCAGGGCCAGATCCAGGGGTGGGCAACGGGGCAATTACCACCCCTGATAAATTAGTGTTAGTTGTGGAACTTGCGGCGCCTTAGAGCCTGAGCAGGTGGCTCTGCATGCGAGTGACAGAGCGGCTCCACAGGCGGGTGACAGCGTGAGCTGCTGAGTACCTGAATGCGTGGGTGGGCGGCAAGTGAGAGTCAGAGAGTGGGTGGTCAGCTGGTCGGCTCTGTGGGTGAGCAGGCGGCTGGCCGATCGACAAGCCGACGGCCGGGGGGAGCAGAGAGAGGACATCTCTCCCACCCCCCACGCCTGCCCTGCATCCCTGCAGTGACTTCCGCCCTCACTGTGCAGGCAGGAGAGATTACATCATCTCTCTGCTGCCTAACTCTGACAAGCAAAACACCACCTTAGCAAGTGACAATCTGCAACATGTGGCAGGTGACGTGGCAAGTGACAATCTGCATCTGGTGGCAGGCAAGTGACATTCCGCAACATGTGGCAGGTGACGTGGCAAGTGACAATCTGCATCTGGTGGCAGGCAAGTGACATCTGGTGCCGCAACTTGTGGCAAGTGACATCTTGTGCCGCAACTTGTGGCAAGTGACAATCCGCAACATGTGGCAGGTGACGTGGCAAGTGACAATCCGCAACATGTGGCAGGTGACATGGAAAGTGACAATCCACATCGTGTGGCAGGTGACGTGGCAAGTGAGAATCTGCAACACGTGGCAGGTGAAGTGGCAAGTGACAATCCGCAACATGTGGCAGGTGACGTGTCAAGTGACAATCCGCAACGTGTGGCAGGTGACGTGTCAAGTGACAATCCGCAACGTGTGGCAGGTGACGTGGTAAGTGACAATCCGCAACATGTGGCAGGTGACGTGGCAAGTTACAATCCGCAACATGTGGCAGGTGACGTGGCAAGTGACAATCCGCAACATGTGGCAGGTGACATGCCAAGTTACAATCCGCAACATGTGGCAGGTGACATGCCAAGTTACAATCCGCAACATGTGGCAGGTGACGTGGCAAGTGACAATCCGCAACATGTGGCAGGTGACGTGTCAAGTGACAATCCGCAACATGCGGCAGGTGACGTGCCAAGTTACAATCCGCAACATGCGGCAGGTGACGTGCCAAGTTACAATCCGCAACATGTGGCAGGTGGTGTGGAAAGTGACAATCCGCAACGTATGGAAAGTGACAATCCACAACGTGTGGCAGGCGACGTGGCAAGTGACAAGCTGCATATGATAACAGGTGATGTGACAAGTGACACACTCGCGGGCTCCCACTGATTCTGCATTATTATTATTTGAACCATTTCATTTTATATTCCAATGTAATAATATAAATAATGTGCTTCACCAGTCATTTCCCTGTTAATTTGACCCCCAAAAAAATATTTTCTGGTTGTGCCCCTCCCGAGACTAGACTCTGGATCCGCCCCTGAGGCAAAGTGACGAGCCTTTATGTACTTACCTGATTCCAGGTCACCACCTGCTCCCACCGACACCCGCTATGATTGTACCCAGCGGGAGTCTACGATCAAGTCCCGGCCAATGATTCAAGGCTGGGACTTGCTAATTGACTATGCCCAATCACAGCCCAGAGCTCTGTGTTGACAATCAACAAAGGGCTCTGTACAGAGGGCCCAATCTCTCTATTTCTTAACTCTGCAAAGCAGGGATACGAAACAAAGAGATACGAAACAAAGAAGCAAGTAATATACACATTACACATAGCTAGGCACACATTTAACCCCTCAATTGCCCTAGATGTTAACCCCTTTCCAGCCAATATCATTAGTACAGTGACAGTGTATAGTAGTATCACTGATCACTGTATTAATGACACTGGTGATGTCCGTGGCAGTTAGTGTCAGATTGCTCAACGCACAATTCCATTATAAGTCACTGTATTATTGTAGTATTAAAAAAAAATGTAATATATATACCATAGTTTGTAGATGATATAACTTTCATGCAAACCAATCAATATACACTTATTGGGATTTTTTTTTTTTTAATCAAAGACATGTAGCAGAATACATTTTTACCAAAATGTATGAAAATATTTAATTTTTTTTTTTAATTTTTTATTGAATATGCTTTACAGCAGAAAGTAAAAACATATTTCATATAGGGTTGTGTCCCCGTGTTCTTGATCTTGGCTTCATATTGAAAATCCTGACCTCCTGAACCTTATTGGCACCCAAAGGTTTCAACCTCGTCTCCCCATAAAATTGCAACCCACATGGTAAGGTATCGCCAAAGGAAATGTGTTGTGTGTGACAAGTTTTTAAAACAATGTGGAAATGTCAGCAGCCTTATGAATATGTCTCATCTGTACAATAGATCTAATTACAAACTTATTGAGAGATTTAAAAGCGCCATAAGGCTCATCACACGATAGCTGACTCACTATTTAGCAAGAGAAAAGCCTGACACATTTGTGTGGGATTTTTACACCTGTAACCACATAGCAGATAATACATGCATCTGTACACAAAGATGTATACTATGATTCACAATAAAGCAACACACAATAAAACATTTGAAAAACGATGACTATTAACCCTATATACTGCAAACACAAGAAAGGACAGAGGCGCCCCTGAAAGCATCAGTAGAGTATACTTTGGACATCCAGAGTAAATAAAAAAAAAACATATTAAAGTGGAGTTTCCATTATTGTGCTCATTAGACCTAAAAAAAAAAAATGTTTTACTCACCTGGAAATGCCTGTTGCTACGAAATCTGCCGTTGGAATCACCTAGGATTCTGACATCATCTCCCTCAGCTCCTCAGCACGCTAATGCTCCTGGGAAATGTGTGTCATCATTTCCCAGGATGCAGTGCGCTCCCCCATTATAACTCCCCATCCAAGACTTCCAGGAAGTGCTTGTGGGCTTCCCAATGCCCACAAGCAAAATGACAACGGTGTGGACATAGTTTTTTAAACTATCTTTTTTAGATAACTATGCGGAGCAGCAGCGGATTGTAAAATAGTAAGTGACCGCATTTATATTATAAAAGGACATACATTTAACTAGTTGCTGACCGCTTGCCGTTATATTACTGCCGGAAGTCGGCAAGCCTGGGCGAGAGCCCGTAGCTCTACGTCGGCTACTTTGCGGCCACTAGGGGGTTAGAACACACCCGTGAACACACTTAACCCCTTCCCCGCCCCCTAGTGTTAACCCCTTCACTGCCAATGGCATTTTTATAGTAATCCAATGCATTTTTATAGCATTGATCGCTATAAAAATGCCAATGGTCACAAAAATGTGTCAAAAGTGTCCGATGTGTCCGCCATAATGTCGCAGTACTGAAAAAAAACGCTGATTGCCACCATTACTAGTAAAAAAAAATATTAATAAAAATGCCATAAAACTACCCCCTATTTTGTAAACACTATAACCTTTGCGCAATCCAATCAATAAACGCTAATTGCGTTTTTTTTCCCCGAAAAATATGTAGAAGAATAGGTATCGGCATAAACCGAGGAAAAAATATGTTTTTTTATATAATTTTTGGGGATATTTATTATAGCAAAATGTAAAAAATATTGCATTTGTTTCAAAATTGTCGCTCTATTTTTGTTTATAGCGCAAAAAATAAAAACCGCAGAGATGATCAAATACCACCAAAAGAAGGGAGCTGCGGTGGCTCAACGTGATTGGCACTGCGCTGACAAGCCGTTCACCTCTGCAGCTAAGGGTTCGGATCCCGGTCTCGGCTACATGTGAATTGGGTTTGGTGGTCTCAGCCCGGCTCCCGGTGGGTGTGCTATGCAAGGTACGCCTGTGCTTAGTACGCCCACCACCCCCCCACAAAAAACACCACACTTGCACGCACACGAAATTGGTTTAAAACACACGCACTTTGGCCATGCGGTCTCCTAAAATAAAGAGAGGCGAAGGACCTACGGGGCTGGCTGGGTGGGCTAGGCTCCCTCATAGGGGGAGTCCCTCTGCCCCATTGGGGCCCCAGTTGGGCTCCCAAGAGGGGCAGGTAGGGCGGGGTGAGTGGGAGGCCCCCCCTCACACCCGCCATTGCCACCAGGGGCATGGAGAAGGATGGCGACTGCCTACTCCCAACTCCTGCAGTCTGGCTCCTCTCTCTCTCTCGAGTTCACGCACAAAAATACACTTTAAAAAAAAAAATACCACCAAAAGAAAGCTCTATTTGTGGGAAAAAAAGGACGCCAATTTTTGTTTGGGAGCCACGTTGCACGACTGCGCAATTGTCAGTTAAAGCGGCGCAGTGCCGAATCACAAAAAGTGCTCTGGTCATTGGGCAGCAATATGGTCCGGGGGTTAAGTGGTTAAAAAATGCTAATTGTGGTTGGAACCCCGCTTTAAGGAAAAATATATTTGATGTTAAAGCCACACTTGCCCAATATTAAGCACTTGCCGACCAGTGCACGATGTCTCGGCTGTGCATATGGGCATACCTGTACGTCCCCTTTAAGAATTGGCATTGTGGGAGCACGCGCGCCACTGCGAGCTCCATAAGTACGACCACGGGTCCCACATGCGCCGCTGCAAGCTCCGTGAGTCCGACCGCGGGTCCCGCGGATTTAATGTCTGCAAGGAATCCCTGCGATCATCTCACAGAGAGAAAGAACGGGGGAAATACTGATGTAAACAAGCATTTCCCCATTCTTCCTAGTGACAGAACACTGATCACTCCTCCCTGTAATCGGGAGCGGTGATCAGTGTCGTGTCACACACAGCCCACCCCCCCTACAGTAAGAAGCACTCCATAGGACACAATTAACCCCTTCAGTGTCCCCTAGTGGTTAACCCCTTCACTGCCAGTGTAATTTTTACAGTAAACAGTGCATTTTTATAGCACTGATCGCTGTATCAATGACAATGGTCCCAAAAGGCATCAAAAGTGTGACCGATGTGTCCGTCATAATGTTGCAGTCACGATAAAAATCCCCATTACTATTAAAAAAAAAAAATGTTAATAAAAATTCCATAAAATGATTCCCTATTTTGTAGACACTATGGGCCAGATTCAGGTAGCTTAGCGCATCTTTAGGCGGGCGTAGTGTATCGAATATACGATACGCCGCCGCAACTTAGAGAGGCAAGTGCTGTATTCTCAAAGCACTTGCTCCATGAGTTGCGGCGGCGTAGCGTAAATAGGCCGGCGTAAGCCCGCCCAATTCAAAGTAGGAAGGAGGTGGGCGTCATCTATTTAAATTAAGTGTGACCTCATGTAAATGAATGGGCGGTCGAACTGGGCATGCGCGCGCATGCTCAGAATTACGTTGCATAAACTCCATAAGATATGTTGGCGTAAATGCCTATAAAGTGAGCGTAACTTACGCACAGCCCTATTTACGTAGTGCTACGAAAATGGCGTACGCGACGTAAAATTTGACGGCGTCGTTCCCTGACCCATACCTTTGCATCAGCTGCGCCTGCTATAGCAGGGGTACCTTTACGCCACACGTAAGCCTTACGCAAATCGCGTATATGATGCGGCCGGGCGCATCTACGCTTGTGAATCGGCGTATCTTACTCATTTGCATATTTATAATGGGAACGCTGAAGCCTATTTTTTTGGCGTGTCTCGCTTTGTGAATCAGCACAAAGATGCGAGGGCGCACATTTAAATTATGGCGGCGTACTTCTTTTATGAATCTGGCCCTATAACTTTTGTGCAAACCAATCAATATACACTTATTGCGTTTTTTTAACGAAAAATATGTAGAGGAATACGGAAGGTGGGGGAGCGCAAGGTCTCTAACATCCACCAGCTCCGTGATGTCGTCATGGAGGAGTGGAAGAGGACCCCAGGGGCAACCTGTGAAGCTCTGGTGAACTCCATGCCCAAGAGGGTTAAGGCAGTGCTGGAAAATAATGGTGGCTGCACAAAATATTGACACTTTGGGCCCAATTTGGACATTTTCACTTAGGGGTGTACTCACTTTTGATGGCAGCGGTTTAGACATTAATGGCTGTGTGTTGAGTTATTTTGAGGGGACAGCAAATTTACACCGTTATACAAGCTGTACACTCACTACACAACATTGTAGGGAAGGGATTGGGGAAGCATGTAAATGGTTTAGCAATATCAACTTAAATTCTACTATGAACAGTAAGTGATGGTGATTCCCAGGTAGCTCAATTCAGGGCAGGAGGTTGTTGAAATTTTTCATGTCACACAGTATTTGCACACTTTTTAATTATTTTTCTAAATACACTTTAATTCATTTTAATGCAACAAAACAAAATAGATAACCCAATTTGGTAAAATATAAAAGATGATGTTATGCCGATTAAAAAGATACCAAACATGTCATGTTTTAAAATTGTACACACTGGTGGAATGGCGCCAAACTGCAGTACCTAAAAATCTCCATTGGCGAGAATTAAAAAATATTTACAGGTTAGCAGTTTAGAGTTACAGAGGAGGAAAATAGAACCACCATTTGTCTGTTTTTTTGCGGGTGGGATTGTATCCAGAGTGTGTTCTTGATATCTGAGCAGTGGCGGCCCGTCCATTAGGGTCACCCGAGCGCCCCCCCTCTATCCACAACAAAACATATATGGACATACACAAATTTGTCCGCAAGCTAAATATTCAAAGGTATTTGTCTTCAAACCCCTTTGGTCCCCCTAATGCTATAGCCGCTGATTATGTTCATTCTAGTCTGGCCAATGCTTCCACCTACAACCCGCCAGGCCATTTGCCGGCATCATTGAAGGTGTTTAGGGATCTCACCCTTAAAGACCTGGACGAGTTACGGGTCAAAAGAGTTCGTATCAAACAAGATATAGAAACAGGTATAAAATCTTTATGTGACAACAAGGACCTTGTAATCCGCCCTGCAGATAAGGGGGGTGGTATAGTTGTCCTAAATAAATCAGATTATTTGGATGAGATGGCCAATATCTTAAGTACCAGGGACACCTACACTCCTCTCCCCCTCAATCCTGGAGAGAAATATAAAAAAGCCCTCATAGAGGTTATAAATAAGGGGTCACGTTTGAACATCCTTAACTTGAAGGAGAAGTCCTTTTTAATTCCTAAGGCCCCCCGTGTACCCATCATTTACTACCTTCCCAAGGTACACAAAAATCCTGTTTGCCCCCCGGGACGTCCCATAGTGAGTGGGATAGACTCGGTCACGTCCCGGGTGGGCAAATATATTGATTTTTTTCTCCAGCCCCTAGTTAGAAACATGCCCTCGTATGTTCGAGACACCAAGCATGTCATTAATCTGTTGGCAGGTTTGACACTGCCCCCCAATGTTTGGTTGGTGACCGCCGATGTCACTTCTTTATATACCATCATTCCCCATAAACTGGGTTTAGAAGCAGTCTCACACTTTTTAAAGAGAGATTCCAACCTTATGGAAGTACAGATTTCTTACATTATGGAGCTACTAGAATACGCAGCTTCTCATAATTTTTTTTGGCATAATGGACACTTCTATAGGCAAGATAGAGGAGTCGCAATGGGGGCTAAATATGCCCCCAGCTTGGCCAATTTATTTATGGCCAAGTGGGAGGAGGATGTCGTTGATGTCCCCTCTAGGCCCCAACTTTTGTTGTGGGCCAGATATATTGACGATATCCTCCTCCTATGGGATGGCAAAGAAGACGACCTCACCCAGTTCATGGAATTTCTCAACAATAATGATAGGGGGATTGCCCTAAAATATGAAGCAAGTCTTGATACTATTAATTTTTTGGACTTGGTTATCAGCATAGAGGGTAACCAGCTATCCACGTCTACTTATTTCAAAACAACAGACATGAACTCGTTCATTCCGCATGACAGTTGTCATCATTCTAGCTGGCTTAAGGCTGTCCCTAAGGGTCAGTTCCTTCGTCTTAAAAGAAACTGTACTGATCAGGTAACCTTTTTAAAACAAGCTGAAATACTCAATAGACAGTTTTTAGAAAAAGGCTACAGTCACCCTCTCCTGTCAGACTCCCTAGAAACAGTGGCCAAACTTAAAAGGGAAGATATTCTAAAGGATAGGCCGAAGCCTTTTGTAGAGAACAAATTTAGAAGCCCTTTTGTGACCGATTATTCCTGCCAACACACTAACGTTAAGCATATCCTTAGGAAGCATTGGCATGTCCTCAAAAGTGACAAGATTCTGAACAACATTCTCCCTGATAAACCTCAGGTAGTGTTCAGGGGAGCCGGCTCTTTAAAAAATAAGTTAGCACCTAACATTTTGGATCCACCAAGGATGCCTTCCATGTTCTCATCAGGGTTGACGGGTTTCTTTAAATGCGGAAGATGCCGAGTATGTACGGTGAATAACCATATCCCTAAGAGAACCATGAGTTTTAGGTCCAGATACTCACCGAAGGTTTACCCGATCAAATCTTTTATCACTTGCTCAAGTGTGGGCTCCATTTACCTGTTACAATGCCCTTGTGGTTTACAGTATGTGGGCAGGACCAAGCGTCCCTTACAAGTTCGTTTAAACGAGCACTTGACAAACATCTGTAATGGCTTTCCAGACCATTCCGTCTCTAATCACTATCTGAAAGTCCATAATAAGGACCCAAGAGGCACAATTTTTTTAGGGATTGAGAAGTATCAGGCCCACTGGAGGGGGAGTGACCTAGTCAGGAGCATTTCCCGTTCTGAAATGACTTGGATACACACCCTACGATGTTTTGAACCCCATGGCCTCAACATTGAGGTAGACGTCAACTGTTTTATTGACAACTCTTGATACAGTCTAGATAATTTTTAATTTGATTCAGTTATAAAAAAATTTTTATAATACCCACTCATTTCTATGTCAACATACCTATTCAGTGCTATTCTGATCAAGGGATGGCACGGGCAGAAATGGATGGATAGGGAAGTGGATTAGGAAGGGAGGGATATAAATCCTTATTTTCCCCTTGTTTCTCTCCCTTTTTCTCTTCTTTTTTCTTTTTGTTTTTTTTTTCGTTTTTATTCATGTCCAATTTTATACTATAGTCATCTGTATGGATACTGCACACAACTTCCGCAATTTTGTTGATATGGCTATCTTTTACCTTTTGTCAGCGCATACAAATGATGTTTGCTAAGGTCTTTGTGGAGGGGTAAATCTTTAGTTGGTTAAATTTGTGATCCTCTCCATATTTTCATGATAAGATCTGTTGTGCATCTATTTATTATTAGCGCACAACGACACGCATGTTTAATTGTTTATTTTAATTTCAATTTTATTTGTATGTATTTATGTGATGGTCCATTTTAGTGGGTGTGAGTCAGCTCTCTCAGGTGGTATAGCCTCTCTACTATTAAATTAATCAATCACTACCCATCTTTATTTGAGTTCCGCACAGACCATAACTTTAAAAAGTTTGGTTTTAGTTGCAGGAACAACTTTTATGATTGCATGTCCATTTTCCATCGAGTCATGGTAGGTACTGCTATGTGCCTAGTTTGATCTGGTCCTCCATGGTATGTTTATTATACCAGTTAACCTATATAACGACTTCTTGTGGTCTGTACTCACGTGATTCCCCGTACGGCTGCCATTAGTACACACGAGATGAGTAGGTTTACATACTTTTCCCTTACTATAGCCCTGTTCCAAAATGGCGATGATGGGACCGCCTTTTGACTGACTCCGCCCACTATGGGTACTATTGTGGTGACGTGGGGCGTCGTCCTTATCCCGTGATCAAGTCTTACGAAGACGAAACGTTGGGAGGAGACGTTCCCACGTCACCACATCCAGACGGAAGGACGCACGCGTACCATCCAGCCGGCCGGCACCTTGCTTGTTTTTAAATGCCCTATTGATTTCGATTCTTGTAAGTGCAACCTTTAACTTTTCATATATTAAATACATTTGGATTTTACACTATGTGCGGTTTTATGTTGTTGCATGTTATCTCCAACACTGTCATCGGTTGATGTCCTATGGCTGCTGAATTACGATCCCATTTCTCTGAGTGCCTTTATCTACCCTGTGGGGTCCATATCTGGTAAGGGTCAGTGTGTGAAGAGGTGGTGGGTTCGCACTATTCCCTCCCCCGGTCGCAAGACTGTCCCACACGGGTGTAGTTACCTCAGTTACCCATAAGGTTTTATACTATGCGAGTTTTTTTGTTTTTGTTTTTATGGCGCTGAGACTCTGCAGGTTCAAATCGGTGCAAGTCCATTTGTGATCGACACTCAGGAGATCGACACGTCTATATCAGCTTGAGACTTTCCTCCTCTTCTGTTTACATACATGTTCTAAAGGTGGAGACGTTATAACTTTATTTTTAATTTTATTTATCTGAGATTTTTCACCATATTGACTATTTTTCAACGCATCATAGACTTTACATTTGCTTTCCCACGTCCATCAGGTGGAGTCTAATTGGATTTAATTTATCTATTTCACTACTTGTGTGGCCTATTGGTCTAACGTTTTTTACAGAAACTACACATACAGTGTGGCGTTTTGGTCTTATGTTGTCACGTAATATTGATTTTTTGTTGGTGGATTCATATCTGTACCCACACTGGCGTGATACTTATTATAATTAATCATTTTATGTGTTCACATGGTATACACCTAATTTGTTTATAATATTCACAGCACGCACTGTGCCCTTTATTGGACACACACTCATGATTAGCGCGATTCCAACTCTCTCTTTATTATTGTTTTATGTTGTATAACATTTTTGAGTCGCAGCTGTCACTTGTTAGACATTTACTGGGTATGCGCAAATTTATTTTCCTTTATATCCACAACCGCCAACCCCCATGCTCTATCCACGGTCGCTATTTTTACAGAACACCGCCACCCCCTATGCATGAGTCTGGCCCCTTTCAGGACACCAGGCGTATGAATCACAGCGGCAGGGGTGTTTTTTTTAAGCACCTGAGGTTCTAATAGGCTTCAAAATAGGGTGGGCTCGTGGCGCAGAGCATTACACCAGGAGCCCACCCATGTGTTACAACAGCGAATAAACATTCGCTATTGAAACACTGATCCTCAATCTGGCCAATCAGAAGCAGGTCTGAGACCATTTTTCCGATTGACCGAAAAGAGAAAAGTCTCAATTGGGCACCGAGGAGGAGTGAGGAAACAGAAGCCGTCGCAATGCCCGTGGAGAGCAGGGGAAGGGTAAGCGGCCGTCGCAGCTGAGCAAGGAAAGCCGTCGGCAAAGCCCGGGAGAAGTGTTGCCCACCATAGATGGGGTAAGTGCACCAGAACCACCCGACCGATCGGGGGGTGGATGGTGGTTATACTATTTGCTGCCCCCCCAAAAAATTCACAAATTTCTGAATTTTCGTATTTTTAAATTTACAGATTTCCGAATTTTGAATTTCCAAACTTTTGAATTTGAGAATTCGAAATTCAGGATTTTGGGAATGTGAAAATTCAAGATTTCAGAAATTTGGAAAATTGGAAATTCTAAAATTGGAAATTCTCAAATTCTAAATTTAGAAATTAGAAAATTGGAATATCGAAAATCGGAAATTCAACAATTCAACAATTCTGAAACTTGAAAAATGGAAATTCGAAAATTCAAAATTCGAAAATTTGAAAATCAGAAATTTAAAAATTGGAAATGTGAAAATTCAGAATTCGAAAATGTTAGAATTTCAGAATTTTATAGAACTTCTGAATCTTCGAATTACCAAATTTAGATTTTTCGATGTCCAAATTTTATCATTTCTGAAAAAAGCGAAAAGACGAATGAAATGAAAAGGAATGAATTTTTCGGCAGTGCACACATCTAGTCTAGATCTAGTTTCCATTTAAGCTTGGCTGTTGGTGAAATACAGCGGTCTGCCAATCTTGCCCATGTGGCCAATTTGGATGGGGAAAGGCCACTCATTCCCTCTAACAGCGGTGGAGCTCTTACCTTAGGCAGCCGCCTCCGAGCAGCGCTAAGCCCCACCACCTAAATCTTTTTTTTATAGAGTATGGAGAATATAGCCCCCCTTCAGGTTTTATAGATCAGAGTATCCCTCCTTTGGAGTGATTTGCTCTTACTTCCTGTTCTGTCTGACCCCTTGTCACCTGAACAGGAAGTGAGAAAAAATCTTCCCAATATTAACGCATGGAATGTCAGGGTGCGTGTATGTTGGGGGGTTATCTGAATGCCTGGTTGCTTGCTATCAAATCCCCTTTATATGATGAATGATAAAGGTTCTCCTTTGAGACAAAAGAGCTAATTGCCACTAAATGCTTTCAATAGCATATAAAAGTTTCTATAGTCCTATCATAGGATAATACTAGAGAGTATTATGCCAGACAAAATCACCACAATTCCCATAAGATAATATAGCAGAGCCCAGCTTTCCTCTTTCGCGTGAAGGAAGCGCTAAGAAGCTTCTGGCAGCAACTTTTGTAACAAACAACTTGCCAACGTGATTGCTTGACAGTGTATTGGCAGATCTAATGTAATGTGCAAGAAATAAAAGACATGGTAATTGTCGATTAAATAGATACGGCTATAAAAGCTCCTTCTCACAGCTCTGTGAATGAAGTAACATTCATTCATCGAAATTCTGAAATATCACAATTGCCTGCATTAAAATAATAAAAATAAGGTATGTTTATGCAAAGTTTGAATGTCGTTTTTTTTTTCTTTTCACAAAAATTCTGACATGGAATCATTTACATTAAATATTATACTATTATATTTATGTATTTACCCGCATTACAAATTAGTCTTGTTATGTAACAATCATGACCTTATCATTAATAAAAGAAACACTTTTTTTTTTTTACTTTGTTAACCACTTAAGGACCGCCTCCTGCAGATTTACGTCGGCAGAATGGCACGGCTGGGCACATCAACGTATATATACGTTGGTTATAGTACCCAGCCGTGGGTCACGGGCGCGCGCCCGCGGGCGCGCGCCCGCGACCCGGTCCGAAGCTCCAGGACCGGGACCGCGGGATTCGCGGACCCGATCGCCGCTGCAGTGCGGCGATCCGTCCCTGGAGCGGAAGAACGGGGAGAGCCGTGTGTACACACGGCTTCCCCGTGCTTCTCTGTGGCCGGAGCATCGATCGCGTCATCCCTGTAATAGGGGGACGCGATCGATGACGTCACACCTACAGCCACACCCCCCTACAGTAGTAAACACACACATTAGGTACACATTCCCTACAGCGCCACCTGTGGTTAACTCCCAAACTGCAACTGTCATTTCCACAGTAAACAATGCAATTTAAATGCATTTTTTGCTGTGAAAATGACAATTGTCCCAAAAATGTGTAAAAATTGTCCGAAGTGTCCGCCATATTGTCGCAGTCACGAAAAAAATCGCTGATCGCCGCTATTAGTAGTAAAAAAAAAAATAATTAATAAAAATGCAATAAAACTATCCCTTATTTTGTAAACGCTATAAATTTTGCGAAAACCAACCGATAAACGCTTATTGCGATTTTTTTTACCAAAAATATGTAGAAGAATACGTATCGGCCTAAACTGAGGAAAAAAAATGTTTTTTTATATATTTTTGGGGGATATTTATTATAGCAAAAAGTAAAAAATATTGCATTTTTTTTTAAATTGTCGCTCTATTTTTGTTTATAGCGCAAAAAATAAAAACCGCAGAGGTGATCAAATACCACCAAAAGAAAGCTCTATTTGTGGGAAAAAAAGGACGCAAATTTTGTTTGGGAGCCACGTCGCACGACCGCGCAATTGTCTGTTAAAGCGACGTAGTGCCGAATCGCAAAAACCCCTTGGGTCATTTGCCAGCGTATTGGTCCGGGTCTTAAGTGGTTAAAGGGGTTGTAAAGGAATTTTTTTTTTCCCTAAATAGCTTCCTTTACCTTAGTGCAGTCCTCTTTCACTTACCTCATCCTTCCATTTTTGCTTTTAAATGTCCTTATTTCTTCAGAGAAATCCTCACTTCCTGTTCTTCTGTCTGTAACTCCACACAGTAATGCAAGGCTTTCTCCCTGGTGTGGAGAAAGCCTCTTGAGGGGGGAGGGGGCGAGCAGGAGGGTCAGGACACTCTCTAGTTTGCAGATAGAGAAAGTAGCTGTGTATTAGTGGGCATTCTGACACCCCTGCTCGCCCCCTCCCCCCTCAAGAGCCTTTCTCCACACCAGGGAGAAAGCCTTGCATTACTGTGTGGAGTTACAGACAGAAGAACAGGAAGTGAGAATTTCTTAGAAGAAATAAGGACATTTACAAGCAAAATGGAAGGATGAGGTAAGTGAAGGAGGACTGCACTGAGGAAAAGGAAGCTATTTAGGGAAAAAACATTTTTCCTTTACAACCCCTATAAGATTCGTCTCCTCACTCCCGTTTGCATCAAAACTGCCTACGACGTGAACATAACCTACGCCCAGCCCTGTTCCCTGGTCCATACCTTTGCATGAGTTGCGCCTCCTATATGAGGAATAACTTTACGCCGGACGTAACCCTTACGCAAATTGCTTAAAACATGCATATTTCCCTCATCTCCCTCATTTGCATATTTTCATCACAAATCAAATGCGCCCAGCGTAACTATGCGCCCACTATACGCCGGCGTAGGCAAGTTACGTCGGTCAGATGAAGTCAGTTTTTAGGCGTATCTTAGTTCTGTGGGCATGGCGCACAGATACGATGGCGCATATTTACACTTACGTGGCGTATCTCGAGATGAATAAAGCACTTGCCTGTAAAAGTTGCGGCGGCGTAGCATACACTACGCCTGCACAAAAATAGGCGATTCTACCTGAATCTAGCCCATAGTAATCACACCTCTTTGATCATGGACCACAGTGAAAAGCTGCCATGAGTTTTTTCATAAGGAGCCAGACAAACAGGAAGTGTGGAGATCAGAGAAGTATTACAGCTACTTCAAAGCAAAAAACCCCCCCTGAACAATGAGGACATGAAACCAGGACTGCAGTAAGGTAAAGCTATTTAGCAAAAAAAAAAAACATTTCCTTTAGTGATCCTTTAATGTTTTTTGATACAATAAAATTATATATGTATGGATATTGTGCTTATTTGTCCTTCAAATCCCCCCACCTGTGGATCTTGAGAGAATTATTATTTGAAGAGGGGTTGAATGAATGAATGAATGAAGAACTTGTATAGCGCAGCACATGCGAAGTAAATCGCCTCTGGGCGCTTGTTGTTCCTGTCTCCTTTGAGATCAAAAGAGATGCGTCTTAATCTTTCTTCTGAAGACCAAGTAGTTCTCCTCCAGTCTAATGCTGACTGGTAAGGCGTTCCATAGTCTGGGACCTTGGACAGCGAATCTCCTGTCTCCTTTGGACTTGTATCTGGCTTTCGGTATTTGAAGCCGATTTTGATTGTTGGATCGTAGAATACGATTGGGATTGTACATTTTTAATTTTTCGCATAGATAATGGGGAGCATTCAGTCAGGGTTTTCTTCTTTTTTTAAATTAATTTTCAGCTCTGGACGAATTATAAATATTGGGCTGATCTCAGTATTTGAAACCACCAGATAGATCCTAAAAAACAAATAAAACTCAATACAGGATTTTCTACTGGTGCTGGAAGCTATTTCATGTATTATCACATAACATAACTTTATTTAATACTCTTACAATATGTTTCTATACATATAAGCAGGGGCGGACTGACCATTGAGGAACTCGGGCACTGCCCGAGGGCCCCATGCCACTAGGGGGCCCCATCAGGGTTGCCAGGCTCATTAAAACCAGGGACAGTATGTAAAAATCTGTGTTTTTTTTACATCTGTCCCTGATATGTCCAAAACCTACATGCTTTTGATGTGAAAATCCCGAGATTTTAGCTGCCCCGCCTCTGTACTGCCACCTGGCTTGGTGGCCATCTGTAAGCCTGGGGGCCCCATAATCTTCTATTGCCTGGGGGCCCCATAAGTTGTCAGTCCGCCCCTGCATATAAGCCACCTGTAACCAGTAGGTGTGTGTGGTCTGTAGATTAGCATTTCCAGACATCCCGAGGAAACATTAAACTATGTTCTCTATTTGAAAGCAGGGAGCATGCACAGGTGTGCACTCCTAGATAACCAGGGCATCTCTGACAAGGTGAACACATTTGGTTTGTTATTAAAGCGGAGTTCCTACTAAAAAGAAACATATTAAAAGTCAGCAGCCACAAATACTGCTGCTGCTGAGTTTTAATAATCGGACACTCACCTGTCCCAGGGTCCAGCTATGCGGGGGAACGAAGCCCCGTTTGTCTCCCCCTCCTCTCCGTGGCGCCAGCATTGTCTATGTGGCATTCCAGCTGGGCACGCACTGCATATTCGTGTGCCGCGCTGTGCACCATGACTGGCCGAGCAATCATCTGGGACCTGTGACGTGTCCCAAATGATTGCCAAAAGGGAGGGGGGAGAGGTGACTTCCTTCCGGCACTGTGGTGCCTCCGGAAGGAAGTTAGAGCTGGAACCCTCTAAAAAGAAGGTCCCCCCCCCCCCCCAAAACGGAGACACAGGATACCCCACAGGCGCCAGGTCGCTAATTCCAGTCGCAATTGCGACCTGGCGCCCGGGATTTGTCGAACCCTGTGCCAAATCTGGCATGTCAGTGGGGTCACCTTCCCTTAAAGTGGAAGTTCAATTTTTGGGTGGAACTCTACTTTAAGTAAATAGTGTTGCTTCAGTAAGTCCAGTTTTTTTTTTCTTTGCCTGTTTTGTCTATTTGTCAGTCAATAATGAAAAGCCAGAGCAGGGTATATATTAAAATAGGGTATGAAATAAACACATTAAATGTCCATTAAAACAAAGTCATTTCACTAGGCTAAAGAGTTACTGTCAAATGAAGCAATACAAGCTGGCACTGACAAATGTGGTCTAGGTATCTACACATCAATAATCTTGGGTCATGCAGGGCTTATTACAAGGATATGCTGAACGTAATGCAAAAGTGAGCATAACTTTTATATTAACTTACATAGGTTGTTCCAATGTCATGTTGGTAGAGTAACTCTTCTTCTATAGTCTTTTGACAGCCACCTGCTCCTATGACAACTCTGGCTTCCAGGGTCTGGGACTGATAGCCCCATCTAACGGCCTCCTTGGCTTCTATCCAGCGATGACTAACATATGAGGACATCATCTGCTGCATGTCTGAAAAGTAGGAGGAGAAGGTACTCTGGGACCCCTGTACTTGTATGTGTATGTTCCTTGGGCCCTAGTGTTTCTTCTGAGAAATCCTCACTTCCTGTTCTTTTATCTGTAACTACACACAGTAATGCAAGGCTTTCTTCCTGGTGTGGAGTGTCATGCTCACCCCCTCCCTTGGACTACAGGAGAGTCAGGACACTCTCTACAATGCATGATAGAGAAAGGAGCTGTGTGTTAGTGGGAGTCCTTTTGGTTTCCTCTATAGGGCACTGATTATAGTGTTCTAATTATCATTGCAGTCTCAACAGTCCCCACCAGTGCCAACAATCAGTGCCCATCAATGCCACCTATTAGTGTCTGTCAGTGCCACTTATGAGTGCCCATCAGTGCTGCATATCAGAGCAAGCCTCATCATCAGTCCCCATCAGTGCTGCCTTATCAGTGCCCATTAGTGCCTCCTATCAGTGCCCATCAGTGCCACATACCAGTGTCCACCAGTGCTGCCCCATCAGTGCCACCTATCAGTGCAAGCCTCATCGGTGCAAACCATTGCCACCTATCAGTGCAAGCCTCTCCAGTATCCACCAGTGCCGCATCATCAGTGCCCATCAGTGCCACCTATCAGTGCAAGCATCATCAGTGCCCACCAGTGCCGCCTCATCAGTGCCCATCAGTACCACCTATCAGTGCAAGCCTCATCAGTTCCCACCAGTGCTGCCTCATCAGTGCCAATCAGTGTAACCTAAAAGTGCACACCAGTGAAGGATAAAAACTACCTGATTGCAAAATGTTATAACAAACTATGATTTTATTTTTTTGTGGTGATTAAATATCACCAAAATAAATCTCTATTTGTGTGAAAAAAATATATAAAAATATCATAGAGGTATAGTGTTGCATGACTGAGTGATTGTCATTCTAAGTGTGAGGCCTCGTACACACGACCGAGAATCTCGTCAGGAAAAACCCGTAGTTTTCCCTGACGAGATTCTTGTCAAGAAACTCTTGCCGCCGGAGTGTACTGACTGTCATTTCAAAAGAACCGCAGTTCTCTTGAAAGGAAAGAACGCGGTGACGTCATCGCGTACGAAGAGCATGCGCTCGTCACATTCGATGCCGTCGCCGCCATCTTGCTTCACCCTACCAATGCCGTGGAAGCTACCGCGCATGCGTCAAAGTCATTTCGAGCATGCACGGGTTTCCATGGCGACAGGCAGGGGCAGACTGACCATTGAGGAACTCGGGCACTGCCCGAGGGCCCCATGCCATTAGTGGGCCCCATCAGGGTTGCCAGGCTCATTAAAAAATCTGTGTTTTTTTTACATCTGTCCCTGATATGTCAACAATATACATGCTTTTGATGTGAAAATCCCGAGATTTTAGCTGCCCCGCCTCTGTACTGCCACCTGGCTTGGTGGCCATTAGGGATGAGCTTCGAGTTCGAGTCGACTCGAACATTGCCTGTTCGCCGAACAGCAAACTATTTAGGGTGTTCGCGGCAAGTTCGTGTGAACTTTAGAACCCTGTTAAAGTCTATGGGACTCGAAAATTTGAAACCTAAAGTGCTAATTTTAAAGGCTAATATGCAAGTTATTGTAATAAAAAGTGTTTGGGGACCTGGATCCTGCCCCAGGGGACATGTATCAATGCAAAAAAAAGTTTTAAAAAATGCATTTTTTTGGGCAGCAGTGATTTTAATAATTCCTTTAAGTGAAACAATAAAAGTGAAATATTCCTTTAATATTTGTACCTAGGGGGGGTGTATAGTATGCCTGTAAAGTAGCGCTCGTTTCCCATACTTAGATCTGTCCCTGCACAAAGTGTAATTTCTGAAGGAAAAAAAGTAATTTAAAATCACTCGTGGCTATAATGAATTGTCGGCTCCCTGCAATACAGAGAAAATCATTCATAAAAAAAAAATGTGTGGGTGGTCCACGGCATTTTTTTTTTCAAATTTGGGGTGGAGCTCCCCTTAAAATCCATACCAGACCTGAAGGGTCTGGAATGGATATTTGGGGGGAACCCCACATCATTTTTTTTTATTTGACGCAGGGTTCCCCTTAATATCCATACCAGACCCTAAGGTGAGTGATTTTAAATGACTTTTTTCCTTCAGAAATGACACTTTGTGCAGGGACAGTTCTAAGCACAGGAAACAAGCGCTGCTTTACAGGCATACTATACACCCCCCCCTAGGTACAACATTTAAAGGACTATTTTAATTTTATTGTTTCACTTTAAGCATTATTAACTAATTGCCGACCGCCCGCCGTCATATTACTGCGGGACGGTGGCACTGCTACGCGGGAGCACATAGCTCTACGTCCTCCCTGTAGCAGCTAATAGGGCGCGCGCACGCGCCCGCGCACATCCCCCGAGTCCCGCGCGCGTGCCCGGCGGGTACGTTTGCCGCCGGGCACCCGCGATTGCTCGTTACAGAGCGGGAAACGGGAGGTATGTGTGTAAACACATACCTTTCGTTCCTGTCAGCGGGGGAAACGCTGATCTTCTGTCCATACAATGTATGGACAGAAGATCAGTGACTTCCCCTAGTGAGGCCACCCCCCCATACAGTTAGAACACACCCAGGAACACACTTAACCCCTTCCCTGCCCCCTAGTGTTAACCCCTTTCACTGCCAATGGCATTTTTATAGTAATACAATGCATTTTTATAGCATTGATCGCTATAAAAATGCCAATGGTCCCAAAAATTTGTCAAAAGTGTCAGAAGTGTCCGCCATAATGTCGCAGTACCGGAAAAAAAACGCTGATCGCCGCCATTACTAGTAAAAAATAATAATAATAAAAATTCCATAAAACGACCCCCTTTTTTGTAAACGCTATATATTTTGCGCAATCCAATTAATAAACGCTAATTGCGATTTTTTTTTTACGAAAAATATGTAGAAGAATGCGTATCGGCCTAAACTGAGGAAAAAAAATGTTTTTTTATATCTTTTTGGGGATTTTTATTATAGCAAAATTTAAAAAATATTGCATTTTTTTCAAAATAGTCGCTCTATTTTTGTTTATAGCGCAAAAAATAAAAACCGCAGAGATGATCAAATACCACCAAAAGGAAGCTCTATTTGTGGGAAAAAAAGGACGCCAATTTTGTTTGGGAGCCACGTCGCACGACTGCGCAATTGTCAGTTAAAGCGACGCAGTGCCGAATCACAAAAAGTGCTCTGGTCTTTGGACAGAAATATGGTCCGGGGCTAAAGTGGTTAAAATCACTGCTCCTGAAAAAACGGCCGTTTTTAAAACTTTTTTTGCATTGATACATGTCCCCTAGGGCAGGACCCGGGTCCCCAAACACTTTTTAGGACAATACCTTGCATATTAGTCTTTAAAATTAGTACTTTAGATTTCAAAAGTTCGAGTCCCATAGACTTTAACAGGGTTCTAAAGTTCACACGAACATTTGGTCTGTTTGCAGGTTCTGGTGCGAACCGAACCCAGGGGTTTTCGGCTCATCCCTAGTGGCCATCTATAAGCCTGGGTGCCCCATAATCTTCTATTGCCCGGGGGCCCCATGAGTTGTCAGTCCGCCCCTGGCGACAGGTAAGTAGACACACTCTCGGGTTTCTCATCTGGAAACAGGCAAACGAGAATCTCGACGAGAAAAAAGAGAGCAGGTTCTCTTTTGTTCTCGTCGAGATTCTGGCCAGATTTCTAGATGAGAAACCTGAATGTCTTGTACACACGAATGGGAATCTGAGCAAAAAGCAGTTTCTTGCTGGTCTTTGCAGAGAAACCCGGTTGTGTGTACGAGGCCTGCCAGTTCTGAAAGCTAAAAATTGGCCTGGGCAGGAAAGGGGTAAAAAGATCCATTAGGCAAGCAATAAACTGCAAAAATTTTCATTTTTAAGGGGAAAAAAAAGTAATCTTGCAATTGATGGTCCCTTCCTTTGTTAGGAATTCAATGGTGGCACGTTGCTTCTGTTTGGAATTCATTATTTACCTGCAATGAAAAAGAAGGGGAAGAATTACTCTGAAGATATAAAGTCTTTAAAGGGGTGTTCCAGCCTAGTTATATGTTTATTAAAAGTCAGCAGCTACAAAAAGTGTAGCTGCTGGCTTTTAATAAACAGACACTTACCTGCTCCAGCGTTCCAGCGACGCGCCGACCGGGGCTCCGCTCCTCTCCCCCCCTCCCCGGCCGGCGTCCTCATCGCAACTGTGGGCACCCGGCCGTGACAGCCTTCGGCTTCACGGCCGGGCACCCACTGCGCATGCGCGAGCGGCACTGCGCATGCGCGAGCGGCGCGGCTCGCCGCTGATTGGACAGGCGATCGCATGGGACCTGTCAGTGTCCCATGCGATCGCCTACAGGGAGGGGCTGCTGTAGGCAATTAAGCTTAATCGCCTAACCAGCCCCTCGGCGGAAGCAGGAAGTGGGACAGGAAGTCCCACTCCTCCTGAAGCCCCCACTTCCCCCAAAAAAAATTACATGCCAAATGTGGCATGTAAGGGGGTGGGGAGTGGATCTAGCAGAAGTTAAAATTTTGGGCGGAAGTTCAAATTTTAAGAATCCCCCATAACACTCTGTAATCTGGTGATTTGGGAACTGTGTGTGGGTACCTCTTTGTGTTCCTATAAAACATTTTCTGTAAGTATTATGATTTTTATTAGGTGTATAATTTATTCAATAGAAATGTATGCGCTTAGTCGACTAAGGTTGTTCACAAATGATTGCAATGCTTTCGTTTTTCAACACAAAATGTCATGAAGTTTGACTTTATCTGCATTTCATTCTAATAAAAATAACGATATGATTTATTTTTTCAGGGTAAAAACTTGGAGAACAATGCTGGCTTTATTGAGTCTGTAAATAGAAATCGGAATTAGACAGCAAGTCTAAAGCTCAGAAAATATAATTTCAGTCTTTCAGCGCACAACTATTATAATCATCTGGGATTTGTATTGAACGTAATGGCAATTTTGATAATTATGCCGTTGAAAGAATTCAATCTATTGGTGGGAACGCGTTACGTAAAAATCAAACAACTATCAATAGAAAAGTTTTGAATACTATGTCATTAAGACATTACTTACATTTCGGTTCCCAACGTTCTTCAACAATAATCCTTCATAGAGCTAAATCTGGCCTATTGTTCCCATTAAATACACTCATGACTAAAATTAAAAACTCCCAGTATAGTTGCCCATCCTATATCCGCCAATTAATCCCTCCAAAAAAAAAGAATTAAAATGGTCAAAATGGTTCAAATTATTTATTAGCTCCCAAACAGCCCCTATTTAAAACTTTTAAACTAGAGATTGTGGCGATATTAGTTATAAGCACATTGGTATAACAAGCAATAATAATAAAAATATATTTGTGAGCACTCAGCACATATTAACCACTTAATGCCCGCCGCACGCCTATGTACGTCCACAGAATGGCACGTACAGGCAGATGGGCGTATATATACGTCCCTGCCTTCTAGCGGGTCGGGGGTCCGATCGGGACCCCCTTCGCTGCGTGCGGCGGGCGGCTTACCTCCGGGAGCAATCCGTGCTGAGGGGGCGGCTGTTCGTTTCTGTCCGCCCCCTCGTGATCGCTCCCAGCCAATCCTGTGAGCCTCCGCCGTGTCACTTCCTCTGACTGTGTAATGTAAACACTGGCAGAGGAAGTGATGTCACCTCTCCTCTCGGCGGTATTTTCAATCCGCCGAGAGGAGAGAAGACTCACAGTAAGTCGCACCAACACTACACTGACACCAGTACACATAGGCACATTTAACCCCTTCCGATCACCCCCCCCACCCCCTTGTCACACTGTCACTGAATGCAGTGATCATATATTTACTGATCACTGCATTTAGTGTCAGTGTGACAGGCAGTTAGTGTTAGGTCCAGGGTAGCCTCGTACCCCCCCTAATAAAGTTTTAACCCCTTGATCACCGCCCTAGTTAACCCTTTCACCCCCTATTCCCAGCGTCACTAAGCGATCATTTTTCTGATCGCTGTATTAGTGTTGCTGTTGCCGCTAGGTAGCTAATTTTTTTTTATTGCGATTTTTTTTTTTACTACAGACATGTGGCTGAATACATTTTGGCCTAAATGTTTGACTAGTAAAAAACAATATATATACACTAGTACATATAACACCGCGCTACCCAACAGAACATAAAAAAAGCTGCCAAACACCACAGAATTGGATCAATTCTGCACCAAAACAAGTGATAACAAAAGAAAAGTGTGGCGCTAAAATTATGTGAAAATTAAATATATCATGCAATGAAGCATCATATGAGCATAGAAAGTGAAAAATTCAAAAACACATATATTAAAGTGTGGCATTGAAGCTCAAAACAGTTCATAATAATGTGAAATGACCAGAGGGTGTCTCAGTCTGAGTGTCCAAATGAACGTGACAACAATAAGAGTAGTGTTGATAGCAGATCCACCACCAAAGGTAATTGAGGAGGCTTACCAGAAAATGTGGACTCAACTAAGCGATGAACTTAATGAGTCACTGAAGCATGTATATGATGACAACCAGGCAGTAGACCTCCCAATGATAAGAAGTGAATGATATCTCAAAGCAGGTCAACTCTTCATGCGATGAATGAGAACCAAAAAAGAGTGTAAATGTTTGACTAAAATTTAGTTTATTCGATTTTTCTTATAACAGAAAGTAAAAAATATTGATTTTTTTTCAAAAATGTCTCTATATTTTTGTTTATAGCGCAAAAAATAAAAATCGCAGAGGCAATCAAATACCATCAAAAGAAAGCTCTATTTGTGGAAAGAAAAGGACGCACATTTTGTTTGGGAGCCAGGTCGCACAACCGCGCAATTGTCAGTTAAAGCGACGCAGTGCTGAATTGTAAAAACGCCTCTGGGCATTTAGCAGCATATTGGTCCGGGGCTTAAGTGGTTAAAGAAATAATAAAAATAAAATATTTTTTTTCTGATTGGCTGCTTTGGGGCATAATTAACAGTTTTTAGACCCAGTTGAGTCTATATACAAACCAACATTTTTGGTCTTCAAATAATATAAATATGCAGGCTTACTTAAAGTGGATTTCCACAACGATTTTTATTTTATTTTTACCAAAAATTGAAAAAAAAAAAAAAAAAAATGTATACTCACCAGAAAGGGCTGTTGCTATGCGGAAGTAGCTCTTCTGCCTCTTCCTCCACCGCGGTCGTCTTCTTCCTCATCCTCCGTGGCGGTGACTTCTGGTGAATGGGGAGCGCTGTCTTCTGGGAACTGTGTGTATCCCAGGAGGCAGCCGCCCATAAACAAATCACCATGCGAGTCACGCATGTGCAGTAAGAGCCGTAAAGCTTCACTGACTGTTTCTCTTAGTCAGAATGGAGGCGCCAGGATTGAGCGATCGCCGTTGGGGGCCCTGGGACAGGTAAGTGTCCTTATTAAAAGTCAAGTAGTGTTAGTAGCTGCTGACTTTAAAAGAAAAAAAAATTGCGGGTGGAATCCCGCTTTAAAGTGAAGTTCCACCCTGAAAAAAAAAAGAAAATGCTTTCCTATCTGTGGTGGGTCTTCTTCCGCATCCTCCTTCTGGTGAATGGGGCGCACTGCCTTCTGGGAAATGTGTGTATCCCAGAAAGCAGCCCCCATTCACAAAGCAGTGCAAGCCTCGAGCATGCACAGTAGGAAACGGGCAGGAAGCTGCAAGCTTCACTGCCTGTTTCCCTTACTGAGGATGGTGGCATGGGACCTGCAATGATCCGGATCAGCATCGGGGGGGGGGGGGGGGCATCATCGCAGGCGCTTAGGAGAGGTAAGTGTCCTTATTAAAAATCAGCAGCTACAGTGTTTGTAGCTGCTGACTTTAAAAAAAAAAAAAAATTCGGCCCGACCGCAGTACACATACTGTGGCAGGTTGGCTCTATTGCATAAAAGGATGTACCTGTACGTCATTCTATGCAATAGCCATAGGGGCGCACATGCTAATTGGCCACAGGAGGAGAGCGGCGCTACTCTGAGTGAAGTATGTCAGTTAACATTCAATGTTTAATAAAAGTAAGATCAATTAACATTTTGGTGAGATATAACGTGCATGGCATAAGTGGCTTAGGCTCCTGTAGTCCAGCTGGGCAGCAGCGGTGGTCAGCAGTTCCCAGCGGCTCCAGTGGTTCCAGAGGCTCAGAGGCTGAAGACGATCACACAACAAGCACGTCAGCGGTGATGGATATGCCTGATGAAGGTGCACTTGTTGCTTGTTGTGTGACCATATTCAGCCTCGGGAACCACCGGAGCTGCTGGGAACTGCTGACCACCACTGCTGGCCAGCTGGACTACAGGAGCCCAAGCTACTTACTTATGCAATGCACATTATGGGCCAGATTCAGGTAGATGGGCGCATCTTTAATCTGGAGTAACGTTTCTCATTTACGTTACTCTGGCGAAATTTTAGGAGCAAGTGCTGTTATTCATGAAGCACTTGCTCCTAAAGTTGCGGCAGCGTATCGAAAATGAGCCGGCGTTATTCAAATTGGGCGGGTATGGGGCGTGTATTTTTAAAACTAGGCGCGATCCCGCGGCGAAAGTACTGCGCATGCGTCGACTGTCAATGCATCCCAGTGCGCATGCTCACAACTTCCGTCGGCACCACTTCCTTGGAAACAACAGCGCAATGTGTTCCGTTGGACGTTTAAATGCGCCCGTAGATGCGCCATTCCGGCACTAAAGTATGTCCTGTTCCCCCTCCCCGCAGTGAAGTTACTTTTGTTCTGAGATGGCTGCTCCCGTTCCCCGCAAACACAGGAGAAAGCTGAACTTTAAAGGCCAGGAGCTGTCAGCCGTCATCTCGGCTATGTAGACCTATGATGTCTTCCTCCATGGCTGTAAAAGTTGACAGACAAGCAGGGACAGAGGTGTTGTCCTGCAAGTGGGGGTGCTCAGCTAGCTCTTATTGTTGGTAACGCTGCTGTAGCTGCTCTCCTGCTGACCTGTGGCCGTCTGGAGTAAAGATAAAGCAGCTATTTGTAGAAATAACTTTGCGACGGACGGACGACATATGCGCGGCGCATGTAGCCAGCGTATGGTGCTAATCCATTCGAGAATTGGGAAATCTCCCTCATTTGCATATTTGCCAAGCGAAACTATGCGCTGACGATACTCTGGCGTCGGAATGTTAAGCCGGTCGGGGAAAGCCCGTTTTCTGTCGCATCTAGTTTGGTGGGTACGGCCGCGGAGATACAACGGCGCATCTTGACAGTTACGCGCTGCATATCGAAATACTCCAGCGCAACTCTACCTGAATCTGGCCCTATATATCACCAAAATGTTAGTTGATCTTACTTTTATTAAACATTGAATGTTAACTGACATACTTCACTCAGAGTGGATGGCAGCACCCAGCAATTCGGCTCTCGGCTGGCCCTCTGCACTGAAACTCCTCCAAGTCTCCCTCTGAATGCTAGTCACCATTCTACCACATTCAGATGTGTGGCACTCGGGGTGGACCACCATTCCTCTGCCTCAGCACCTGCTCTGCAATCCGGGGACAAATCTGGGGACAGGCAGGCTCTAGGGACCGTGTCCTCAATCCGGGAACTGTCCCTGGAAATCAGGGACGTCTGGTCACCCCACATTAAGGGGATGAAACCTTCCGGGGCTGAAGTGGTTAAAACGTTTTTTTGTTTTTGTTTTTGTTTTTGGAGTTTCATTCTCACTTTCCTGAAGAAGAAAAGTTGCAGAGTTAAGATACCCTCTAAGGTCTGCATTATGTCTGTTCTTGTGGTAATAATGATGAGTTAGCACTCAGTCTGTTATGTCTCAAATTCTGTTTTATGCATTCACATACCTCCTTAGACCCAGTGGGGTTGATTAACTAAAACTGGAGAGTGCGGTTGTGCATGGTAGCCAATCAGTTTCTAACTTCAACTTGTCCAATTTGGCTTTGACAAAAAAACAAAAACCTGGAAGCTGATTGGCTACAATGCACAGTTGCAGATCTTGCTCTCCCCAGTTTTAGTAAATCTGGACACTATGGTCATCTACTGACTTAGCATCATCCAGAAGCAGCTTAACTCTTCAATAAGTTGAATCCAATGCAATTTTACTCCAGCTAATTGAACTAGACATGTGTGCTGCCAAAAAAAAATGTTCATTTTAATTTTCGTTTTTTTTTTTCATTTTTTGGGTCATTCATAATGTTTAAAACTCGTAAATTTGAAAATTCGAAAATACAGAAATTGGAAAATTCTAAAGTTTGTAAATTCAGAAATTGGAAAATTCGTAAATTTGAACATTCGAAAATTCAAAATAATAGCTAACAAATTAAATTATAGGTATTGGAATTTCCTTTCAAATTTGGCTGTTAATCAACATAACAAATACAAATTTATCCAAAGCTACGAATGATCAGAAATAACAAATTAATAATAAATAATAATAAAATATTTGTATTATTATTATTATCATTGTTATTTATTTTTAGTAATTCGTTATGTTCCATTCGTTTATTTGTTATGTCGGATACGTTCACTAACAGACAAATTGAAAGGAAATTCCAATACCTATAATTTATTAGTTAGTTATTATTTCAGGTTTTCGATTTTTCGAAAATGAGTTATTATTTTCGGATTTTCGTTCTTTTAAATTTTCATTCTTTCATTTGAATTTCCGAATTTCAAACTTCTGAATTTCCTGATTTTCACATTTTGAATTTGCAAATTTTCAAATTTACGAACTTCAAATTTATGAAACTACGGATTTTCTAATTTTTGAATTTACGAATATTCGAATTTGCAAATTTACGAATATTCCAATATATTGTCAGAATTTGTGGAAAAACGAATTCTGAACGAAACAAATTACACATGTCTAAATTGCACCACAGGGGATGTTTTACTAGTCTTTTGAAGTATAAAACATCCTTGTTGTAGCAATTAAAAGCATTCAAAACACAGAGAGATTGGTGTTTTCAAATTTTTAAATGGGGCTGTTGAAATCCGGGTAAACTGAAAGTGATGTCAGGCCATCGGTCCAGGTGACCATAGTGGAAAGCAGATATAAGCTGATCTAGGCTTTGTTCGACTTTCCTACAGCTGGCTCTGCTTTTACAAGACAATTGCAGACTCTAAAAAAAAGGGGTACCGGGGTGATGGCTCCAGGCTCCATCCCGATACAAGCACTTGAAGGCTAGAGACATATGGGTATGTTGCTGGTCCAGAAGTGGATATGGAGGTTTTCTATTTTATTTTTTATTTTATTTTCTATTAGCTGAACTAGATGTATTTATTTATTTCTTAAATCTGAATAGCTAGAGTATCTCACAAAAGTGAGTACACCCCTCACGTTTTCGTAAATATTTTATCTTTTCATGTGACAACACTGAAGAAATAAAACTTTGCTACAATGTAATGTAGTGAGTGTACAGCTTGTGTAACGGTGTAAATTTGCTGTCCCCTCAAAATAACTCAACACACAGCCATTAATGTCTAAACCGCTGGCAACAGAAAGTGAGTACCAAGATAAGACCTGATGAGACCCAAATAAACTTATTTCGTTCAGATTGTGTCAAACCAGGTGGGGAGTAGAAATACAAGTGTGTCTTGCCTACAGTCAAGCATGGTGGTGGGAGTTTCATGGTCAGTTTAGGCCGATATGTATTCTTCTACATATTTTTCGTAAAACAAATCGCAATAAGCATTTATTGATTGGTTTGCTCAAAACTTAGAACGTTTACTAAATAGGGGATAGTTTTATGGCATTTTTATTAATATTTATTTTTTTACTAGTAATAGCAGCGATCAGCGATTTTTATCGGTACTGCGATCTTATGGCGGACACTTCGGACACTTTTGACACATTTTTGGGACCATTGGCATTTTTATAGCGATCAGTGCTATAAAAATGCATTGATTACTATAAAAATGCCACTGGCAGTGAAGGGGTTAACACCAGGGGGCGAGTAAGGGGTTAAGTATGTCCCCTGGGTGTGTTCTAACTGAAGGGGGGTGGGACTGACATGGGGAAATGACAAATCGCTGTTTATACATTGTATGAACAGACGATCCATCATTTCTGCCCCTGACAGGACTGGAAACTGTGTTTTTACACACCCAGCTCCCGGTTCTCATTCTGTAACGAGCGATCGCGGGTCCCCGGCGGAGATCGCGCCCCCTATTGGCTGAACGGCGAGATGACGTTGATCTACGTGATCTCACCCAGCAGAGCCGACCTGCCGCCGTATAACTGCGGCGGCTGGTCGGCAAGCAGTTAATGGCTGTGTGTTGAGTTATTTTGAGGGGACAGTACATTTACACTGTTATACAAGCTGTACACTCACTACACAACATTGTAGCAAAGTGTCATTTCTTCAGTGTTGTCACATGAAAAGATAGAAGAAAAGATTTACACAAATGTGAGGGGTGTATGTATCTATGTAAAACCAATCAGATTTGCACTCACCTTTTCCCACTAGTGCTAGAGCAATGAACGCCTTCCTGTCCGAGCTTTAGATGTGCCGTCAATCAGCATGATGTGGTCACTTTCTATTCACTGACAAAACCTCATTTTATAGAATGTTGTGCAGCGCATGCAGGTTTTACATTTTCCAAAAAAAAAAAAACGATTTTATTTTGATAAATGGCACGCTTGTCAAATGCCGCTTTGAGTTTCGCAAATGTTTGAAAAGGCATTTTCTTTGACCAAAGGCTCAGTGTTTTCTGGATTAATGGTCCAGGGGAGATAATAGCCAACATTAAGTTTAATTCTCAAAGGATTCATTGGCTTTTATGTGCCATGGTCCCCATGGAATGTCTTTTCTAGATGCTAAAAGATGAATGCAACACTGATATACTTAAATGCCAGTAACGTATTTTGTAGCACAAATGAAAACGTAGATATAACAAAGCAAGCGCGTAGCATTTTGGTAAACAAGACATTTATAACAATCAACTGTGCTAGCAAATGTCACTGTATTAATTATTAAAAATAAATATCCATTGTCTTATTTAATGAAGTTGCGCAAAGTGCAAAGACAATGTGATAACCTATACTGTAGCAATCAGACTCTTATACATATTGTATATATTGGTGTGCGCAGCCTATTACATTAGGATGCGCACCCCAGAACATAAACACACATGCATTATATCAGCAGAGATCAGTGTCAGTAGTTTTCATTTTTATTATTTTTTACAATTTTATATTTTTCATAATTTTTTACAATATTATTATTTATTTATTTTTTTGTAAAAAAAAATTTAGGAGCCCCACTGAAGAGCTTTTGTGAAATAGCAAGGGTCACTTTTAAAACAAAGAAAGGGACTGAGGACAGAGATTCCTCAATCTATTTCTCTGCAGCATCAGCTGCACTGGACAGTGAATGGATGGGAAGTGCTCTGTGCTGAGCGGCTTCCTGTTCATTCACAAACTGAAGCATGGGAAACTATACTCAAGTTAAAGTGATACTATAAGTTAATTATTATATCTTTTTTTAAAAAACAAACATAATTACCTCCACTGTGAAGCTCGTTTTGCACAGAGTGGCCCCAAACGTTGTTTTCTGCGGTCACTCGGCGGCTCTCTCAGCTCCTCCCCCTTCAGATAACCCCCTATGGAAAGTGCTCTCCCAAGGGGGCTACCTTGCGCGCGCGCTCCCGAATCCTGCATTCAGCATCCATAGCCCATCAGAGCCTCCCATCAGTGCCGCCTATCCATGCCGCCTATCTGTGACCACCAGCAGAGGCGGCTCTCTAATTAGGCTAATTAGGCGTTCGTCTAAGGCCTCGCACTCACAGGGGCCTCACGGCCGCCTAATTTTCCTGTGATCAATACTCATTTCAGCACCATCGGATCTCTCTATTACCCCTCTCTCTTTCTCACCTCCCCCTCTCTCCCCCCTCTTGCATTGGCTGAATATGTCTGATGGGTGAGGAGGGTGCCCTGGAAGTGGTGCTGATCACCTGTGTGCTAGATCCGTGCATTTTCTGCAGCCATTTTTCGTGCTTAAATTATTTTTCCCATTATGGGCGTGAGTGGGGCCTCATGTATAAGTTTTGCCTAAGGCCTCACAAAGCCTAGAGCCTCCTCTGCCCACCAGTGCTGCATATCTGTGCCCACCAGTGCCGCCTATCAGTGCCCACCAGTGCCGCCTATCATTGCTCATCAGTGCCACATATCGGTGCCCATAAGTGTGGCATATTTGTCCCTCCTCATCAGTGCCACCTAAGCAGTGCCCATAAGTGCCACCTCATCAGTGCCCATCAGTTCCAATCAGTGAAGGAGAAAAATTACTTATTTGCAAAAATTTACTGACAGAAACGAATGCCCCATACACACGATTGGACCTTTTTCCAACCAAATTCACATCGCAATTCTGACGGAATTCCATCGGAGGAAAAGAGAACATGTTCTCTATGTAAACTCCGATGGAATTCATCTGAATCTCCGATGGGGCATACACACGGTTTGAATTTTCGCCTGACTTTTTCCATCCGAAATTCCGATCGTGTGTACGAGGCATTGGAGAAACATATTTTTTATTAAAAAAACCTAGGAGTGATTAAATACCACCAAAATAAAGCTCTATTTGTGTGAAGAAAATGATAAAAATTGTCATTAAAAGTGCAACAGCGCTGAAAGCTGAAAAATGGCCTGGCAGGAAGGGGGTTTAAGTGCCCGGTATTGAGGTGGTTAATAAACACACTCTGCAAGAGAACCTGCTCCAGAGCTTAGTAAATGAGCGGAAGGTCTGCTGACTGTCGTCTTCCAATTCTGTGCAAGCAAAAATGGTGTTCATTTCTTATTTTCCTTGCATGTGATTGGGTAGTCTTTGCAAGGTGAAGCTTCACCTCATTTACCTTAACCATTTCCCGCCCGGTCAATAGAAGTTTGACGTACGGGAAGTGGTTGTGAAGTCCTGACTGGACGTTCACAAACGTCCTGCAGGATTTCATGCCGCGCGCGCCCGTGGGGGCGCGCAGCACGGCGATCGGTGATGCGGGGTGTCAGTCCGACAACCTGCATCTCCGATCTCGGTAAAGAGCCTCCGGCGGAGGTTTGTTATCATGTGATCAGCCATGTTCAATCACGGCTGATCACGATGTAAACAGGAAGAGCCGTTGACCGGCTCTTCCTCACTCGCGTCTGACAGATGCGAGGAGAGCCTCTCAGTGGCTCTCCTGACAGGGGGGTTCGCGCTGATTGTTTATCAGCGCAGCCCCCCCTCGGATCCACACACTGGACCACCAGGGAGTGCTCAATAGAGCACAAATACTAAAAAACAAACAAAAAAACAAACAATACATTTTTTTTTAATGCAATTGATGCCAATCAGTGCCCAAAAATGGGCACTGACTGGCAATATGGCCACTGACTGTGCTTGGCAATCACATCAGTATCGTCCATCAGTGCCACCCAGTGTTCATCAGTGCCACCCAGTGTCCATCAGTGCCCAGTGCCCACCTATCAGTGCCCATCAGTGCCCATCAGTGCAGCCCATGAGTGCCCATTAGTGCCGCCTATGAATGCCCAGTGCACCTATGAGTGCCCATCAGTGCAGCATACCATCACCGCCTATCAGTGCCCATCAGTGCTGCCTATCGGTTCCCATCAGTGCCACCTCATCGGTGCCCAACAGTGGCACCTCATTGGTGCCCACCAGTGTAGCCATAACAGTGCCCATGATTGAAGAAGAAAACTTACTTATTTACAAAAAAAATGAACAGAAAAAAATAAAAAATATTTTTTTTTCAAAAATTTGGTCTTTTTAACCACTTGCATACTGGGCACTTACACCCCCCTCCTGCCCAGGTGAAATTTCAGCTTCCGGCACTGCCTCGCTTTAACTGACAATTGCGCGGTCGTGCGACGTGGCTCCCAAACAAAATTTACGTCCTTTTTTCCCCACAAGTAGAGCTTTCTTTTGGTGGTATTTGATCGCCTGTGCGATTTTTATTTTTTGCGCTATAAACAAAAAAGAGCGACAATTTTGAAGAAAAATACAATATTTTTTACTTGTTGCTATAATAAATATCCCAATTAAAAAAAAAAACACATTTTTTTTTTCAGTTTAGGGCGATACGTATTCTTCTACATATTTTTGGTAAAAAAAAAAAAAAATCGCAATAAGCGACTGGTTTGCGCAAAAGTTATAGCGCTTACAAAATAGGGGAGAGAATTATTATTTTTTATTATTTTTTTTTTACTAGAAATGGCGGCGATCTGCGATTTTTATTGGTACTGCGACGTTATGGCGGACACATCGGACACTTTTGACACATTTTTGGCGCCATTCACATTTATACTGCGATCAGTGCTATAAATATGCACTAATTACAGTATAAATGTGACTGGCATTGAAGGGGTTAACACTAGGGGGTGAGGAAGGGGTTAAATGTGTATGCTAGGTGTGTTCTAACTGTAGGGGGAGGGGGGGGTGACTGGGGGGGTGACCGATCTGTGTCCCTATGTAGGAAGGAACACAGATCGGGCTCCTCCCCTCCAGAGACAGGACATTGTCTCTGTGTCAGCCGGCAATGAGAGATGATCTATTAGAGATCATCTCTCATTCGCCCACAGATCGCATTGCAAACGGCCGCTCTGATTGGCCGTTTGCCGCGATCTGTGATTGGCCGTGTCCGAGGGACACGGACAACACAGGGCTTCCCCGCAGCGCGCTGTACAGCGCGCGCTGGGAACGCCAGAAAGACATGCCGTCAAATGACGGCATGTTGGATATTGAGGTCCGCGCTGTTGCCGTCATCTGGCGGTAGCGCGGGCCTCAAGTGGTTAAAAAAAAATTAAAACAGCAGAGGTGATCAAATACCACCAAAAGAAAGCTCTATATGTGGGTAAAAAAGCACGCCAATTTTGTTTGGGTACAGTGTAGCATGACTGCGCAATTGTCATTTAAATTGCGAGAGTGCTAAAAGCTGAAAATTGGCTTGGGCAGGAAGGTGCGTAAGTGCCTGGTATGAAAGTGGTTAAGCTCTGGAGCAACTACAAAATGCACAGTTTATTTGCCTTATCCCTCCTGGCGGTATTCCTGAGTCTGGCTTGGGGTAAGATTTTTGTACCAAAAGCGGTATCCCCGAGCCTGACTCGGGCTCGTCTCGCAGCAGCCACAGACAAGCGGCGTCCTCGCTCGATTCACACAGTGTCCCCGTGTGCCGCCGATCTCCGTTCCCTGCGACGTTACAACGCACGGGGGCGAAAAACGGCGCCAAATTCAAAAAAGTAAACAAACACATCACATACAGAATACTGTAATCTTATAGATTACAGTACTGTATGCAAAAAATACACACCCCCCTTGTCCCTAGTGGTCTGCCCAGTGCACTACATGTACTTTTATATAATAAATGCTGTTCTTTCTGCCTGCAAACTGTAGATTGTCCATAGCAACCAAAAGTGTCCCTTTATGTCAAAAATGGTTTTAGATCAGCTAGAAAACAGCGATAATAAATTATAATCACTTGCAGAATTGAGCGATAGCGATTTGTGGGGAAATTCGTCATCAAACAATAAAAGTAATGACAGCGACAATTCTGCAACTGGGCAAATTTCAGTGATTTTGAGTTGATTACATATTAAATAATTTTTATTATAATTACATTATTAGTTGTTATAATTATTTATTATATTATAATTTATGATTTTGTTTTTCAAACTTTTTCTTAAACGGGATGCCTACTAGACTTGGTCAGATTTAAGTGAGCTATTCCTAAGAATTACAGGCCTACAGTATAAAACGACAAATTTCCTTGCAAAATAACGGTACCACTTTCGGCACCTAAAATCTGAAATAATCATACCGCCAGGGAGGTTAAACAAATCAACCCTCAAAACCACAAACTTCTTGTGCACACTTCTCTGAGCAGCTTGAATTGAACTAGATTGAATTGTTTTGTTTTGCACATATAAAGGTAGCTGCTCTTAAAAAAGGTAGAAATGTTTTATCAAAATTGTATTAATTCTTGCACAGATTTTTGACTGCTGAGGCGCAATGGGCCCAGGTACAATTAACTGTAACATAGTTGTATAGAAAACCTTCCCCCTTGCCCCCTCACCCCATTAACCACCTCCATACCAGGCCTATTCTGGCACTTCTCTCCTTCATGTAAAAATCATAATTTTGTGCTAGAAAATTACTTAGAACCTCCAAACATTACATACATACACAGTGGGGCAAAAAAGTATTTAATCCCCACCAATTATGCAAGTTCTCCCACTTAAAAAAATGAGAGAGGCCTGTAATTGTCATCATAGGTATACCTCAACTATGAGAGATGAAATGTGGAAACAAATCCAGCCAATCACATTGTCTGATTTGGAAAGAATTTATTTACAAATTATGGTGGAAAATAAGTATTTGGTCAAAAGTTCATCTCAATACTTTGTTATATATCTTTGTTGGCAATGACAGAGGTCACAAGGTTGTCACACACTGTTGCTGGTATGTTGGCCCATTCCTCCATGCAGATCTCCTCTAGAGCAGTGATGTTTCGGGGCTGTTACTTGGCAACACAGACTTTCAACTCCCTCCAAAGGTTTTCTATGGGGTTGAGATCTGGAGACTGGCTAGGCCACTCCATGACCTTGAAATGCTTCTTACGAAGCCACTCCTTCGTTGCCCGGGTGGTGCGTTTGGAATTATTGTCATGCTGAAAGACCCAGCCACGTTTCATCTTCAATGCCCTTGCTGTTGGGAGGAGGTTTGCACTCAAAATCTCACGATACATGGCCTCATTCATTCTTTCATGTACACGGATCAGTCGTCCTATTCCCTTTGCAGAGAAACAGCCCCAAAGCATGATGTTGCAACCCCCATGTTTCACAGTAGGTATGGTGTTTTCAGAATTCTCTCTCCTCCAAACACGACGAGTTGTGTTTCTACCAAACAGTTCTACTTTGTTTTCATCTGACCATATGACATTCCCCTCAATCCTCTTCTGGTTCATTCAAATTAAAAAAAAAAATTCTGATCACTTTTATTCCTATGACAAGGAATGTAAACATTCCTTGTCATAGGAATCACTGTGACAGGTCCTCTTTATTGGGAGATGTGGAGTCAATAAGACCCCACATCTCTCCTCCAGGCTGGAAGGCATGAGATTGTGAAAAAAAAATCAAAGATCTCATGTCGACAGCCGTGATTGCAGCTTTGTTTACTTCCAGGTACCTGGGCGTGGCATCGTAGCTTCGTGCCCAGCCTCCGAAGGTCATAGGAAATCTCTATCATCGTGAGCTGGCGCCGGCCGATTCGTTCTCCGGGCCCCCGATGGCCCTCCTGTCGCCTGTAAGAACAATCAGGCAGCAGAACTGGAGGCTGAAAAGAAGGATATCTAAATGATGCCTGTAGCTGCACCCATCATTCAGATATCACCACCTCAATACCAGGACGTCATATGACGGCGTGCGGTATTGAGATGGTTAAATAAACACACTTACAACCATTAGCTTTGAAATGGCAATGCCACAGCTTTATTAAAATCCAACACAAAACACGTGAACACTTTTCAACCGTTGCCAGTCACAGTTGTACTGTGAACACACAGTTTCAAAATGGGACCTGTCCTTACCATAAGTGCTGGACAGGCCGCCTACTTCCGATTTCCATCAAGGGCATGGCCCATTACAGCCATTTTATGCTGGCAAGGTCAAAAAACCGTAGCAAGCTATGGCATACCATAGAAAAAGGGGCCGGAGGGTGGGCAGCTCTTCCAACCATGTTCTTTGAAAGACCCAGAATTCCCTGGGGCAATACTTTTTCTGAGCTCAGGCCCAGCCCATCCCCCATAAACAACCAATCCTTGGTGACCACTCAGCCACCTTGTCCTGCACTTGGCCATGCCTCCATCAGCCAAGGCTCTCTTTTCCTAAGGGGGCTCAAGAGGACTTTATTTTGCACGGTTAGTGATATTAAGATAGTTTAGCACTGCCTCACATTTTTATAAATGATACCTCGGTCTTGGTGGTCAGGGCTAGTAAAAAAATTACATAACGTCTGTGGTCAATAGGAAGAGGAATAGTGCCCCATCATATTAACCACTTAAGGACTGCCGCACGACTATATATGTCCTTAGTTTGAAGAGAGATATCTCAGTAACGGCAGCAGCTGCTGCCTCAGCCAAGGTATCCATCTCTTCAGGCGGCACTCCTGTAAACAATAATGGTGGTCTCTGTGGCAGATTCGCCGCAAGATCACCGTTATCGGCGACAGGAGAGGAGCCCCTGACTCTCAGTCAGACCGCGGCCATGCACATTTCAAAAGCCGTGCCTCCTCCTCGTGCTGTTCCATGGTAGGCGGAACACTCAGCTTCCCAGCAGAGCCTCTGTTCAGTGTTCCGCCTATCACGGATGTCCTCTCATTCTTGGTCTCGAATGAGAGGGCATCCGTGATAGGCAGAAGAATGAACACAGTGTCTCCTGGGAAACTGAGTGTTCCGCCTACCACAGAACAGCACGAGGAGGAGGCACGGCTTTTGAAAAATGGAGAGCCGCGGTCCGACTGAGATTCTGCATGTCAGGGATAAAGTAAGGGATCATAAAGGCATGTAATGGTGGCACACTGAGGCATGTAATAGTGGCACAGTCTGGCATGTAATGGTGGCACAGTGAGGCATGCAATAGTGGTACAGTGAGACATGTAATGGTGGCACAGTCTGGCATGTAATGGTGGCACAGTGAGGCATGTAATGGTGGCACAGTCTGGCATGTAATGGTGGCACAGTCTGGCATGTAATGGCACAGTTAGGCATGTAATGGCACAGTGAGGCATTTATTGGCACAGTGAGGTGAGGCGAGGCATGACTAGTATAGGATGACCAGACGTCCCCATTTTCAGGGGACAGTCCCCTGATTGAGGACACTGTCCCCAGGCCAAGTCCGTCCCCGATTTTGTCCCCAGATTGGATTTGAACAGGGACTGGGGCAATTTCAAAGATAGTCAGTGCAGAATAATAAAACAAAAATCTGAATTATAGCCGCTCCTACTAGCTTAGGGGGTGTATTTTTTCCCATTATCTGTGCCCCTTTCTGATGATCATGTGCTGGTCGGAATAGAGGGAACATTTCTTCAGTTTCAGGTGCATGCCCATTCAGCTCCGCTCGCATGTTCTTCTGCCTTGGCTCAAGTCCAAGCCAGCTGCCTGCCTGGTTATCTCTTTGCCTTCCCTGGCGGAGTGATCTTCCTCCGCTCCCCACCGAGTAGTAGCCGGGGCCCGGAGAGGGAGACGTGACAGGCTGTGAGGTGGGTGGCGACGGGCAGAGAGTTCATTAAAAAAATCTGGTCACCTTAGACTAGTAGGAAGGGGGTCATCTTATACGGAGAGTATATCCCAAAACCAATATTTTAGCTGAAAAATTCGGGGGTCGTCTTATACGCTGGCAAATACAGTAGTTCTTTTCCTGTACAATAAATAAAGTCATATCTCCATTTGGTTAACCGTACAGATATATGCGTGAGCATATATATTGCATCCGGAAAGTATTTTCCTCAAAATTCTACAAACAATACCCCATAATGACAACGTGAAAGGAGTTTGTTTAAAATCTTTGCAAATGTATTACAAAAAAGAAAACGAAAAAAACAAAAACACATGTACGTAAGATTCACAGCCTTTGCTCAATACTATGTTGAATCCCCTTTGGCACCAATTACAGCCTCAAGTCTTTCTGTGTATGATGCTACAAGCTTGGCACACCTATTTTTGGGCAGTTTCTCCCATACAGTACTTCTTAATGAAGAAAGGGAAAATTTAATCCATTTTGGAATAAGGCTATAGAATAACAAAATGTGGAAAAAGTGAAGCGTTGTGAATATTTTCCGGATGCAATGTATTTCAATTGTAATATATGTGCAGTAGTGTTGAGCAGAATATGCCATATTCGATTTCGCGATATATCTCGAATATATAGTCGAATATTCGAGATATATTCGCTAAATACGAATATTCGTGATATTTTTTGGAAATGAAATTATTGCGAATTTTCGCTATTGCGAATGCGAATGCGAAATTTCGAGAAATGCGGAATGGAGCACTCTGATTGGCTCAGAATATTCGTGATATATGACAATATAAAATAATTGCGAATATTCGAGAAATGCGGAAGGAGCACTCTGATTGGCTCAGAATATTCGTGATATATTACAATATAAAATAATTGCGAATATTCGAGAAATGCGGAATGGAGCACTCTGATTGGCTCAGAATATTCGCGATATATTACAATATAAAATAATTGCGAATATTCGAGAAATGCGGAATGGAGCACTCTGATTGGCTCAGAATATTCGTGATATATTACAATATAAAATAATTGCGAATATTCGAGAAATGCGGAATGGAGCACTCTGATTGGCTCAGAATATTCGTGATATATTACAATACAAAATAATTGCGAAATTTCGAGAAATGCGGAATGGAGCACTCTGATTGGCTCAGAATATTCGTGATATATTACAATATAAAATAATCGCGCGATATCGCTATTGCCGAATAATCGCATTGCGATTTTTCGGCAATATAAAATGAGCGCTGCAGCTACTCGGCCTAAGGTCTCTAATCATACCAGCAATGCTTTTAGACGTCGATGGGGATCTCTAGGATGTGATCTGTTCTAAAAAAAAAATTGAAAAAATTCGAATATTCGAAATAGCGAATATTCGCCGCGATATTCGTGTTATTCGCGAATACTCGAATATTCGCAATGCGAATATTCGTGAGCAACACTAATGTGCAGTTGCATTTGTTTGATGGAACGTTGACACACGTTGCAATGTAGGTGCGAATGGGCACTGATAGTTTCATTTTAGAACCCAATAAACGCAGAATGTAGATGTGAACCAAGATAGGATGCGATTTCTGTTTGAAATACATTTTTTCATGCAATAAAATTCCTGTGTTGTATTGCAGTGTGAATAGGCCGTGCATAGAGGTAGGAATGGACCTTTACAGAACCAGCAAGCCAGGTGACAAGCTGCACAGTGCTAGGACTAGAACTACAGCCTCTCAGGATGTAAGCCATGCATAATTGTCAGTTTCCCTCACACCTGCCCTTTCTGCTGGGATGTGTTTCCGTACACACTGTACGTTAAAGCGGAGGTTCCCCCTAATTTACAAATCATCGTTTATCCCACGGCTCAGTTTCAAAGTTAAAGTTAGCTGTCAATTTATTTTTTTTAATGAATCCCATACCTTTTTTATGATTTCTAAACCAGGCACTTCCTGGTTTAGCTCCCGCGGGAGTGGGCGTGTCCATCTAGGGATTACTTTGCAATGTCTCCTGGGAGCATAGCGTGACGCTGCCCAGGAGACGATTCTCTAGCTAACAAGATTCTCGAACAATCGTGTGATTTCAAGCGTCACGTGACTCTTGCAGCCAGTCACGAGACGAGGGCGGATACAATCCCGTCATTTTAATTCAGGGCAAACGGGAAATCGCCAGTACTGTGTAGTGTTGACGGCGCCGCTCGCCGTCAACACTGCACATGCGCAGGATAGAGCGGTGATTGCTGGGACATCAGCATTCACCGCATCCCAGAAGAATTTGCTTGTGGGCTTCAGAGTGCCCACAAGCAAGATGGAAGCGTCCTGCGCATATTTTTATGAAATATATTTTGCGGAAGAATGGGGGGCTATGAAATTTGGTAAGTACCGTATTAACTATATTAAGAGCGGCAGGTGGATATAAAAAAAAACAAATTCCCACGGAACCCCCGCTTTAAGCCTTTGAGTTTATTTTTCCTAAGTTCACTTTAATTCCAGACCATTTTTTATTTTTTAGAGTTGCTTTGGTTCTGCAAACTATACCATTTAGCACTTGTAGTCTACCCCATCATTAAACCCTCCTTGCCACCAGGAGGTTTTGACTGCCCAATGACCGAGCCATTGTTTGCGATTTGGCACTGCGTCGCTTTTACATTACAATTGCGCGGTCGTGCGACGTGACTCCCAAACAAAATTGGCGTCCTTTTTTTCCCACAAATAGAGCTTTCTTTTGGTGGTATTTGATCACCATATTTTTTACTTTTTGCTTTAATAAATATCCCCAAAAAAATATATAAAAAACATTTTCTTTTCCTCAATTTAGGCCGATATGTATTCTTCTACATATTTTTGGTAGAAAAAAATCGCAATAAGCGTTTAATGATTTGTTTGGGCAAAAGTTATAGCATCTACAAAATCGGGGATAGATTTATAGCATTTTATTAATACATTTTTGTTTTACTAGTTATGGTGGCGATCAGCAATTTTTATCGTGGCTGCGACATTATGGCGAACACATCGGACACTTTTGATGCTATTTTGGGTCCATTGTCATTTATACAGCGACCATTGCTATAAAAATGCACTGATTACTATTTAAATGACAGTGACAGTGAAGGGGTCAACAACTAGGGGGCAAGGAAGGGGTTAGTGTGTCCTAGGGAGTGATTCTAATTGTGGGGGCGGGGCTTACTGTGACACAACACCGATCACTGCTTCCGATGAGAGGGAGCAGACGATCAGTGTACTGTCACTAGGCAGAACAGTGAAATGCCTTGTTTACAACGGCATCCTCCCATTGTGCCATTTTGTGACACTATCGTGGGACACCAGAGGACATCGAGGCAGGAATTTCAAAGCAACGTACGTTGCTTTGCACACACCAGCAATTCTGCCGATGTACAGGGCTGCTGTTAGACATTATGCCCCCCCACCCCCCTAAATTTATCAAAACAATATTTTCACAAAAAATAATTATTAGCTAATACAAACCTAAAAAAGAACCTGTGTGAATTATCCCTTTTTAACTGGTTGCGGACCGCCGCATGTTCATTTACGTCAGCAAAATGGCACAGGCAGGCACATCAATGTATATATACGTGCCTGCCTTGCCGTGGGTCGGGGGTCAGATCGGGACCCCCCCCCCCCGGTACATGCGACGGTCCGGTTTGGCGTGGGAGCGATCCGGGACGAGGGGGCGGCGGTTCGTTTTTGTCCGCCCCCTCCGGATTGCTCCCAGCCAATGCGCGCTCTCCCCCCGCTCTGCACTTAAACACAGGAAAAAGGGGGAAGTGATGTGATCTCTCCCCACGGCGTTTTTTTCAACCACCGCTGAGGAGAGATCACATCTCACAGTAAGTGTACACAACACTACACTGACACACAGACACATAGGCACATAGGCACATTTAACTCCCGCGGTCGCCCCCCCCACCCCCTCCCCCCTGTCACAGTGTCACTGAATACAGTGATCATATGTATGATCACTGGAGTTAGTGTCAGTGTGACAGTCAGTTAGTGTTAGGTCCAGGGTAACCCCCGTACCCCCCCCCTAATAAAGTTTTAACCCCTTGATCACCACCCTAGTTAACCCTTTCACTCCCTATTGCCAGCGTCACTAAGCGATCATTTTTCTGATCGCTGTATTTTCTGTGTCGCTGTTCCCGCTAGGTAGCTATTTTTTTTTTATTGTGATTTTTTTTTTACTAAAGACATGTGGCTAAATAAATTTTGGCCTAAATGTTTGACTAAAATTTAGTTTGATTTTTCTTATAACAAAAAGTAAAAAATATTGATTTTTTTTCAAAAATGTCGCTATATTTTTGTATATAGCGCAAAAAATAAAAATCGCAGAGGCGATCAAATACCACCAAAAAAAATCTCTATTTGTGGGAAGAAAAGGATGCAAATTTTGTTTGGGAGCCACGTCGCACGACCGCGCAATTGTCTGTTAAACCGACGCAGTGCCGAATCGCAAAAAGGGGCCTGGTCATTTACCTGCATTTTGGTCCGGGTCTTAAAGGGGTGGTTCCCCTAAAAAGAAACTTTTAACATTGCCTGTGTCTTCTTAATAACATTTAGAATCGGCTGGTAGTTTAAAAAAAAAACACCCGTACATACCATTTTCGGCATGTACTCTCACCGCCGCTTCCGGGTCTGGCAGCCGGGGACAGGCATCCGATCGACGCATACAGCGCGTCACGAGATGCCGAAAGAAGCCGAACGTTGGTGCGGCTCTATACGGCGCATGCGCACCAACGTTCGGCTTCTTTCGGCATCTCGTGACGCGCTGTATGCGTCGATCGGATGCCTGTCAATGAAGTAGGCACGCCCATCCCCGACCGCCAGACCCGGAAGCGGCGGTGAGAGTACATGCTGAAAATGGTATGTACGGGTGTTTTTTTTTTAAACTACCAGCCGATTCTAAATGTTATTAAGAAGACACAGGCAATGTTAAAAGTTTCTTTTTAGGGGAACCTCCCCTTTAAGTGGTTAAATAGTTTTTTTTTTAAATTTTAAATTTAAAAACAAATTATTTATTACACTGTTACATTTTTTTTATACAGTACAGGGAAGCCAGCAGTGCCACGGGAGGGGGCTTCGCACAGTGACAGGGGGGCACATGTGGGGGATCAGAAGTGGGCAGACCAGGGAGAGGAATCAGTACAGGGGAAGTGTCTTTCCCTGCAGCAGCTGAATGCCGACAGGAGGAAGAGAAACCGGCTTTCAGCAGCTGCAGAGAGCAGCACAGGGCATCTTTCTGTAGTGTGTCCACCGAATCCGGTAGTGTGTCCACCGAATCCGGTAAGAGTGTCTAATTCTCCTGATTACCCTGGAATGTATGTTTGATCCTCTGTTCTCCTCCATTGGATTGTCAGCTCCCACCGTGAATGCTCCCACCGGACTCTTTTTTAGTATTAAATTGCCAATACTACCTGGACTTACTTTAGGTCTTTGTAGAGTTTAAGGTGTCCCATCTTCACCACATACGGTCTCTGATTGGACTGTTTTTTGATGTGCATCTACCACATTTATTACTATATGTTTATGTTCCACAATATATTATATATCACCATTTATATATTTTGGTTTAGAGATATGCTCCCACATTTGTGTGGTATGGGTATGTCTTTATAGCGCCACATTTTCTATTTTTTGTATGTTTATCTTGATTTGTCTTATCGTTGATGTAGGCTGCTTTTACACTTTTAATTTATCATTCTAGTAGCGCAACTTTTTCTTTATTTTTTCACATCTTTCTGTAATTGCCCCTCTGCCCGACCACACCCATTCCTCCTGCTGTTCGGGCCCCTCTGTATGCCTGGGCCCCCTACAGGAGGGCTGGTGGTCCCCCCTATTAGCGGCCCTGCCGATGTATATCTGCTGTCGGCGGTCAGCAGACAAAGATTTATTTTAGTAGCATCCATGTAGATATATTTTTTTGGTTTTCATTAGAATTTTTTTTGTAAAAAATGAGAAAAATGTAATTCCTGTAAGATTTCCCATAAATAGTTTAACCTCCCTGGCGGTCTTCACGTGTGTGGCACGGGGTGAGATTTTTAAGCTAATATCGGTAACCCCGTGCCACACACGCGCTTACCTCGCTGGATGCAGAAAAAGTTTACTTACCTTTTCTCTGCGATCCAGCGATGAATCCCCGCAGTACTCGGCGGGCGGATGTCCGCCTGATGCTGTGTGTTCCGCCGATTCCCTTCCCTGCGAGCGTCGCGACGTAGGGGGGGGAACGGCGCCAAATTCAAAAATGTAAACAAACACTATACATACAGTACACTGTAATCTTATAGATTACAGTACTGTATGTAAAAAATACACACCCCCCATGTCCCTAGTGGTCTGCCCTGTACACTACATGTCCTTTTATGTAATAAAAACTGTTCTTTCTCCCTGCAAACTGTAGATTGCCCATAGCAACCAAAAGTGTCCCTTTATGGCAAAAATTGTTTTAGAGCAGCTAAAAAACAGCGATAATAAATCAGAATCACTTGCAGAATTTAGCGATAGCGATTTATGGGGAAATTCGTCATAAAAAAAAAAAAAAAATGACAGCAAAAATTCTGCAACTGAGCAAATTTCAGTGATTTTGATTTGATTACATTATTGAATAATTTTTACTATAATTATATTATCATTTGTGATCATTTTTTATAATTATTTATTATATTATAATTTTTAATTAAAAAAAAAAAAAAAATCATACCCGGGATGCCTATTAGACTCTTGTTTGAATAGATTTAAGTGAGTTATTCCTAAGAATTACAAGCCTACAGTATAAAACGCCAAATTCCCTTGCAAATAATGGTACCGCTTTTAGCACCTAAAATCTTAAAGAATCATACCGCCAGGGAGGTTAAAGTGCAGTTGCACCCAGAAATTGAACTTCCGCAGATCTGCTTCTTCCCCCCCCCCCCCCCGCTGCACCTTTGCCACCTTTCAGGGGGGAGTGGACACTTGCCAAATCCAGGTATCTGGAGGAAAGATCTCTACACTACCTGCAAACTATCCAATGTCCGAACCCTCCTCCTCCTCCACCCCGCTGCCTTTTGGGAGAAACACAGAAGACAGCAGGGACCAATCAGAACGTGCAGCACGACTAGCCCATGTGCAGTAGGAAACAGGCTGCGAAGCTGCAAGACTTCACTTCCTGTTTCTCTTAGTAATTATTCGGGCACCTGCACCCGGAGCAGAGGGATGGGTTGTCTTCATGCGCCAAAATTGTGGGCTCCCAGGACAGGTAAGTGTCTTTATATAAAAAGTCAGCAGCTTCAGTATTTAAAATAAATAGATGAATAGATATAAAATAGATAGATTAATATGTATGTATTTAATTTTTAACACTTGGTAATGGGGTTTTGGATCTGGTCAGACTAGACCCAGATCCCTTATGAAGCTGTGTAGCAGCAGATCACTTTGAATAGTGATCTATTGCTGGTTTTAATCAGCCAGAAAAAGATCACTATCATGGGCATCCGCTCCATAGGGCAAGTGGGGGCAATTGACCCACCCTGGAAAATCGAGAAGGCGTTGAAGAGTCTAGCAGCCGTGGGTTGTCTGATCGGTCTCGGCCCGGATCTCAAACAGGCACAGCGAGCAGAGTAAAGCCGCCTCCCCCTCTGGTGTTTATGTGTACACAGGGGAGGGAACCTGCTGTGCCTGTGCCGCGCTGATGGCTGATCTGAGGTACTGAATGGGATGGGGGGGAGGGGATTGTCCGTGCTGAAGGGGGATCTGTGCAGAATGGGGGGTCTGTGCTGAAGGGGGGTACATCTGTGCTGAATGGAGGGGTCTGTGCAGAATGGGGGGTCTGTGCAGTATGAGGGTTCATCTGTGCGGAATGGAGGGGTCTGTGCTGAAGGGGGGTCTGTGCTGAAGGGGGGTCCATCTGTGCTGAATGGAGGGGGTCTGTGCTGAAGGGGAGTATTAACATTCTCTAGGCTATATTTTTATGGCCATGGAGTGAAGCTGAATTATCTCAAGAGCTATTTCATACTGCCAGATGACCGCGTTATTGGTAAAGCACTACAAAAAATCTGCGGTTTCCCATTGCTATTCGGCCACTAACGGGGCACTTTTAACCCCCGCTAGCAGTTCAAGAAAAGGTTAAATGTGACTGTGTATCACCGCTGCCGAAGCGCCCTCTCCTCTGAAAAAATTTCAGCGGACGCCCATGATCACTATAACAATAATTTATAGTTGCAGGCCTCAGTACTCCGAGGAAGTAATGTGACGTCACTCATGGGGGTTGATTTACTAAAGGCAAATAGACTGTGCACTCTGCAAGTGTGGTTGCTCCAGAGCTCAGTAAATGAGCATAAGCTCTGCTTACTTCCATCATCCAATCATGTGCAAACAAAAATGCATTTTTTTTTATTTTCCTTGCGCGTGATTGGGTGTTCTTTACAAGGTGAAGCTTTACCTCATTTACTAAGCTCTGGAGCAACTGCACTTCCAAAGTGCACAGTCTATTTGCCTTTAGTAAATCAACCCCATGATGTCGCCTCTCTTTGAATATAGAAGCATTAGGTTAACTGATCTGCTACATCAGGGATATGCAATTAGCGGACCTCCAGCAGTTGCAGAACTACAACTCCCATGAGGTATAGCAAGATTCTGACAGCCACAAGCATAACACCCAGAGGCAGAGGTATGATGGGACTTGTAGTTTTGCAACAGCTGGAGGTCCGCCAATTGCATATCCCTGTGCTACATGCTCCCCTATGGAACGCTGTGTAGTAAGATTAAAGTCTACACTATAATGCATCCCAAAAGTGTTCTATCAGGTTGAGGTCAGGACCCAATAAGCTTCCAGGTTTTACTACCAGGCTTCATTGAACAAGCTGGGGTTAGAAGCTCATTAGTCTCTATTCAGAGTGAGTTTTCACTTTCCAGCTTTAGTAAATAAACCCCATTGTGTACTTAAAAGTGGGGTATGCCTGTACTCGGCAGGGCCGTCTTAATAGCATCATGGGCCCCTGGGCAAAAAAAAATCTCTGGGGCCCCTACAATGATGACAGTGCAGGTAAACAGACATCAAGTAGGTAGGAGGCAGACTGCCTTCCCTGTGTATCTATCACTCTTAGTGCCATCATGGGGCCTACAATTTTGTGGCAGCGTGGGCTCAAGGACCAGCTGCTTTGGGGAAAGTGCAGGGGCCCCCCATGCAGCTGGGGCCCCTGGGCAGTGCCCAGGTGTGCCCTCTCATTAAGACAGCCCTGGTACTCGGTGCAGGCCAGTCAAGTTCCTCCACCCAAAACTCGCCCATCCATGTCTTTATGGACCTTGCTTTGTGCACTGGTGTGCAGTCATGTTGGAACAGGAAGGGACCATCTCCAAACTGTTCCCACAAAGTTGGGAGCATGAAATTGTCCCAAATGTCTTGGTATGGTGTCGCCTTATGAGTTCCCTTCACTGGAACTAATGGGCCTAGCCCAACCCCTGAAGAACAACCCCACACCATAATCCCCCCTCCACCAAATGTTTTGGACCAGTGCACAAAGCAAGGTCCATGAAGACATGGATGAGCGGGATTGGGGTGGAGGAACTTGACTGGGGATGAATTATAGTATAGACCAGGGATATGCAATTAGCGGACCTCCAGCTGTTGCAGAATTACAAGTCCCATGAGGTATAGCAAGACTTGACAGCCACAAGCATGACACCCAGAGGCAGAGGTATGATGGGACTTGTAGTTTTGCAACAGCTGGAGGTCCGCTAATTGCATATCTCTGGTATAGACTGTGAGCCAGGCCTTCTCATCCAACATCAGCGCCTGACCTTACAATGTGCTTCTGGAAGAATGGTCAAACATTCCCATAGACACTCCTAAACCTTGTGGACGGCCTTCCCAGAAGAGTTGAAGCTGTTATAGCTGCAAAGGGCGGGGCCAACTCAATATTGAACCCTACGGACTAAGACTGGGATACCATTAAATTTCATGTGTGTGTAAGGCCAGGTGTCCCAATACTTTTAGTAAAATAGTGTACCGCCCAACATTTTGAGATGGGAATGAGGGACACCTATTATCAAAAGTATGTAGGCATAGGACACGCCCCTGCCACATCCCTTTAAAGGAGAATTAAACAAAAAAAATTGTTAAACCCACAAGTTTTTTTTTTTTTTTTTTACCACTAATATTCCTTTCTTATGGCTTTTGGAATTTACAAATGCAGCAATTTAGAAATTGGAGGAAAGGTTTAGCACTGGGAAACACTTTTAGAGAGATAAAAAGTGCATTTTATATACAACTATATAGATCAGACCAAAATCAGGGACAAATGAGGAGGAAAAAGAGACATAGGAACTTTGTTCCAAATCAGGGACAGTCCCTCAAAATCAGGGACAGTCTCTTCCATAGGTGTGTGCAGCCTATTGCATTAGGGTGTGCACCCCAAATCTCAAACACACACTACCGATCGCTCACTGTGTTCATTCAGAAAGGGAAGGGGTCAGTAAATTACATATTTACTGGCCCCTTCCCCCCATTCATCCTAAAACATCCTTCAGCATCAGCCCCCGGGAGAGGAGGGAAGCCAGCAGCAGTGCGGATGGAAGGGTTACTAGTGCAGTAGGGGGAATCTATGCTACACAGGGTGATTAGGGTGTGCCTGGGCACACCTGGCACACCCTATGCGCACACCTATGGTCCCTTCGAAATCAGAGACAGTCCCTCAAAATCAGGGACAGTCCCTTCGAAATCAGAGACAGTCCCTCAAAATCAGGAAAGGTTCCTCAAAATCAGGGACAGTCAATTAAAATCAGGGACAGTCCCTCGAAATCAGAGACAGTCCCTCAAAATGATAGCGCGAGGAGGAAAAAAAAGCCGATCACCGGCAGCTGTCAGAGGGACATCGGTCCTGATCAAGGAGAGCAGCTGCCTGCTCATCTATGCCACCTACCAGTGCCACCTACCAGTGCAGCCTACCAGTGCCCACCAGCACCACCTATCAGTGCCCACAGTGCCACCCATCAGTGCCCACAGTGCTACCCATCAGTGTCACCTACCAGTGCTGCCCATCAGTGCCAACTACCAGTGCGCATCAGTGTCACCTACCAATGCCCATCAGTGTCACCTATCAGTGCCCATCAGTGCCATCAGTGGTACCTATCAGTAATACCTATCAGTGCCCCCCATCAGTGCCACCCATCAGTTCCACCCTTTTGGACCCATCTGTGCCATCTTTTGAGTGGCCATCAGTGCCGCCTTATCTGTGCCTATCGGTGCCCACCAATGCAGCCTATCATTGCCCACCAGCGCAGCCTATCAGTGCCCACCAATGCTGTCTCATTAGCGCATATCAATGAAGGAGAAGAATTACCCTTTTGCAAAATGTTATAACAAACTATGAAACATGATTATTTTATTTTATTTTTATTCCATGTTTTTTTTTGTTTGTTTAGCCCAGTAAGGAAGTGGTTAATGCACATTCAACAGTATGACACAATGGGCCACAAACATCAGAAGGGGCCCCAATACAAAGCTTTCAATGTACTGAAACGGATAATATTTTCTAATTTCTCATGTTCTACTTAATGGCTGACAGTATTGGGAAAAATAGCGTCTATTAAACTGCCTTTTATTTAACCTTGAAATAATAATTTAATTAAACATCTTGCGGCTTCCCACTGATACTGGTAAAGTAAACAGCCCAGACAAGTAAGTAACTGCATTGTGCTAACCTCCGACAATGGGAGTATTACGCCTCATGATGTTTTAGAATGTCCTGAAGCGTCAGTTACCAATTAATTTCTTGCTGGGCTTGATTTCCTTGTCTTTCACTAAGCTACCCGTTTGCCAATTCAGATATCTTTCATCCTGGGTAAGTAAAATCATATTTATATAGCAGTGACCTTGAATAGAGGCGAGTTATAATGTAGTCAGAACGATGAAATATTAACTTTGCTTCTCAAATTTCATGTAAGAATACAAAGTATCAGTGGCGGCTGGTGCTCAAATTTTTTTGGGTGGTGCAAACAAACGGAAAAAAAAACATCAATTGCAGCCTCATTGTGCCCATCAATTGCCGCCACTGTGCCCATCAATTGCTGCCACTGTGCCCATAAAACGCAGCCACTGTGTCGCCACTGTCGCATAAAATTGTCGCCACTGTGCCATGCCATAAAATGCGCCCACTGTGCCCATCAATTGCCGCCACTGCGCCTATCAAATGCAGCCACTGTGTCGCCACTGTCGCATAAAATTGTCGCCACTGTGCCATGCCATCAAACGCAGACACTGTGCCCACCAATTGTCGCCACTAAGTCATGCTATCAAACACAGCCACTGTGCCCATCAATTGTCGCCACTGTGCCATGCCATTGTCGCCACTGTGCCCATCAATTGTCGCCACTCTGCCATTGCCAAACGCAGCCACTGTGCAATCAATTGTCGCCACTGTGCCATGCCATTGTCGCCACTGTGCCCATCAATTGTCACCACTGTGCCATGCCAAACGCAGCCACTGTGCCGTGCCATGCCATTGTTGCCACTGTGCCCATCAATTGCCGCCAGTTTGCCCCTAAAATGCTGTCAGATTGCCCCCTCCCCACCTGGCACTTACCTTTCTCGGTCGGCCATCCTTGGATCCTCCTTCACGATCCCTCAAAGTAGTCCCGCCCTCGATGTCGCTTCAGCCAATCAGGTTACCGGTAACCAGAACCGGATGAGATGCCTGTCAGTGTTAACCAGGGAACGCACACCCCGCGCATCCCCTGGTTAACTATTTAGAAGCCGATCTGTAATCGGAAAGCCTATCAGATCCGCTGGCTTTGATAGGCACTTCCAAAGCCAACCAGCTGCCGTTATTCAGATGGCCAGCGCTCACCAGGGGGCCGGCCATCTGAATAGTGGGCGGCAGCGGCAATATAAAGATTCATGCAATGCATAAATCTATGTATTGTATTCAGTGGCGGTGCGAGAGGGGGCAGCGCTCCTGCGCCCTCTATGGACGCACCACCACTGCAAAGTATAGTAACAAAAGCGACAGCATTTCATTTCATTTCTCAATGCTACAAGACGGAGAAAACATTCTAATGTGGAACTAAACTGCCTCTGATCACCGCAACCTGAAAGGTAAACCCATCCATAAAACGGTTTCATTTCTGGCACGTGCTGGAAAAGGAACACTCCCATTGGTTGTGCTCTCAACCAAACTATCCAACCATCCAATGGCTGGTGTCATAACTGATCACATGTGCAGCACCATGGCCATTGTAGATTAACCTCTTCAGCCACGGAAGATTTTACACCATTTTCTGACCAGAGCACTATTTACAATCTGGCACTGCGTCGCTTTAACTGACAATTGCGCGGCCGTACCCAAACGAAATTTGCATCTTTTTTTTCCTCCCACAAATATAACTATCTTTTGGTGGTATTTGATCACATCTGCGGTTTTTATTTTTTGCTCTATAAACAAAAAAAGAGCGACAATTTTGAAAAAAATATATATTTTTTACTTTTTGCTATTATTAATATCCCCCCCCCCCCCCCCAAAAAAAATGTCTTAATTAGTTTAGGCCAATATATATTCTTCTACATATTTGTTCTAATAAAATAAAAAAAACGCAATAAGTGTTATTGATTGGTTTCCGCAAAAGTTATTGGGCCAGATTCAGGTAGAGTTAGGCTGGAGTATCAGTGATACTCCAGCCTAACTCTCACTTTGAGCCGGCGTTTCTGTTTTCTGTAGTCAGAAAACAAGAAACGCCGGGTTGGAGTTACTATACGAGTGGCGTAATTGTATTTTGCCGTCGTATCGTAACTTCAATTTTAAAAATGGTGCGCGGGGCGTTCCCGCTGATTAACGCCGAGAATATGTTAATCAGCGGGAATCGGAAATTCACGATCGTATTCGGGCGCGACGCAGTGACTTTCCGACGTTTCCGTAAGAGATACGTGGCGTAAAGAGATACGGTATCCTATGTTAAGTATGGCCGTCGTCATCGCGTCGAAAAAAAAAATTTGAGTCGTTTGCGTAAAACGTCCGTGAATGGGGATTGACGTCATTGACGTTCACTGACAAAATTTGGAGCATGCGCACTGACAGTCGACGCATGCGCAGTACGTTCGCCGCGGGATCGCGCCTAGTAATAATAATACACGCCCCCTACCCGCCCAATTTGAATTCCGCCGTCTCATTTTCGCTACGCCGCCGCAACTTTAGGAGCAAGTGCTATGTGAATAACAGTACTTGCTCCTAAAGTTTCGCCGGAGTAACGTAAATGAGAAACGTTACTCCAACTTAAAGATTCGCCCATCTACCTGAATCTGGCCCATAGTGTCTACAAACTATGGGAAAGATTTATGTGATTTTTATGTTTTTTTTTACTATAATGCCGCGTACACACGGGCGTTTTTTGCGATGAAAAAAAACAAAGTTTTTTAAAACGTCATTTAAATTGATCGTGTGTGGGCAAAACGTCTTCAAAATGACCAAAAAAAAATTCCAACATGCTTGAATTTTTTGTGTCGTTTTTCAAAACGTCGTTTTTTTGTGTCATAAAAAGTGATGGTGTGTGGGCAAAACGATGTTGAAAACGAAGTTTTTAAACCCGCGCATGCTCAGAAGCAAGTTATGAGACGGAGCTTCAATGGAAAAGAGTGCCGTCGAACGTGGTGTACGTCACCACACTTTGCTAGAGCTTTGTAGAAAAACGATGGTGTGTACGCAACGTCGTTTTGGAAAATGAAGTTTGAAAAACGTTTTTTTGCATGATTGAAGACTTCGTTTTTTTTCATCGCAAAAAACGACCGTGTGTACGTGGCATTAATGGCAGCGTTCTGCGATTTTTAACAGCACTGCGACATTGCGACGGACAGATCGGACACTTTTGACACTTTTTTGGGACCATTGACAATTATACAGCGATCTATAAAAATGCACTGATTACTGCGGCGGCGATCAAGGGGTTAACTGTGTGTTCCCACGGCATGTTCTAACTGTGTGGTGTTGGAATTGAGTAGGAGAGGAGACATACTGTTTTTCTTACTTAGTAGGAACAAACAATATGTTTCCTCTTCCCTGACAGCATAGGGATTTTTACACACACAAATATATGTAGTAGAATACGTATCGGCCTAAACATAGAAAAAATAAAAAAAAATTAAATTGGGATATTTATTATAGCAACAAGTAAAAAATATTGGGCCAGATTCACAGAGCGATTACGCCTGCGTAACAGGAGATGCGCGGCGTAAGTCTAAATGTGCGCGTGCGTTTCGATGCACGGCATCCCCAGAACGAGATACGCAAGAAATCTACTTTTTTTTGTCCAGCGTAATTTCGTTAGACAGGCGCATCCGTCCGCGCAAAACTGCGCTAGACAGACCATTGATTTGCTAGTCAAATATGCTAATGAGGGACTTACGGGGATCCACAAAAGAACGTTGGTGCAGCGCAGGCTACGCGCTGTGCGCAACAGCAAAATGTCCTGTCTAAAATTAGACCATATAAAAGCTGGTCTAAAATTAGAAAAATCGTCTACATGTCAGAGAAAGCAACACTGTTAGTGAGGAGCAGAGCAGTCACACGTGTTGCACAACAATCTGTATGCCAACATGCCAGTGTCATCCATGCTCATAGCTATACTACTGACTTTAGATGAGCAAAGAAGGAGGAGCAAAGAAAGTCTGAAGGACAGCAAACTTGCCCCCTGTTTAGAAAGTTTGGAAACCCCTGATGTAATATACGTACAAAGTTATTTGTGCTGACACCTAGTGGCAATCTGCTGTAATTATAATTTGTTATTACTATATTTCTGAAACGGCATATTCTAGTTTACCTGCATGTTGGGGCAAATTGGTTTAGTCCTTAGATAGACCTCTCTTTTTCCTTAGGTTTCATCTGTTAGTTACCAGTCTTTGGAGTGGGCACAAGACATAGAAGATCATGGTCTTTTTACAGTATTCTTTGATCTAATCTGTGAACATCCATGTACGTGATTTCATTCTACAATACGATCTAGACTGTTTCTTTATTACAGAGAGCTGGCTCACAGCCGACTGTAACACCATTCTAGGAGAACTGGTGCCAGAAAACTATCGTATTATAACGGAAAACAGAATAGGGCAAAGAGAAGGAGGACTGGTGGTGATCCACAGGAATCACCTTGCGATCACTAAACCAGTCTTTCAAAACCCTCTTCCATTCATGGAAACCCTTAATCTGCAACTGCAAACAAATCCCCAGGAGACCGTCTGCATTCTTCTCTGCTATAGGCCACCCGGGCCAAAATCGCAGCTGCTACCATCATTGACGGAGTTCATCTTCACTTACACCCTTAACAGCAAACACCTTTTGCTGCTTGGGGATTTCAACCTCTGGGCCAACTCTTCACAAGACCCCATTGCCGACGCCTGTATTGACCACCTGGAAGGATTAGGGCTACAACAGCTAGTATGTGAGCCCACACATGCTTCATGTCACACACTCGATCTTATTTTCAGACAAGATCTGGAAATGAAAATTTTGGAAAATGAACCGTTGCCTTGGACAGATCACCATGCAATTAAATTCATTATTTCCAAAATCCCTCCCTTAACAAAAACATCAAAACCAGTGACAACACACTGGACTAGATGTCAGAAGAAGCTCCACTCGGAACTCTTCAAAACCACATTAAGAAAAAAAAAAACAATTCAACCGCATCAAACGGCCGTAGAAACCCTGGATGCCATAAACATAGCCCTACTACAGTCAGCCGACTTAGTAGCGCCGAAACATAAAACCTGTATCCGGAAAAACAACTCCAGCTGGTTTAACAACCAGCTGTCGTTACTGAAGCAAGAGCGCAGAAGGGCGGAAGCCGCCTGGAAAAGAAGCACTTCAGAGGAGAATCTTTCCATCTACAAGGCAACAGCAAGAAAATACCACAAAGAAATCTTTAAAGCCAAGAAAAATTATTTTTCCAAGGCTATCAATAGTTTTATTCACAATTGTACATATTTATAAAAAAATAATAAGATTGAATTAAAATATACAGTTCCAATGTTTGTCACCTTATAAGTAAATACACGAAGAACCTTCTTTACACCCAACGCGTTTCGGTGGAACCTTCTTCAGGGATGTGTAGAGAAGGTCAATTAGTTTATCTAATTCACATGGGGAAGTGCTGAGACAAGGCTTTTATAGGAAGTTAATGGGAGGAGCTAGGGGTTCAAGGTTCAAGGCAATTAAGACACAAGACAGGAATGTCCAACGAATCAGATGGGTTTGTCTAGCAGATCAGACAGGGAGCTGTCCAGCATCCCAGATAGCTCAGTGAGAAGGTTCACTACCAGACACAGCCGAGGTCCCAGGTTCAAGTCCAGGTCCTGACATAAGGGGAAGAGCCACCTGGAGACGTCACCTGTTGGAACTGCCCCACTATGATGTCACTGGCCGGTGCATGCTGTCAATGACGTCTCAGGGGAGTGGTGCCACTAGGTGATGTCGTCAGAAGTCGTAAGAAGTGTCAAACAGCAAGCCAGGCATTCAGTTCCCCCCCACCCCAAAGCACCTTGGTCCCATGTTAATGTATATTATTGATTGGTATGGATTGGGGCGACCCCCATACCAATTTTTTTTACACGTTTCTATTGCCAGCGATTGTCCATGTTGGGAATTTAAATGTAATTTTGTTTTCTTTATAAATGTCAGTTTTAGTGCAACAGGTTCTATACACTGTAAATATGCTCCAATTTACAGGCAGACTACGAAGACCCCCAGGCACTATATTTAAAGGATTTATTTTTTATTGTTTAGGCATAATTAAAATCACTGCTCCTATAAAAACAATCTTTTGTAAAAAAGAAATGCATTGACACATATCCCCCCAGGGCAGTAGCCGGGCCTCTATACCCCTTTAATGGTTAATAACTTGCATATAAGCCTTCAAAATGGGCACTTTTGATTTTACAAGTTCGGGTCCCATAGACTTTAATTGGGTTCGGAGTTCAGGTTCGAACTATTGCAATTTTCGGTGGTTCTGGAGCAAACCGAACCTGGGGGGTGGGGGGTTGTTTTGGCCCAACTAAAATGGTGCCTGGTGTGCAGAAACTCTTTGCATCAAAGAATGTAGGCCCACTGCAAAAATCAAATAATGCCAATAACCTGGCATCAGAACTAGGAAAACAAACCGAGGAATCATAAGTGATTCCAGAAAATGATTAATATGTTAAAAAAAAAAAACTGAATCATAATAAAGACATATTTGATCTAAAAATACATTCTGATCCTCATGTTCCTAGCCCTGCTCCAGAGACTGCTGCTCAGATTGGAGAGGCATTGTATACTTTGACGTCTTATAAATAACATGTTTCAACTTCCACTTGATTTGCTGTCTGTTACTAAAATGGCAGAGATGATTTATATTTTGCCGTGTTACAATCTATGATAGCTGGTCCGCTACACACTGGCAGATAGATAAAATTATCCTCTAAGACTCCTGAGTCCTGTACCTGTCATTCTGGCCTGTATTCCTGATGGGCAACCACAGCTCTACAGACTCGCTGAAAAACAGACAGATATTCATTACAGCAGCTTAACATAATTTACATAAATTGTATATTGTGAATAAATTGTATATAATTTGCTGGAGACAGGTTGTTATTTTCATATCTTCTCACAGCCAACTTGTGAAGAGGTAAAAGACCTGGAAATTATAGAGTTGGATGAGTTCCTTTTAAATGTAAATATGCAGATCACTTCACAGCTGCAGTCATTTTATGTTCTAGTTTGTTCTCAATTATAATAGGTAAAAGTTGTATGTATGTGCGGACACTAGGGTGACCACATGTCCCGGATTGCTGGGACAGTCCCGCACTTTGCAGGTCTGTCCCGGGTACCTTCATTCCAGGACAATACAGTGTCCCGGAATGAAACTGATACAACCACACCCCCCTCCGGGCCAATCTGATGCCCCCAAAAAAGGCCACCACATCACAGCTTCACTCACTGACAGCACTTGTCCTGGAGGAGCACAATCCCCACCCCCTGCTTGTAATTGGATAAATCATAAATCCCACCTCTTGTGTCCAATTACTGTGCTGTGATTCGTTACAGCACAAGCTAATTTTTGGGAAGAGGTATGTCCCTAAATGGTAGGTTGGAAATGTGGTCACCCTAGCGGACACTTGTATGCTTGACCTACTGCATGCAGATACTACTGAAGTACATAATGGAATTGCAGATGATATCCAATCAAAACAGTCAAAATAAATGGCTTCAAATAGGTGTGTGGCTTCACCAACCTTAAGAATCTTCTTTGCGGCTAGTTCTTGACTTGGTGATACTGCTTTACTTACAAGGCAAAGACATTTTAGCCAATGTATCAGATGTGTAAAATCAATATATCAGTTAAAATACTTTCATTCCTACTATAACTGTATTGAAACTGTATCTAAATGGACCTCACCCTGATGTTGCTCTTAGTTAGGGTGAGGTCTCTTACACACGACAGAATCCATCAAGAAACTTGCTGGCAGAACTTTTTTGCAGAGGAAAACGGTCGTGTGTATGTTTTTCGTCGAGAAAACTGTCGTGGATCTCGACGAGAAAAAAAGAGAACAAGTTTTATTTTTCCTCGTCGGGAGTCTCAATTTCCCCGTCGTGTTCCTCGTCGGGCTGGTTTACGCCGAGATACACGTTTGTGTGTATGCTTAGAAACCTGCACATGCTCAGAATAAAGTATGAGACGGGAGCGCACCTTCAGTAAAAGTAGCGTTCGTCAAGCTGTAACAGACTGAAAAGCGTGAATCATCTCTTACCAAACTTTTACTTAACACGCAGTAACATGGGATTAGCAAAAGCAGCCCCAAGGGTGGCACCAGTGGAATCAAATTTCCCCTTTATAGTGCCGTCATACGTGTTGTACGTCACCATGTTTGAGAACGACGAGATTGACAGTGTGTACGCAAAGAAAGCTTGTCAAGATTCTCGACAAGCCTAATAAGGAACTCATCGAGGAAAACAATGTTTCATTTACGACGAGTTCCTTGGTCGTGTGTACAAGGCCTGAAACAAAAAGAGTGCTGAACAGCTGATTATTGGAGTTCACTTCAGTAGTTAAAACTCAACCCGAATATGCACCATTTTCTGCAATGTGAAAGTGATCAACAACCTATAGTGCTCTGGGAATCCTTTGTCCTAGATTACTTGTTTTCTACTGTATAGTGCCAGTTCTATGTGGAAAGAATTAACCACACAGGATTCTCATCCAGTCAGGTTGAGGGGCTTCTGGGAATTTGTATCATTCTGAGGAAACTGACTTTTCAATTTCCTGATCAGTTGGTAAAAGCTGGTTTGTGACCTGGAGTCTGGAGATTTCTTAGAGATCTGGATGAATAGAAATCTCCAATCCTGGGTCTGTGTTTTGAGAACCATTACCACACTAATTTGGCAGGTGCATGCTGGGCTTTTAGGAGAGACCTGACAAGGGTTCTGGGGTCCACCTCGGCAGACAGAGGAGGTCGCTGCCAGGAGTCAGGTGGGTTTCACCTAGGAGAGACAAGTGGGAGCCAGAGCTGCAAAGAGCTTATACATGTCTTTATAGACCTTGCTTTGTGCAGTAAATCATTTGGTGGAGGGGGGGGGGGGTTATGGTGTGGGGTTGTTTTTAAGGGGGCTTGCCTCCTTAGTTCCAGTGAAGGGAACTCTTAAGGCTTCAGCATACTAAGACATTTTGGACAATTTCATGCTCCCAACATTGTGGAAACAGTTTCGGGGATGACCCCTTCCTGTTCCAACATAACTGTGCACCAGTGCACAAAGCAAGGTCCATAAAGACATGGATGAGCGAGTTTGGGGTGGAGGCAGTTGAGTACAGGCATACCCCACTTTTAAGTACACAATAGGGTTTGTGACGAGACCATTCCTCGCTCGCTTCCGCTCTCCCGACACTCCTCTGCTACTATTGGATCAGATTGCCGATTGCAACATTTGATGGTCCAGTCATCCAAGGTTCCGGGATCCGAACTACAGCTATGTCAAAAGGCTCTAACAGGGTTATCACATAATGGACAATGAAATGTCTATATCCTGTAATACATGAATTAGGATTTCAAGTAGAAACACTCCAGCACTCCAAGGTCCATGACATTCATGACAGTTTTTTTTTTTACTAAAGCTGGAGAGTGAAAAATCAGGCTCAATTCTGCATAGAGACTAATGAGCTTCTAACCCCAGCTTGTTCAATTAAGCCTGGTAATAAAACCTGGAAGCGCATTGGTTTTCAAGTGGTTAACATGCTCTGGAGAGTACACACCAATTTAAAAAACTGCATTTTTCTCGTCATTAAAAACGGTCGCGTGTACGCGGCACGAGAGCGCTGAAAGCTAAAAAATTGGTCTGGGCAGGAAGGGGGTAAAAGTGCCCGGTATGCAAGTGGTTAAGGTAAATTCAGTGGTCTCTCTGCCTCTAAAACAGACCATCAGCAGCTCACAGATTTATTTTATTAGTTTCCTGGAGCTCCTTTTAGACCTACACAATGGCAACGGCAATCTTACTTTTCAAAAAAATAAATAAAAAAAAAAGACGCCTAATCCTATTGCATTATTCAAACAAGGCTGTGTTTTATTTACTGTGATTAGGACCTTGACTGGATTCACCCAAAATAAAATAGCGCAGCGTTTCGGAAAGCCGAAAATGAAAATTTGTTTTGGAAGAGAAACAGCTGGACAATGAGGAGTAGCAGGTGGAGAAGGATGAGTAGAAGCAGCGTGAATTAGACAAACCAATCTTCCAGCAGTTAGAACAGATTCTACCTCTTGCCTCAAGTCTTCTACATAAATCCCTTCATTCTCCAGTCAGAGTGAGACGTCCTGCTGTCAGAACGGAGGAGACGGAAACGCACTGGAAATTGCCAGCTATTCACCTGTGATGTCAATATGCGCGCTTCGCCTTCTGTTTGTCTATTTTTTTATTGGAGCGTCTATTTTCAGTTCTTAAAGAGAAATTCTGTCTTGTGCATCGATGCTTTAAAAAAAAAAAAAAGATGCAAACTACCAAAAAATAATCTGCAAGGTGACCAATCATCAGGTATATTTTTATGTTAACCACTTAAGACCCGGACCATTATGCAGGTTAAGAACCTTGCCCCTTTTTGCGATTCGGCACTGTGTCGCTTTAACCGACAATTGCGCAGTCGTGTGACGTGGCTCCCAAACAAAATTGGCGTTTTTTTTTCCGCACAAATAGAGCTTTCTTTTGGTTTTTATTTTTCCGCTATAAAAAAATATAGAGCGACAATTTTGAAAAAAAATCAATATTTTTTACTTTTTGCTATAATAAATATCCCCCAAAAATATATATAAAAAAACATTTTTTTTCCTCAGTTTAGGTTGATACGTATCCTTCTACTTATTTTTGGGGAAAAAAATCACAAGCGCTTATCGATTAGTTTGCACAAAATTTATATCGTTTACAAAATAGGGGATAGTTTTATTGCATTTTTATAAAAAAACTAATTTTTTACTACTAATGGCGGTAATCAGTGATTTTTTTTCATGACTGCGACATCATGGCGGACACATCGGACAATTTTGTCATTTTCACAGCAAAAAGTGCTATACAAATGCATTGATTACTGTGAAACAAGCCAATTGCAATGCAAACCACTAGGGGGCACTGTAGGGGTTAAGTGTGACCTCATATGTATTTCTAACTGTAGGGGGGCGGGGCTGGACGTGTGACGTCAGTGATCACCTTTCCCTATATCAGGGAATAGACGATCAATGACACAGCCACAATGAAGAACGAGGAAGGTGTGTTTACAGCTCCGGTGACCGATCGCAGGACACCGGCGGCGATCAGGTCCACGGGTCCCGCGGGGGTGCTCGCGACCCCAAGGCTGGGCCTTAAAGAGACAGGTACGTGATTGTGCCCAGCCATGCCATTCTGCCGACGTATATCATTGGTAAGGGGTCCTTAACCTCCCTGGCGGTCTTCCCGTGTGTGGCACGGGGTGAGATTTTTAAGCTACGATCGGTAACCCCGTGCCACACACGGACTTTCCTCGCTGGATACAGAAAGAAAGTTTACTTACCTTTTCTCTGCGATCCAGCGATGACTCCCCGCAGTACACGGCGGGCGGATGTCCGCCTGATGCTGTGTGTTCCGCCGATTCCCTTCCCTGCGAGCTTTGCGACGTAGGGGGGGAACGGCGCCAAATTCAAAAAAGTAAACAAACACTATACATACAGTACACTGTAATCTTATAGATTACAGTACTGTATGTAAAAAATACACCCCCCCCCCATGTCCCTAGTGGTCTGCCCAGTGCCCTGCATGTACTTTTATATAATAAAAACTGTTCTTTCTCCCTGCAAACTGTAGATTGCCCATAGCAACCAAAAGTGTCCCTTTATGGCAAAAATTGTTTTAGAGCAGCTAAAAAACAGCGATAATAAATCAGAATCACTTGCAGAATTTAGCGATAGCGATTTATGGGGAAATTCGTCATAAAAAAAAAAAATGACAGCAAAAATTCTGCAACTGAGCAAATTTCAGTGATTTTGATTTGATTACATTATTGAATAATTTTTACTATAATTATATTATTATTTGTTATCATTTTTTATAATTATTTATTATATTATAATTTTTAATAAGAAAAAAAAAAAAAAAATCATACCCGGGATGCCTATTAGACTCTTGTTTGGATAGATTTCAGTGAGTTATTCCTAAGAATTACAAGCCTACAGTATAAAACGCCAAATTCCCTTGCAAATAATGGTACCGCTTTTAGCACCTAAAATCTGAAAGAATCATACCGCCAGGGAGGTTAAGCGGTTAAAGGAGAATTCCACTATTTGAAAAAAAAACAATAATAATCAGAACAAAACCTTTTCTGCCACAAGTAAAAATTATATTATTATATAATTTTTTTTTTAGCAGAGACCCTATGTAATAAAATACCTATTGTTGCAATTTTTTATGCCCCACTGTATTTTTGCAGAAGTTTTTCAAATGCTTTTTTTTTTTTTTTTAATTCATTTTAATACAAAAAACACAATATATGACCAACTTTTTGGTAATTTAAAAAAGATGATGTTACGCCGAGTAAATAGATACCTAACATGTCACGCCTCAAAATTGCACATTTTTGGGGAATGGTGACAAACTATGATGCTTCAAGTAATATTAAAGCCTTGTTTTTTTTTATAATTAACATGTTATACTTATCTGCTCTGTGCAGTGGTTTTACACTAATAAGTCACAGGACACCAAGGAGGGAAAATGCCAAATTGGGTCCAATTTGGACATTTTCACCTAGGGAGGTACTCACTTATGTTGCCAGAGGTTTAGACATTAATGGCTGTGTGTTGAGTTATTTTGAGGGGACAGCAAATTTACACTGTTATACAAGCTGTACACTCACTACACAACATTGTAGCAAAGTGTCATTTCTTCAGTGTTGTCACATGAAAAGATAGAAGAAAAGATTTACAAAAATGTAAGGGGTGTACTCACTTTTGTGAGATACTGTATATATATATATATATATATATATATATATATATATATATATATATATATATATATATATATATAGGTAGCACTACCCCCGTAGGAACTGCTGGTTTAGATTTGGGTTTTGCACGTTACCTTTAAGTTCGTTGTCCAGGGAAGAAAGTCTGTAGAAATTGCAATGTCCACGCAATATGTAAAACCTTCAACTGTTAGGTTTTATTTTTGCTGCATAAAACTTGTGAAGAAAGTGGAAAGTATAGAGAGAAGGGTAAGGTTCAGGTACGCGGTACAGAATGCACAAAAATGTCTAGATACTCAGTATTCACCACTCTCTCTTGGGTGGGTATTGCTCACCCGGATAGGCCCCTGTCAAATGGCCTAGCACCAGGCCTATCCCGAGACACTAGCTTGCCTTGCTTGGTCTCCTTCAGGGCAGGTCCTCCCCCAGTTTCCTTTGTTAAGCAGCCTCCCCCAATTGGATGAACAGCTTGGGATTCTCTTTTAAGCCCCAGCCAGTATAACTGGGCCTACTCCATGCAGATATGACCTCGGACCAACGTGGTCCCGAAGTCGAGATCACACACACCTGCCTCGCGCCGCGAGGTAAAGAACCCCAAAAAAACGGCGTCTGCCCCTTAAGTATCACTTCCCAGCATGCACAGTGGGGCACTACTCCCACTGGGCTGCTGCCGAGAAGGGTTACTTAACCACTTAAGACCCGGACCAAAATGCAGGTAAAGGATCTGGCCAGTTTTTGCAATTCAGCACTGCGTCGCTTTAACTGACAATTGCGCGATCGTCCGACGTGACTCCCAAACAAAATTGGTGTCCTTTTTTCCCCACACATAGAGCTTTCTTTTGGTGGCATTTGATTACCTCTGCGGTTTTTATTTTTTGCGCTATAAACAAAAATAGAGCGACAATTTTGAAAAAAAAAAAAAAAAATCCTTTTTGCTATAATAAATAACCCAAACATATATAAAAAAAATATTTTTTTCCTCAGTTTAGGCCGATATGTATTCTTCTACCTATTTTTGGTAAAAAAAATCGCAATAAGCGTTTATCGGTTGGTTTGCGCAAAATTTATAGGGCCAGATTCTGAAACGAGATAGGACAGCGTATCTCCGCCATGTTAAGTATGGACGTTGGGACAGCGTCGTGTTTTTCCGTCGTTTACGTAACTCGTCGCGAATAGGGCTGTGCGTTAATTACGTTCACGTCGAAACCGATGTATTTGCAGCGTAGTATGGAGCATGCGCAGTGAGATACGTTTACGGCCAGCGCATGATCAGTTCGTTCGGCACGGGGGGGGGGGGGGCGCAATTAATTTAAATACAAGCCGCCCCCTTTGAATTACGCAGAGATACGCCGGGCCATTTACACTACGCCGCCGCAAATTACTGAGCAAGTGCTTGGAGAACACAGCACTTGCTCCTGTAAGTTGCGGCGGCGTAGTGTAAATAGGATACGCCGCCAGGTACGTGAATCTGGCCCATAGTGTTTACAAAATAGGGAATAGTTTTATTGCATTTTTATTAATATTTTTTTTTTTTTTTACTACTAATGGCGGTGATCAGCAATTTTTTTTTGTGACCGTGACATTATGGCGGACACTTCAGACACTTTTGACAAATTTTTGGGACAATTGTCATTTTCACAGCAAAACATGCTATATAAATGCATTGTTTACTGTGAAAATGACAATTGCATTTTTGGAGTTAACCACTAGGGGGCGCTGATGGGGTTATGTGTGACCTCATATGTGTTTCTGAATGTATTGGGGGCAGGGCTGGACGTGTGACGTCATTCATTGTGTTGCGCCACAGTGAAGAACGTGGAAGCTGTGTTTCCACTCACCTCTCCTCGTTCTTCAGCTCCGGGGACCGATCGCGGGACTCCAGCGGTGATCGGGTCCGCAGGTCCCGGAGCCACGGAGCTTCGGACCGGCTCGCGGGCGCACGCTGTGGGCGTGCGCCCACAACCAACAGCTGGCCACATAGAGAGGGCGTACTGGTACGTGCTTGTGCCCAGCCGTGCCATTCTGCCAACGTATATGTGCAGGAGGCGGTCCTTAAGTTGTTAACACCATGGGGTAAATCCTCTCAAGCACAACCATAGCCAGTCTGAGCCCACTATTGGCTCAGACGCCCTCTAAATTTAGAATAGCGCTCCAATAATTGGGAGCAGGGCACTATATATATATATATATATATATATATAATAACTCAACATTTGTTAAATTTTCTAGTACTAATCTATATTTGTTGGATTATTACACGTCATACTGCCCATACTGGTGGTTTGATTTTGCATATAAAGCCAACCATGCTCGATTCTGTTCGCAGCCTCAGTATACGGTTTGTAGTAATGTGACAAAACTGACACTGCCTTACTCATACACATACCAGCTGTTCAATTTGGCTACAATGGCTCAAGTTGCAACAAATAACAAAATTACCCACATGAGGAAAAAAAAAACATATACAACCGCAAAATGGAAAAGCAAGCTCACTAGAAAACCTGCAGATTGCCAAATAAAACATCCCAATATTTTTCTCCTGAGAACTGCGCTGATTGCAAAATCTTCACATGTAAGCATGTGCTATTGTCTAGAGACATAAGCAGCTTGCAAGCTTCTAGTATAACATTGCAGAGAGGTGTGTATTGCTTCATCTTTGTACGAAACAGAGCTAAGTACGCCTAGACTCCATCACATGTGTTACAGACAGTCAATTACACACAGCAACACTATGATAGAAAATTATAAAATCCCCTTAGTTGCATGGCCTGAGGGTAATGCTGTTGTAATGTGTGAGAATGTTAGAGAACATATATAAAATCATGTTAAACCTCCTCCTGACTGTGAATCTTTAATTTTCCCATGTTGGGAAAACTAAAAGGACCATTTAACTGCAACCCCCTCCCCATCGGCATATAAACACCTTTTCTTTATTCCTCTGATGCTCCGAAGTGACAAATTCCCATTTACAGACAGGCATGTGACCCATGCTTGCTTTCGCATAAGACAGTATGGCTGGTCTTGGGGTGGACGAGAAATTTTACGAAAACGCATAGTTTGCCCTGCATGGATCTGCCAAATAAGAAACGGGGAGTAGTTAGCAGGGGCGGATTGACCATTCGGGCCCTCGGGCAGTGCCACTAGGGGCCCCATCAGGGTTGCTAGCCTCAGTAAAACCAGTGACAGTATGTAAACATCTGTGTTTAAAAAAAAAAAAATATTATAGCTGCCCCGTCTCTCCAGTACCTTTTCAGTGTGTGTGGGTGTATACTGTGTGTGTATATTGTGTGTCTGTGTATGTATACTGAGTGTGTATACTGTGTATGTATACTGTATGTGTGTGTATACTGTGTATGTATACTGTGTGTATATATACTGTGTGTGTGTGTGTATACTGTGTATGTATACTGTATGTGTCTATACTGTGTGTGTGTGTGTGTATACTGTGTGTTTGTGTATACTGTGTATGTATACTGTATGTGTCTATACTGTGTGTGTTTGTGTATACTGTGTATGTATACTGTGTGTGTATACTGTGTGTATACTGTGTATGTATACTGTATGTGTGTGTGTATACTGTGTGTGTGTATACTGTGTGTGTGTATACTGTATGTGTGTGTATACTGTGTGTGTGTATACTGTGTATGTATAGTGTGTGTGTATACTGTGTCTGTGTATACTGTGTGTGTGTATACTGTGTGTGTATACTGTGTGTGTGTATACTGTGTATGTATACTGTGTGTGTGTATACAGTGTGTGTATACGGTGTGTGTATACTGTGTGGCCCCATAATCTATTGCAGGAGGCCCCATAATCTCCTATTGCCCGGGGGCCCCATAATCTATTGCTGGGGGCCCCATGAGTTGTCAGTCTGCTGTATTTCCACTTTGGCAGTCACATTTAAGAAAACCTCACTACAGTAAAACCTTGGGTTGTGAGCATAAGTTGTTCCAGAAACATGCTTGTAATCCAAAACACTTGTATATCAAAGCATTTTTTTACAGGGTATAAAAGAGAAGAGAGGCGCCTTTAAGTGTAGCAATACATTGCTAAATGTTGTACCTTCATTAAATGTAACCATATTGCTACACTTAGAGGCTCCTCTCTTCTTTTTTATACTTAGTTGTGACGTGACACTACTCTTATATCAAGACATCGCTTGTATATCAAGGCAAAATGTATTAAAACATTTTGATTGTCTTGCAAAACTGTTTCAAACCAAGTTGCTCTCAAACCAAGGTTTTACTGTATATGATTGGTATGAGTTCCCATTCACACAGCATACTTAAGAAATGCTGATAATGAAGAACTCTGAACACAGTGCAGACAGGGTTAATTATGTTAAATATTATTCCACAGCCCCAGTAGGGGCACATGGGCACCACCCCCTAATCAATGCGCCCAGCCCCTAATCTGCATGCAGGACGCCGGACGCAGTTTTTAAATGTTTTTTGTGTTTCTTTTTTTAGATACATGTGATTAGAGCCAAAGGCTTTAATTGGCTTAAAAAAAGGGTGGGTTTGGGGGCGGAGAGCACAGCGTGTGACAATAGCAAATTAATATTCACTATTGTTTTCCTGATTCTCCTCCTAGCCAATCAGGAAGCAGGTCCTGAGACCCAACTGGCTAGGGGATCCTAGGACTCCTGGCCAATCGGGTCTCAGGACCCATTTCCTGTTTGGCTGGGAGGAGAAGCAACAGACCTTGAGCAAGGAGTAGCTGGAGCGAGGGGCAGCAACCCTACCCCAAATCATCGCCATCTGCCTCCCAAGGTAAGGAAGCCTCTGATCTCCACCTTCCCGTCCATCTCCTGCGGGAGGAGGTGTTGTTGGTTTGCCACCCCCCCCCCCCCAAAAGAATATTGAGCACCAGCCCCTACTAAACATTTTAAAGCAGGGAGAGCAGGTGAAGATTCATAAGCAACTAAAAAGCACTTTTTAAGTTATGCTACAGTATGTTGATGGTGTAGCACATCCCCGGTAGGAGACGCTGATGAATAGGGTTCCATCCCCCTGCACAGCAAGGCACACCAAATTATTCACAGGCTCGCTTGAGACAGGAAACAGTCCCACATGGGGATAGCATGATTATGGGATGCCCGCTTGACTGGAACAAATCTTCTTCAGGGTCATTTGTTTTATATACACTCCCTATATACACTCCTCTTCCTCCAGCACATCTCTTGCTTGCAGAAATAACACAGACCTAGCTGGAACACTGTTTGGTGGATCTGCCAAGGCACTCAGCCAGATCAAGCAAAAGCCCTTTACAGGCAGGGACCGCAGGCCCCTGTGGTGTGTAGAGAAATAGTCCTAATGTCCAGCTACATTCCTGTGGCTACTGTTTCTAGCACCACCTCTTCAGGCACTGTCAGCCCACCTGGCTGCAGCTTCCTCTCTCACTAGCCCTCCTGGCTACTTCCCACAGTCCTACCAGACTGTCTCACTCACCAGCCATCCGGCTGTCTTCTTCCTGGACATGCTAACTGGCTCCTGCTGTCCTCACGCTTTTCCCATGCCTCTGGGCAGGACTTCTCTGTGTGTTTTAAGAAGATCTCTCCAGCGTTGGAGTCCCAGGCCTGCACTCACCCCCCAGACTAGGGGGCTACCCTCAAGGGTCACAGACAGCCTCCTTAGCACTCCATCTCTAGCTTCCACCCACATTTTAACTCTGGACAAAACAGTCATCCAATGGCAGCGCAGGAGATGGGACTTCCTATTACAGAGGCCGCCGTGTAAGAAGGAAATTCTCCTGTATGTACGACCCTCGTCCCTCCTCCTCCCTGTCCCCTTCAAAGCAACCAGCATGTATATCTTTTGTGGCCCCTGGCACTCTGGGATTCATTGAGGGGCACAAAAGATATAGATGTCCAAATTACCAGGCGGGCCGTCCAAAACCGAAACGCAGGCTGAGAAATTATTTTTTGTTTCCTTCACTGATGAGCACCGATAGGCTGCATTGATGGGCACTGATGGGAACGGATGAGGCTTCAGTGGTTTGCGGCACTGATGGACACTGATAGGTGGCACTGATTGGCGGCACTTATGGACACTGATATGCGACACTAACGGACACTTATATGCGGCACTGATGGACACTAATAGGCTACATTGATAAGCAATGATTAGCTGCATTGATGGGCACTGATGAGATGACATTGATGGGCACTGATAGGCGGCACTGTTGGGCACTAAAGGTGGCACTGATGGAAACTGATAGGCGGCATTGATTGGCACTGTAACGGTATGGCCCGTGGGACCCATAGGCTCTTGAAGGATGCAGAGTACTCCTGTTTCAGCTTCACCAATGACTCTTGGGTATAGGGTAATCCTATGTCCACTAGGGGCATAGGATGACTGAGAAATTATATCTTAAATTACATGAGATGGAATAGTAATGATAATTCATGAATTGCAGTATATCTTGAAATATTACACGTTGTTTATTCTGAACCCAACAGGTCAATAGAGTGTCACCTTCAATGTGGAACATAGACTGTTGAGATGATAATTAAGTCTGCTACTGTGGTGATGTGAATTGGAGCTTGGTAGACAGCCTGGCTTCTAAAAACCTTTTTATTGTGTATGCTAAGGACACTGTATTGTGTGAAAGTCTATTGATGATAATATGTAGAATGTGACTTAGCACCCTCTAAAGGTCAGACGTCTGACTTATGTTTACTAAAGGAATGTGTATTGTGTAGCAGGTGAAAATACCGTAGCTTATCGCGGAGTCGGAATGTCTGGATAAGATGTGGATTGAGGGGGACTAGTTAGGAACTATTGTTTGATGTTGTGGGTGGAGTGTGTCATTGTCCATTTGATTAATGCAGAATTATTTTTGTGTATATAAAAGCCTGCCTTCCCAATAAAGATTATTCTATCTGTTTGGAACCAGAGACAGAGCTGTGTGTGTAATTATTCTGGGGGAAATCCAATGGGTCCTGTCTGCTGGATTGTGGAGTGTCGGAAGCTGTCGTGGGTTGGTGGAATGGAATATTGTAAACGGCGTTAATGCCTGACCGTTACAATTGGTGGCAGCAGTGGGATGATTCCACAGCCTTAAAGGATGGCTGCAAGAGGACACAGGACAATGGAGAGACAGTATGAACGGCTAAAGCTCTCTTCCCTCAAGGACTTACTGTAGAGGCGGGGCAGACCGGCCAGCAACTGTAAGAAAAGGGACATTATTGCAGAACTTGTTGAAATGGATAGAGCCCAGCGTAACAGATATGACACCCAAGGAGGAAAGTTTTGATCGGGCTGTTAAACGAGGACTGGCACAGTATGGTCCTAATCCTCCACCAGACATCATAGACCTTGTTATAGTGGCTGTGGATACAACTTAGCTACATCAAAGAGGTGCTGCAGTAGCAGAAGTCACAGCAGCACCAACTGAAGAGAGAGGAGAGGTGCAGATACCAGTCGCCATAGAAGAGGTATTCAAAAGGAGGTTACAAGAGATGCGGATACAGCACAAGAGGACCAGTATCAGAGGAGGCCCTGCTGGGATGGTCGGATTTGATTCGTTGCCAACTCTGGAAGGAATCTGCTCTTGAGCAGCAACACCAGGGAAAGGTCCTCCCCTCCATCCATGTAAGGTACTGGCCGCAGTATGACGTACGAATGCCGTTGTTGGGGGAACAACCGAAGCAGGAATGGACAGCCGAGTTAAGCAGGCTGATCCGGGCAGAGATGCGGTTGAACGAGAGCTACAGCGCCCTCCGGTGGTATGTAGCCCAAGAGTTCCTGTGGTCAGCGAATGACAGCCCCACAGAATGCTATGACTATGATGGCCTGGGATTGTTGTATTGGAGGATGTCCAGTGATCCTGACATTGGGGATGATCGGAAGTGGTGCTTGAAGGAAATAATGGAGCACAGAGAACAAAAATTGAATGTCTCGGAAGAGCACTGGTTACAGGAAGATTTGGAGTTTCTGGCCATTCAGGAATAGGAGCTAGAGATTGCCTACAGACAGCTTCTAGACTCTGCTCAGCAGCAGGGTGGGGCTCCCGTTGCCTGGGACTATGAGGAAATTTCAGATGACAGCTCTGAAATCCTGGCTGATGAATTGGCAGTGAAAGATCAGAAGATTGCCATCCCTGAAGCCGAAGCGTTGATGTGGAGTTCCAGGGGGCTAGGGCAGTTGGCTCATCTCTCCAGCCACAGATTACAGAATGCATGGACTTAATGGACCGCTCAGAGGATGTTACGGTTTATGCATCCCCAGCAGAAGTGCTGGCAACAGGGCAGAGTGCTACCAATCTCTGCCCAGCACCGGAACCAACTGTGGAGTTCCAGGGAGCTGGGGAAGTTGGCTCCTCTCTCCAGCAACAAGCTGAGGTTGTAAAGCTTTTACTGCCAGCCGAATCACTGGCAGCAGGGCAGGATGCTACTGGCCGCTGCACACAACTGCAGCTTGAGCTGATATCAGGGGATGGGACTGTGGTCTCCACTCACAGCAACCCAGCAGAAGAGCTGGCAACAGAGCAGAGTGCCACGGGCCTCTGCTCCCAACTAACAGAAGAGGGAGTTGCTGTGGTAGTGGATGGGACTGCGATCTTCACTGACACAACCCCAGAAAATGGTGCGGCACTGAGACAAGAGGATGTCAGCTTTGCTTTGCAAGCACCGGGGGATTTTCACCTACCACAAGTGGATGGGACTTCAGTCTCCACTGGTATACCCCAGGGATGGGGGGCAGTTGGCCCAGATCCACAACAGCATGATGAACTGAGCCCAGTCACCTTGTCTTCTCTCCAGCGGCTGAAAGGACTCCAGGGAGAAGGGCCAGTCCAGGCCTCTCCCCAGCGGCAGGCATGTTCTCTGAAAGAGGCAGAGGTTGGCTGGGTGAGTAATGCTCTGTTTGGAGAAATGTATTTGGGGTACTGTATGAATACCAGCATTGGAGGAACTATGGACTAACTATGGAGTCAACCCGTCTGGGGTCCCCTCCTGTGTTAGTCTCCTGCCAAAAGGGGGGAGATGTAACGGTATGGCCGTGGGACCCAGAGACTCTTGAAGGATGCGGGGTACTCCTGTTTCACCTTCACCAATGACTCTTGGGTCTTGGGTCATCCTATGTCCACTAGGGGCATAGGATGACTGAGAAATGATATCTTGAATTTCATGAGATGGGACAGTAATGATTGTGACGGTAGTCGAACATATCTCCGTCATCCATTCCCTTCTTCTCCCATAAAGGAAATGACCCAATATTCCACGAGTAGGAATATCCCTGGAATCACAGAATAATCCACACATGAGCCAAGGCTTAATGCTGGATGTAACAGGACACACTTTATTGAAAGTACACAGCACGCTTTTATACAGGATTTGGAACATCCCGCCTCCAACAACTGCTTTTCTATTGGTCAATTGTAAAGTACATTTGTGGTTTCACTCAGGTCCTCTCCCATGCAAATTAGGACTTCAAAATGTCTCAGCAGAGATTGGTCCCAAAGCTTGAATAGCCTGAATGGAAAGACTGATGTGTATTCAGACACAAGCCCCAGGGGGGCAATCAATGTACACAATAGCCAGCCACAGAACAGTGGAACTGTCTGGAGAATTGAGACAGGGCAGAAGACATTCACACCTGATAATCAAAAGACTTTAGATAGGGTTATCACACAATGGACAATGAATATCTCTTATGAGTCTGTTGACCTGGCTGGGGTTCAGAAAAATCTCCTGTAATACATGAATTAGGACTTCAGTATTTCATGGTCCATGACAATGATAATTCATGTATTGCAGGATTTCTTGAAATATTACAAGTTGTTTATTCTGAACCCAACAGGTCAATATAGTGTCTCCTTCAATGTGGAACATAGACTGTTGAGATGCTAATTAAAGGATCACTAAAGGAATTTTTTTTTGTGCAAAAAAGCTTCCTTTACCTTAATGCAGTGCTGTTTTCATGTTCTCATTGTTCGTTTTTTTGCTTTGAAGTTACTGTAATTCTGCTCTGATCTGTGGTCACTGTGGTCCAAGCTGTGTGTCTAAAACTCCTCAGAAGCAATCAGATTCATTTTAAAAACAAAACACTGCCCTGGGATTCAATTTAATTACAAAACACTGCCCTGGATTTGTTTGTTTTTGTTCTGTCTCTCTCTCTCTACTTCACATAAACACAAAACCAGTTTAAAAACGAAAGTGAAACTAGAGGCATATTATATGATTGATTTGTATTTATTTTTAATCATTTCTAAAAGGAATCAGTTAACTTTTATGTCTCTATACCCTGTAAACAGTCATTTCAGCAAAACATGTTTTTTTCCTTTAGTGATCCTTTAAGTCTGCTACTGTGGTGATGTGAATTGGAGCTTGGTAGACAGCCTGGCTTCTAAAGACCTTTTCATTGTGTATGCTAAGGACACTGTATTGTGTGAAAGTCTATTGATGATAATATGTAGAATGTGACTTAGCACCCTCTAAAGGTCAGACGTCTGACTTATGTTTACTAAAGGAATGTGTATTGTGTAGCAGGTGAGAATAGCTTATCGCGGAGTTGAAATGTCTGGCTAAGATGTGGATTGAGGGGCACTCGTTAGGAACCATTGTTTGATGTTGTGGGTGGAGTGTGTCATTGTCCATTTGATTAATGCATCATTCTTTTTGTGTATATAAAAGCCTGCCTTCTCAATAAAGATTATTCTATCCGTTTGGAACCAGAGACAGAGCTGTGTGTGTTATTATTCTGGGGGAAATCCAATGGGTCATGTCTGCTGGATTGTGGAGTGTTGGAAGCTGTGGTGGGTTGGTGGAATGGATTATCGTAAACAGCGTTAACCCCTGACCATTACAGACACTGATAGGTAGAACTGATTAGCACTGATGGGCACTGAAAGGCAGCACTGCAGCACTGATTGGCATTGTTGGGGCTGCACTGATTATCAAGACTCTGATGATTAGTACCCTGATTATCAGTGTAAACGTCCCCTGTCACAATTGCCAGTTACCGTCTCTCCTCCCCACATGCTGTGACAGTGCATGAGGAGAGAAATCCTGATAAGTGGCAATTGTGTTTACATGTGATCAGCTATGATTGGACACATCTGATCACATGATCAGCTGTGATTGTTCCTTTACCCCGATCTGTAATCAGCTCTGTCCGAAGGACACATTGATCACAGAGTATGCCAGCAGCGCTCCCCAACTGGTGCGTGGGGCCATGGTTCTGGAAGGACACCATGGACGCCCTTACAGAACTAGATGACCATGTTGTAACTGTCTTTTGGCTATAGCACAATCCGGAGGTGGGTAAATTACATTATGCTAGTATTTATTGTATGATAATACTGTATAATTTTTAAGTTTCTGGGTTTATTTTGATATAGCCCCTTTAATATTTAAAAATGACAAATATATTGGTTGTGATAAGCACAGACCTTATTGAATATCTGGATTTCATGTCTGTATCTTGTTCCTTTAGTAGTTATCATTTCCTAAAAAAGAGAGTTGTCTTGATATTTAATAAATTACTTACTGTAGGCCCTTTGTTTGTGTCGTGGGAGTGTACCGAATACAGTAAGAGTATTTTTTTTTTAGGAACTTGTGCACCCTGATATTGAGAATGCAAGTTTATAAATTTTGCTGGGATCCGTCAGATGGTATTGACACCTTGACAAAATCATACTCCAAAATGAAGAAGAAAAGAAATTGCCTTGCAAACTCATCAATAATAGTGGTAACATAACTGGAAAGAAAAATGAGTGCTGTAAATATCTCTACAAGCCAGGAAAGAAGGGATAAATCCAAACAGGAAAATGATACCAGAACTCCTACAGGCTCCAGACTCGTTCAAGGTGTAATTTATCTCCTGTGTTCAGAAGAAATGTTGGAAATCAATGCCTCCTAAAAACATGTAAACCTGCTGGAGTTTCAGAAAAGTTGTTCTTTCTTTATGATAAAAAAAACTTTAACAGCAACTTTTACAGCTTGTATGTCCCAACCTTCCAAAGAAGCTTGCATTGATACAGGGCTACAAAAATGTTATAACCTGATCTTTTCATATATATTTTAGCTTTTTTTTTTTAGCTTTCTTGTTTTTAATTTGTTTTAGTTTTATTTGTTTTGTTTTAATTATTATGGATATATAAATGTATTTAACCACTTCATTACTGGGCACTTAAACCCCCTTCCTGCCCAGACCAGTTTACAGCTTTCAGCGCTGACTCATTTTGAATGACAATTGCGCAGTCATACAACGCTGTACCCAAATTATATTTTTATTATTTTTTTGCCACAAATATAGATTTATTTTGGTGGTATTTGATCACCTCTGCATTTTTTTTGCGCTATAAACAAAAAAGACAGACATTTTTTAAATAAACACAATGGGCCGGATTCGCGTAGACTGACTGTCGGAGAACCCGGGTACGATGTGATGACGTCACACCCGGGTCCCGTAAGTAAAGAAAGCCGTGATTGCGGCTACTAAGCAACAGTATTGATGAGATCGGTGAATTTTTTTCACCAATCTCATGGTTTCCAGCCTGGAGGAGAGATGTGAGGTCTTATTGACCCCGCATTTCTCCCTAAAGAGGACCTGTCACACACATTCCTATTACAAGGGATGTTTTGTGCGGGCGTAGCATATCTACTTTACGCTACGCCAGCGCAATGTTGAGAGGCAAGCATGCTATTCACAAAGCATATGCGCTCAACGTTGCGCCGGCGTAGCATATAGTTGTCAGCGTAAGCCGACGTAAGTCAAAGTAGGTGGAAGTGAGCGTGATTTATTATAATGAAGCGTGACCCCATGGAAATGAAGGGCCGAACGAACAGTGCATGCGTCGTCCCATGGACGCTTCCCAGTACGCATGCGCAGAATCACGTCAGGACAAACGCCTAAGATACGTCGAATCACTGAACGTAACCTACGCACAGCTCTATTCACATAGTACTACATAAACTATGACGGCTGTTCCGACGTCCATACCTTTGCATGGGTTGCGCCACCTTTAGGTGGAATAACTTTACGCCGGACGTACGCCTTACGTAAACGGCGTATATTACAGCGACGGGCAAAGTACGTTTGTGAATCAGCGTATCTCGGTCATTTACATATTCAACACGTAAATCAATGGAAGCGCCCCTTCCCTTGTGGCCAGCGTAAATATGCGCCCATGATACGCCGGCGTAGGGCAGAGGAAGCCCATTTTTTCAACGTATCTAGCGTTGGCATATCTGGAGATACGGCCCAATATTTTTTACTTTTTGTTATAATAATATCACAATTTTTTTTTTAAAAATAAAAAATTTCCTTTGTTCATGTCAGGCCTGCGATATTGTGGCGGACCTCAGTTTAGGCCGATACACATTCTTCTACATATTTTTGGTTAAAAAAAATTGCAATAAGCGTTTATTGATTGGTTTGCGCAAAAGTTATAGCGCCTACAAAATAGGGGATATATTTATGATTTTATTTTTATTTTTTACTAGTAGTGGCAACGATCTGCAATTTTTGTCAGGCTTGCGATACTGCGGCGGACACATCGGACACTTTTGACACTATTTTGAAACCATTCACATTTACACAGTGAACAGCGCTATAGTACTGCACTGATTACTGTATAAATTTGACTGACATGGAAGGGGTTAACACTAGGGGACGAGGGAAGGGGTTAAATGTATTCCCTGGGAATGATTCTTACTGTGGGGGGAGGGGACTGACTGGGGGAGGTGACTGATCTGTGTCCCTATGTACAAGGGACACACTATTGGTCTCCTCTCTCCCTGACAGTTTACATACAGAGCTCCACGTCCCTGCTCTGTCACTGGTGATTGCGAGTACCTTGCGGAAATTGCGGCGCACACGGGAAATGCAAATAAAAGGACATCCAGGGACATCCACCCGGCAGGTGAGAACTGCGCTGTGGATGTCTTTCGTCTACAGCGCGGGTCTCAAGTGGTTAAAAAAATAAACATTCAATAGAGGACAAAGGATTCCCAGATCACTATGGGTTATCCCAAGTGGCAACACAGTAGAGCATCCTGCCATGTCAAGCCATTTGTGACAGTCTATGCTGGCCCCAGACAGGGGTAGTTCAGTGAGTGTGACCATTACTCTTTATATTAGTGTCAAAGTAGGGATAGTTCAGTCATTGTGAGTGTAGTGCGACCACCATTCATCTTTACATTAGTGTGAATGCGGAGATAGCTCAGTCATAGCTTAGTCAGGGTGAGTGTAGTCACCGTTTAACACAGTTTAAAGCCATATAGTTCTGTGCATTACTGCAAAGCCTGAACACACCCTAATCACCCTGTGCAGTGCTGATTCTCCCTGCTTCCTGACACCCCCTGTCTCCCCCCTGCAGTGCTGCCCTCTTCCCCCCTCACCTCTACCACCGACTGCTGCAAGGGATGTATCAGGATGGATAAATTAATTAACAGAGTGAGTAATTTGTAGTGATCGCTCCTGTGTTCATTCTTAACTCAAGCATAGTAAACTAAGTTTACTATGCTTGAGTTTATGAGTGAACAGAAAGGCGCTCAGCACAGAGCACTTTTTTTTTACTGTCCAGTGCAGCTGGGGCTGCAGGGATAGGGATTGGGGAAGCTCTGTCCTCAGTGTGTTTCTCTATGTTTAGACCATGGGTCTTCAAACTACGGCCCTCCAGTTGTTCAGGAACTACAATTCCCATAATGCCTAGTCATGTCTGTGAATGTCAGTATGTTACAATTCCTCATGGGATGTGTAGTTCTACAACATCTGGAGGGCCGTAGTTTGAGGATCCCTGGTTTAGACCCTTTATATTATACCAAAGCCATCCAATGGGCCCCTAAAAAAACAATATTGTAAAAAATAAAATTGAAAAAAATCATTTTAAAAAGTAAAAAATAGAAACTATTGACATCGTCCACTGCTCTACTGACACCGTGAACTGCTCTACTGAGATACACTCATGTGTGTTTGTGCTCACCCTAATGCTATTGGCTACACCCCCTCCCTCACATGCAGAACACAATATTGCTGCGGGAGGGATTCCCCATCATCCCATCATCACTGACTGTGTTGATGGGAGAATTGAGCCATTTTCTTTCCTTCTACCTTAAACACTTGGACATATCTTGGGACACTTTGCAGCTGGGGACAACCTCCTCAAACTGGGGACTGTCCCCAAAATCCATAGATGTCCGGTCACCTTAAAGGAGTTGTAAAGGAAAAAACTGTTTTGCTGAAATTACTGTTTACAGGGTATAGAGACATAATAGTTAACTGATTCCTTTTAAAAATGATTAAAAAATAGAAAAAATCAATCATATAATGTACCTGCTGTTCTAGTTTCATTTTTGCATGCTGTTTCCTGTTTCTGTGATGTACAGAGCCACAGAGCCAATACAGGGCAGTGATGGTTTGGAAAACGAAACTGATTGGTGCTGTGGGGTTTTAGACAGACAGTAATCACACCTCCTTGAAGTTACTGACCACGGAGAGAAAGCTCCCAGTACTGTGGTTATCAGGAATCAGACAACAGGAAGTGTGGAGATCAGAGAAAAATTACAGCAACTTGAGAGCAAAAATTAACAATGAGGACATGAAAACAGCACTGCATTAAGGTAAAGGAAACTATTTAAAGAAAAATTCCTTTACAAACCCTTTAACCTAAAAGAGGAAGGATTGCTGCAAAGGCCCTAGCTGATAACATGTGATGTAGTTAAATGTAACTGGAAGATTTGTCTGCCAAGCACCCCATAGGCAGACACAGGGAAGGTACAATGTTGTTAAGCAGCCTCTATAAGCAGATGAAGAGGAAGAAGAGGCGTTGATGCAACTGTAGACTTCCTAAAGCTGAAGAACTTATGATCACAAAAGCCTGTTTCACGTGTCATTTGCTCTCTCCCGAATTCGGTGTGTTGTAGTGGTGGCCTACTTAACCAGCCTGAAATTGTTAGAGTGTATAATTCCTTTCAACCAGGAGGAGGTGTTGTTTAAACAATAGGTGAACTCTGTGATCAGTTATTACATTTATGGCAAACTCATCAAATATATGAATTTCATACCCTGTTTCCCCAAAAATAAGACCTACCCTGAAAATAAAACCTAGCGTTATTTTCCAGGAGGGCTGCAATATAAGCCCCACCCCAAAAATAAGCCCTAGTTGAAAATTATTGAAAAATCCTATAATCCACCCTATTACAGTATTATATAATGTACAATGTGTGTGTTTCTGTAATATAATTGCGGGGAAGAGAGCTCCGGCGGGTCACAGAAGTGCAGAGCGGCGCTATAACGAAGGTATTTGGCACAATTATATTACAGAAACCCACACATTGTACATTATATAATACTGTAATAGAGTGGATTATAGGATTTCACAATCATTTTAACTCAGTTCACGCTGGGGATTCCTGACAGGCAGGGAGGGAGAGGGGGAGAGAAGACCGCACATTACATGGTAAGACCTATCATGAAAATAAGCCCTACTGTGTCTTTTGTTGGCATAATTAATATAAGACCCAGGCTTATTTTCGGGGAAACACGATAGTATACTTGGTAACCGAGCTAAAACAAAGAAAGTAAAGTATGGTCCTTCTAAAAGAATATAAACCCATATCACAACACCATCCAATGCATCTTCAATTATATTTGAAATCAATCTATAATTGCCAGTGGTTTATAAATTAATGAAACAAGACTTGGCGCACTAACCTGTGAATGATAAATTCATCTTTATTAGCTCAATTTATTCTGCTTTGCAGATCAGAAATTATTAGTGTATTATTATATCTTAATTTCTAATAAAATATGACATCCCTTCCATCCTTGCTTTCCCTAGTCTAGTCTATTGATATGTTCAGTAAATATGATACAGTAAAATTCAAAATTCAGAATACTTGATTAATCTTGAAGAGAAATGTATATTGTTGGAAATAAATAAGTAACATAGCTTAATGCATAATATATTTAGTTGGTTTGGATTACTAGTGGTAAACCATATGACTCGGAAGGCAGGATCAAGTCGTAAGCAGCACCAAGGTCAGTAATGGGTAAGCAGCAGCGAGGGCAGAATCCAAGATCAAAGTCAAAGGCAAGCAAGATCAGCAATGGAAGAGGAAACAGGACAATTGAAGGACATCGGATACAGCTGAAGACCAGTCAGTAATGACATCGGATAAAAGCATCCTTAAGCTGTCTAGCGCCAACAGAGACTGTGGATGCACTCCTGCATCCCTGCTCAAATTTGAAAGCATTCCTACACAGATGAGCGTGCCTGGTCAAGGGTCCATAAGCAATAGCATGCGTACAGAAACTCCCTGACACTTCCTAGGTTGCTTAGCCTATCAGACTACCTATACGTAAACATAATTTCTGAATGAGTAGGCTCTTAAATTAATAAGACAAATTCAGAATTGCTGCTGGCGAACCTTAAAATCCTAGAGACATGTGGGGATTGTAGCATAGACCTCCAAAGGGACCGCACAAACTAGGCAGGTTCTACAAAATAGTACAGGGGCTGCAAATCACCCAAGCATAATCTTGCATACCGACAATTAAGGCTCTGTCTAAGAGATGTATTTTTTGTGGTCTATTGCTGAAGAACTTTAGCAGGTGAGGCGTTTCAGGTGACAGGATACTGTAAAACACAATAGCAATAATGAGAGGACAAACTTCTCACTAATCTTCCAATAGCAGTTTTTCCCGGAGGTAACAGGAAATGGCTAGTATATCAAAGTCCCTACAGTAGTAGTCCACTTAGCAACCTCTAGCACTTAGTTCCCTTCTGGCACTTGCAAACCAAATAGTCCCACACAAAGGCCCAGATTCACATACACTTAATATTCCGCTGCGTAATCGAAATACTCTACGCTGCCGTATTTTACCAGGCTCTACACCGAATCCTGGTAGATTTTTTCTCTGTACGCTACGGCGGCGTAGTCTATTTCTCGCCGCGTAATCGAAATACACGATTAGGGGGTGTGAAGCATTTAAATTAAGCGCGTCCCCGCGGCGATCGAACTGCGCATGCTCCGTTCAGAAATTTCCCGCCGTGCATTGCGCGAAATCACGTCGTTACGTCATTCGTTGTTTGAGTAGCGGCGTTTACGAACATTCCTATTCCCGGACGACTTACGTTAAAAAAAATAAAAGACGTCGGAAAACGCTGAAATTTGACACGGGAACGACGGCCATACTTAACATGGGCTGTCTAATATTAGAGCAGCAAAAAGCTGGTATAGTGTTACGCAAATAAAAGATGACTAAAGGTGCCGTAAGAGATTGCGATTGAAGATCGTAATTTCGGGGATCGCCGGCAAAAGCTCATTTGCATACCCCGAAGCCGAAAACGACGGGAAGTCCACCCAGTGGCCGCAATTTTATTGCAGCGTAGATCCGAAGGCGTATGAACACTTAATCCAGTCGAATTGAAGCCTGCAGCCGTCTATTCGTGGTTTGAGGTTTTCAACTAGCTAGAAAACGCGCGTAATTTGAAATTATTCCAGTCTAACACCAGTTAGACAGGCGTAATGGCTCTCTGAATCTGGGCCAAAGTCTTTACTTACAGCGTCATAGGAACTCTACGCCACCCAGAATCCTCAAGAAAATCACCAGTGAATGAGATAAGGATCCCTTTTTTAAGTCCAAGACTCAGAAACTGTGCCTCTCATCGAGGGTACTTCTTTGGCAATCCTTTTCAGGCCTTCTGCCAAGCAACCGTTGAGGCCCAGGCAGCCATGTCTTGTCTATTTTGCTATCTTCCATGGGCAATAGCCCCACATGAGACTGGGACCCTCCCTGCCAAGGAAATAAAAATCTGCTCCAGCCTCCTGTGCATTTACCACCTCCACAGCCACCTTAAAGATGCCCTCTTCCAGGGACTGGCCAGTGCATGATAACTATTCACTTGATCATTTGAATCTCCTTCCCTATGCACTGGAAGCTTCTTTCAGAAGCAGGGGAAAGCATTAAAGCTCTCAGCTCATGACCCATGATCAGACCCAACCACTCTACTCAGTACAGTGGAGCTAAAAACTAAGGGCCAGATTCTCAGCGGCGCTACGACGGAGTATCTCAGATACCCCGTCGTATCGCCGTTTTTTTTGGCTCGTATCTATGCGAGTGATGCTTAGCATCACTTTGGCATAGATACGCTTCAACATCCGACAAGTGTAATACCATTACACTTGCGGATCGTAGTTGTAATGACAACTCTGGCCACTAGGTGGCCTTTACGTTGTTTTCTCATTTGCCTATGCAAATGAGGCTACTACGCCGATTCCCGATCGCTTTTACGCCGCCCCGTCGTCACGTACGTTGTTTACGAACTTGTAAGGTTACCCCTGCTTCTATGAGGAGTAACCTTACGAAGTCCCGTCGGATGCCGTCGGGTGCCGTCGGATGCCATGTTAAGTATGGCGTCGGGTCAGCGTCGCTTACGTCGTTTTACTAACTCGTTTGCGAATAGGGCATTGCGTAGTGACGATCACGTCGTTTTGATGTCGGTTTCAACAACGCTTTCTGACGTGAGCTGGAGCATGCGCACTTCGTTCGACGCGGGGGCGCACTTCATTTAAATACAAGCCGCCCCATTTGAATTACACGGGCTTACGCTGGGCCATTTTTGCTACGCCAATGCAAACTACGGAGCAAATGCTGAGGGAATACATCACTTGCTCTAGTACGATGCGGCGGCGTAGTGTAAATGGCTTACGCTACGCTGGCGATTTTCTTAGAGAATCTGGCCCTAAATGTACCTCGCGGTCTACCTATGAGGGCACTACATGAATCGAGCACATCAGGAATTACAAAGATCGCTTTTTTTTCTAAATTTAAATACTGATTATTGATAGGCATCACTTACATTTCTTTGAAGAAATAATTATTTGCACTGTTTCCGATCAAGCTAGCTAATCAATCACGCCCAAACAATTGTCTTCGACAGCAAGATTTGCCTGCTTACGATTGAATTTTTTCATTGAAAGTAACTGGGTCAATACAAGTGAAATTGCAGCTGGTAATGTATTGAATGATCGTTTCTAGCATTGGATCGATTAAACATTTAAGTCAAACAGTCAATAGGATAAAAAATCTATGCGAGTGTCCAACGGTACGGCTTGGGACACGTATCTATGGAAACACATTGCAGCAATAATTTCTGCTATTACTGCATGTAGATACTACAAAAACATGCTCCTAAAGAGCTCCTCTTAACAAAATCCAACAGCTGTTTTGTTGGAAATAAACCTTGCTGTGCTTTGGAACCTGCGTGGCTCCAAGAATCCCTGAGAAGCAAAAATATTCAACCATATGTAGCTCAGTGCTGGGCTACAACAATATGGAGAAGGAGACATTTTCTTTTATTCCTCTCTCCCTCTACTGAGCTACTGAAGTCCTGGAAGTTGTAGTTTGAGATGGCAGCCAAATAATGGGACAAATAGACTCCTTAGGCCGCGTACACACAATAGGTTAACCAGAGGACAACGGTCACCGTTTTCATCGGTCAAAACCGATCGTGTGTAGGCCCCATCGGTTACTTAACCTTCGGTTAAAAAAAAGCCAACTTGCTTTAAAATTTAACTAATGGACGCCTAACCCATCGGTCCAAACCGATCGTTAGTACGCACGACCATCGGTTAAAAATCCAGGCATGCGCAGAATCAAGTCGACGCATGCTTGGAAGCATTGAACTTAATTTTTTTCAGCACGTCGGTGTGTTTTACCTCACCGCGTTCTGACACGATCGGTTATTTAACCGATGGTGTGTAAGCACATCAGACCATCAGTCAGCTTCGGACCGTTCTCATCGGATGGACTGATCGTGTGTACAAGGCTTTACACTACAGATTCCAATAGACACTGTGAAGTAGGAGGGGTAGAGAGAGTTTTTTTTTTTTTTAACTGGAAACAACAACTAAAGAAAAGGCACACCGACCTAGTGCATTACCAATATAACGATTAAAAAAAAAAAAAAAAAGGAAAACACTGCGCTAGATAGAAAGTAATATAAAACCAAAGAGAACACCAAAATGACAGTGAAAAGTAAAGCTGCCAGTACCATAAATTAGATACAAAAATTCAGAAACATAGATAATAAAAGGTACAGCGCTAATTATAAATGATCATGTGATAATGGACCTTTCGGTAAAAATTATCAGGTTAGTGCTTAAGTGATATAACCAGGGCTCAAAATTTCAAGTCCTGAGCTACTAGCCAGGCCTTAAGGTGTACTCGCCACCAGTTCCCCCGCCCAACCCCTACCATGTCCCGCCCCCTAATCCCACCCCTAGACACGCCCTCATAAATTATCTCATGAAATGACACTTAAATGTTTTATGCAGAATTAAGTTATAAAAATAAGTATTAACAACAACTTTATCCGTGCCCAAAAATGCAGCCTGCCCATGTCTACCAGTGCAGCCAGTGTGACCATATTGCAACACACTGTCCCCATATTGCAGCCTACTTGTGCTGGGTACGAGAGAGGAGAGAAGAGGAGCTGGAACCGCCTGATTGTTCAAAGCGTGGGGAACATAACAGCTTTCAATTCAATAGCTGTGTTCCCCACCGCGAGCCGTCATATACAGCCCCTCCCCCCTTGTCCAGGAAACTTTTATAGACAGATCACCCTTCCAATCCTGGGACGGGTGATCTGTCTATCAAAGTGCCCGGACAAGGGGGAGGGGCTGTATATGACAGCATGTGGCGGGGAACACAGCTATTGAATTGAAAGCTGTTAAGTTCCCCGCGCACTGAATAACCAGACGGCGGTGGCGACAGCAGCGGCGACTCTCCTCTCCTTGCTCGCCCCCCCCTGCTGAATATTGAGGGCTGATATAACAATAGTGAAAAAGGTATATTAACAACTAAAATGCATTGTAAAGCACATGAATAAACCAAATGATTATTCTCAACTGTGAAAAATTTGAAAATAAGTGAATAGAGCCCCACAGCTGTGAGTTGATAGGTGAATCACAGACAAATATGGAGTGATTCAAATTCAGTCTTTAGAAGATTAATCCATATTACCTCCCAGTACCGCCCCTTTTAGACAATACAGAACCAAGTATCATTTTGTGGTGCTAAGAAATTTGTATGGAATTTGGTAATGATATCAAGAAAATCAGTAAAATAGATCCCCTGCAGCTAGCAACAATAGATCCCTCTAACAATGGACCACCGACAACAAAATCCCCCCCCTCCAGCAACAATAGACTCCCGGCAGCATCAACAGATCTCCGCACAGCCAGCATTAATAGACTCTCTGGCAGCCATCAACAACAGACCTCTCCTTAAACAGTAGATCTCTTGCAGCAACAACTGACCCCCTGCAGCAACATAAGACCCACCCTGAACAACAAAAGGCCCCCCGCCAGCAACAATAGACCTCCTCAGCAAAGGTAGACCCCCCTGCAAAAATTGGTCCCCTCCAGTTAGAAGAGATCCACCAGTAGTGAGCATCAATACCCTACAGCACACCCCAGCACCCCTTGCCATTACATACAGTCAGTCCAGGAGGTGCCAAAACTGCGTTCCCACGCATTACCACTGAAAAAAAAGCCCTGCTTTTGACACATTTTTGGGATCATTGACATTTACAGAGTGATCAGTCCTATAAATATGCACTAATTACTCTGTAAATGTCACTGATAGGGAAGGGGTTAACACTAGGGGGCGATCAATAAGTTAACTGTGTTCCCTATTGTGTGTTCTAACTGTGGGGGGAAGGGGACTGACTAGGAGAGATGACAGATCGTGGTTTCTACTTTGTAGAAACGCACGATCTGTCTTCTCTCCTCTGATGGCACAGGGATTTGTGTATTTACACACACAAACCCCTGTGCTGCTACTCGTGCACGTGATCGCGCGTGGCCGGCACCGATTGCGCCCACCGGGCACGCGCATAGGGTTCCCCGCTGTGCAGCAGGCACGAGCCCTCTGGTGGCTCTCCTGGGCGAAACCGTATATGAATGAGATTTCGCCCAGGAAATGGTGCAGTAAATCTGCGTGAGCCGGTCAGGAATCTTGATATTTCAAGCAATAGATAATTACAATCATAAGCTTTCATTAGGTCAGGGACGCTGTATATATAAATTGCCATTGCTAAAATATTCATGTAGTTGAATAAGTAAAAATACTTTGGATATGTTGTCACATTTCTGCCTATCATCAATAAATAAGTTATGCAGTATTTTAATGTGTGAAAATTCTCAACAAAGAACAGTCCAGATGGTGCAGTGTCTTTCTATTCCCAGATGAATCCTGTGATGTTTGTGCAATTGATGTCAGAGAATTCAGCCTCACCGTGTTTGTCAGATTTTTTATTTATTTTTTTGCTACGCAACACTACAACTATAGAAACACTCCCGATGATGCACCTAGATGGGAATTATTTGATTTCATGTGAGATGAGACTAGGTGATGCCCCTGCATTGTAAGATTGTAAACATAAAGAAGTTCTGGCTTATCAAAGTTCTGGCTCCTTGTTTGCAGCTCTTCTTTCATTGTTTACAGATTCTGTAGCCCAGCATTTCTCAACCTTTTTTCAGTTTTGGCACAATTTTAAAAGTCTCAAGGCACCTCAGTCAGAAATTTAAAAAATACAAATGTTACTTATTAATGGGAAACTTGAGCCTGGGACAATGCACACAGCCAAATTTCTAAAATCTAGAGGCCCCCATCAGATCAGAGGTCTCCCCTTCACATTAACCGCTTAAGCCCCGGACCATTATGCAGGTAAAAGGACCTGGCCCCTTTTTGCGATTAGGCACTGCGTCGTTTTAACTGACAATTGCGCGGTCGTGTGACGTGGCTCCCAAACAAAATTGGCGTCCTTTTTCCCCACAAATAGAGCTTTCTTTTGGGGGTATTTGATCACCTCTGTGGTTTTTATTTTTTTGCGCTATAAACAAAAATAGAGCGACAATTAAAAAAAAGAAAAAAAAAACAATATTTTTTACTTTTTGCTATAATAAATATCCCCCACAAATATATATAAAAAAATGTTTCCTCAGTTTAGGCCGATACGTATTCTTCTATCTATTTTTGGTATAAGAAAAATCACAATAAGCGTTTATTGATTGGTTTGCGAAAAAGTTATAACGTTTACAAAATAGGGAATCTTTTAATGGCATTTTTATTACATTTTTTTTTTCTACTAGTAATGGCGGCGATCAGTGATTTTTTTCGTGATTGCGACATTATGGCGGACACATGGACACTTTTGACGCATTGTCATTTTCACAGCAAAAAGTGCTATAAATGCACTGATTACTGTAAAAATGACAATGGCAGTGAAGGAGTTAACCACTAGGGGGCGCTAAATTAGTTAAGTGTGTCCTATTGTGTGTTTCTTACTGTAGGGAGGCGTGGCTGGATGTTTGAAGTCACTGATCGTCATTCCCTGTGACAGGGAACAGACAATCAGTGACAAGCCACATAGAAGAATGGGGAAGGTTTGTTTACACTCACCTCTCCCTGTTCTTCAGCTCCTGTGACCCGATAGTGGGACACCAGCGGCGATCGTGTCCTGGGGTCTTGTGGGCGCAGTCACGGAGCTTCAGACCGGGTCGCCAGCATGCCCCCGGTGGCGAGCTCGCGACCTATGTGTTCTTAAAGGCCCTACATGGGTACATGTGGTCCTTGTGCCCAGCCGTGCTATTCTGTCGATGTATGTCGTTTGTACATCAGAGATCATATCCAATTTTTTCCTATACATGGGAGTCCCCATCACATCAGAGTAGCCCCATGACAGCCCCCTATCACATCAGAGCCCCCACCACAGAATGAAATTAAATAGGGGATGCTTGTTGGATTCCCCTTATTTGAATTATAAATATGTACTATCTTGTCTGTTCCCATAATTAGCTAGTCTATCAAAGCTTTGATAATATTAATAGTGATGATATAAGAACAATATTAGCTAAAAAAAAAATAAGTACAACACTCAAAGAAGCAAAGGTCTTATTTATTCACAAAGAAAGTAGAGCACTAACATAGAAAACTACAAGCATAATACAGAGCATATAAAATAAAAGAGCAGAGACGATATGTTACATAAGTCATTACTCATGGTTCTGTATGTTGGCTGGTCTCCAGGAGAAAGAGGGAGCTTACATTGTAGGCCTTCAGATTTTAAAGCACTCACAGACACAACCCACACAAACACCCTCTGCCCGCTCCTGTTGTCCTCTGCTCAATGAGAAGCTATATGGAGCTGTCCCTCCTAATCATCAGGAATTATGTTACTACCCCGAACATCCTCTAGGAAGTATGTTACTACCCCGAACATCCTCTAGGAAGTATGTTACTACCCCGAACATCCTCTAGGAAGTATGTTACTACCCCGAACATCATCTAGGAAGTATGTTACTACCCCGAACATCCTCTAGGAAGTATGTTACTACCCCGAACATCATCTAGGAAGTATGTTACTACCCCGAACATCCTCTAGGAAGTATGTTACTACCCCGAACATCATCTAGGAAGTATGTTACTACCCCGAACATCCTCTAGGAAGTATGTTACTACCCCGAACATCATCTAGGAAGTATGTTACTACCCTGAACATCATCTAGGAAGTATGTTACTACCCCGAACATCATCTAGGAAGTATGTTACTACCCTGAACATCATCTAGGAAGTATGTTACTACCCTGAACATCATCTAGGAAGTATGTTACTACCCCGAACATCCTCTAGGAAGTATGTTACTACCCTGAACATCATCTAGGAAGTATGTTACTACCCTGAACATCATCTAGGAAGTATGTTACTGTCTTCCACAATGGGGCAGCAGTGCACTGTGAACAACTGCCTTGACCCAGGTCATTCCAGTCCACATCTGGTTCCTTGATGTTGTTGCAAGTCAGTAAATCAGTAATTTTAATTTTCAACACACCAGGAGGTCTAAAATGATGCTTCTCTACTACATCACATTGGGAGGCCTATGTGAGAACATCCTTCAGGAAATTAATTCCCATTTGCAACCCCTTGTTACAAACACCCTGCTGTGTAAACGGATTCTCCTGACATTCAAAGACTTACAGCAGGTTAGATGGCTCTTCAATAATCAGGCCTCAACAGTCTAGAAATATCTGATATAAAAAAAGTCATCTTATCCATCTCTGATCTATGACAAACTTGGTCTTATTCTCACGACACCCCAGGTAAAACCAAACGGCACCATAGGGTGCTGTGGCACCCTGGTTGAAAAACACAGATCTAGTCAATGTATTAAAGTAGTTGTAAACCACGACTAGATGACATTTAACTGAAACAACGTTTATCACCTGTTCTTCACACCCATGCGATGTGGTATTGTATGCATCTTGCTGCAGTGCAGTGAGGGAGTTGACATGTTCCCTTGGTGTTTCTTCCGGGTTCGTGGCTCTGGCACTGTGAGTGGCCGGAGACGCAATGACGTCACTCCTGTACATGCGCGCCGGAGTCTTCATTTCAGCAAGGAGCTCTGAATTTCTGGCAGCATCTGCCAGACCTTCAGAGGGCATGTGCCACTGATGTGCATGCAAAGTGAATATCTCCTAAGCCGTACAGGTTTAATTTTACCTACAGGTAAACCTTATTATCTGCTGAGGCCTCGTACACACGAGGGGATATGTCCGCTGAAAATGGTCCGATGGACCGTTTCAGCAGACATCTCCGCTCGTGTGTATGGGCTAGCGGACAGATTTCTCCACCCGACAGATTTCAAAGCATGCTTTGAAATCTATCCGGTGGGAATCTGTCCGCCCGACATGTCTGCTGGTTAGTACACTTACCAGCAGACATGTCGTCCCCCACCGCCGCCGCGCCGCCGCCGAATGGATTCGGCACATGCGCGGAAGTGTTTTACTTCCTGGTGCGGTGACGTAGCGGTGACGTGGCGGCGTCAACGTCACCGCCGCGTCACCGCCACGTCACCGCGCCGTCCGGCGGCGGGGAATTTGATCCGATGGTGTGTACACGCCATCGGATCAAACTCCCGATCGGACATATCCGATGGAAATGGTCCGCGGACCGTTTTCATCGGATATGTCCGATGGTGTGTACGCGGCCTTACTTGTAGATAGAAATGTGCAAGTGGGGTATACAACCCCTTTAAATGTGACAGCGTTACTGAAACTGGAAGCTGCCGGCATCCTAACAACCGTGACTCATCCCGGTCTTGCCCCTACAGCTGTCAGCTGAGGAATCTTGGCCACAGTGGAATGTAAACAAAGAAGGTAGGAGAGTGTAAAAAAAATTTTTAAATGGACCCTCCCCCAAATTCCTTCCAGACAATTCAGAGCCAGTAAATATTTTAAGTAGGACCCTATGCAAAAAAAAAGAAAAAAAAATACACGTAGTTTCCCCAATATTTAAACCAGATCCATTTGGGTATGGTATGAATCGTAATTTGGAACTCTATGCAAAATGAAGAAAAAGCATGAGGTACCCCAAAAATCCACACCAGAACCTGATCAAAGGAGAAAAGTCTGGGGGCCCCCTTATCATTAAAGGGGGCTTCCCCATTCTGACAAGCCCCCACAACTATTTGTCCAGGGTTGTGGGGAAAAGGACTTTGCCTACCTTAACAAAGAGCTTTGCCGGAGGGGGGGGGGGGGGTTTGACCCCTGGCATGGTATCCATCCATGTTGAGGGGAGTGTATATTCGTAACCTTCCTTTCCTGGCCAGCCAGGCTGCTTGATCATACATTTTGGGGGAACCTCATGCATTTTTTTTTTTGTTTTTTGCATGGGGTTCCACCTTGAAATGAATATTAGATCTAAGACCTGAGTATATAATATATTTATTTTACCAACAGAATTGCTTCAAAAAGCTTCCTGTAGCTTCAAATAGTTGTGCTATAGAAAACCAAAGTTATGATAATTTTTATTCCAGTTCCTGAAAAAGAAAAGGTTCTGAGAAGGCTCCTGCCTATATTAGAAATTGTGGAAAGGAAATGAGAAGCGTTGCTCACGTTTTGATGATTTCACACTTTAAAGCCATGTTTCTGTGACTTTGAAAAATACTTTTTAAAAATTATTTTTAATACGGCAGTAACTAGTTTGACCAAAATACAAACTTTAATGTGGATTTTAAAACTTTTTACAGGCACGAGGGCTGTTGTAAGAGTTTTTATAATCATAACCATTAGATTTTTTCGAGGTTAAGGAACTAAGCTGAAAATCTATTCATATGGAAAGCATTAATTCAACAAGTCAATAAAGAGAGGACACAAATTGTCATATAACCATAGACACATGAAGTGCAAAAATGAAATTAAATAGAATGAAAATAAGTAAAGTCTCTAAATAGTGCTCCTGTGGGACTAAAATCCAAAAAATCCGATGCCGGGAAAGGAAACTTCAGTGCAAACACCTCTGGTGGTCCCTAGCTGCTGACCTCCCGACTATAGCACGGATAGCCAAATAAACTCCAAAGTAGTAGACACAGGTGGATACAGCAACACTTAGAAATGGCTGAAGGACTCAGCAGCGGATGAACATGGAAAAGACATCAAAGGGATCATGGCACAGTACTGTGAGGATACTAATAAAACAAAAATAGATTACACAGACATGCACTCACATAGAGGCCATGAATGGTGGGCCTATCTCCGACGAACAGCAAATTCGTGAGTGGTCCTGGATGGTTAGGGTGTTCAGGGGAAGAAGTCACGTGGTGTGACGACACGCGTAGGGACCCAGGAGCACTAGAGCCTACACGCCTGATGCAGGGAGATGAGCTCGGTGAAATGTGAGTTTTACCTTGTATTTTATCCAATAAATATACGTTGTACTGCGGTGCTATGCTATGATTTTCCTTCTTTTCCTTCATACCTGCATCCTCTGAGGGACTCACCCAGCCCGAGTGTCTGCCCATCGGGTATAGGAGGAACAGCAAGGAGGATTTCACCCTAACCATCCATGCATTTCAGGGATCTTCGCGTTCTTTTTAACAAACAATAACGAATGTGCTGAATCCGAAATTCAAAAGATTCAACAAAACAATGCTTTATTTTAATTTTGTTTTGCGACAACAGTTCGATATAGATAGAAGATTCGACATGAAGGTGACAATAGTGATCTGTGTCTATCGAACCTGCGGTCGAATGTGCCTAACCTAACCTCGACATAGAGAGAAAAGCTTTGACATTATAGAGACATGAAGATTCGACGAAGCAGCTAAAAACATACGATCGCCGCAAACGGACATTTATAGTCAAATTCTCCGACCCATAGGCTATAGAAGAATTCTAATGTTGGTTGACTAGTAATAATAAGACTAGTAATAATAATTAATAAATATAATTATTACTAGTCATACAACATTCGAATGCTACTATAGCTTGTGGGTGGAACATTCGACTGTAAATGTACAATTGTGGCGTCGTACAGTTGCTTTGTCGAATCTTCTTTGAACATTCGACAGACACCATAAGCCTTGACAATGACAGATTAGACCTTAATTAATTCTGATTTTCAGACAAATGCATTTTTTAACGAAACAAAAAAAATAAAAACGGATTTTGGGAGTAACTAAATAAATGTATTTTTCGGACGTAAACAAAAACATTAGAGTACTGTCCATGATATTTTTTTTATTTCCACTAACATCCACATTTTCAGTACAAGCTTTCAGAGTGTGTACCCCCTTCTTATGGGTCAAATCAGAACTGCTGTGGATATATATCTGGAGACCATTGTTTTTGGTACACAAAGTGATCAAAAAAGAGGAAAGAGGGAAGATGGCAGCAGAAGAAGGCAGCTGAGCTCTGTTTAGCCTTTAAAAATACATTTTAGGTCCCCCTCATTGTATAGCAAAGTTTAAAGACCCATTTTTTTATGAGGAGGTGAAATGCAGAATACTTACCTTTTTCCTAACTCTCAATGATTCCAGTATGGATGACCGATTCTCTGAGGCCCCTACTCATGTCATGTGGCCAGTCTCTCTTTGACGTCATCCCGTAAAACAAGAAACCAGCAGTCCTACATGTATTGTGAAGGCATTGAGGATCCCTCCCCTCCACTACCACTTTTAGGGGATGTGCCAGTTTTAGAAAACATGTCAAGTGTGTGAGGAATAGTGTTGCTCGCGAATATTCGCTACGAATATTGCATATTCGAGTATTCGCGAATAACTCGAATATTGCGGCGAATATTCGCTATGGCGAATATTCGTATTTTTTCAAATTTATTTTTAAAACAGATCACATCCTAGTGATCTCCATCGACGTCTAAAAGCATTGCTGGTATGATGATAGGAATATTGCGCGATTATCTTCTCCGCCCTTCTTTTGCCCCCTTATTCTCCTTTCTTTTAAGTAGAGTTAGTGTAGAGTTAGTGTTTAGTGCATATTAGTTTAGTAATACAGGAAATGATCTCCGTTTATGAGATTTTCGCAACATTTTTTTTGGATAAAATATCACGAATATTCGATATTAGCGAATATTCGCGAATATTCTTCTATATATTCGCGCAATATCGCGAAATCGAATATGGCGTATTCCGCTCAACACTAGTGAGGAATATGTAATGTATTCTGCTTTACACCTTCATCTCAAAGACTAACTAGCAGAAGACTTTTGCTATACCAAGGGGACACCCAAAAGATGATTTCTCCTTTCGGCCCCACATCCAATCCCTTTCCAAAGCTTGCCACCTCAATCTCTACAACATCTCCAATCTACGTCCCTTCCTAACCAATGAAACCACAAAGCTCCTGATTCACTCGCTGGTTATCTCTCTCCTCCACTACTGCAACTCCCTCCTTATTGGCTTATCTTTAAATAGACTATCCCCTTCAGTCCATCATGAATATTGCTGCCAGATTCATTCACCTTACAAACCGCTTAGCGTCTGCTTCCCTCCATTGGCTGCCAATCCCTCCATTGGCTGCCACTCACCCAACTAATTTAATTCATAAATATTAACAATAAGTTACAAGGTCATCCACAACTCTGCCCCTAGCTACATCACTAGTCTAGTATCAAAATAGCAACCTAATCGTCCTCTTCGTTTCTCCAAAGACCTCCTGCTCTCTAGCTCCCTCATCAATTCCTCCCATATTTGTCTTCTCCTGAGCCCTTCCCATCCTATGGAATATCTCCAAATCTATCTACTTTTAGGCGATCCATGAAAACGTTTCTCTTCTGAGAAGCCTACCTTGCCTCCACCTAACAACTGTTCTTTTATTTTCTTCATCAGCTTATGCCCCACAGTTATTAACCTTTCGTATCACATGACCCTCCCTCCTAGACTGTAAGCTCTAACAAGCAGCGCCCTCTGATTCCTCCTGTATTAATTTATTTTGTACTTGTACTGTCTGCCCCCATGTTGTAAAGCGCTGCGCAGACTGTTGGCCTATACAGGCAGTCCCCGAGTTACGAACACAATAAGGACTGTAGGTTTGTTCGTAAGTCAAAGTTGTTCGTAAGTCGCAAAACTGCATTTGTAAGTGTAACTTCCGGGCGGAACACTGCATTTGTAAGTGTAACTTCTGCCTGTGCATGGATGTGGGATGTTCCGGCGCTTCTGGCCATGTAGTAGTGCAGTGTTGGATGTGTTCGGAGGTGCTAGGAGGTATCTAAGACCAGCAAGGTGCACAAGTGGCTGGCATTTGAGTAGGGTGACCACATTTCCAAACTACCATTCAGGGACACCCCCCTTTTTAAAAATCAGCTTGTGCTGTAACGAATTACAGCACAGTTATTGGACACAAGAGGCGGGATTTATGATTTCTCCAAACACAAGCAGGGGGCGGGGATCGTGCTCCTCCAGGCATTCCCGGCCAGGGCAAGTACTGTCAGTAAGTAAAGCGGTGATGTGGAGACCTTTTTTGGGGGCATCACATGGGCCCGGGGGGTAGCTGTGTCAGTTTCATTCTGGGACACTGTATTGTCCTGGAAAAAAGGTGCTCGGGACAGACCTGAAAAATTTGAGGCCGTTCGTAAGTAGGAGTAGTTCGTAACTCGGGTGTTCGTAATTCGGGGACTGCCTGTATACATCTTGTCAGGGCTTTTTTTCTCAAACAATAGGTGCTGGAACACAACCACGACCCCCCAAAACCCCTCCCCCACACACACCCTCCATATTACATCAAATAGTGGGTGTGGTCAGTCAAATTTCAAGAAAACAGTAGGAGGGCCTTAAACAGGCATTAAATACCAGGATTGCATTACATACAGAGTGCAGAGCTGTCACTTGTAAACATGGAAACCAGACTTCTGTGTTTACAAGTGATTGTGATGAGCTGGCACCAAAGGGTCTAAGCCAGAGGTGATGGAACTGAGTTCCACCAAGTTCCCCCTGAAAAAAAGCCCTGCATCTTGTATAATAGTAATATTTGCAGGTAGTGCTCATTCGAAGCAGTAATGCAGGAGGAGAGGAAGTCAAGAGGAACATGGTTTCTCTAAGGCAGGGGTCTTAAACTCAATTTCATTGTGGGCCACATTAGCATTATGATTGTTCTCAAAAGAACCGGTTGTATCTGTAAGATTAGATGTCCAGCGCATCCCCTCCCCTTACATTAGATGTCAAGAGCCTCCCCACCATCAGAAGTTGAGTCCCCCACTCTCCCTTACATCACAGTGCACCCCCTTTCCTTATGCTGCTGCTGGGAAGAAGCTGATTGTATTGCTTGAAAGCAGAAAGTAGGGGTTTGGAGGAGGACAGAGGAGGGCTGGAGCTCTCCTGCTGCTGCTGGAGAGGTGTGAGGGCCACATGGATTGGCCTGGAGGGCTGGATTCGGCCCCTGGGCCTTGTGTTTGACACATGTGCTCTAAGGCTTCCTGGGTCACTGGGACAGGCTGGAGCTCAGCTTAGGCGGCGTACACACGACCGAGGTTCTCGCTGGAAACCAGCGAGAACCTCGCTGGAAGCTGCATTCCAGCGAGGACCTCGGCCGTGTGTACACGGAGCGCTCGCCCCGCCCGTCGGGAATCCCGTCGAGCGAAAAGAGAGCACGCTCTCTTTTTGCTCGATGGCCCGCCTGGATGAATGGCTGGTTGCCATTCCCGACGGGCGGGTCGCCGATTTCGACGGCCGGCAGAGAACCTCGACGGGCGGAACGATGTGTTCTGCCCGTCGAGGTTCTCTGCCGTGTGTACACGGCCTTACACTGCTGTAGGAACACAGACCGTTTCTAACTCATGTTTCAACTCCAATAAGTTTGTGTTTCAATCGTAGCTCCACCAACAAGTAATTTTGTAAAATTTCATCACCGGCATTCATATAGATCGGTGATTTGCGATTTGGACTATATTTCACAGAGCAATTTAAACACAGTAACAGAGGAAGAAAAGAGGAAGAAAAGTAAAAGTTTTATGTAGGCCAAAGAACAGCTTTACCCAACACTTATCAATGTCCTCTCTTATAAATATATTCTCATTTTTTTTCCTTCTTATTGCTTGGGTATGCAAACACCAACCATTCTCCTGAAATCAAGAAAACCGAAGCAGACAGCTGTAATGTGATCTGGTTTACACGGCAGTTTGCTTGTTCTTTCAGATTCTGTTTTGGTCATTTGTGCTCATTTTGTTTTGCACTGCAGTGTCAGTTTTGATAAAGTAATCCAATTTTCGGCCACATATTGTGTTTACTACAAGAAGATATGTTTGGTGTTGGCTAACAATTTAACATATAATGATATAAAGTGCAATTAAATTTAAACATATTGTCACCTACTAGCATTTCAAACACAATTAAAATATAAGAAGTGAGGTATAGAAAATACTGTGGTATCAGTTCCAGATCTGAGATATGTGTTTATTGTACCTGATTTGCAGTATTATTATTATTATTATTATTATATTATCCTTTGACAAGTCTGTGAATTCACAAGTGGATATTAGATTATGGACTTCCTCAACCAAGGTTCTGTAGAACCCCAAGATTTCTCCAGAGATTGCTAGGGCTTTCTTGAACAATTAAAAATGTCTCCTGTCCACGTTAGTCAATTGGCAATTATCTTTTTGGCTGTAGGGGAAGCATTCACAGGTGGCTTATATGGGCCAAAAATATGTTTTGTGTGTGTGTGCGTGTGAGGGGGGGGGGGGTTCTTATGTACCAGCCCCCTCACTTCAGGATTCCCAGCAGCCTTTGTATCAGTGTGTGTTAGAGATTAGGAGTAGATAGAGAGGGCTGACAACGTCTGCAGAGAGAGACAGTTAGGCCGTGTACACACGATCAGATTTGTCCGCTGAAAACCGTTTCAGCAGACAAATCCGATCGTGTGTACGGGCTAGCGGACAGGTTTGTCCATCAGACAAATTTCAAAGCATGCTTTGAAATTTGTCCGCTACAAACCTGTCCGTCGGATATGTCCGCTGGTTAGTACGGCAAACCAGCGGACATATCTTCCTGCACATGCGTCGTATCCTGTGAATGGATCCGACGCATGCGCGCGGAAGTGTTTACTTCCTGGTGCGGTGACGTGGCGGCGTCAACGTCACCGCCGCGTCACCACGCTGTCTGCCGGCAGGGATTTTGATCCGATGGTGTGTACACGCCATCGGACCGAAATCCGATGAGACATGTCCGCTCTAAACTGTCCGTCGGACAAGTTTGAGCGGACATATCTCATTGTGTGTACGAGGCCGTAGTACAAGTATACAGTGTTATAGTATCTCACAAAAGTGAGTACACCCTTCACATTTTTGTAAATATATTATTACCGTGTTTCCCCGAAAATAAGCCTGGGTCTTATATTAATTTTGGCAACAAAAGACACAGTAGGGCTTATTTTCAGGGTAGGTCTTACCATGTAATGTGCTCTCTTCTCCCCCCCCTCTCTCTCTCCTGCCTGACAGGAATCCCCAGTGTGAACTGAGTAAAAATGCTGGTAAAATCCTATAATCCACTGTATTACAATAGAATATATTGTACAATGTGGGTGTTTCTGTAATACAATTGTGCCAAATACCTTCGTTATAATGCTGCTCTGCGCTTCTGTGACCCGCCGGAGCTCTCTTACCCACAATTATATTACAAAAACATACACACATTGTACATTATTTAATACTGTAATAGAGTGTATTATAGGATTTCACAAGCATTTTAAATTAGGACTTATTTTCGGGGTAGGTCTTATATTGCAGCCCTCCTGGAAAATAACGCTAGGTCTTATTTTCGGGGAAACACGGTATTATATCTTTTCATGTGACAACATTGAATAATTGACACTTTGCTACAATGTAAAGTAGTGAGTGTACAGCTTGTATAACAATGTAAATCTGATGTCCCTCAAAATAACTCAACACAACACATTAACGTGTAAACCACTGGCAACAAAAGTTAAACGGGTTGTAAAGGTAAATGTTTTTTCACCTTAATGCATCCTATGCATTAAGGTGAAAAAAACATCCGACGGCACCGCCCCCCCCGGAACCCCCGTTTTACTTACGTCACCCCTCAAAAGTCCCGCACGCGTCCCCGTGATCCTCTTTGGTTCCCAGCCTGGCCATTGATTGGCTAGACTGGACGGATTGATAGCAGCGCAGCCATTGGCTGGTGCTGCTGTCAATCACATCCGATGATGCGGCGTGCCGGGGGCGATGCCGAGTGATACAGTCGGCGGCTATGCACGCCGCTGTACCACAGGATTGCGCCCGCAAAAGCTTTGCACCATGCGAGCTCGCTCGCATGAAGGTGGAAAGCTCTTGCAAGGAGGAGCCGAGACAGCCGCCGAGAGACACCAGAAGACAGGGTTCGGGGACACTGTGCAAAACGAGCTGCACAGTGGAGGTAAGTATAACATGTTTGTTTTTTACAAAAATTGGGCCCAATTAGCCATTTTCCCTCCCCGGTGTCATGTGACTCGTTAGTGTTACAAGGTCTCATGTGTGAATGGGGAGCAGGTGTGTTAAATTTTAGTGTTGTAGAAAGGCAGGTGCCACTAACTTGTTTCCTGGTTGGCAAACTTATTATACCTATTATACCTTCTTTACTACTTCCAGTCCGTCTACTAATCATAGCCTCTACCAATGTGTTTGCCCCCGAGGGGACCACCAGTCCTAGGTGTCTCTATTGCCGTCTGATGCCCTAACAGGGTCTTCATTTGGTGAGTTGCGCTGATTTACCAATACTCCATAAATCATTGTAATAAGGGTAGCATCACTACAATATGGTCTATATTAGTATCTTTTGACAGTGTAACTATGAGTACTGTATATATATATATATATATATATATATATATATATATATATATATATATTTTTATAGATGTTTACAGTTGACTCTTCCTGAAGAAGCAACCTTTGTCGCGAAAGATGTTAAGGACTAAATCTAAACCAGCATCTCTGTGTCCCCACATACCAGCGGGGCGTTCTACTTCCTAAATGCAAATGCAGTGTAATCTTTAACAACTTCACTTTTGTTTTTTTGTTGATAATGTTTTTTATGTAAATCTCTTAATACATGTTTATATAAATTTTTAAGAATTTTGTATACTTTCTGGGTACCGAGATAGTCCTCAAACACCCTTGGCGTCATAGGGCCAAGTTTTGGAGTAGCCCTTGACAAGCCTTCCCCTCTTCCTCATTGTATATTCATAGGATGATGGTACCGACCCCTACCTGTTACAGATCTTTTCATGAGGCAACACTCTTTCAATCAGTATTCCAACTTGGACTAGGTCACGATGCCGGCCATGCTACCAAGAAAAGATGTCATACTCCTGTCCTTCAGCTTCAGCTTCAGTCCCATGTCCCAAGAGATATCTCAGTTCGATATATCTGCTCTCCCAGCATCCTCTTTTCTTCGCCAGCCTTCTGGTATGTGTAGTCTGATCAGCACTCAGGAACATACGGTATTATGACAGAAGGACTACAGGTCCTTAGATCCTCTGCTGACCAGCAAAATTGGCTTTGTTCTATTAACAGGAAGTGATGTAACTGTCCCAATACTGGGCCCTAGGGGGAAAGGGCTCAATCATAGTCCCACTTAAATTCTCTATTGTATGGAGCAATAACATAGCCAGTATTTGGCTACACTTTTGTCCTTTATTTGTGTGTCAGCAACAACTTATGTTACTGTGTTGCTGCCATTCTCCCTCCTCTCTAAATGTTATATTTTTCTTGTAGTGTTGTTGTTTTTTTTTTTTGTATTTTGAAGTAATTTTTCAGTTTTTATCCTTTAGCTCTATTTTATTTGTTTGTTTGATTTTTCGGTTTTTCTTTTAGGTTATTTTATTATTATTAATATTATTGGGTCAGCAACAGCATCAGCTTCAGCAGCAGCAAGAAGTTGTTGGTGAAACCACCAAAGCTGCCCTTTGCAGTGGAAGACTTCATATTATTGTAGTGGGTGCACCACTACAGAGACAGTGGTTGGTGTTTCCCCATGTGCTCCCCTCCGGGGAGAAGACAGCAATGTGTAATGCCGCGTACACATGACCGTTTTTCATGACGAGAAAAATGCCATTTTTTAAATTGGTCATGAAAAGCGGTCGTGTGTATGCTCCAGAGCATTTTTCTCAACGGGAAAAATGGCCATTAAAAATTTAGAACCAGCTCTATTTTTTCTCGTTGTTTTTCACGTTGTCGTTTTTCTCATTGTGAAAAACGGTCGTGTGTATGTTTTAACGAGGGGGAAAAAATGTGCATGCTCAGAAGCAAGTTATGAGACGGGAAATGATATATGTATGATCACTGCATGTAGTGTCAGTGTGACAGGCAGTTAAAAAGTAAAAAATATATATATATTTTTTTTAAATGTCGCTCTATTTTTGTTTATAGCGCAAAAAATAAAAATCGCAGAGGCAATCAAATACCATCAAAAGAGAGCTCTATTTGTGGGAAGAAAAGGACGCAAATTTTGTTTGGGAGCCACGTCGCACGACCGCGCTATTGTCTGTTAAAGCGACGCAGTGCCGAATTGTAAAAACGCCTCTGGGCATTTAGCAGCATATTGGTCCGGGGCTTAAATGGTTAAGAGGAATCATATCGAGAAAAACGTTGTTTTTTTCCATGACATATAACGGTCATATGTACCCCATAAGGAGCTCACAGGAGACTTGGCCAAGTCCAGTGTTTCTCAACTCCAGTCCTCAAGCCCCCCCAACAGGTCATGTTTTCAGGATTTCCCTCAGATGAAAAGGCTGTGGGAATTACTAAGGCAGTGAAACTGATCAAATCACCTGTGCAAAATAATGGAAATCCTGAAAACATGACCTGTTGGGGGGCCTTGAGGACTGGAGTTGAGAAACACTGGCCTAGTCCAACATGAAGCCACCCAAGTTAACCAATGCTAATCTGTTCTTAATCACCTATTTTTTCTATTTTCAGTGTTTATTGATTAGCATTAGTATTTCACTGATTGTGCCTTAGATGTCTGGAATGTATTCTTTATTCCAGATTTGAAATATTCTGACAAGGCACAGGCATTGCGGCCCATGACGTAGCATATAAGAAAGGATGTGTAGCAGTCTGCAAATAATTTAACGTGGTTTTAAAAGGAATACAAGAAAGATGAATGGTAGATACAATATTCTCAACCCTGTCCTCAAGTACCCCCAACAGGCCATGTTTGCAGGTTTTCCTTTATCTTGCACAGGTGCTTTAAATCAGAGTCAATGGCTTGGTATTTTGAACAGCTATTATATCTAAGAGAAATTCACAAAACATGGACTGTTGGGGGTACCTAAGGATAGGGTTGAGAACCACTGTTCTAAGACTGAGGCCGCATACACACGACCGAGAACCTCGTCGGGCTAAACTCATCATTCCGTCCAACTTGGTTTGACAACGTCATTTTGTGATGAAACCCGGGCACGTGTCCTTTGACAACGTCATTTTGTGACGAAACCGGTCAGGGCGGAGCCACGCACTAACGTCATCGCGTTAAACGTGACCCCGGAAGCACGGGTGCACGTAATCATCTTGTTTCTGCTTTTGTTTTATGTCATTTCTAGACGGCAATTTTAAATGTTGATGTGTAATCTGCTGCACATATTTTATTAAACTTCCTGGAAGTATTTCACCATTGCGAGCCCTCGTTCTTTTTTCCCCCTTGGTTCTATGAATGGGACGTGGAGTCTGCATTAGTGTGGAGTACTTTTTTGTTCCAGTGGAGATCTTCTCAATCCTATGTGGAAGAACCGGAAGTGGTCGAGGCTATCTCCCTTTCCAGATGCCAGTGGATTGACATGCCTGAGTTACCCTAGGACAGTGATGGCGAACCTTGGCACCCCAGATGTTTTGAAACTACATTTCCCATGATGCTCCACTACACTGCAGACTGCATAAGCATCATGGGAAATGTAGTTCCAAAACATCTGGGGTGCCAAGGTTCGCCATCACTGCCCTAGAATCCGGTAAGAGCACATCTTTACTTACCTTTTAATGTGTCTGCAGAATTACTGTGAGATCGGTAGCGAATCCCGTCCAGGATTTTTTCAATCTACAGTTATCACCGCCCTTTGTTTAGCATTGGACAATCCTTCATATATTTATTTAACTATCCAATTACATCTTTTTGATACCAGCTCAAATGGACTAATAGAGACTAAGATTTAGTGCAAGCTATTTAATTTAATTTAACTTACTTGTTTTGATCACATCAAAAATAATCCTCACGGACTTTACTTATCAGTTCACAATTCAGATGTATTCATTTTTTACTATTTATTTATACTGATATGTATATTAATTTCTCTCACAATATCTAATTGTGTTTCTGAGCGCAACCTTTTTTTCTTTTTTCTTTTACATTAGTCCCGATGGCCCGTCAAGGCAATAGAGAACCTGCTCTCTATTTTGGCTCGACGCCTCACTCGACAGTTTGCTCGGCAAAAACGTACACACGATCGAGCTTCTCGGCAGAATATGGATCCCAGCGAGCTTCTCGCTGGATTCTGCTGAGAAACTCGGACGTGTGTACGGGGCCATACAGTCTCCTATACGTTATGAACACTGCACAATTTACTGGTTGTTAGGTAACTGTCTGAGAAAGACTATTGATATTTTTTCATAAAACTCATGTTGTGTCCTAATAGGCTTGTTGCAAAATTTTAAAGCTTTTGTTTAGTATCTACGATGTATTATTTATTGTTTTCACAAATCCCGGTTATTATCCCATAATCGTCTCAATTTCTTTTAGTGATTGTTCTAGAAAATACCATTTTAAATGGCTTAATAGACCAGGAGCAATTCCCAGAATACAACAATTCAGAACTTGCATTACTTACATTGTATTACTAATAAGAAAACAATATTTACTGTATATTTTTGTGTAAGGCTGAGATCATCAGAATCATCTTAAAGGAAAAATGTGGGCATCAAATTCTGGATTAATTCTAATGCTAGTTCCCTGGCTTTTTCAGGCTTCAGTATTTTCTAATTCACCTGGAACAAGCAGGCAACGTATTGCGATTTCTTGAAACTATACTTGACAGGCAGGCAACTAGCATCTTCACAAGGGGTAATCTCACAATTGCACCCACCCCCAAAATTGAAAATTTACTTACTGAGGCTAATTTAAGACATACATTCTGTAACTAGCCTACTCAATAAACTGTGAGGAACCTTATGCATCTATGGAGTTAATTAAGGAAAGAGAGTTAAGGTAAGTATTTGTTTTAAATTAAAATTTATGTTTTACTGACTAACATCATGGCAACATACAACTTAGGAAAAAACTCACCACAAAAAAGGATGGAATTCAGAAAATAAAGTATTAAATACAACTCTTTTTGCTAACAGAACTTTATTGCCAAAATTAATTGTAGCATGGTCTCTGGCCTTGTCCAGTCTAATGAGGACCTCCAAGGCCAAAGATAGCTGACATCCTTCAATATGTAGTGGGTTGTGAGGCATAGTGGGTGCAAAGATGGTGAAAGTCATCGGGCGCCAGACACTTCTTTGATGTAAAAGAGGTTTTATTTCTTTTGACAGTCAAAAATACATTTTTGTATTTTTGGGGTAAAGAGGGTTAGGGCCAGGACAACCTTAAGTAGTTATAGATTCAATTGGCAGACTCAGAGACTTCAATAAAAAGACAGCTGTACAAGGAAAAGGCCCCAGCAAGGCGTCACTTCTGGACATGCAGTAATGCTGTCTCCTATGGTAACAGTCTTTAACAGTTCCTAATTTAAATGTAACCATCTTTTCAGCTCCACTACAACTGCCTCTTGTAGTTCTTCAACACTGAGCTCCGGGTCTCTCACTAGACCCTCTGATTCACTGGCTCTGAATCCCTTGAGCTCCTCCAAGGTTTGTGGTGGTATCTCCCTCAAGCATCACCTACGCTTCCCTACTGGGTACCTAGCTTGGCACTCCAGATACTTCTCTGCAAGCATCTACTCCATGTGTTGGGTCCATGACTTGATCACCGCCTGAAGTTTCCTGATTCTCCACAGTGCCCATTCAGTAAAAATGTGGTTCCGGTACTTTTACTCACTGTGGTCCCTGTTAAAGGTCCCTTTGTGGGGACAGCTTCCCTTCTACCTCTGACCACCTACAGGTTCTCTGGCCAGCAGAACCGCCACTTTCAGTTGGACTGCAAGCCACAATCCCAACCCTGTGCTTCTGGATAGGCCCTTAGAGAGCGTAGCAGCCAGATTCCCCCGGGATAGGCTCAATCTCCGCCCTAGCAGGCCGGAGCATACAACACACATCCACCCAGACAGCTGGTCCAGGTGGCACAGAACATAGATCACCTGACCTCATCCGATTACCGTATTTAACGGCGTATACCGCACACTTTTTTGCCCTGAAAATCAGGGCAAAATCGTGGGTGCGCGATATACGCCGATACCCGCTTTCTCGCGCCGAGTTTTGAATACTGCGCTGACATATACCGAGCGCAGTACACTCGTGTATAGTCGGGCAGGCTCGGCTCCTCTCGCGCTCACGTCCTGGACGTACAGGACGTGAGCGCGAGAGTAGCCGAGCCTGCCCGACTATACAAGAGTGTACTGCGCTCGGTATATGTCAGCGCAGTATTCAAACTCGGCACAGGAAAGCGGGGATCGAGCGTGGAGGACGCCGCAGAAGGACGCCGGACCCGTCGAAGAGGACACCCGAAGCCGCAGACGCACGCCGGACCCGTCGAAGAGGACACCCGAAGCCGCAGACCCACGCCGGACCCGACAAAGGGGACACCCGAAGCCGCAGACGCACGCCAGACCCGACGAAGAGGACACCCGAAGCCGCAGCTGGACCCGACGAGACCGCCGATGGACGCCGCGCAAGACACCAAAACTGTAAGTACAAAAAACTTTTTCCACAGGAATTGGGGCCACTTTAGGGGTGCGCGCTATACGCAGGAGCGCGCTATACCCCAATAAATACGGTATATAAGTTCTCCCAGCAGGCCAAGGGATCCAAGGAAACCCCTGCCCATTGGCTGAGATATACCATATACTCATAATCTGACCTTGGGTTGCCCTTCTTTTTAATACTGTACCACCAAGTACCCAGCCACCCAGTGGTAGAAGAGAAAAGTGCAACAAGTCCAAACCAGTAGACCTCTATCAATTGACCAAGATAACTACTTCTTACAAGTACATTTGTGAGGAGCTCCCTGACTAAACCCCAGGGTGCTACATTGTGGTAGAAAAAGGTTGGCTCTACATTGTAGTGAGACATTAAGCTATTAATGGAGGACTATGTAGCCACCTTGCAATTGACTTCTGTCATCATATGATAGGAAGTCAAACGCAGTTGACACACTCCCAAGCCAGTTGTATAACCATGCAACAGGTTCTGGATGATGCTTGATTTTCTCTGCTCTTACCAGAGAAAAGTAATTGGTTTGAATCTCTTAACGAAGCCAGGGCATCTAAATAAGATTATAGTGTCCTGCTGACATCTAGTGGATGGATCTGTTCATCCTCCCAAGTCCTCCTTATGCCTCGTACACACGATCAGAATTTCCGATGGAAAAAGTCCATTGGAAATTCCAACCCTGTGTATGCCCATGAGAGTTTTTCCATCGGATATTCCGAGGAATTCCATCAGAGTTTACATAGAGAATATGTTCTCCTTTCCTCCGATGGAATTCAGCTACGAATAAGCATTGCACGATGTGAAACATGTCAGCTTTTTTTCTTTTGTCCACTCCTTTTTGACTGCAGCAAATTTTGGTTGTTTTTTGATATTCATTTTGAATAAAGACATCGTTTTTAAGGTGTGCGGCAGTCCAGGATTCCTTTCATCCTATCCGATGGAATTCCGCCAAAATTTGGCTGGTGAAACACCCGACCCGATCGTGTGTACAGGGCATTATGTTTTGAATACCAGGCATTTTCTGGAACTTTTTGTTAAGGTTTAAATTTGTATTTTTTGTTAAAAAATATCTTAGAACCTCTAAAAATGTAATTCATATATATATTTATTTTTAGTGGAGACCCTAGTGAATAAAATGGTGATCATTGCAATATTTTATGTCCCACAGTATTTGTGCAGTGGTCTTTCAAATTAAAATTTTGGGGAAAAAATGCACTTTAATGAATTAAAAAAACAAAACACAATATTTACCTCACTTTTTTTGCATAATGTGAAATATTATGTTACACTGAATAAGTAGATACCTAACATGTCATGCTTTAAAATTTGCTTGTGGAATGGCAAACCACGATACTTGAAAATATCCATAGGCAATGGTTTCATTTTTTTTTTTACAGATTACCTGTTTAGAGTTACAGAGGAGGTCTTGTGCTTAGAGTCATCCAAGCCTCTATTAAGTTTGGTGGTTCAACAAAGTATTGAATCAGGGGGGGCTGAATACAAATGCACGCCACACTTTTCACACATTTATTTGTAAGAGAATTTGGAAACCATTTATAATTTTCTTCCCACTTCACAATTATGTGCCACTTTGTGTTGGTCTTTGACATAAAATCCCAATAAAGTACATTTAAATTTTTGGCTGTAAATTTCAAAGGGTATGAATACTTTTTCAAGCCACTGTATGTATTAGCATTAGAATGCAGGCATCTCCCATGCTCTGCATTTCTACTCTTTTATGTTTAATTTCCATCATTATATATCGCAATAATTCAGTCTATTTCTCTTTACATTTTTTATGATCATTTGGACATTGTAATTGTGGGATGTCTCTACTTGTCTTGTGTGTTTGAAAATGTTAATAAACATATTTTTTTTTTTTAAAGAAAGAAAAGAAACCACGGTTTGTGTGTGTTACCATGCATTGAAGTAAGAAGAGCAGTCTGTGTGGTGGCCTGGGCCTGGGTGGTCTTGTAAACAGATCCTATATTGGTTCAATTTATCCACTTTAGGTCTAGTTTTAGAGGCCATTTACACAGGGGCAACATGACTTCCAGCACGACTTTGGGAGGCAACTTGGACACGACTTGCGTATGAATCATCAGGCAACTTACAAGGCAACTTGCCTCCAGGACAGTACAAGGCAACTCCAAGTTGCCTCCAGGACAGGAGGCTTTCCAGTGGCCAATCAAACAACAATCAGCTCTATGGGAAGGAGGGGTTTGCTTGAGAAATGTATGTTATCTTCCTGTATTGTTGCTTCAGTTAAGACAGTGATCCGACTTCGGAGGTGACTTTCATTGAAATCAGTGGGAACAAGTTGCCTACAAGTCACCTAGAAGTCGGATTGAAGTAGTACAGAAACCTTGTCTGAAGTCGGAACGACTTCAGTAGTGTACATTAAGGCTGCATTCACACCTAGGCGTTTTGTCGCCTGAAGCGCGACGCTACAATACACCGTACCGTCGAATTTGCATTATTGTCTATGGAGATCGTTCACATCTCCTAACGCCGAACGGCGTACGCCGATAGAACGTCGAACGCCGATTTTGAAAAAAGTCCCGGACCCTTTTTCGACGCGCGTTTTGGGCAGCTTTGGCGTTCCGCTAAGCCGACAATGGCTATACAAAAAGCGGGATTTTTAAATGACGCGTTTTGTCGCTTCAAATCGCCGGTACAAAACGCCTAAACTTTGTCGCCCAAATACGTCCAAAATCGCTGACGCATAGGTGTGAATGCAGCCTAAGACGGCTCCCATTCACTTCCATTTATTTTCTCGACCGCGCGACTTGGGGCAACTTGGGGCAACTTGAAGTCAGATATATATATATATCCCATAGAGCAAAGAAAATGTTTACTCATAAGCTATGAGTAAGCACTAAGTGTAAAACGTGTCAGTGTGTCCTGATTTTTTCTTGCTGTGGCATGTTTTATCCAATTTTACAAATAAAGGCTATTTAAGGAATTCTTTCCTGGAGTGCGGCTGTCCAAATATTTTCCTCGCTCTTCGCTAAATGCATTGCCAGCATCCGTGGTCTCTAGGAGGAGACTGATTACTTAAGCATATTCATTTGTACCTTTCTTTTTTCTTTATATATCCCATAGTTTGTAGATGTTATAACTTTTGCACAAACTAATTAATATACCCTTATTGGGATTTGTTTTACCAGAAATATGTAGCACAATACATATTGATATGAACATACAGCATATAGAACTTTTATTTTTTCTATTTTTTTTATTTTTTTACCAGAAATATGTAGCAGAATACATATTAATGTGAACATACAGTATATATAAATTATATTTTTCTATTTTTTTATATATGTTTTATGGCAGAAAGTAATAAATATTGTTTTTGTTTTTAAAATTGTCGGTCTTTTTTTGTTTGTAGCGCAAATAAATAAAAAAAAGAGAAACTCTATTTGTGAGGAAAACATGACATACCATATATACTCGAGTATAATCCAACCCGAAAATAATCAGAGGTCCCTAATTTTACCTAAAAAAAATGGGAAAACATAGTGACTCGAGTAAAAGCCTAGGGTGGGAAATGCAGCAGCTACTGGTACGGTAAATTTCATGGGGACACTCTGATAAAAGACTGACGGGGACACTGGTAAAACACTGACGGGGACACTCTGATAAAAGACTGATGAGGACACTCTGAATACAGTGTCCCCATCAGTCTTTTATCAGTGTGTCCCCATCAGTCTTTTATCAGTGTGTCCCCATCAGTCTTTTGTCAGTGGGTCCACATCAGTGTCCAATCACATTGTCCCCAATGTCCAATCAGAGTGTCCCCAGTGTCCACATTTATATTCGTGTAAAGTACAGTACAGTACATTATTCTTTGCTTCACTCACTTGCTCTGTTATCTCCCGACTCATGCGGGCGAGTACCCGCGAGGAGCCACAATGATCACTATCTGATAGGACATGGCAGTCCGAGCAGCCAATCCTAGTGCAGGTCGTCACGGTATGGGTGGGAGTTACGTCGGCGGCTTTGTCAGCGGGAGAAAGACACGGCGGGAGCAGGGGTGGACTGACAACTCATGGGGCCCCGGGCAATAGAAGATTATGGGGCAACCAGGCTTACAGATGGCCACCACGCCAGGAGGCAGTTCAGAGGCGAGGAAAAATCAAAAGCATGTAGGTTTTGGACATATCAGGGAGAGATGTAAAAAAAAACACAGATTTTTACATACTGTCCCTGGTTTTAATGAGCCTGGCAACCCTGATGGGGCCCCCTTGTGGCATGGGGCCCTCGGGCAGTGCCCGATTTCCTCAATGGTCAGTCCGCCCCTGGGCGGGAGTGATGCTAGCTGCGCGCCGCGATACAGAGACCCCTGCTCTAGAAGAGTGACTGCTGGAACACACTGGAGACAGGTAAGTTAAAACATGACTTGAGTATAAGCCGAGGGGATCATTTTTACCCTAAAAAAAGGCATGAAAAATTCAGCTTATACTTGAGTATATACGGTACATTTTATTTGGGTACAGTGCAATTGTCAGTTAAAGCGGATGGCCCACTAAAAAACAATATTAAAAGCCAGCAGCTACAAATACTGCAGCTGCTAAATTATAATATTAGGACACTTACCTGTCCTGGAGTCCAGCGCCGTCCGCAGCAGAGGATGAGCGTTCTCTCGTCTCTCTGCTGCTCCACCCTCCATCCACGGTGAGGGAACCAGGAAGTGAAGCGCTCCGGCTTCACTGCCCGGCTCCCTACGGCGCATGCGCGAGCCGCGCTGCGCCCGCCGATTGGCTCCCGCTGTGTGCTGGGAGCCGAGTGTTCCCAGCACACAACGGGAAAAAAAACATCTTTTGCCCGAGACTGCGGGCCGAAAGTGGGTGCAAATACCTGTCTTTAGACAGGTATCTGCACCCCCTCCCCCCCGAAAGGTGTCAAATGTGACACCGGAGGGGGAGAGGGTTCCGATCAGCGGAACTTCACTTTAGGGTGGAGATCCGCTTTAACCACTAAAGGACCGCCTACTGCACATATACGTCGGCAGAATGGCACGGCTGGGCACATCAACATATATATACGTTGGTTTTAGTACCCAGCCGTGGGTCACGGGCGCGCGCCCGCGGCGCGCTCCCGTGACCCGGTCCGAAGCTCCAGGACCGGGACTCGCGGACCCGATCGCCACTGCAGTGCGGCGATCCATCCCTGGAGCTGAAGAACGGGGACAGCCGTGTGTAAACACGGCTTCCCCGTGCTTCACTGTGGCCGCAGCATTGATCGCGTCATCCCTGCTATAGGGGGACACGATCGATGACGTCACACCTACAGCCACGCCCCCCCACAGTTGTAAACACACACACAGGGAACACTCAAAGTCACAGTGCCCCCTGTGGTTAACTCCCAAACTGCAACTGTCATTTTCACAGTAAACAATGCAATTTAAATGCATTTTTTGCTGTGAAAATTAAAATTGTCCCAAAAATGTGTCAAAATTGTCCGAAGTGTCCGCCATAATGTCGCAGTCACGAAAAAAATTGCTGATCGCCGCTATTAGTAAAAAAAAAATAATTAATAATAATGCAATACAACTATCCCTTATTTTGTAAACGCTATAAATTTTGCGAAAACCAACCGATAAACGCTTATTGCGATTTTTTTTACCAAAAATAGGTACAAGAATATGTATCGGCCTAAACTGAGGAAAAAATATGTTTTTTTATATATTTTTGGGGGATATTTATTATAGCAAAAAGTAAAAAATATTGCATTTTTTTTTTAAATTGTCGCTCTATTTTTGTTTATAGAGCAAAAAATAAAAACCGCAGAGGTGATCAAATACCACCAAAAGAAAGCTCTATTTGTAGGGAAAAAAGGACGCCAATTTTGTTTGGGAGCCACGTCGCACGACCGCGCAATTGTCAGTTAAAACGACGCAGTGCCGAATCGCAAAAAGGGGCAAGGTCCTTTACCTGCATTTTGGTCCGGGTCTTAAGTGGTTAAAGTAACACTGTGTCGTATTGCAAAAAATGGTCTGGTCATGATAATCTTCCAGAAGTCAAGTGGATAAGCCTAATAGTAAATTGAACTACAACAGCAGGTCTTTATGTTATATAAACACACACACAATACAATTATAATCTGAAAAGGTGTGCCATTGGTCTAAAAATTGTCCCTCTTCCTTAAAAAAAATAAGTATGTTAAAGCTCCAACACTAAACTGATACTCCATATATAAAGCAGTAAAAGTAAAATGTGATATTGTTGTAACTGGATGCATTTTATTTTACTGAATCCCTAAGAACCAGACCTGAATAATAATTCATCAAGTCTCTGGCCAGGTACATTGTATAAAGCATGCTGACTCAACATTTCCTAAGACATGTTGTTGAAGATTTTGCTTTGTCAGGTAGAAAATTGACTCTTACCTGATACAAGTCTACAAAACCTCACCTGGTATTATTTATCGGTTTTGTCCTCAAATTTATAACTCTCACTAGCAATAACACTTAGAAGGAAGATTTAGAAAAAAACATAACCCTTATTTTGTACCATAATTATTTTTTTAATCTTCAGAAGAAGAATTGGATCTATAGATTTTTTTAGGTTTCAGATGAAGCTATATTAAAATATAACATGTAATTTCTTTTTCAGATTCTGTGGATGAGATGGCTGATAATTTGCAAATTAGCTGATCTGCTAATTGAGAAATCCAGAATAATTTGCTGCCTGTGTCTGCCCTACTTTAAAGAGAATCAACTTTCTCATCAGTACTTGTGAAAGACATCATCTTGGTGTGAACGGTCATAGTTGAAAGATAACTCCACTTGCATTGAAAACATATAGAGCCAGATTCATCAAGACTTACGCCGGCGTATCTCGAGATGCGTGGCGTAATTGTAAATATGCGCCCGTCGTATCTGTGCGCCGTACCCACAAAACTAGATACGCCTGAAAATAGGCTTCCTCCGACCGACCTAAATTTCCTACGCCGGCGTATCGTAGGCGCATATTACGCTGGACGCATCTGGCACTCCCATTGATTACATATTCAAATATGCAAATGAGGGAGATACGCCAATTCGCGAAAGTACGTGCGCCCGGCGCAGGCTACGCCCGGGGTGCATAAGTCGTACGTCCGGCGTAAAGTTATTCCAACAAATAGCTGGTTTATCTTTGCACCAGGCGTGCACAGGTCAGCTGGAGAGACATCAGGGGACTGTTTTCCCCTCATAATCCATTTTAAAGATATTTTGTTGGGCGAAAGGGTGTAATCTGTGGCCACAGTGTTGAAAAGTAAAAGTTTTCAACCCCCATAGTGATTAGATCAATTTACTGTAATACTTGTGTATTTTATCAGTACAAGTAAAAAACAGGATTAGTGTGTGATTACAACAGTGAATGGATTAATAAATGATGGGGGTGCTAGTAGAAAAAAACTGTAGCAAACTGTGTACAACTAGGGATGGGTGAACGGTTGTGCCAGAGCAGGAAGTACTTTTGCATCGGACGGGCACATGTCTGGGTGTATTTATGCGCTCGGCGTTAGACGGTACGCTGGTGTATCCCAGGAAGTCCGGCCCACGTAGTTGTGAGCATGCGCACAGGGAAGCGATCATGCATCGACGTCACTGCGCAGTGGATTATACTCCGGGCGTAAGTCTCTGCGCCAGGCTTAGGCCATAATTTACATAAGGTCACACCCACTTCCACTTACGCCGGCTTGCGCCTTCACATTTAAGTTACGCCGGCGCAACGTTGTGAGCAAGTGCTTGGTGAATACTGTACTTGCCTCACTAGTTTGCGTCGGCGGAATGTATATGCGCTGCGCTACGCCGGCACAAATATGCACCTATCTACCTGAATCTGGCCCATAGGAAATATAAAATATAGCATATACAATTGCAACACAAGCCAAAAAAAAATATATTTTTTTTTTTAGTAATATAGTAGGATATAGTAGGATAAGTTCTATTGTTTTACTTCCTTTTCCACTGGGAAGATTTCCCCTTGTTTTTTATATTCAGAACACCAAAATAAAATAGGGGAACAGGGGTCACCGAGAAATAATGGCACAACACATTTACAAAAAAAAGTTTTACTCGATTTCTACTTTCTACTTTTTAAAAAAGTGTTTTTGTTATTTCTGGAACCCCTGGAGAGATTATGCATTATCTTTTGTCCGCATGATAACTTGCCACCAGATGAAGTTTTGTGTTTTTTATTTTTTATATATCAATTCTTTATATAGACCAAAATGAGACAGGAGTGGACATCCACTTTTAAGTAGGGATGAGCTTCGAGTTCGAGTAGAACTCATGTTCGACTCGAACATTGCCTGTTCGCCGAACAGAGAACTATTTGGGGTGTTCGCCGCAAGTTTGTGTGAACTTTAGAACCCTGTTAAAGTCTATGGGACTCGAACGTTTGAAATCTAAATTGCTAGTTTTAAAGGCTAATATGCAAGTTATTGTAATAAAAAGTGTTTGGGGACCTGGATCCTGTCCCAGGGGACATGTATCAATGCAAAAAAGTTTTAAAAACTACAGTTTTTTTGGCAGCAGTGATTTTATTAATTCCTTTGAGTGAAACAAAAGTGAAATATTCCTTTAAATTTCGTACCTGGGGGGGGGGGGGGTGTATAGTATGCCTGTAAAGTAGTGCTTGTTTCCCATGCTTAGAACTGTCCCTGCACAAAGTGTCATTTCTGAAGGAAAAAAAAGTAATTTAAAATCACTCGTGGCTATAATGAATTGTCGGCTCCCGGCAATACAGAGAAAAGTCATTCATAAAAAAATTGAAAGGAAATATTTAAATTTTATTGTTTCACTTTAAGCATTATTAAAATCAATGCTCCTGAAAAAACGCTTGTTTTTTAAAACTTTTTTTGCATTGATACATGTCCCCTGGGGCAGGACCCGGGTCCCCAAACACTTATTAGGACAATAACTTGCATATTAGCCTTTAAAATTAGTACTTTAGATTTCAAACGTTCGAGTCCCATAGACTTTAAGGCCTCGTACACACGATCAAATCTGTCTGCTGGAAACGGTCTGCTAGACCGTTTCAGCAGACAGATTCGATCGTGTCTACGGGCGAGCCGACGGATTTGGCCACCCGACAGATTTCAAAGCATGCTTTGAAATCTGTCGGCTGGGAACCCGTCCACCCGACATGTCTGCTGGTTAGTATGCTAACCAGCAGACATGTCTTCTCGCACACGCACCGAATGATTTCGACGCATGCGCGGAAGTGTTTTACTTCCTGGTGCGGTGACGTGGCGGCGTCAACGTCACCGCCACATCACCGACATGTCAGCGCGCTGTCTGCTGGCGGGGATTTTGGTTTGCTCGTGTGTACACGCGAGCAAACCAAAATGCCAGCAGACAGATCTGTTCAAAACGGTCGGTCCGACCGATTTGAACAGATAGATTGCCTCATGTGTACGAGGCCTTACAGGGTTCTAAAGTCCACAGAAACTTTTGGTCTGTTCGCAGGTTCTGGTGCGAACCAAACCCAGGGGTGTTTTACTCATCCCTACTTATAAGGTCAATTTCAATACATTTATAGACCAATACATTGCAATGTTCAGAAACCGTTGTATACAAGTCAACACACACACTAGGCTCATGTAATATCTGTAAGTTTCCCTAGGAAACTGTCTTGATCACATTCTGAATTTAAGGGGAAATGGTGTAAGGAACATTGTAGGGGGGGGTAACAAAGTAGCCCCTTAACTAAGGGTAGGAAGAAACGGGCTGGTAACTTGCTGGGAGGTGGCAAGGTGGGGGGATGGACATAACGAAGGAAAAAGAAAATGGGGGGGGGAAGGGGGACTTCACTATCTAACATATGGAGCCTGAGGCTTCTGAGTCATATTGGGGGTGTCTAGGAATCAGAGGCTAGAGAGTGTATACATAGAATTCAAGGTGTCCAAGGTGTTCAAGGTGTTTTTTGGATTGGCCCTTCAGATTATCATTAAGTTGCTCAATCAACTCTATAGTTACATAGTTATATAGTAGATGAGGCCGAAAAAAGACACAAGTCCATCAAGTCCGACCTATGTGTGTGATTATATGAAGTTCTGCAGACGGACGAAAATCCAATTTTTCCGCTGCAGAGCGGATTGGGTGAACACGGACAGACGGTCCGGGTTCATCCCATTCCCCATAGGGAAAAGCAGAGATCTGTCATCTGCTGGCTTTATCGGGCATCAACAGAGAATTCCCTGCTGAGCAAACGGATAAGAAAGCTACGGATCGTCACGGGATTCGTATGTGGGAAAGGGCCCTTAGTCTTCCATTGTTTTGGTATTATATGATTAAGCACCGCTACAGTCCCATCCTTTTTTCCTTCCTGTTTAAATTATACATTTTCGGGATGAGGTGCGTTTAATTTGGTGCCTACCCTCAGTCAGACAAAAAAAAAACATAAGATAGTTTCCTTTTTAATTAGAGCCAAGTGCATGATATTCATACATTGAAATAAGCAGGCTACAGGAAATTCCTTAGGCTCAATAAGCTTTGCCAAAATTGGTCAGATTTGCCAGTTAGCCAAGCCAGGCCTGACCAATATTGATCAAATCTCTGCAGGTCTTTACAACATATTAATGGAATTCTTCATCAAATGTTGACCCACGGATGGTTACTTAAAACCCATAACTGTAATCACTTGTATTAAAAATCTGGCTGCCATTATCAAATAATTATTTCAACAAAGAGAATCAGTCATGACAAAAGAGATTATCTACACTGCCAGAAGACCTACAAGACAATGGAGATGCATCAACCAGTTAATTAAAATAATTACATGTACTAATATTCTGTAATTTCTAATCTGATTCTCTTCTTTATATGATATTTTTTTCTAAAGCTGCCCTACCAATATTGTGTATGGCACAACCTAAATACGATGTAGAGCCGAGACAGAAGAACATTTCCAATAGACTGAACCAGTAGAAACGGACATCGAAATTTCACTGAACAGGAAATGATGACCCAAAAGATGCAGTAAAGATTTGGCAAGTGCACTGAAAAAAATGATCTTCATGAATTCCAGTATTGGTACTAGCTCTGCTATGAATATTTTATTCTTAGAAAAGCTGTTAGAAAAGCATGTACATTTTATTCAGTGTTAAAATCTTTATATATTTAATTTATCTTTACATTTGCTCTTTGTAAAATTAATTTAAGGGTTTAAAATATATTATTTGTTTACATTTTTTTTTAGGAATAAATACTTATTAAACATTATTTTTAACCACTTCAATACTGGGCAACTTTTACCCGCTTCCTGCCCAGGCCAATTTTCAGCGCTGTCACACTTAGGGATTAGGGATGAGCTTCGTATTCGAGTCAAACTCATGATCGACTCGAACATCGTATGTTCGATCGTTCGTCGAAATACAAACAAAACGGGTCATTCGCGCCAAATTCGTGTGACGCGCCACGGCCCATAATTCACTGCAGCCTGTGTGTGTGGCTCCACGCTTGCATGTCCCCACTTCCCACTTTTATTCAGGCTGGCAGTGAGGAGAGGAGGTCCCATGGCTTAATGAGAATTGTAAGGAAAGCACCTGTGTACTGCTCTGCCTGTGCGTGATTCACCAGACTACTTTTCCCGAGCATGCACCTTTCCTCTTCGGCCGCCAATCTCATCGGGACCCTAAGTGTAGGCACAGATTGGAGGGAGATTGGTCATGCAGCCCTGTCATCACTCGCCCCCAGCTTAAATCCACTCGCCAAATGCTAGTAGGCGAGTGGAAATTTTGAGGACTGGTCTATAGTATGCCTGTGAAAACGTATTTGAGAACCCGGGTCTTTCCCCAGGGAACATGTATCAATGGAAAAAAGTTTTAAAAACAGTCGTTTTTTTTTCGGGAGTCCTGAAAAAAAAGGACCATTCTTAAAACATTTTTTCCATTGGTACATGTTCCCTGGGGCAAGACTCAAAGATGTTTTACGACAATAACTTGCATATTAGGCTTTAAAATTAGCACTCTTGAATTTGAATGTTCGAGTCCCATAGACGTCAATGGGGTTCTAAATGTTCGAGCGAACGTTCGGTCCGTTTGAAGGATCTGGTGCGAACCAAACGGGGGGAGGGTGTTCGGCTCATCCTTACTTGTAATGACAATTGTGTGGTCATGCAACACCATTCCCAAACTACATTTTTTTTATCATTTTGTTCACACAAATAGAGCTTTCTTTTAGTGGTATTTAAAGTGGTTGTAAACCCCCACCTGGAAGTAACACCTACAGGTAAGCCTAGATTAAGGCTTACCTGTAGGTGTTTGCAATATCTCCTAAACCTACACGGTTTAGGAAATATTTGCCAATAGCTGTACACCATTGTCTATGCGCATGCGCGCTGTAGACAACAGGGCAGGCGCTGTAAAAGCCCCATTCATAAAAACGGCAAGGCATTTTTGTAGGTTCCTGCGCGCATGCGCTGGAGTGACGTCATCGTCGCTCCGGCCAATCACAGCGCCGGAGCGCCGATACCCGGAAGTAACCTTCCGGGTATCTGTGAAGAGATGTCTGCGGCTGGAGGGGGAGATGAGGACGGCTTCGGGGGTTTCGATTCCAAGGTAAGTAATGCATAATGAGCTAGAATGCTAGTCATACTAGCTCATTATGGCTTTGTCTTGCAGGTTTTTTTTTTTTTTAAAGGGTTTACAGCCGCTATAATCACCACTGAGTTTTAAAATTTTTGCTTAATAAATGAAAAATACCAAATATAAAAACATGTTTTTCTTTGTTTCGGTTATACAATTTTGCAAATAAATAATCTTTCTTCATATACTTATGCCGCGTACACACGATCACTTTTTGTGATGAAACAAAACCTCATTTTATCTCACGAAACAAAACAACGTTTTTCAAACTTCATTTTCCAAAACGACGTTGCCTACACACCATCGTTTTTCCAAAATGCTCTAGCAAAGCGTGGTGACGTACACCACATTCGACCGCACTCTGTTCCATTGAAGCTCCGTCTCATAACTTGCCTTTGAGCATACGCGGCTTTAAAAACGTTGTTTTCAACATCGTTTTGCCCACACATCATCACTTTTTATGACACAAAAAACAAAGTTTTGAAAAACGACACAAAAAATTCAAGCATGTTCGAATATTTTTTTGGTAGTTTTTTTGAAGACATAAAACGACGTTTTGCCCACACACAGTCATTTTAAATGACGTTTTTTGAAAACGTCATTTTTTTTCATCACAAAAAATGATCGTGTGTACGCGGCATTAAGGCCAAAGTGTATTCTGCTACATTTCTTTGGTGAAAATAACCCAAATCAGTGTATATTATTTAGTCTGTAGGGAAGTTATAGAGTCCACAAACTATTATTTATATATATATATATATATATATATATATATATATGAAAATTTATCAATCCTGATGTACTGAAGGCTGATCTCATTTCTTAAAGACCCCAAAATGTCAGGACATTACAAATGCCCCAAAAATTACCCCTTTTTGGAAAGTAGACACCCCGATGTATTTAGTAAGAGGCATGGCAGGTTTTTGAAGCTATCATTTTTTTGTCATAAGTTTTTGGAAAATTAAGAAAATTGTTATTATTTTTTTACATACTGTCACCAGCACAGTGCGGCATCATCACATAATGGGTGTGGCGATGTTCAGGGACACTGACCGTATGAAGAGAAATAAAAATTATGCATTTTTTTTTGTTTTTTACACACTACACACTAGTAACATTGTACTACTCTGGAGAAGTGATGATTTTTTTATATTTTTTACACATTATTTTTACATATAGCAATGAATTTCATTGCTATATACAAGAATTTTACTGAATGAAATTAATTGTTTTGATAAGCTGCGATTGGCTAGAGCTAATCACATGGTACAGATGGGCTGTGATTAGCCCAGTCTGTACCATGTCATCACACTGACCAATCATGGATAAAGCCATCCATCCATTGTTTACAACTGTCATGTGACCTGCTGTAATTGGTTACAGCAGTCACAAGGTACCGGCAGTGGATCGGTACAGTAATCAATCATTGGCTGTGTCTGGTGGACGCATTGCATACTAGCACATTATGTGAAACGTACCTACAAATAAAGCCCTCCTTGTCACCGCTGTAGGCCACATTTTTCTTCACCCGTCCTTCTGGGTCCACAGACTCTGGCTGTGTGACTGGACGGAGACACGTGATGCTACTCCCGCACATGTGTGCAGGAGCCACCAGTCACGAGCCACCGGAACTGTCCTTCAGAGCGCATGCGCTGATGATGTCATCGGCTGCATATTCAGTAAATAATATCTCATAAAAGGTGCATGTTGGCTAGTGTTCTAGCAAAATACTAGATACAGAGCAAGGACTTGCGCTTTAGCACCGATATCCAGCTAATTACTAGTTACCCCACAAACGGTGATGGATGGCTCCCACAGACCAATGCAGAAAGATTGCTTCTTCCATACCAACCTGCATCCCAAGAAGAGTAGTTTGTCCCTGTTATGATCCTTGGAACACTAAAGTATTTCTCCTTTGATTCTATTACACAGGTGTGGGTCTTCCCCCCTGTCTTAAGGCTAACCCCCTCCAGATGGCTCCAGGGTCTGGAAGGAAAGCATTGTTCTGTGTTTGACCGTTTGTTTGTTTATGTACTTTAATTATCTCCTGGGACTTCTCTGTGTCATTACACATCTCAGTTCTCCAATTTAAGCTATCGGACCAATCCCTGCTGACCCTGTTTCAAGTCCTCATTTGCATGGCTGTCATAATGATCCTGCCAGAAACAGACTCCTCAGACTCCGCGCTTCCCACCGTGCGTGTGCACACCTCTGTTGGCGCCAGGTGGGCTATTTAAGCCGGCCTGTCACATACCGTCCCCACTGTCTGCTCTACAGCATTTGTGTACCTGAAATCTGATCTGTGACTGAACCTGTGAAAGACCCCGGCTTACCTGTGACTATTCCAGCCATCCGCCTGCACCTTATGCTTGGCCTGTTATGACTATTTTCCTGTCTGCATCTCTGTACCTCGCCGACTGCCTGATAACCGACCCGGCCTGTCTGACCATCCAGTCTGCTCCAGTCTGCTGAACGGTTCCTGTCTGTTCCTGGTTCCAGTCCAGTCTGCTCCAGTCTGCTGAACAATTCCTGTCTGTCTTGGTTCCAGTTCAAGCTGTTTCAGTCTGCAGAACTGAGCCTGTTTGTTCCTGGTTTCCGGTCCAGTGATCCAGTTCCTGTCTGCCTAACCTGTCATCTGCTTCAGCTCCTGTTTCCCAGTTCCTGAGGAGTTCCTTAACGTCCGGATTACCTCTACCTCTTTTGATCCTGCCAGGCACTCCTACCACTCCTCACTCCTGTTACTTTACCAGGGGCCGAGAGTAGGAGCCATAAGGGAGGCCTCCCTCTGCTATATCGGTCTCACCACCATCAGGTATGTGACAAGCCATGTGAGGACTAGAGTGTACTTTACAATTGACCAATAGGGAAGTGGTTATGTTGGCAGGGTGTTCAAACTGCTATGTATAAAAGTGTGTTGTGTGCATCCAATAAAGGGGGAGATTTCTGTTTGAACTTACATACAGCCTGCCTGGTGTTTGTTCTGAGCTATCACAACTGGATTCGAACGGCACATAGCTGTAGTTCGAATCCCGGAGCATCGGACGACCGAACCATCAGACATTGCGATCTGCAATCTAATTCAATAGCAGCAGAGGAGTATCGGGAGAGTGGAACTAAGCGCGAAGGGGCTCGTTACATCTCTCCAGGGACACAGCAATAAAAAACAGACAAAGGTTCTCACCCTTCCTATAATTTAAAAATAAAAAGTATAAAAATTCTCAAGCTACACTTTAACACAATGGCGGAAAGAACTTCTATAACGTTCAGTACCTTGTGTACCTTCATATGTACTTTTCAATGAAAGATGATTGCTGATTGTCTGCATCAGGTTACTGTCCTTTGCATATTGCTTTTTTATATATTATTAATTAGTCCAATGATGTCAACATGAAAGGATGTGTTGTTCAGGAAGTAGTTTAATCAAAGGACGAGCTGTCAAAAGTAAAATCTATTTGTTTCTTATACCATCCAAGCAGCGGATGATATCAATATGTCATCTTAAGTATTTCCCAGACAGTCCAGCCTTTCACAATCGTTAATTGAGCATTTAATTTCAAACTATATAATCTTGACTTGTTTCCTACCTGCGTCTGCCAAAATAAGAAAGAAAAAAAAATTGTGATTTGGAAAGTGTGCATTACATTAACGCTAATTAGGCCCATATTTCTTGGAATGTACATTCTGTATTATTAATGCAAGGTAGGTGGAAAGCAATTTATTAGGAAAGCATAAAGATGCTTGATTCTATTATTAAACCACCCATAGGATAAAAATACAGATTCAGATTTTTTTTTTCAGTATACTTCATTAGCAGTTATTACAAACTAGAGCTACTTGACTAATATGACTACTGAAGAAAGATAAGCAATTTATAAACTACTCCAGACAAGTTCAAAACAATTTTGTTTCCCTAAGAAAGAAAAGCATGTGAGATCAGTTTGGGACGCTTCCATCTGAGTTCCTTCAGAAGTCAATATGGCCTGCAATTAACCTCCTTTTGGCCTCCAGTTGACCTCTTTCCAAGCTACATCAAGCTATTTCAAGCTTCAAGTTGAGTTGCAATTCACTATATGGGGGGGGGGAAACATCCCTAATTGGAAAAAAAGCTCATGTTTACAGACTAGAGCTGCACAACTAATGTAACTGCTGAGCATTTTTATAAAGTATATGCTCAATGTTCAATCCAAGTTAATAATTATTTTTCTTCCCTAAGAAAGGGCAAATGTGGCATTCTTTCAGGTGACCCTAGCTGACATTTGAGATCAGTTTTGGACAATTTCATCAGAGTTCTTTCATAAGTCAAATTGACCTGAAATTAACCTCCCTTTGACGTGCAGTTGACCTATTAAAAAGCTATGTCAAGCTACTTCAATTTGAGCTGCTATTGACTTGTATGGGGGGGGGGGGGAGCATTCCTAACTTGAGCAAAAGCTCATAACTATTTTTCTTCCTTAAAAAAAGGCAAATTTGGCATGCTTTTTGGTGCCTTCAACTTGTGTTTTAGATCAGTTTGAGACACCTCCATCTGAGCTCCTTCAAAAGTCAATGTGACCTGCAATTAACCTCTTTTTGGCTTGTAGTTGAGCTATTCCCAATCTACGTCATGCTACTTTAAGTTTCAAGTTGAGTTGCTATTGACTTGTATGGGGCAAAAGCATTCCTAATTTGAACAACAGCTCATGTATACTGTGTACAGGACGCCAGGGTTGGGTCCTGGACGGGCGCTATGTTGCACCAATATTTGGAGTGTGGTCCCTTTAAAGCAATGGTATAGTGTTCAGGAGGTCACCCAAAGGGGGTGAGAAATTCCGGGCAATAAAAGTTGATCTGTCCTTGTTAGAGTGTCATTTGGGGCCTGGAATTTCGGAGGCTCTAAAGTGACGTTCGAGAGGGAACGAGCCTCCTCTCCTGACCACTGGCCGTCAAGCACACAGGGGTTTAAGAACTTCCAGAAAAACAGCTAAAAAGACAGGAAGTGCTGATAGAGGGAGTGGAGGAGTATGGGAGTGCACCTGTCTGAAGAAGCTGTGTACCTCTGAGAAAAAAATGTGTGTTACCGGCGCCAAGATGATATCAATATTCTTATTAAGTCTTGCTGCAATACAAAGTGCAACCTTGAAGGTTGGATTTAGATTTGTGTATTTGTGAAGTGAATTGCGCTAACTTATATTGTTATAAACATTTTACCACAACTGGTCCAGTGAACTTGTTACTCAAAAAAACAAAAAAGTATGTACATGTGTCTATGGTTGTTGGTTAATGTGCAAACAAACAATCAACAAATAATGTGCAATAAATACTAATACAGTGCCCTGTGCCAAACTATAACGTATGGATTTCTCAATCCATCAAAAAACTGTGAAATAAATCCCAATTTTTAAAATATACTGCTATTACAATCCACAGATTGAATGTGCTCCAAGAAAGCAAGAAAATATATATTATATACGAAAAAAATATATAAAAAGTAAAAAAATATATATATATATATGTGCTAAGAAAGTCCTTAATAGATATTTCTTGCAATGATGCCCAGCTGAGTTTCCACCTTCACCGCAAATAGTGTCTACACCATCACCGGATAAAATGGCCACTCACCTGATGGACCCAGAAATCTGCCTTTGGTTCATATGGATAACCACTCCCTCTCTCAGGTTTATCAGCAGTCACTCCCAATGCTTTGGCTGTAGTCTCGTTTTATATCCGCTCATGTAACATATAAAAGACTATCATGGTGTAGTAAATCAAATAATTTATTATGATTAAAACATATAGTTATTCCACTCACATATAAAAGTGCCTAGGAGCCGGCACTGAGCTAATCCAGCCGTAATGAGGAGTATGCAAATGTACGAGTGTGTCCTGGTCCGCACGTGTGATGCCTCACTTTGTCGCTTGCGTTCCCAGCCTCGTTATACTCAGGCTGGACATGACGAGCTGGCAATGGTCCCGCAGCCTCTATGCATTTCGCAACTTAATGCGTCATCAGGAAGCTGCCTCATTGTTGCCCGTCAGTCTTTTTATACCCCCACGTGCTACTTGTTATCCTATCATCTGCTTCATACAACAGGAAGCACCACATCCGCCATTTTGACTACTGGTAATTCCCTGACTACTGCAACTTCCGGCAGGAAGTCCAAACTCCATTTTACAGGAAGTGGACTAGCCACCATTTTTGTTACTGTCTATTATTCACTGCAGCTGGTGCAAACCTGCTGGCAGCATTTTATTTGTTTATTTATTTATTTATTCCATTTTACATAGTTCCCCCTCCCTCGCTTTAATTCCATTCATTTTTTATTCTCATTATACTTAGATGGCTGCACTCCCCATTCCTGGAAGTAATGCAACCTCTATTTTAACAACTGGTGGGTGTGTATTGCCCCAAGTGCAAACCTGCTGGCAACCCCCCTTTCTTGTTATGGAGACTTACCACAATCATTCTAATACATTAACCCCCTCAGTTATCCTTAAACGTGTACCGAGTTCCCCCTTTGTACAGCTGGATTACTCTCACAATTGCTTGTTAAAAGTATATTTAAAAACAATATTAAAAACATTGTAAAACATGCAAGTTTGGCCCTAAGGTATTCAAAATCTTTGCATAACTACTCCCTCTCTCAGGTGTGTCAGCAATCACTCCCAGTGCTTTGGCTGTAATCTCATTCACATGGACCCAGAAATCTATTAAAACATTGTCATAATGTCTCACCACACTCTTATTTATCCATAGCATTTTTTTGGTTCTTAAACCCTTGTTCTAAGTTCACTGCTGTGGTGTTATCAAAATTCTCAAAAAAGAGGTTCCCCCCAAATCCAGCCTGCAATTGGCCAAAAATGAAAAAAACCTCCATTCTCTGCTGCCCGTAAAAGTGTTCTACTTAAAAAAGTAAAAGGTGGATTTGCAAAAAAATGTGTGTTACCGGCGCCAAGATGATATCAATATTCTTATTAAGTCTTGCTGCAATACAAAGTGCAACCTTGAAGGTTGGATTTAGATTTGTGTATTTGTGAAGTGAATTGCGCTAACTTATATTGTTATAAACATTTTACCACAACTGGTCCAGTGAACTTGTTACTCAAAAAAACAAAAAAGTATGTACATGTGTCTATGGTTGTTGGTTAATGTGCAAACAAACAATCAACAAATAATGTGCAATAAATACTAATACAGTGCCCTGTGCCAAACTATAACGTATGGATTTCACAATCCATCAAAAAACTGTGAAATAAATCCCCAGGAGCTGGAACTGCCCTGATGGAAAGACGGGGTAGGGCCATGCAAATCCTGCTGGGTTGACAGGGAGTCTGGAAGGGTTAGTATTGGTGGAGGCTGCTAGATGAGGGCAGCTTCTTCCCAAGAAAACCTGGAAGGGCTCTCTTTCTGGCAGGGGTGGAGGGCTGCACTGGCCGGTCGGGGGGTTAGATTTGGAACGGAAAAGCCTATGGTGCATGTGCCCCTGGAGTGGCAGTCCAGGGGTGTCTGAGAATCACTGTGAGTGAGGGTCACTTTGATTTAACGACACCACGGTCACTGCACCAGCTACACGCTTTTTTAGCACCTGCCTCCTGGGCCGGGCCTTTTGGCCAGGACCAGAGGAATTTTTTATTCCTGGCCGGAGGGCCTGGTCATTGTTGAACACAATGACCACTTCTTTCACTCTCCTCTCCACTATGCCTTTCCCCCACTTTATTTAATTTATTTCCTATGTTTGTCACGTTTTTGTCTTTTTTTGTTTGTGCACGTTTTGTACACAGTGTGATTAGTAGGGTGCCGGTCCTCGGGCCAGCCCTGAACGTCTTGGGAGTGGGTGGACATGGCCTTCTGGCTTAGTTCGCCTGCTCTCATGGGGTCTCCCTTCGGGGGAGTCCCACCTAGTACTTGGAGTATTCTGTTTCGGCAGTCCCTCCAAGGAAGTTGGGTCCGTGTCGACTTCGGTTGCTCGGACCACAGTAACTCAGTCCCCGTCTGGAGCCTAACGCCCCGGGGGATCAGGGTTTGGGTCCCTTCTGCACAGGAGGACCACTTGACGTTGCACCCATCTGCACGTTTTTGTGAACACTCTTTATGTGTGTGCACATTTTTTCTGCACTGGGTGGAGTTTTTTGAGTGTGTTTCACACGCCATAGGCTTTTAAAAAAAAAAAAATGGGGAGTGCAGCCATCTAAGTATAATGAGAATAAAAAATGAATGGAATTAAAGCAAAGGAGGGGGAACTATGTAAAATGGAATAAATAAATAAATAAACAAATAAAATGCTGCCAGCAGGTTTGCACCAGCTGCAGTGAATAATAGACAGTAACAAAAATGGTGGCTAGTCCACTTCCTGTAAAATGGAGTTTGGACTTCCTGCCGGAAGTTGCAGTAGTCAGGGAATTACCAGTAGTCAAAATGGCGGATGTGGTGCTTCCTGTTGTATGAAGCAGATGATAGGATAACAAGTAGCACGTGGGGGTATAAAAATACTGACGGGCAACAATGAGGCAGCTTCCTGATGACGCATTAAGTTGCGAAATGCATAGAGGCTGCGGGACCATTGCCAGCTCGTCATGTCCAGCCTGAGTATAACGAGGCTGGGAACGCAAGCGACAAAGTGAGGCATCACACGTGCGGACCAGGACACACTCGTTCATTTGCATACTCCTCATTACGGCTGGATTAGCTCAGTGCCGGCTCCTAGGCACTTTTATATGTGAGTGGAATAACTATATGTTTTAATCATAATAAATGATTTGATTTACTACACCATGATAGTCTTTTATATGTTACATGAGCGGATATAAAACGAGACTACAGCCAAAGCATTGGGAGTGACTGCTGATAAACCTGAGAGAGGGAGTGGTTATCCATATGAACCAAAGGCAGATTTCTGGGTCCATCTGGTGAGTGGCCATTTTATCCGGTGACGGTGTAGACACTATTTGCGGTGAAGGTGGAAACTCAGCTGGGCATCATTGCAAGAAATATCTATTAAGGACTTTCTTAGCACATATATATATATATATATATTTACTTTTTATATATTTTTTTCGTATATAATATATATTTTCTTGCTTTCTTGGAGCACATTCAATCTGTGGATTGTAATAGCAGTATATTTTAAAAAATTGGGGATTTATTTCACAGTTTTTTGATGGATTGAGAAATCCATACGTTATAGTTTGGCACAGGGCACTGTATTAGTATTTATTGCACATTATTTGTTGATTGTTTGTGTACCTCTGAGAAGCTGATAAAGGGTCAGCAAGGACTGGAAGTTCTGGGGGTGAAGACCTGCCTTTTGCTTTAATTCATTGCTGTGCTGAAGAAAAACAGACATTTTTTGTCTATTCCCAAGTCACATCAAGTTACTTCAAGCTTCAAGTTGAGTTTTTATTGACTTGTAAGGAGGAAAACATTCCAAACTTAAGAAAATTATCATACATACAGGGTAGAGCAACGTGATTAATAGGGATGGGTGAAGGGTTCGGCCTGAGCACCGGTTTAGGCTGAACATTTGCCCGTTCGGCCCTTCGCTGAACACCAGAATTTGCAGGGTGTTCACCCCAACGAACACCCTGTAATGCACTGAAAGCTGCACAGTACATTCTGCGCCCTGATTGGGCAAAACTTTGCCCAATCAGGGCTCAGTTTATGCTGATTGTTAAGGAGTGGGGCTGGGATGATGGCCACGACATCCATAACAACCGATGAGTCATCAGCTCTCAATAGGTATCCCCACTGACAGATGAACAATTAAAAAAAATTGGTCTTTAAAAAAATTAAGAAAAAATGGTGTGGGTTCCCCCTAGTCCATACCAGGTACTTTGGGTCTGATATGGATTTGAACCCTACACCAATTTTGTTTTTAAAAATAGCTTGGATCCCCCAAAAACCATATCCGGGAATTCAGACTGGCAGGTCAAGAAGGAGGGGACAATTAAGCTCCCCCTGAACCATACCAAGTCACATGTCCTAAACATGCGGGGTGGGTGCTTTGGGGCAGAGTCCCCCCCCACTCCAAAGCACCTTGTCCCCATGTTGATGGGGACAAGGGCCTCTTCCTGACAACCCTGGGCTGTGGCTCTTCCATTCTTCCAGGTCTTTCAGACGTCAACATGGCCTGCAATTAAGCTATTGACTTTTATGAGGGAAACATTCCTAATTTGAACAAAAGCTCATGCATACAGGTCAGAGCTATTTGACTAATGTAACCACTGAAGACAAATAAGCAATTTATACAGTACACTCTTAATATTCCAAACAAGTTCATACCTATTTTTCTTCTTTAAGAAAGGGAAATGTGACATGCTTTCAGGTGACCCCAGCTTGTGTTTGAGATCAGTTTGGAACATTTCCATCTAAGTTCCTTTAGAAGTCAATGTGACCTGCAATTAACCTCCTTTTGCAGTTGACTTCTTCCTAAGCTACATCAAGCTGCTTCAGGTTGAGTTACTATTGCCTTTTTTTGGGGAAAGGCATTTCTAATGTGAACAAAGGCTCACGAATACAGGTTGTAAGGCAGGTACTTTTATACATTGAGCTGACCAGTTCCATGTGTCTGGATAGGGCAACATTTTCCCATGCATGTATGGCCAAATCTTTGAAAAGTTACAGTACCAAAGCGTATTTGATTTACTGGAAAGAGATAGGAATGGCTTTAACATAAATGCAATCCTCCCACAAAACATAATTTTTGTCTAGCGGCAGTGTGCGATTATTGTAGAAATTCAAATGAAACAGCACCACTCCAAGTTTTGTACATAGTTTTCAGGTTCTTCAATGCCCCATGTGCCAACTTCTAAAGAGCGTGTTCAACTCAGCACAAATAGCAAGGCAGAAAATGAATAGTGTTGCTCACGAATATTCGCATTGCGAATATTCGCTACGAATATTGCATATTCGAGTATTCGCGAATATCTCGAATATCGCGGCGAATATTCGCTATTTCGAATATTCGCATTTTTCAAATTTCGCAATAAATTTCGCAAAAAAATCGCAATCAATTTCGCAATCGCGAATTTCGCAATCGCGAAATTTTGCAATAGCAAAATTTCGCAATTTTTTTTTTTTATAAAATATAGCGAATATTCGTAAATATCGAATATTAGTGATATTTTATCCAAAAAAAAATATAGCAAAATTTCGCAATCATTTTCGCTTTCGCATATGCGAAATTTCGCATATGCGAAATTTCGCGATTTTTTTTTTTTTAATAAAATATCACAAATATTCGTAAATATCGAATAAATATCGCATTGGCGAAAATTCGCAATTTTTTTTTTTTATAAAATATCACGAATATTCGATATTAACGAATATTCGCGACCGCATATGTGAAATCTCGCTTTTTTTTTTTTTTTATAAAATATACCGAATATTCGTAAATATCGAATATTCGTGATATTTTATTAAAAAAAAAAAAAAACGCGAAATTTCGCATTAGCGAAAATTCGCATTGGCGAAAATTCGCAATTTATTATTTTTTTTTATTATTTTTTTTATAAAATATCACGAATATTCGATATTAACGAATATTCGCAAATATTCTTCGAAATATTCGCGAAATATCGCGAAATCGAATATGGCGTATTCCGCTCATCACTAAAAATGAAGCCACACCGTAGGGTTTATTCAATGTAGCAGGTTTTCAGACTCTGTAAGTCACACCCCTCTGATGCATTTCATGCCGATTGGGCTTGTTCATAGAGGTCTTTTTTGTAGAATGTGTGATTATGTTTGTAGATACTAATATCTAGAAATGGCTCACAGGGGTTAATAAATTAAACACAAATAGACTGTTCATTTTACAAGGGTAGTTGGTCTTTAAATGGGAATTTTCCCCAGAGCTTAGTAAATGACGTAAAGGTTTGCTGATTTCCATGATCCAAAGACGTTCAAGTACATTTTTTTTTTCCTTGCACACCATTGGGTATTCTTTGCAAAGTGAAATTTCACAGCATTCATTAAGCTCTGGGGAAAATTCCCATGCAAAGCGCAACTTCACTTGCATAATGAACAACCTATTAATTCATACACATATTTATGTATACACATTTGTGAATAAAGCAAGTCTCTTCCAACCTATTTTATTAGATAAATTAAAACAATGATCGTACTCACAAAATAAGTTATAGACAGCGCTTATTAGTCAATAGTTTCTCCAGCGGAAGGATTCCCTAGCCACACCCTCTAGGACAAGAGTAGCCGAGGGGGAGATGGGTTGGTTTGGCAAATTGGGGCTGGCCTATGCGCGGGCTCCTCCGCACATGCTCACTTGTATATATTTGAGGGCTTCTCCATGAGGGAGTACCTATGGACCACCAAGGCTCTGATGAAGGAGGTTTGCCTCTGAAACGTGTCAGCCATATCGCCGGCTTAATACCATCTGATTGGTGCTGCCATTGTGTTTGTTTGGTGATGCTGTGTACCAGTTTGATTGACTGATAAGCGCTGTCTATAACTGCTTTGCGTACAAATCCTTTTAAACGGTAATGCACGAGGTCGGTGCGCCCTCCTTTTTCTTTTCTCTTTTAGTTCTATGAATTCCTATGATTCTGAGGAGGGCTGCAAGATCTTAGACTTTGCCTTGAAACTGGATCACGTTGCCCTATAGCAGGAAACATCAGAGCGCAGGAGAATTTTTTGTATGCTCTTCCAACCTATTAACAGGTTGGAAGAGACTTGCTCCACTCACAGATGTGTATACATCATTTTGCGTATGATTTAGTGTGCTGAATTTTATTTACATATTTGGATAAAATTTTGGTGGAGTTTGCGCATCTACATTTTTTATTCTGTTATGTGTTTGTATTGTGGATTGCGGCTTTCTCATTTATTTTTTGATTTTTTTATTTTCAATTTATTTGTTTAACCAGTTAAGGACCCCCGCACGCCTATGTACGTCCACAACATGGCTCGTACAGGCACAAGGGCGTAAATTTCCGTCCTCGCCTTAGTGCGGTTCGGGGGTCCCATCGGGACCCCCTCTGCGGCGTGCGGCGGTCCCCCTGGCTCTGGGAGCGATCGCCGACGAGCGGGCGGATGTCCGTGTTTTCCGCCCCCCCCCGCGATCGCTCCCAGCCAATGGGAGCGCGCTCCCAGCCTGTCACTTCCTCCTCCTGTGTTTACACAGGAAGGAGGAAATGATGTAATCTCTCATCGCAGCGCTGTTTCCCAGCGCTGCTGATGAGAGAAGACATGCCAAGTAAGTGTGCACCAACACAACACTGACACACACTCACATAGGCATATTAACCCCTTGTGATCGCCCCCCCCCACCCCCCTGTCACAGTGTTACTGAATGTAGTGATTTAATCACTGCATTTAGTGTCAGTGTGACAGGCACTGTAAAAAACAGTTAGTGTTAGGTTCAGGATAGCCCCCCCACCCCCCCTAATAAAGTTTTAACCCCCTGATCACCGCCCTAGTTAACCCTTTCACTCCCTATTGCCAGCGTCACTAAGCGATCATTTTTCTGATCGCTGTATTAGTGTCGCTGTTCCCGCTAGGTAGCTATTTTTTTTATTACGATTTTTTTTTTTACTAAAGACATGTGGCTAAATAAATTTTGGCCTAAATGTTTTACTAAAATTTAGTTTATTTGGTTTTTTTTATAACAAATAGTAAAAAAATTGTGATTTTTTTCAAAATTGTCGCTCTATTTTAGTTTATAGCGCAAAAAATAAAAATCGCAGAGGCGATCAAATACCACCGAAAGAAAGCTCTATTTGTGGGAAGAAAAGGACGCAAATTTTGTTTGGGAGCCACGTCGCACGACCGCGCAATTGTCTGTTAAAGCGACGCAGCGCCGAATTGTAAAAACACCTTGGGTCATTTAGCAGCGTAAGTGTCCGGGTCTTAAGTGGTTAAACACATATTTTTCACTAAGCGCAGGGGTTTATGCATAAAATAATGAACAACCTATTTATCTTTAGAAAATCAACCCCTTTGAGTCTTTTCTAAAAACTCACTTAGCTTAGTAATGTTTTGCTAAAAGGAACGGTGTAACAAATACTGCCCATTAGTGCCACTAGTATCACTGCTGCATCTCAGCAGTACACTGGGTTAAACCCTTTGCAAACATACTGATTAAGGTTGCTATTTTTTCATGCACTTGTGTATTTTATTCATTTATTGATCTATCACCTGTATGTCCTAACTTGTCCAATAATGCATAAGGTATTGATGATTAGCAAATTAACTTAACAGTATGTTACAGAATCCCAAAATGATGCCTAAAATCCCTTAAAACTTATTGAAAGGGGGGCATTTTTAATAATAATGCAACATAACCGACACCTACTCAGACCAAAAGAAACCAATGGACTTGCTTCGACTGCAACAAGTCGCAAAGACTAAACATTGATAGCCAAGGAGTGTGATAGACAGAACAATAAGGCATAGCAGACAGGCCAAGTGAATTTCCTTGTAAAATAGAGTTGGACTTAGCCCAAATTTACTTTTTTTTAGCTTCGTATGGAGTGGGAATTAATAGATTCGTTGTTGGCTTATGAAACGTGGTGCTGTTGTTTGAGGTGTGAGTTTTTTAGAACATTCAGCACTCTATATTTGGCCCAAATAAATTCAATAGTATGTGTTATTCCAATGCAAATGCCAACATACAGGAAATTAGTTGAGTATATCAAGCAAATGGTAATGTTAGTGTCTTTTTTTGTAAAAATTAAAAAACCCAGTGGTGATTAAATACCCCCCCCCCCCACACAAAAAAAAAGCTCCATCTGTATCAAGTGCAGAGATCACAAAACGTTTCTATAACTTATTTATTAACTTACATAGGTTGTTAAAATTTCACATGTTGGTAGAGTAACTCTTCCTCTATAGTAACTCTCTTTCTTCTTCTTTTTCATTGCAGGTAAATAATGAATACCAAGCAGGAGCAAAGTGCCATCATTGAGTTCTTGATGAAGGAGGGATGCAGGTGGTCCAACATCCACAGAAGGCTACAAAATGTTTACAGAGATGACACTGTTGACAGGAGCAATGTCTTGTCATTGGTGACTCTTGTCAATGTGTCATCTCTGCAGTAACAGCTCGTCCATATGAGGTGTGGGGGCGCGGCCCCCCTAAATCATGCATCCGACTTTAATCTACATGCAGGGTGCCGGATGCATTGATTCCAATGTTTTTTTTTTTGACACATGATTAGAGCCCACCCTTCAAAAAGGGTGGGCTTGGGGCCAGGGGCGTCGGGAGGGGGTGGCTAGGGGGGCTGGAGCCCAGAATGTTACCCCGAAAAGCCCAGAGTCTAATGCAGGCAGGTCTGCATTGTCAGCCCCGAGTGAGCCGGTGAGCGCTGGGGCCGATCTGATCCCGAGTGCCGCCAAAATGTGGGCAAATGTGGCCCAGTATGGCCGAGTTCGGCCGAGTGCCATAGCAGGTCCCGCCTTCTGGAGCCTGCACAACACCTATGATGGACGTCCCACTGGTCCAATGCCGGGACTGCGGGACGTGTGACGTTCATCATAGGGGCTGCAGGCTCCACAAGGCGGGAATTAGAATGCGGCCGCCGTGCCACATCCGGCTTGGTGCTCAGGTGGCACTTCTCTCCTCCCCTCCTTGGCTCTCTTCTCTTCCTCAGCTCTCCTCCGGCTCCCCCCAGGCTCCTCAGCTCTCCACCCCCCAGGATCCTCGGCTCTCCCCCCCTCCAGGCTCCTCGGCTTACCTCTCCTTCTTGGATGATTGACTGAATGACTGACTGCCTGCAGTAACATCACGGCTGAGCTGAGGTAGGTCAGAGACAGTGTATGTAAATGTCAGTGTATGTAGGTCAGTGTAGGTAGGTCAGTGTAGGTAGGTTAGTGTATGTAGGTCAGTGTATGTTAGGTAGGTCAGTGTATGTAGGGTCAGTGTATGTAGGTCACTACCGTAAGTGTATGTAGGTCAGGTAGTTTGTAGGACAGGTAGGTCAGTGTATGTAGGTCACTACCGTCAGTGTATGTAGGTCACTACCATCAGTGTATGTCAGGTAGGTCAGTGTATGTAGGTCACTACCATCAGTGTATGTAGGTCAGGTAGGTCAGTGTATGTAGGTCACTACCATCAGTGTGTGTAGGTCAGGTAGGTCAGTGTATGTAGGTCACTACCGTCAGTGTATGTAGGTCAGGTAGATCACAGCCCAGCCAAAAAAAAGGCCCGCATCACATACACCATGCCCCTGCCTTGGACTTCGGGCTGAAGCCCCTGGTCTTTTTGCCACCTAGCAACGCCTCTGCTTGGGGCACAGAGTACTGCACCCTGAGCCCACCCACCTGTGTGACAATAGCGAATTGATATTCGCTTTTGTCTTCCTGATTCTCCTTTTCGGCCTCCTGAGACATGATTGGCCGAGAGGAGAAGCGACCACAATAGACCGCAGTAGAAGCTGCCAGGAAGCAGCCAGGAAGCAGACAGACGAGCGAGCGAGAAGGGAGGGTAGTGAGACATTCCCGGGGGGGGGGGGGTTTGTTTTGTTTACTGCCCACCCAAATGAAGCACCAGCCGCCACTGCATCTCTGTAAACATGTCGGACAGCCTGCATCCCTCCTTTGTCAAGAAAATTAAAAGAAAAAAAGGTTCTACTTTGCACAATTTAAAATATACTGTATATTATGATTTTTTTTATTTTCAAACGTCTATATTTAGCGATTGCAGATTAATTTATTAACAGTCCCACCATCCACACTACATTCTCTGGCAGCTCTCCCCCCCACCTTCAACATTATGTTCTTTGGAAGGTCTTCTCTCACTTTCTCTTTCCTACACCCCAACCATTTCATTTTTTTGATGACTTAAAAAATCCCATTTATGTTACTTGAATGTACAATTATATGTGGGGATATATAAACCTGAATGTAAGCCCCTGAAATGAAAAATGAACAAACCATATCCTTTGTGTACTTGTCTCAACGCAAAGCACCTAGTGTGAATCTTGTCTTCTCTTTTCTTTCTCTTCTATCTTCATGAGTCACTTCTGTCAATCTATGCCAACACCAAGCAATCCAGGGAGATTGCCCCCCCCCTCCCCCCCAGCATACAGCACCTGTGCATATTTCCTTATGGGACTTTGTAGAGGGTTTTTCTATTCCCTCCACCCAGATCTCTGATTACACTCAGCTATCTCTGCTTTATGCTGTGCAGTGTGTGATGTAAGATCCCCACCCCTGCCCTCAGGAAGCTTTTAAAAGCTGTATACATTCTGGACATTGAAGGGATATAGAGGAGAGATGACTTCAGATAAATAAGTACAACTTATGCAGGATGATTTGTTTCATCTCTGTGTATCACCTGAGCCTAGTCACTTCACTGGGTATATGTAAGGGTTTACAAAGGGGTTCCAAATGTTCCTCTTACATAAGTTTGGCCTTAGCACCAGGGAACTTGTGGTTACTCATTGGGTAATTGAATAAAAATCTCTGATTATCAGCGGCTTGTGTATCCCCTGAAGAAGCTTGCAAGGGCGAAACATGTTGGGATTTATCTATATTACACTGCGATAGTACAGGTCCATAAGAATTTGGGTAATTTTTGTATATGCGTTTATATGGATATAATCATTTTAACCACTTCAGCCCCGGACCATATTGCTGGTCAATGACCGGGCCACTTTTTGCGGTTCGGCACTGCGTCGCTTTAACTGACAATTGCGCGGTCGTGCGACGTGACTCCCAAACAAAATTGGTGTCTTTTTTTCCCAAAAGAGCATCTCTGTGGTTTATTTTTTGCACTATAAACAAAAATAGAGCGACAATTTCGGAAAAAAAATGAATATTTTTTACTATAATAAATATCCCCAAAAATATATAAAAACATATATTTTTTTCCTCAGTTTAGGCCGATACGTATTCTTCAACATATTTTTCATTAAAAAAACGCAATAAGTGTCTACAATATAGGGCATAGTTTTATGGCATTTTTATTATTTTTTTCTTTTTACAAGTAATGGCGGTGATCAGCGATTTTTATTGGTACTGCAACCTTATGGCGGACACTTTGGACACTTTTGACACATTTTTGGGGCCATTGGCATTTTTTCAGAGATCGGTGCTATAAAAATGCATTGATTACTATAAACATGCCACTAGCAGGGAAGGGGTTAACACTAGGGGGCGAGGAAGGAGTTAATTATGTTCCCTGTGTATGTTCTAACTGAAGGGGGGTGGGACTGACTTGGGGAAATGACAGATCGCTGTTCATACATTGTATGAACAGCGATCATATGAACAGCGATCAGTCATTTCTCCCCCTGACAGGACTGGGAGCTCTGTGTTTACACACAGAGCTCCCGGTTCTTGCTCTGTAACGAGCGATAGTGGGTGCCCGGCGGTGATCTCGCCCCCCGGGCACGCGCGTCAGGACCAGGAGCGAGCGGGGGGCGCCCCTCTGGTGTCACGCACACGCCCGCCTATTGGCTTCATAGCGAGATGACATATAGCTACGTGATCGCGCGCAGCCGAGCCGACCTGCAGCCGTATAACTATGGCGGCTGGTTGGCAAGTAGTTAATTACAGGTCAAAAAATGAGCATATTGTGATAAAGTTCATTATTTTCTGTAATGTACTGATAAACATTAGACTTTCATATATTTTAGATTCATTACACACAACTGAAGTAGTTTTTTCTTGTTTTAATATTGATGATTTTGGCATACAGCTCATGAAAACCCAAAATTTCGATCTCAAATAATTAGCATATTTCATCCGACCAATAAAAGAAAAGTGTTTTTAATAAAAAAAAGTCAACCTTCAAATAATTATGTTCAGTTATGCACTCAATACTTGGTCGGGAATCCTTTTGCAGAAATGACTGCTTCAATGCGGCGTGGCATGGAGGCAATCAGCCTGTGGCACTTCTGAGGTGTTATGGAGGCCCAGGATGCTTCAGTAGCGGCCTTAAGCTCATCCAGAGTGTTGGGTCTTGCGTCTCTCAACTTTCTCTTCCCAATATCCCACAGATTCTCTATGGGGTTCAGGTCAGGAGAGTTGGCAGGCCAATTGAGCACAGTAATACCATGGTCAGTTTTGGCACTGTGAGCAGGTGCCAGGTCGTGCTGAAAAATGAAATCTTCATCTCCATAAAGCTTTTCAGCAGATGGAAGCATGAAGTGCTCCAAAATCTCCTGATAGCTAGCTGCATTCACCATGCCCTTGATAAAACACAGTGGACCAACACCAGCAGCTGACATGGCACCCCAGACCATCACTGACTGTGGGTACTTGATACTGGACTTCAGGCATTTTGGCATTTCCCTCTCCCCAGTCTTCCTCCAGACTCTGGCACCTTGATTACCGGATGACATGCACAATTTGCTTTCATCCGAAAAAAGTACTTTGGACCACTGAGCAACAGTCCAGTGTTGCTTCTCTGTAGCCCAGGTCAGGCGCTTCTGCCGCTGTTTCTGCTTCAAAAGTGGCTTGACCTGGGGAATGCGGCACCTGCAGCCCATTTCCTGCACACGCCTGTACACGGTGGCTCTGGATGTTTCTACTCCAGACTGTCCACTGCTTCCGCAGGTCCCCCAAGGTCTGGAATCGGTCCTTCTCCACAATCTTCCTCAGGGTCCGGTCACCTCTTCTCGTTGTGCAGCATTTTCTGCCACACTTTTTCCTTCCCATAGACTTCCCACTGAGGTGCCTTGATACAGCACTCTGGGAACAGCCTATTCGTTCAGAAATTTCTTTCTGTGTCTTACCCTCTTGCTTGAGGGTGTCAATGATGGCCTTCTGGACAGCAGTCAGGTCGACAGTCTTACCCATGATTGCGGTTTGGAGTAATGAACCAGGCTGGGAGTTTTTAAAAGCCTCAGGAATCTTTTGCAGGTGTTTAGAGTTAATTAGTTGATTCAGATGATTAGGTTAAGAGCTTGTTTAGAGAACCTTTTCATGAGATGCTAATTTTTTGAGATAGGAATTTTGGGTTTTCATGAGCTGTATGCCAAAATCATCAATATTAAAACAATAAAAGGCTTGAACTACTTCAGTTGTGTGTAATGAATCTAAAATATATGAAAGTCTAATGTTTATCAGTACATTACAGAAAATAATGAACTTTATCACAATATGCACATTTTTTGAGAACGACCTGTAATTTTGGAATAAATATTGAAGTTTTAAGAAAATTTGGGCTAGATTCAGAAAGAAGATACGTCGGCGTATCTCGAGATACGCCACGTAACTTCTAAGATGCGCCGGCGTATCTTTTTTCTGTATTCAGAAAACAAGATACGCCGGAATTTAGCTAAGATACGAGCGGCGTAAGTCTCTTACGCCGTCGTATCTTAGTTGCATATTTACGCTGGCCGCTAGGTAATGCTTCTATCGATTTACGCGTTGAATATGCAAATTAGGTAGATACGCCGATTCAAAAACGTAGTTGCGCCCGGCGTATCTATTTGCGTCGTTTGCATAAGGCTTTTTCCGGCGTAAAGTTATCAGGCAATGTTAAGTATGGACGTCGGGGCAGCGTTGAATTTTCCGTCGTTTGCGTAAATCGTTCGGGAATGGGGCTGGGCGTAAGTTACGTTCATGTGGTTATCAATAAGTATTTCCGACGTGATTTTCGCGCATGCGCACTGGGATACGACACCAATTGTAAAGTTTGGGGGCTATAGCTCAGCAGGGATTCAGTGCTTAAACCGTTGTTTTGAAGAAAAAGGCTTTTATTCACAGAAAAGCAAAAATAAGGCTTTTTCAGCATGCCAGAAAACTATAACATAAAAGTCTGTTTGGCTCCAACGTCAACCAGAAGTCTGCTATTTTCAGCACAAAAACAGTGAAGGCAAATGCAAGACAAGTCTTCATCCCGTGCACTCCAAAAGTCCTCACTGTGCAGCTAGCAGACTCCCATCTTGTCCTCACAGGTGCACTCGCCAAAATCCCTCACCACCTCCAGCACCACTTCCTGCTTTAATGGGTGGTTCTCTGTGAGAGTTAACACCTTGTGCGCTGGCTCCCAAGGTTTAGGAGTGGAGGCTCCGTCCCACCCAAATAACACTTTGGAGCCTCCAAAATTCCAGGCCCCAAACTACTTTATTAAGATAGAGAAGACTGCGAGCCAGTCCTCTCTGAATTAGCACCTGCCTGGAACTTTTCACCCACTTTTGGGTAACCCCCTGAACCTTCTACCTCTATTTAAATGGACCATAGTCCAAATAGTGGTGCCGTATAGCACCCGTCCAGGACCCAACCCCGGTGTCCTGTACAACAAATAACTACCACATGACACAGACTGATAAACTGCGCCTTTAATAAAGAAAATGCACACAATTGTATATGTAGCAAGTAAAGAGAGAGAGGCAAGCTCAGAGGTTATGTAGAATACGCCCTCCCTAAAAAAAAAAAAAATTGTTGTTAAAACCAAGTATATTGGTTATTATATAAAATGTACCCGGAAGCCGCTGTAAAACTATGAATAAAACGCTTAGTACGGAAGGAAAATAAAAAAGGTCAGCATAATTTCATTAGCACAACTCGGCTCAATGTAATGTTAGAATTTTTTTTTAGGGTGAACCCCGCTTTAATGTCAATTATTTGCCTAGCTACAAATATGCAAACAATCTTAGTCATATATTATAGATGATAATATAAGCGTATCAAGTGATTCAGTGCATAAATGGTGCAAAACTGTGTGTTATTATTAATCATGTGAATTTATTCCATGTGAGAAATATGGAGGCTGCCACTGCCGAACACCTTCTAAAAAACACTAATTACCCTATTGTTATGCTGATTCTCTTTGGCTTCTCTACTGCCTTTGTTCCAGGTCCGTATTTCAAAAAGTATTACAGGCAGAATCAGAGAATCGGCATTATGGCCAGACAACCTGGGAGGTCATGAAAGTCCATGCGTTTCCTTCATGACAGTCTTCCTTAAAAAAGAAACTATTTTAAATCCCAAATCCAGCTACAACCTTTTTTTTTATTTTAATCGTATATTTATTAATGATTTTCAGTCATACAGAGGTATCAAAATGTTGTCAGTCACATAGATGATAAGAGGAACATAAGCAGAAATGTTACATTCAGATATCCAAATAAATTACTTGGAGACCAGGGGCGGATCTAGAGTCTAGTCTCGGGAGGGGCAATACCAGAAAATATTTTTTTTGGGGGCAATTTATCAAAGAAATTACTGGTGTTGGCGCTTTAATGGTCACGGCACCATTGTTGTTATGGTGTCAGGATAATTGAAGTGCATTTTTTATATTATTACATTGTAATATAAAATTAAATGGTTCAACTCACCATAATGCAGAATCAGTGGGAGCCCTGAGTGTGTTACTTGTCACGTCACCTGCCACCAGATGCAGCTTGTCACTTGCCACGTCACCTGCCACACGTTGCGGATTGTCAATTGCCACGTCACCTGTCACATGTTGCAGATTGTCACTTGCCACGTCACAAGATGCAGATTGTCACTTACCACCTCACATGCCACACCTTGCGGATTGTCACTCGCCACACGTTGCGGATTGTCAATTGCCACGTCACTTGCCACACATTGCAGATTGTCACTTGCCACGTCACCTGCCACAAGTTGCGGAATGCCACTTGCCACGTCACCAGATGCAGATTGTCACTTGCCACCTCAACTGCCACACCTTGCGGATTGTCACTTGCCACGTCACCTGCCACAAGTTGCGGAATGCCACTTGCCACATCACAAGATGCAGATTGTCACTTGCCACCTTACATGCCACACCTTGCGGATTGTCACTTGCCACACGTTGCGGATTGTCAATCTCCACGTCACCTGCCACAAGTTGCAGATTGTCACTTGCCACGTCACCTGCCACAACTTGCGGAATGCCACTTGCCACGTCACCAGATGCAGATTGTCACTTGCCAGGTCGCCTGCCACACCTTGTGGATTGACACTTGCCACACGTTGCGGATTATCAATTGCCATGTCACCTGCACACGTTGCAGATTGTCACTTGCCACGTCACCTGCCACAAGTTGCGGAATGCCACTTACCACGTCACAAGATGCATATTGTCACTTGCCACCTCACATGCCACACCTTGCGGATTGTCACTTGCCACACGTTGCGGATTGTCAATCTCCACGTCACCTGCCACAAGTTGCAGATTGTCACTTGCCACGTCACCTGCCACAAGTTGCGGAATGCCACTTGCCACGTCACCAGATGCAGATTGTCACTTGCCAGGTCGCCTGCCACACCTTGTGGATTGACACTTGCCACACGTTGCGGATTGTCAATTGCCATGTCACCTGCACACGTTGCAGATTGTCACTTGCCACGTCACCTGCCACAAGTTGCGGAATGCCACTTGCCACGTCACAAGATGCATATTGTCACTTGCCACCTTACATGCCACACCTTGCGGATTGTCACTTGCCACACGTTGCGGATTGTCAATCTCCACGTCACCTGCCACAAGTTGTAGATTGTCACTTGCCACGTCACCTGCTACAAGTTGCGGAATGCCACTTGCCACGTCACCAGATGCAGATTGTCACTTGCCAGGTCGCCTGCCACACCTTGTGGATTGACACTTGCCACACGTTGCGGATTGTCAATTGCCATGTCACCTGCACACGTTGCAGATTGTCACTTGCCACGTCACCTGCCACAAGTTGCGGAATGCCACTTGCCACGTCACAAGATGCATATTGTCACTTGCCACCTCACATGCCACACCTTGCGGATTGTCACTTGCCACACGTTGCGGATTGTCAATCTCCACGTCACCTGCCACAAGTTGCAGATTGTCACTTGCCACGTCACCTGCCACAAGTTGCGGAATGCCACTTGCCACGTCACCAGATGCAGATTGTCACTTGCCAGGTCGCCTGCCACACCTTGTGGATTGACACTTGCCACACGTTGCGGATTGTCAATTGCCATGTCACCTGCACACGTTGCAGATTGTCACTTGCCACGTCACCTGCCACAAGTTGCGGAATGCCACTTGCCACGTCACAAGATGCATATTGTCACTTGCCACCTTACATGCCACACCTTGCGGATTGTCACTTGCCACACGTTGCGGATTGTCAATCTCCACGTCACCTGCCACAAGTTGTAGATTGTCACTTGCCACGTCACCTGCCACAAGTTGCGGAATGCCACTTGCCACGTCACCAGATGCAGATTGTCACTTGCCAGGTCGCCTGCCACACCTTGTGGATTGACACTTGCCACACGTTGCGGATTGTCAATTGCCATGTCACCTGCACATGTTGCAGATTGTCACTTGCCACGTCACCTGCCACAAGTTGCGGAATGCCACTTGCCACGTCACAAGATGCATATTGTCACTTGCCACCTCACATGCCACACATTGCGGATTGTCACTTGCCACACGTTGCGGATTGTCAATTTCCACGTCACCTGCCACACGTTGCAGATTGTCACTAGCCACGTCACCTGCCACAAGTTGTGGAATTCCACGTCACCAGATGCGGATTGTCTCTTGCCACCTCACCTGCCACACTTTGCGGATTGTCACATGCTAAGGTGGTGTTTTGCTTGTCAGAGTCAGGCAGCAGAAAGATGAAGTTACTGCAGGGATGCAGGGCGGGCGCGGGGAGGTGAAAGATGATGTCATCTCTCTGCTCCCCCAGCTTGTTGATTGGCCAGCTGCCCGCTCACCCACAGAGTCGACCAGCTGACTACTCACTCTCTGACTCTCGCCGAGCCGCCCGCCCGCCCGCCCACATACCGAGGCACCCGGTAGCCTGCGATGTCACCCGCCTGCTCTGTCACTCGCCCGCAAATTCCGCAACTAGAAATTAGCTAATTTCTCGGGAGTGGCAATTGCCCTGTTGCGCATCGCATGTTCGTTGGGAACCCGGTGCTAAATCATTCGTAGACGACCTGATTCTGGGTCAGGGTTTCCGCCTCTGTTGGAGACATCCATCTAACAGGTCTAAATAGTCAGAGTATAACGTATTATCAAAGAACATTTCAATATATTGTTAACTGCCACCTGGCAGGCCTAAGTTCGTTCAGAGAAAAAAAAATATTTAAAGTAGTAAAAATAAACAGGGAACCAAAAGTATAAGGATAGGGGAGGGAACACCATGGATCGGTAGGTTATGAGATCAGACAGCTATGTATTATGAGAGAAATGGAACCTAGGAAATAACCATCATTCAGGGAGGGACCTTTCTGGACAATAGAGTCGTCCCAGACTTAAAAAAATTTGTTAAACCGTAACAGGGAGTCTTCAATGGATGCAGTCAGATGTTCTATCATATGAATGTCAGCTATATTAGATAGCAGCTGAGAGCTATTAGGAGGGAAGGGGGACAGCCAACAATAGGGATGAGCTTCGAGTTCGAGTAGAACTCATGTTCGATTGCCTGTTCGCCGAACAGCGAACTATTTGGGGTGTTTGCGGCAAGTTTGTGTGAACTTTAGAACCCTGTTAAAGTCTATGGGACTCGAATGTTTGAAATCCAAAGTGCGAATTTTAAAGGCTAACATGCAAGTTATTGTACTAAAAAGTGTTTGGGGACCTGGATCCTGCCCCAGGGGACATGTATCAATGCAAAAAAAAGTTTTAAAAACTGCAGTTTTTTTGGCAACAGTGATTTTAATAATTCCCTTAAATGAAACAATAAAAGTGAAATATTTCTTTAAATTTCGTACCTGGGGGGGGGGGGGGGTGTATAGTATGCCTGTAAAGTAGCGCTTGTTTCCCATGCTTAGAACTGTCCCTGTACAAAGTGTCATTTCTGAAGGAAAAAAAGTAATTTAAAATCTGCATTTTTTATTTATTTGGAGTGGAGTTCCCCTTAAAATCCATACCAGACCTGAAGGGTCTGGAATGAATATTTGGGGGAACCCCACATCATTTTTTTTTTATTTGACGCAGGGTTCCCCTTAATATCCATACCAGACCCTAAGGTGAGTGATTTTAAATGACTTTTTTCCTTCAGAAATTACATTTTGTGCAGGGACAGTTCTAAGCACAGGAAACAATCGCTACTTTACAGGCATACTATACACCCCCCTAGGTACAAAATTTAAAGGAATATTTAAATTTTATTGTTTCACTTTAAGCATTATTAAAATCACTGCTCCTGAAAAAACGGCAATTTTTTAAAACTTTTTTTGCATTGATACATGTCCCCTGGGGCAGGACCTAGGTCCCCAAACACTCCCCTGGGGCAGGACCTGGGTCCTCAAACACTTTTTAGGACAATAACTTGCATATTAGCCTTTAAAATTAGTACTTTTGATTTCAAACGTTCGAGTCCCATAGACTTTAACAGGGTTTTAAAGTTCACACACACTTTTGGTCTGTTCGCAGGTTCTGGTGCGAACCAAACCCAGGGGTGTTCGGCTCATCCCTAGCCAACAACATAGATATGTTCTGTTGGCTGCCAGGAGTATAAAAGCCATACATTTCTGTGCTGATTCCAAAATACCTCTGAGAGGGTGTCCCAACAGGTAGGGTAAAGGGTTTAAGGGTATATCCACATGTAGGAGGTCTTGTAAAACGGTTTGAACTAGGGCTGTTACTAATCAAGATTTTTGTGTTCGATTAATCGTTTATTTTTTTAATCGATTAATCGACTAAATTTCTATTAATTATAACACACATACAGATCCAACTACTTTTAGCTGATCTCCTTGCAGGCTGATTCCCAGTGCAGCTACCAACCACAAAAATGGATAGCAGGATACAAAAAACACACAAAGGCAGCGCTCGATGGGAATAGCATTAAAACGTTTATAGTCTTCAAGTAGGTAACCAAATAACTATTGCACTGGAGATAAAATCGATGTAGATACATAAACTGTAAAAATGGTGCGAGTAATACCAAACGGTACCAAAAGCAGCCATAAAAACATGTAGCTAAGTATGATACTGGTCAGGGGTCAAGTCCTGGGGAAAAAAGTGTGGGAACTCCCACCCAAGATCCACTCCCCCACCAAAATGATACACTCATATGCATGATTACTAAACCGCATGTTTTTTTTTTTCGATCCACTGTACCTTAGTAATCCTTTATGTTACTGGCCGCTTCCTGTATATGGATTCATATACAGCAAGTTCTTCCTAAATCCCGCGATAACTCGCGGCAGACCTCCGCAATGTCACCTGGGAACAATGACAAAAGCTCCCAGGAGATGTTGCGGCATCGAGGAAGTGACAGAATACCCGCACACTACCCAATGAATCCATATACAGGAAGCGGCCAGTAAGATAAAGGATTACTAAGGTTCGCCTGCCCCTGACAGTGACTCGAGCTGGGCATCGCCGCTTAGTGAAGGATTGGCTCGGGCGGCTCGGCTGCTCTCGGCTGCTCTAGTCCTGCAAAGGGAACTGAGTTTCTGCTGTGAAAAAAGTGCAGGAACTCCGTTTCCACGCGTTCCCGCAGAACTTGAGCCCTGATACTGGTATAAAAATGTGTACAACGATGCCACTGCTGAATCCAGATGAGGGGAGGTTAACATCAGTCCGTCGGCATGTAGATGTCCCATGAAGGGAACTATTACAACTCCCAGTGGATGGCTGTAGAATTCCAGGTTAATAGAGGGAAGTGATAGAGGGAAGTGTAACAGCCCTTGTGTGTGGCAGAAAGTAAGGTCCCGCCGGCATGTAGATATAAAGGCACAGCAAAGGAGCCCTTCAGATGGACATGGCAAGCACAGCCGACGTCCATGACGTCACCGGATCTCCAACGGAACTCCCTGAAGGCCCAGAAGCCAGCGGAGAGGTGAGTACCAAGAAAAAGAATTTTAATCGATCAAAAAGATTTTGATTGATCAAAAAAATTAAAGATTAATCGATTAATTAAAAGTTAATTTGCACAGCCCTAGTTTGAACATAAGTCCAGAAGGGTATACTGAGGAGACATTCCCCAAAAATATGGTAAAGGGAGCCTATCTTCTTGACACATCTCCAGCACATTCGGGACGCCTCTGGGTTCCTGGCATGTAAGATATCAGGAGTCCTGTACCGGAACATTATGATTTTGTAGGCTGTCTCCTTCTGCGTCACACAGCGAGCTACCGTAGAGTAACATTCCCAAATTGTACCCCAATCTGACAGGGAGATGGGGTAAATAAAAAACAGTGTTCCCCAATGTAGATTAATCATCAATCACGACGCCTGCAGCACTGCATTTCTTTGGAAGAAAGAAATTGTCAAAAACTGTCTCTTTGTATTTATACATTTTTTACACTTTTTTTTGGTGAATAGGTACCCATACAAATTCACATAGGTAAGGGCAGTGATCTGTGATTCCCCTGGTTAAAGAGGGCTTCCTGAATCTAATAAGCCTCCTGCCCACATACCCCCACAACCACAGCCCCAAGGTTGACAACATGGGCAGAGCTCCCCTGCCCCAAAGCACCCACGGCATGTTGAGGGCATGTGGCCTGGTGTGGTCCAGGAAGGGGGGCGCTCGCTCCTCCCCCCATTTCCTGGCGTGCCAGGCTGCATGCTCGGAAAAGGGTATAGTATGGATTTTGGTAGGGACCTACACCATTTTTTTATATTCTGGCAGGGGCTGCCCTTAAAATCCAAACCAGACCACACATTTTTTTTTTACAATTTTTACTGCAAATGTTTTTGTTTTTTTATTATTCAGCTCTCAGCGGGGAAGCCCATTGACAGCCGATGACTCATCGGTTGTTAACTTAAAAGTTGAAGCTCAGCTTACCTATTCCCCCCCCTCCCCCCCGCGGTGACACATTTGGCACCTTTTGGGGGGGGGAGCAGGTACCTGTTTTTGACAGGTACCTGTCCCCACTACAGAGAAATATAGCCACGATGAGATCACTCAGAAGTTCGCCCTCTCCTCATTCACCCGTCACCGGGCTAGTCAGAAAGCGCAACCTCTTTGCACTTGCGTAGTAGGGACCAGGCTATGAAGCAGTATGGCTTCACTGCTTGTTTTCCTTACAGGCAATGGTGGCAGCAGCACCCGAGAGCTGATGAAAACATTGGCTGGGGTGCCGACATCGCTTCCAGGACAGGTAAGTGTCCTAATATTAAAAGTCAGCAGCTCCATTATTTGAAGCTGATGACTTAATTTTTTGCTGGGGTGGGCGGAAGTACTTTTTTAACCACTTAAGGACCCCTTTACACCGATATACGTCGGCAGAATGGCACGGCTGGGCACAATCACGTACCTGTACGTGTCTATTTAAGCCCAGCCGCTGGCACGCGATTGCAACCCGGTCGGATGCTCCGTGACCGCGCCTGCGGATCCCGTGGACCCGATTGCTGCCGGTGTCCCGCGATCGGTCACCGGAGCTGAAGAAGAGGGAGAGGTGTGTGTAAACACACCTTCCCCGTTCTTCACAGTGACAGTGTCATTGATCGTCTGTTCCCTGATATAAATGGAAAGACGATCAATGACATCACACGTCCAGCCCCGCCCCCCTACAGTTAGAAACACATATGAGGTCACATTTAACCCCTTCAGCGCTCCCTAGTGGTTATCTCCCAAACTGCAATTGTAATTTTCACAGTAAACAATGCATTTTTATAGCACTTTTTGCTGTGAAAATGACAATGGTCCCAAAAATGTGTCAAAATTGGCCGATGTGTCCGCCATAATGCCGCAGTCATGAAAAAAACGATGATCGCCGCCATTAGTAGAAAAAAAAATATTAATAAACATGCAATACAACTATCCCCTATTTTATAAACTCTATACATTTTGTGCAAACCAATCGATAAACGCTTATTGCGATTTTTTTTACCAAAAATATGTAGAAGAATACGTATCAGCCTAAACTGAAGAAAAGAAAAATGATATACATTTTTGGGGGATATTTATTATAGCAAACAGTAAAAAATATTGCACTTTTTTCAAAATTGTCGCTCTATTTTTGTTTGTAGCGCAAAAACGAAAAACTGCAGAGGTGATCAAATACCACCAAAAGAAAGCTCTATTTGTGGGGAAAAAAGGACGCCAATTTTGTTTGGGAGCCACGTCGCACAACTGTGCAATTGTCACTTAAAGCGTCGCAGTGCCGAATCGCAAAAAGGGGCCAGGTCCTTAACCTACATAATGGTCTGGGTCTTAAGTGGTTAAGCATGCCGCTTCCCGACCCAGCTCCTTAATAACCAGCTTTTACTGGGCCCACATTGGGCAAAGCTTGTCCGATCAAGGTGCACAATGCACTGAACAGCTTGAACTTCTAACATAAACACAAAAAAAGCAAAAATATATATAACAAAGGAGTTATATATGATGAAAGAACGGCTTAATCTATTATTACGAGTCAAGTGAAATGCATATAACTGTAAAATTCATTCAGAAAGGTAGAGAGAATGTTCAGGAACAGATCCTATCGAGTGGGTTTATATTTATACACACATATGCACACTTGTATTTATGTGTGAAAATGTGTATGTCATTGCACTTTGTGAAGCTAGGCTAGCTGTCAGCTGTTAGTGTAATTCAAACCATCTAAAGTCTATTAAAACAGCGATTGTGTTGGCAAGACTTAAACTGCTCAAGTACTCTTCACTGATTTCGAATCATTTGTACTCCACGTCCAATGTTTTCAACAGTGTCTCAAGTGCCGCTCAGAAGGCCCTAATAACATGGTGTCCCCTGCTTCACCCCATCTAGACCCACTCTGCACTATTTCTGTAATACAATGGCTATTATAATATTCCTACAATGACTGATTGTAATATTGGCGGTTGCGAAACAGCTGTTAAAAATCTGAATTATGTTTTCCACAGTTGCATGGTTCACTGATATTATATATATGACACAAAAAATACCATATGGTTTTGGTGAGCCTCTGAATTGTTTGTAGCATATAACATTACAGCCATATTCTGTTTCTTTTATATATATATATATATATATATATATATATATATAATATATATATATATATGTATGTAGCACTTACCCCCGAAGGAGCTGCTGCTAATTGATTGGGCCTGTACTCTGCGTTAACAACCCCCCAATGATTTGGTCTCGCTCCCCTTGACACAGCTGTGGTGCAGCGCTGATATGAAACTTTCACTAAACGGAACAATCCCACCATAACAATGTGTATATAGTGTACCTTTACCGTTATCTGGGCATCCGTTGTTCCACCTGTTAGAATAATCAACAAGCTTCACACCAATTGTGATCAACCAGGATGTAAGTTTACTGGAACTGGTATAAAGACAGTATTTATAATAACTGTATCAACGTACAAACTTACTATAATAGTGCAATGAGTGTACACAAATTATTAACACTGAAAGGTCCCTTGAGCCTCTACTGCGGCGCGTCTCCAAGTGGGACTAGTGCTCAGAGTGACAATGCCTTGACACTGACCACGTTCCCACTTCCAGTACGGCCACACCAAACATACCAATGCAAAGATATCAACACAGCACAATACAATTTCTCAAGAGCTTCCCCTGAGGTATAAGGCAGCCTTTTGTCTTACTGCATCCAAAGCACAAACCCTCCCTGTGAAGAAGTGTAGTCTCTGGTCTTCTTTCTTCAGCTAGCTATTATACTGCAGTGTTTGTAATCCAATGGTTTAACAAGTAATGAAGTAACATAACTGAAGAGTTAATACAGTTCCTGCTGTAAAACACATGACTGGTGTACTACTAGTGTTTGCTAGATAACCAACCACCCACCTCTTAACCACCTACATTAAACACTCGACACCTTCTGGATTAAATGGCCAACAAAGGCCCCTTTATTAAATCCAAAAGGTAAATATAAAATTAACTTTTAAACAACCATTTTAAAATATATATAACCGTATAAACTTTTTAACATTTACCAACATTCTTTTTGAATAAATTAACCCAAACAACAACCACTGTAGACACAACACTGTAGACACAACACTGTAGACACAAAGGTTCCTGAGAGAAAGGGAAATAAAAAGTGCAAGGCAATGGGCTGTCCTCCAACAGAAAGTGTCCGGGCCTCTAGCCGTACGTCATAAGCTCAAGAGACCATAGCTTCCTCCTTCATTTACTCTTCAGCCCGATTGCCAGTAGCCCCCACCTAACCGGATAGGGAAGGTGCCCATCCCATGACAGGCCCCAACTCCTACCAACCATCTCAGGTATATCGATCTTATATCTCTATACCACCCCCACCCAATTCTCAGGAGCCCCAAAACCAATGCCACAGACGCATACGGTGACACCTCACACGTGTGCGGACCGCCACAGCCCTAAGGCCCGTTGCAACCCGTCCTGGAGCCCCAGGACCCACAAGTCAATGCCCCCAGGGGTCAAGTGCACCCCGTCACCCCTGAGGAAAAGGGGGGGGAACTCCCTTTTTTGGCTCGCAATGGCGAACCACCAACCCCCCGTGATGGGCGACAAACTTAGAGACGGCCTTATTGGCCTTAATCCTGGCCCAATTAACCCTGTCTACAGGCCGAGCGCCTCTCCAGGCCAACCTCCGCACCATTTCGGACCAGACCACCAACGTGTCGAGGAATGCGCTCCTGAGGTGCATAAAGTCCCACTTGATGACCCAAATCAGATCTTGGGAAGCTCTAACGCACAGGTCATTGCCCCCGAAATGCAGCAATAGCACTTCCGGGACCCTGACCAGCCTAGCATAATGCTGAACTTCCGGCACCACCCTGGACCAAAGCATACCAGGGATGCCGATCCAACGGACAGTAGCCTACTCCCGCGAAAAACCCAACTGCCTGCCCTCACTCCTGACCAATGAACATAGGAGTGATCCAAGATCCAGACCAAGCACACCGAGCATGAAAAGAACAGGGAACACCAGAACAGAGAATCAACACTGAACAGACAACCACCACCCAGCACACCACCCCCCGACAAAGAATTGACCAACAAAATCACGAACACTGACGAACAGGAAAAGAAAGTAACGTTGACCTCCCACCCCCTCACAAAAGCTGCGGACGCACATACAACCTGAACCGGCGGGGCTCCCAGCGACCGATCCGCTGCAGGACCTCATCTCACAAGCCCCACCGCGGGCCTTCTGTCGCTGCCCCGATCCGAAAAGAATGAGAGGAATACTCCGCTGAACAGAAACCACCTGCCACCAAACTACGTTTGAAAAACTGCCCCAAATTGGTACCTGGTCAACGGAAGCCCATCCGCATGAACCAGGAACGGGCCCACCCCTGGTGGGCGCAAACCCAACCATTTGCAAACAACTTCCACCGGACAAACCCCGAGCCCCGGCACCTTACCCTGGACCACCTTGGTGCCCTTGCCCACTTGATCATTTTGTGACCTGCGAATAAGCAACGTAACCGAGTCAGCGAGGACACGCACATCGGACACATGCAATCCACCCGGTACCTTTTTAGAAGGGCTAACCAGTTGACCAACCCTCAAAGCCCCGAAAAAAGCCAACACAAACGCCGCCCGAAACAAACTAGCCTCAAAAGGTGAAGAACACACCACCTGCAAAACACCAACAAACGACTCCAACATGTGAAGAGAAACCGGCCTCCTAGAATGCGGACGCACGCAACCTTTCCGGTAACCCCGCAAAGCCTTGCAGACCACAAACGACTTGGTCACATCCTCGACACCATTCAACTGAAACAGGAATGCCAAGCCCGACATCTTTGTGTTCAAGGAGGAAACTGACACCCCCCCCTCACAACACTTACCCAAAAAATACAACAGTACATGTAACCGGTCCTCAGCCGAGAACCCCACCCCAAGCTCACTCACCAAACTCTGCCATTCCTGCCACACCCGTTCATATGATCTCCAGGTGGAGTCAGCTACTGACCTCCGGACCAACTCCATCACCGCCCCCACACGAGGCCCCACAAGCCACTGGGGCACGGAACCCCCACCCGATCCGCCTCCGGAGCCAACTGCCGGAACCTGTCCCACCGCAAACGAGAGAGTGCATCAGCCACCTCATTGTTGACCCCGGGGACATGCACAGCACAAATAACGATATTCAAAGCCAAGCATTTTAAAACCAAAGCCCGTAGCAAACGAACCACTGGCATCGACGAAGCCGAAAATGAAGAAATAGCCTGAACCACACCCAAATTGTCGCAGTGAAAACGCATCAAATCATCTAGTGCCACACTAAGGCCAAACCCGACAGGTCCCGAACCACCCATTCCCAAAAAAGAACTGAACATCTCAACATATGGGCACGAGATGGCGCAGCCCATGGGCAAAACACAGGTCCACAAAATACTGACCCTCCCAACAACATCCCAACAACCGCACACTGTCTGGATGCACCGGCAAGAGCCGAAAGGCCGACTCAATGGCGGTCTTGGCCAACCAGGCCCCCTGCCCAAACGTTGAACCCACCGCACCGCCTCAATAAAAGATGCATAGCACACTGTACACAATGCCGGATCAATGGCCTCGTTCACCAAGCCCCCTTTCGGGTAGGATAGGTGGTGGATGAATCAAAACTGATTCGGCTCCCGTTTAGGAACCACCCCAGCGGTGACACCATCAAGTCTCCCGTGGGCGGGGCCTCAAATGGCCCCGCCATCATGCCCAAACCCACCTCCTTCTGGAGCCTAACAGTCACCACCTCCGGGCGAGTCAACGCAGACTTAAGGTTAGCCGCCATGGAAGGTATAACACCCAAATGCTCGGAATCGGGAAACCATCCCTAAAGCCCAACGACAACGCCGGCGCAGCTACCCTATTCGGGTAACTACTTAGGCACGGCACCATTTTGTCCACCCTCACCGACGTCCTCCCTTTTGCCAGCGTCACCAAACCTCTTTCCCCTCTTAAAACACCAAAAACAGAAACCCCTGCGTTTTTCGGCCGGCAGCAAGGAAGCCCGAGCACCCCTGGCCCCCTCCCGAAAGGGCTGCGGCACAACCCTGGCCTGAGTCATTAGTCTCATCCACAGGGCGATATCTTTTTGGTTCCACTGTATCTCCGGACGAACAGTTTTTTTTTCCTGTCGAAACTGCTCATCATAGCGCAGAATGTAACAAAATAAACCCGTGCACTGGTCCAGCTGCTTTTTCCCAGTCACGCTAGCTAGAATGTAAAACGCATGCTCCCAATTCGCAAAGGTACGAGGAATCAGGCGATAACGCCGCTTCTCTTCCTCCTCCTTCTTGCTCTCGTCTGGCATCACTTTATCTAAATTAAACTTCGAGGGGGAGCAGCGAAATTATTTCCACATACTCCCCCTTCCAAATCCGCTCCTTCACCTCAACCCTCAAATGAGCCCCCAGAGGCGCATCATAACACAGATAAACCTCGCACCGAGCCGAGTCCGCCAACCTTACCCCGTCCGCCATTAAACCTGACACCATGTCCGTCAATGCCCCACCTGGAGTAGCCCCAGCAGGAGAAACACCCTCAGCGGGACCGTCTACCGGTGGCGCTGGCAGAGGTGGCAACACCCCCGTGCCAACCCGGGACGCGGACACCGTCCCCACACCCGCTAACTGAACAGTCCCCACCCCCCCCCACAGAACTGCCTAGGGCCTGAACCAACACACACAGCACTGGGATTAGCCAGCCGACCCGGGGCGGAACCAACCACGCAGCCGAAGGAGGTACTGCGACAGCCGGAGCGGGCCCAACGGGCCCCAATCAACCAGGGGCCTGCAACCATTTAATAAGGATGACAGCAGCTTCTGCAGCAACAGCGCACGCGCATCAGGGACCCCCCCCCACCGGCAGAGACACCCCACCCAACTGAAGTACACCAGAACCCAACGCCCCCCCCCCGGCAAAGAACCCCCAGCAGTGACAGCAGAAAGAAGTGTAAGGGAAGGAGGGGGAGAAGAAACAGCTGCAGAAGACACAACAGACAGTGATATAAAGGACGACTTACCCTGCTGCCCAGTGGAAACTGTCCGACTGGCCGTTGCTCCAGCTCCCAGCTGACGCCCCGACGGGCCCGCTACTTCCTCTAGACCATCCGAGTCCGTGTCCGACAGTTCACCCTCCGACGTTGATCCCCTTGCACCGCAAGAGACGCAGAGCCCGCCGACAAGGCCACCGATCCACTGCCCAATTAGAAGCCAGAAGCCCTGCGATCAGGCCGCACCACGTCTAACGATCTCCCCCGCAGAGCCCCCCTGCGATCCAGCAGCAGCCGCTCCCGAATCGCTGTCGTCACAACGCCTTGGACCTCCGCTTCCACTTGGATAGCTGCAGCCGCTCTGGTTGATGGGCTCCCAGCCGCACACCCCGATCTCCCCCGCCGTGAAGCGACACGCGGGGGCGGGAGTACCCGCCTACGCCACCGCTCCAGAAGTCCCCCGAGATGCCCTGCCAGGCGACGGGGATGACACCCGCCGACCCGCTTTTTCTTGCTGCCTGGCCTTCATGCCAGCCTCACACGAAGCCGCAGCCGTCTGCCGTTTTTTGCCCCCCCGGGGAGGGGGGGGGTGCATGTGGGCTACTCCCCCGCTGACCGACACCCGATGAAACCCCCAGGGCTGTACCACAGTCGGCGACCTTGAACGCCTGGCCCAGCGCAGCGAGGGGGGGGGCAGGGGGGTTTTCTCAGAACGTACCTTCACCCGGGCCCGCCAGTAGCAATCCAGCCGCTCCTCATGCCATTGAGCCCCATTTAGTCTGGCTGCAGCAGGAGCCACTCCAGCATGCCCTCCAGCTGATCCATAGCTGAGGTAACAATACAGGAAAAACAGCCTGTTTGTTACCACAACTGCAGATGACTCCCGAATGACTGGCCCCGCCCCCTCCTCCTTTTATGTGACCCTCCTCATGTGCCTAAGCCCCGCCCCCCGGCCGGACTTTTTACCAGCCATTTCCTCTTCCTGTGTGCGCTCCACACAGTGTTCCCCCAGTCATGTGGCCCCTGCGCCTGGGTTCCCCTTACTTCGGGGCTGTCTCTTGCAGATGCCTTCGGTGTAGGTATACCTTAACTGTCAGTCAGCCCTCAATGAAGCATAGGCTTTTAGGCCTGATTAAACTCAGTCTATTTGAATGAGACCTCCCTGTAGGACTACAGGTCCCAGCAACTTTGTGAAATGAGTCTAAGTGTGTTAAGGGTGTTAAAGAACTTCTGGGCGACAGCCCTCTCACCACACCAGGCCTGGAAAGTTGTGAACCTCCGCTCCAGTCATCTCAATCCTGCTGCCAGTCAGCACTGCCACGCTGCCCCGCTCCTCAAGCAAGCTGGACATCCACTTGGCTCCGTCAAGGGTCCTGGATCCTCAGACCCGATCACACTGCTTCTCCAGCACACTGTGGTAAGGCAGAGTCAATGGATGTTGTTCTGCTCTGCATGATGTAGGCCCTCTTCTGAACACTCCTTCACAGATCCTTGCAGGCAGGCCATGCGCCCAGAAAGAGGCAGAAAATGGCTCTACTCTGCCTTTTATATCCACCCAGCATGCAGTTCAGCCACCTAGTGTTCATGGGTAAGTGAGTCTTTTCACAAGATAAACATTTTTCTGCTCTGCATATGTAAGTTAAAACATCTCGCTCACATTGGTATTTGGCTCCCTCTAGTGGTATGCCATCTTTAGCATTATATGGCAAAAATACCAGTGCTACATATATATATATATATATATATTTATATATATATATAATCAATTTCCCTAATTTTCAAAGTATACTGTATGCAAGGATGGTACCAAAAGTGGGAGTACCTTTTTTATTAACTTATATAGGGTGTTTAAATTTCACATGTTGTTAGAGTGACTCTTCCTCTATAGTAACTCTCCTGCTTCTTCTTTTTGATTGCAGGTAAACAATGGATTCCAAGTAGTACCAATGTGTCATCATTGAGTTCTTAAAGAAAAAGGAGTACAGCTGTCTATAATCCATCTGCCCTCGGCCTATCCATTATAATGCATGTGCTTCCACTGTGGAGGCTCTCAAAATTTAGAGTTAGGACTCAGTGGCAGCCCGTAATGCAGGGCGCAGGGGCACCGCCGCCCATATCCATGCATCCGGCCCCATAATCCACATGATGGACACCGGATGCAATCGTGACCGGGAAGACTACCCTGCAGTAGAGCGATCTAAAAGCAAGGCTTGAACAGCTCGTGGAGCGCAGCGTGGAAGGGATGACGTTGATGGCAGGGGGGGGGGGGGCGGTCTATGCGGGCAGCTTTACCCCGGATGCCTGCATACTTAGATGTGACTCTTTTAACTACTTCCCACCCTGCGGCCGACTATATACGCCCACAAGGTGGCTCTGATCTGCCGGGAGGCTGTCTATATACGGCCTCGGGCCGCACACCCGCCGCGTCACACAGGTGCCGAAGCTCGTGCCTGGCGGCCGCAGGTCCGCCAGACACCCGCGATTGGCAATCACAGAGCAGGGACGTGGCGCTCTGTGTGTAAACTCTGTGCTCCACATCCTGTCAGGGAGAGAGGAGACCGATGCTGTGTCCCTTGTACATAGGGTAGGGTCTGGTCAGTTTCATTTAATATCTGCATTAAGTATTTTGTGCTAGTTTGAGGATGCTCTTTACCTCACTCTATCTGGATTGTTGTCACCGCAACGATCGCGGTCCATACGTCATTGTGGTGCGACGTTTTTACTGCGGTGACGTCATGACGCATGACGTCGTTCACGGGCATGCTCCCACGATTTTGACGGGCTATATATACATTGTGCAGACGCCATTGACTCAGATGTCACGGCACCTGCCGTGGAAAAGGACGAGATCTTGATTATAGGTAACATTATAGGTAACGTTAGGTTTTTCTACTCTGTTGGAGTGGCCATTAATTTAATTAGACCTACCACTTTGGGGCTTACTCTTCTACACCAGAGATTATCTATACACATATATATGTTTATTTCACAGATCATTGCGATAGTGAAGATAAGTGATTGCCTCCTGCTAGTCCTGCTAGAGGACTACTGTGGACTACTGTGGAAGTTTTTTGCCCCTCTGTTTCTATTGGCATTCCATTTGAATCTCCTTTTATTGTAGGTTTTGAGATATTTTTCTCTTTTTTCGTCCTGTTACCTTCTAATATAAAATGCTGTTAGTTACCACACACCATAGTGACCCTTCCATTTATATATATAAAAAAACGTTCTTTTCCTATTTTTCTGCCCTCTTTTTTCCCCTTTTTTTTCCGTTTAGGGAACGACCCTTGTTTGGAGGTTATCCACTTATGTCCTTTCCGTGAGCCACACGATTATGAGACTACGTCTCTTTGTACAACCTTTTGTTGGCGTGCATGTCTTTTTCTGAGATAGAGGATGCCCTTCAAACCCAGCTTTGTTGTAAGTGATGTTTTTTGTGTCAATATTTTAATTGGATGTATATATATTTTTTCTTTTCTTTTGAACGTAACAAGTGCAATAACAGGAACTGTAAATAATAATTAAACTTTTTTGTAATATGTGTATATTTTTTCACTAGACATGTAAATTTCTGACCCTAAGGCCACGTACACACGATCAGTCCATCCGATGAGAACGGTCCGAAGGACCATTGTCATCGGTTAACCGATGAAGCTGACTGATGGTCTGATGTGCCTACACACCATTGGTTAAAAAAACGATCGTGTCAGAACGCGGTGACGTAAAACACAACGACATGCTGAAAAAAACGAAGTTCAATGCTTCCAAGCATGCGTCGACTTGATTCTGAGCATTCGTGGATTTCTCTTTTTTTTGACCGAAGGATAACTGACTGATGGGGCCCACACATGATCGGTTTGGACCGATGAAACGGACCTTCAGTCCGTTTTCATCGGTTTTGACTGATCGTGTGTAAGTGGCCTAAGAAGTCTGTAATACCACTTGAAGGATCACAGATACAGAAACGGCTGTCGGGTTGGACTGAGAGTGGTCTTATGTTGTCTAATACTGTATATAAGCTGGATTTGTATACCACTTACATGTGGTTTTTATATTTCTTACATGACACTATTGTTTTTTTTTTGTATACTCAATAAATTGACACTTATTTTTCTATACTCCTTTGGGGGAATTTTCCAACTTTCTAATCGATTTGGGGTGTTGGCAACTCTTGCAAGGTCACATTCTTGTGATGTTACATTTATTTTATTTTTCTATACTCTATCTGTTTGTGTCACTTTAAAAGTCCCACCCTTGAGGGGGTTCTTTTGTTTTTCTTGTACATAGGGACAACCATCAGTCAACTCCCCCAGTCAGTCCCCCTCCCCCCACAGTAAGAATCACTCCCTAGGGAACATATTTAACGCCTTGATGCCCACTAGTGATAACCCCTTCCCTGCCAGTCACATTTATACAGTAACCAGTGCATTTTTATAGCACTGTTCGCTGTATAAATGTGAATGGTCCCAAAAATGTGTCAAAAGTGTCCGATGTGTCCACCGTAATATCGCAGTCGTGACAAAAATCGCAGATCACCACCATTACTAGTAAAAAAAAAGTAATAATTCTATCCCCTATTTTGTAGGAGTTATAACGTTTGCGCAAACCAATCACTATACGCTTATTGTGATTTTTTTAATTTTTTTAACCAAAAATATGTAGAAGAATACGTATCGAACTAAACTGAAATAAAATAAAAAATAAATTAAAATGGGATCTTCATTATAGCAAAAACTAAAAAATATTGTGTTTTCTTTCAAAATTGTCGTTCTATTTTTGTTTATAGCGCCAAAAAAAAAACGCAGAGGTAATCAAATACCACCAAAAGAAAGCTCTATTTGTGGGGAAAAAAGGATGTCATTTTTGTTTGGGATCCACGTCGCAGGAACGCCCAATTCAAAGCGTGACACTGCCGAAAGCTGAAATTTCCCTAAGCAGGAAGGGGGTATATGTGCCCAGTAAGCAAGTGGTTAATCATCAACCATGTGGCCTTTATGCAGCTACAAATTATCTTTGGATTTGGTATCGTTGACTAACAGGTGTCAGGTATCTGAACCTGAACTGAAAAATTCTACAACATCATACTTATGGACAGTCTGAGAGCCTTTTGGAGGACTTTTCATTTTTATTAGTGGGAATGCTTAATGGCATTCCCAGTATTGATATTCGTTTTTTATTATTCTTAGTCCATAAGTTTTTTGGCTCTGCCTAACGTCTGCATACTTTCAACGATTGAGACCATTCAACTTTTAAAATGTTCATCTCTTTTAGCTAATGATGGGACTTCTTCAAGTATTTTTGTACTTTTCATACTTTTTAAAATATTACGCTTTTAGACACTTTTTTAACATTGAATTCAATGAGAGCATCCTTTTTACCCCTTAAAATCTTATCTGCTACTAAAAGTTTCAGCTCCTTTATACTTTCACCTACAGACACCAAACAAACTTTAAAACGTTCACAAAATATTCAGCTATCCGGCTATGACTTTTCAGTTTGATATCTTTGACAGTTTTTGTGAAAAAGCAGTTTACGTTTAGTGATTTTTTCAGAACATTTTATCAATTACACAGTGTTTCTATGGGTCTGGGTTAGAGTGGAGAATGACATCATTAGAGCAGAGAGCATTAAAAAAAAAATTATCTTTAAAAAAGGGGGAACAAATTGCTCTCACGCCCACAAGATCTACTTGTCATACACAATTTATATATCAAATCGTAGGTATTTTTGTCTGGTTTCAGGAAATGTGGTCAGTTTTGTGATACGCATTTTACTTTTAGTTGCTGGAGCTTCTAAATGACAAGAGTTACACATTTTCTCCCATTGACTGTCATGTTAAAAATTCTATAAAATTTCCCAGCAAAACGCACAAAGATCCCTTTTTTCTAAACCGCTGAGATGCTCACATTTTTAAGTTTATTAACATAAATGTCATACCGATACGTTCACAAAGGCCGTGTGTTTCCAACGGTGAAGTCGCTGTTTCAATAGCATGTACAGTTGTGGATTTATTAAGGTTTGTTTGAAGGGTTCCCTAGGCATTAGGTGTGTAGATTAAAGGGGTTTGTAAAGGTATTTTTTCCCCTAAATAGCTTCCTTTACCTGTGCAGGGGGGAGGGGGTGACTCTATATATTGCAGATAGAGAAAGGAGCTGTGTGTTATTAGGCATCCTGCTCGACCCCCCCCCCCCTCCCTCAAGAGGCTTTCTTCACACCAGGGAGAAAGCCTTGCATTACGGTGTGTAGTTACAGACAGAAGAACAGGAAGTGAGGATTTCTCAGAAGAAATAAGGACATTTAAAAGCAAAATGGAAGGATGAGGTAAGTGAAAGAAGACTGCACTAAGGTAAAGAAAGCTATTTAGGGAAAATATTTTTACCTTTACAATGCCTAATGATCAAAGATAGGCTTTATAAGTACTGAAGAAACACTGCTTGTATGTCCTAAAGATAGTATAGTGGTTATGGTGAATGGCATTGGTGCGGGCTTAGCAATTCAGCTATTCAGCATTCCCACGCATTTTCCTCAGGAAATGCATTTTCTAGTTTTATATCCCTTTTATGACACATTTATTTGGACACTCTCATGTGTATTCTTTATTTGTTACACAGTGATTTGGGGTATTGATTTCATTCTGAATAGAAGGGGATGCACACTTATGCTGCATACAGATGATCGGAAATTCCGACAACAAAACCGTGGATTTTTTTCAGACGGAATGTTGGCCTAAACTTGTCTTGCATACACATGGATGCACAAATGTTGTCTGAAATTCCGAACGGCAATAATGCGGTGACATGCAAGACGTACCACGGCACTATTAAAAGGAAGGTTAATACCAGTCGTGTTAGTAAAAGTTTAGTGAGAGACAATTCGCGCTTTTCAGCCTTGTGCTTTTCAGTCTGTTACAGTGTGGCGAATGTACTATCTCCATTAGGAATGCTAGTTTAACCAGACCGAGTGTTCCCATCTTGTACTTGATTCAGAGCATGCGTGGAATTTTGTGCGTCGGAATTGTCCACAAGAACAGATTTTGTTGTCGGAAAATTTGAGAACCAGCTCTCAAATTTTTGTTTTTGGAAATTCCGACAGCAAATGTCCGATGGAGCCTACACACTGTCGGAATTTCTGACAACAAGCTCCCATCAAACATTTGTTGTCGGAAATTCCGACCTTACACGGCATAACTGTTCAATTACATACCGACAGTTACCTATCTTGTATTGAGATATCTGTCATACCTCCTATCTTATTAAGATGGAAATGAGGGACACCTACTAGCTAAAGTATGTAGGCATAGGACACTCCCCATGCCATGCCCCTTTAAGGATAATAGACCCCCCAAAAAAAAGATAATTAAAACCCACAAGTGCTTTTTTTTTTTGTTTTTTTTTTGTTTTTACCACTACTATTCCTTTATATTGACTTTAGAAAATTACAGATGCAGCAATTTATAAATTGGATGAAATGTTTAGCACTGGGAAACACTTTTTAAAAGATAAATAGTGCATTTTGTATACAACTATAAAGATCAGACCAAAATGAGGGACACATGAGGAGGAAAGAGGGACAGAGGGACATTGCTTTAAATCAGGGACAGTCTCTCAAAATCAGGGACAGTTGGGAGCTATGTACAGTGCCTTGCAAAAGTATTCACCCCCTTGGCTTTTTACCCATTTTGTTACATTACAGCCATTAGTTCAATGTTTTTTTTTTATCTGAATTATATGTGATGGATCAGAACACAATAGTCTAAGTAAAATTAGAAAAATATATACATAAGACTATTTTTCAGAAATAAAAAAATGATAATTGGTATGTGCGTATGTATTCACCCCCCCCCCCCCTTTTTGTTATGAAGCCCATAAAAAGCTCTGGTGCTTACCTTCAGAAGTCACATAATTAGTGAAATGATGTCCACCTGTGTGCAATTTAAGTGTCACATAATCTGTCAGAGAGGCAGCACAGAGACCTAAGGTAACCCTGGAGGAGCTGCAGAGTTCCACAGCAGAGACTGGAGTATCTGTACATAGGATGACAATAAGCCGTACGCTCTATAGAGTTGGGCTTTATGGCAGAGTGGCCATAGAAAAACAAACAAGAAAAAATAAAAAGGCACCTTTTTAGTTTGCGAAAAAGGCATGTGGGAGACTCCCAAAATGTATGGAGGAAGGTGCTCTAGTCTGATGACACTAAAATGTAACGTTTTGGCCATCAAAGAAAACGCTATGTCTGGCGCAAACCCAACACATCACCCAAAGAACACCATCAGCAGCCTGGACTGGTAAACTGGTCAGAGTTGAGAGAAAGATGGATGGTGCTAAATACAAGTATATTCTTGACCAAAACCTGTACCACTCTGTGTGTGATTTGAGGCTAGGATGGAGGTCACCTTCAACAGGACAATGACCCCAAACACACTGCTAAAGTAACACTTGAGTGGATTAAGGGGAAACATATAAATGTGTTGGAATGGCCTAATTAAAGCCCAGACCTCAATCCAATAGAAAATCTGTGGTCAGATTTGCTGTTTACAAGCGCAAACCATCCAACTTGAAGGATCTGGAGCAGTTTTGCAAGGAGGAATGGACAAAAAATCCCAGTGGTAAGATGTGGGAAGCTCATAGAGACTTATCCAAAGCGACTTGGAGCTACAAAAGGTGGCTCTACAAAGTATTGACTTCAGGGGGGTGAATAATTATGCACATTGTCTTTTTCTGTTATTTTGTCCTAATTGTTGTTTGCTTCACAATAAAAAAAAAAACATCTCCAAAGCTGTGGGCATGGTCTGTAAATGTATGTAATTATGCAAATCCAAAAACAATCCATGTTAATTCCAGGTTGTGAGGCAACATAACACGAGAAATGCCAAGGAGGGTGAATACTTTTGCAAGGCACTGTATCTGTGAGTGCAGCTCTTGCCACACATTAGAATGTTAGTCTCTGTCATTGGGAAAAATACCCTTCTGCTTCAACATTCTGCTTGCAAAAGAAACCATTAGAGATGTATATATAAAGCAATGCTCCAAAGAACAGCCATTCATAGCATGTAATGTTATTTCTCCATTCTGGAAAGTGTATTGACATGAAACCGGTCAGGATTTGTTTGTTGTGCTATGGTTCTTTAAATGGAGAAATAAAATTACATTTTAGGAATTTGTAAGCAGGATATGAAAGCTGGAGTGTGTATTGTGACTTGCTGGTTTGGATTATTTTGGGCATAGCAGCTGTTATTCTTCCGTCCAGAAGTGCGCAGTACTGGCAGGTAAAAGAAGCTGCTGATTACTAGATTCTGGTACACTTATCCTCTTTGTTGTTACTTCCTCTCAGTTGTCTCAGCTTTTTTATGTATTTCTTATTCCACTTCCACATGAGGACATTTGGGAAATATTCTCTAGAGATCAGCCCACAATCCAATCCTTTAAACTTAAGAAACCTGTCTTGAGCAAAGTTGCTCATTTAAAGTTCACACTACTCTACCCAGAAGTGATATTTTAGCTGTAGGTGGTGTTAGCCCTCTGCATTGCTGTTCCGGTTCCGTTTGCCGTGTGAGTTATCTGCTCTCGTTACTTTTCACACAAAGTAAAATAAGATATCAGTGTTGTTCAATAAACCTACATCATAATGGATTTCTATTGTTCAATCCCAAGTCAATTGTTTCACACTCCAACAGCTCACGGTTATGTTTCCAAATGGGAAAAACACCTAAATGGCACCAGGACCAAAGAGGACTGGTAGCAGATCTGGTCCAGAGCTGACCTACTGTTTAATTATCACTTCTACCAAATCAGTATTTAAAGTGATTTTAAAGTGCTGGGTTTATTCTTGTTGAAAAATAACAAGCATGTTATATTTACCTGCTCTGTTGCAGTGGTTTTGCCAGAGCAGCCCCAATCCTCCTCTTCTCTAGACCCTCACTGGCGCTCCTGGCCCCTCCCTCCTGCCGAGTGCCCCTACAGCATGCAGTTTGCTATGGGGGCACCTGAGCTGAGCTGCTGCTCTGTGTGTCCATTCAGTCATGGAGGCGAGGCACGGCTCGGCCCTGCCCTCTCTCTCTCCTCATTGACTCACTGACTTTGATTGACAGCAGCAGGAGCCAATCAAGCCTGCTGCTGTTCTCAGCTAATGAGGAGTGAGAATACCGGACAGCTAAGGCTCTTGTGCAATATTGCTGGATTGATTTGAGTGTATTGCCTAACTTTTATGACCAGGTTTTCTGGTGGTATTGTTGTTTTTTTTGTATGTTTCTTTCTGTTTGTTGGTTTGTCTTAAACCTAATAAAAATATCTTTAAAAAAAATAAAATAATATTGCTGGATCGAGATGGAGCTCACATAAATATTAGGGGGGCTGCAGCACACAGGTCTTTTTTTATCTTAATGCATGGGGGAATGGGGGTGTCTATAGTATGCCTGTAAAATGGTGAATTTTCCCGTGTTTAGAACAGTCCCGCAGTAAAATTACATTTCTAAAATATATATATATTTTTTAAACTGATCACGTCTGTAATGAATTGTCGGGTCTCGGTAATATAGATAAAACTCATTGAAAAAAAAGGCATGGGTCCCCCCCCAGTCCATTACCAGGCCCTTTGGGTCTGGCATGAATATTAAGGGGAACTCTGAACCAAAATGAAAAAAAAAATTGTGTGGGGGTCCCCCCAAAATCCATACCAGGCCCATTAGGACTGGTATGAATATTAAGGGGAACCCTGCGCCAATTCAAAAAAATTGCATAGGGGTCCCCTAAAATCCATACCAGACCCTTATCCGAGCACGCAACCTTGCAGGCTGCAGGAAAAGAGGGAGGACGAGAAAGCACCCCCCTCTTGAACTATACCAGGCCACATGCCCTTAAGGCTGCGTACACACGATCAGACATGTCCGATGAAACAGGTCCGACGGACTGTTTTCATCGGACATGTCTGAAGTGGTCTTTGGGTCTGATGTGCGTACACACCATCGGACCAAAATCCCCTCGGACCAGAACGCGGTGACGTAGAACACACCAACGTGCTGAAAAAAGGAAGTTCAATGCTTCCAAGCATGCGTCAAATCAATTTGACGCATGCGCAGGATTTTGGTCCGATGGTTGGGCATACTAACCAACGGACAGGACAGGTTTCCAGCGGACAAGTTTCTAAGCATGTTTAGAAACTTTTGTCTTCTGGAAAACTGTCTGATAGGCCGTACACACGATCGAACATGTTCTCTGAAACTGGTCTGCGGACCAGTTTCAGCGAACATGTTCGATTGTGTGTACGTGGCCTAACATGAATAGGGTGCTTTGGGGTCTGACCCCAAAGCACCTTGTCCCCATGTTGATGGGGGCAAGGGTCTCATCCCCACAACCCTTGCGCGGTGGTTGTGGGGGTCTGCGGGGAGAGCTTATCGGAATCTGGAACCCCCAGATCCCGCCCCCCCCAATGTGAATTGGTAACGGGTACATTGTACCCTCACCATTTCACAAAAAAAGTGTCAACATTTAAAAAAAAAAGTCAAGAGACAGCTTGGGACAAGTCCTTTATTGAAAGAAGAAGATGTCCAGCGATGTAAATCCATGCGGATTTACATCGATGTGGGGACGAGTCAGGATCACCTCTGGGGGACCCCAGAAGAGGAACATCGGGCCACTCTATGCAAAACCCTTGCACAGAGGAGGTAAGTATAACATGTCAGTTATTTTAAACCTTTACAACCCCTTGAAGGTCTGAAATAATTTGTACAACATGTAAACACAAAAATCTCTCCGCTACTCACATGGTTAATATACCTGTCTTCTGTTCTCTAATACAGGACCCTCTCTCCTATTGTGCCTCACCTGCCAGCTGCCCATAGCCAATGAGGGGAAGCAGGGAATGCATACTCCCCCCATTACACACTGCCATTGTGGAGGGAAGGGGGGTGGTGGGAGGACGATTGGGCGCCTGAGTAACCAAAAATGTTTGCACCAGCCCCGTTGTCAGTAGAAGCACGCAGAGAGAGATTGTGACTTTTGCAGTGATTATGCCTCTGGAGGTCTTAAAGCATCAGACATCCCCGCACCAATCTGGGGAAAGGATCCAAATTTCTGTGGAAGCAATAAGTACTTCCTACACTTCACCACTCTGCGGAGCTGCTTGTTGGTGATCTTTAAGTCAGGTCAGAGCAAATGATCACATGGACATTCTTAACTACCTGAGTAGGTTTTCTTCTAGGACGACACTTCTGTTGTTCGGTACAGAAATTATGAGACTGCGGCCTAAGCAAACACATCACACAGATCATGAGACCACTGAAAAACAGGAAATAAAGGCATTGGTTGTAATAAAGCTCATCCAACAGCAGGCCTTCTCCCAAGTAATAAGCGTTAACAAAAATATACTTTTCCAAGTCTGAGCCCCCTCTTATGTTTTTCCTCACATTATCCATCTTTGCAAATTTTGGTCAGAGGACAATTTGTGTTGGTAGAATACAGAAGCAGTCATTGCTCAGTCAGGAAGTTAAATACCCAGCCATTCTTCTAAAGGACAATCACATTGCCTAATTGATCCTCTCACACCATTACAGTAAGCTCTGCCTCCAGGGTGAAACCAAACTTTAACCACATGCCGACCAGCGCACGACAATATACGTCGACACAATAGCTCGGCTGGGCATATGGGCGTACAGGTACATCCCCTTTAAATTGAAATTGTGGGCACACGCCCATGCTCCGTGAGTCCAAACGCGGGTCCCCCGGACTCGATGTCTGCGGGGATACCCGCGATCGCCCCACGGAGTAGAATAACGGGGAAATGCCTAAGTAAACAAGCATTTCCCCATTCTTCCTAATGTCAGGACACTGATCACAGCTTCCTGTAATCGGGAGCTGTGATCACTGTCGTGTCACACGTATGATATTACCCAATTTCTTGCATCTACGTTTTGGCTACGGCAGTAACCTCGTAAAGGAGGAGAGACTAGTAACAGGGTCCCTAGGTTCATTGAGCAGCACTTTAGTAGGGGTATGTTCAATTGTTGTTGGTTTATATATCATGTCACACGTAGCCCAGGCCCCCTACAGTTAGAACACATCCCTAGGACACACTTAATCCCTTCAGCGCCCCCTACTGATTAACCTCTTCACTGCCAGTGTCATTTTTACAGTAATCAGTGCATTTTTATAGCACTGATCACTGTTTCAATGACAATGGTCCCAAAATGGCATCAAAAGTGTTCACCATAATGTTGCAGTTACAATAAAAATCGCTGATCGCTGCCATTACTTGTAAACAAATATATTAATAAAAATGCCATAAAACTATCCCCTATTTTGGAGACACTATGGCCCAGATTCACAGAGCAATTACGCCTGTCTAACTGGTGTTAGACAGGAGTAATTTCAAATTTCGCGCGCCGTATCACTAGTTTGAATCCTCAAACCATGATACGGCGGCTTCGGGCTTCGATCCGAGAGGCTTACGTCTTCGTAAGCCTTCGGATCTACGCTGCGATATTTTTGCGGCCGCTGGGAGGAGTCTGCGTTGTTTTCAGCGTCGGGATATGCAAATGACTTTTTACGGCGATCCACGAAGATACGAGTGGTCTTCGCAATCGCTTACGTCATTTTTTTGCTACGTACTGTTAGACCAGCTATTTGCTGGTCTAACGGTGCGTAGTCCATGTTAAGTATGGCCGTCGTTCCCGCGTCAAATTTAATTTTTTTTTTTTTTTTTACGTAACTCGTTCGGGAATAGGAATGTCCGTAAACGACGCTACTCAAACAACGAATGACGTAACGACGTGATTTCGCGCAATGCACGGCGGGAAATTTCTGAACGGAGCATGCGCAGTTCGATCGCCGCGGGAACGCGCCTATTTTAAATGCTTCACGCCCCCTACTCGCGTACATGGCTTGCGCCGGGAGAAATACACTACGCCGCCGTAGTTTACTGGACAAAATCTACCGGGATTCCACGTAGAGCCAGGTAAAATACGGCGGCATAGTGTATTTCTGATACTCTACGCGAATCTAATTGTATGTGAATCTGGGCCTATAACCAATCAATAAACGCTTATTGCGATTTTTTTTTACCAAAAATATGTAGAAGAATGCGTATTGGCCTCATGGGGAGAAAGAAATCTATACCCACAGGTTGGCTAGAGCACTGTGCTTGGCTGGCATTGAGGAATATGGGACCCCAAATGGTTGTCTGTTCCAGAGCTGAGGCAAGGAACCCCACCCCATTAATGTGTATCTATCTTACAGCAGCTTTGCCTATAGTGTACCAATGCCTGCTAATAGGAAATACCTTGTATTACATTTTATCAACTATCTCTAATGTGCTGCCAAGCTGGCAAATATGTATCCATTGGCCCAGATTCAGAGAGAATTGGATTCTCGTAGCGTATCAGAATGTAAAGTACCTGTAAAAGGTAGTGTCCGAAGTGGAACAGGTATGCTGGAGATCCAGGCAAAGCGTCGTCAGGCAGATACGGTTGGCAACGGATCAGGCAAATAGTTCACAATCGGATTCCGGAGAAGGGTCAGGCAGGCAAAGGTCATACACGATCTGGCGGTAAAGTACAAAATCAGCAGGCTGTAGAATAGTCGGGATATCAGGCAGGAGTTCAATACAATGAAGATCACTGAAGACAAAACACCCAGGAAGTAATCCAAATAAACGGGCGCTGAGTGATGACCTCACTTCCTATTTAAAGGCTGTCCAGAATGAGAATTGTCCACAGCTGGCAGCAGGTGGAGCTAGTGAGTCCGAGGTGTGTGTTGAACACAATAAGGATATTCCCAAGGCCTAGATCTCTTCTGTGGCACATCAGGTAAGGCTATGGTTTAAGACCAGGAAGACCCAGGTTCGAATACACCCCGGGACATGACACAGAAATACACTACGCCACCGTTTTTTACCTGGCTCTACGTGGAATCCAGGTAGATTTTGTCCAGTAAACGACGGCGGCGTAGTGTATTTCTCCCGTCGCAATCCATCTAGACGAGTAGGGGGCGTGAAGGATTTAAAATAGGCGCGTTCCCGCGGCGATCGAACTGCGCATGCTCCGTTCGCAAATTTCCCACCGTGCATTGCGCGAAGTTACGTCATTCGTTGTTTGAGTAGCGTCGTTTACGGACATTTCTATTCCCGAACGAGTTACGCAAAAAAAATAAAAAATTAAATTCGACGCGGGAACGACGGCCATACTTAACATGGGCTACGCACCGTTAGACCAGCAAAAAGCTGGTCTAACAGTACGTAAAAAAACCCAGACGTAAGCGATTGCGAAGACCGCTCGTATCTTCGTGGATCGCCGTAAAAACACATTTGCATATCCCGACGCATGAAAACGACGCAAACTCCTCCCAGCGGCCGCAAAAATATCGCAGCGTAGATCCGAAGGCTTACGAAGACGTAAGCCTCTCGGATCGAAGCCCGAAGCCGCCGTATCATGGTTTGAGGATTCAAACTAGTGATACGGCGCACAAAATTTGAAATTACTCCTGTCTAACATTAGTTAGACAGGCGTAATTGCTTTATGAATCTGGGCCATTATGTTTATGCCGTGTGTGCATGTGTATGTTGTATATATATATATACAGTATGAAAATAATTTTTTGCCTGTTTTATACTATTGTTACAAATAAATAATGTTTACTCACCACTCTACCTCCACAAGTCAATTGCTTCATTTAAAGTCCCACCTTCCTTTCTTACGTATTTATACAGTAATCAGTACATTTTTATAGCACTGATCGCTATATAAATGTCAATGGTCCCAAAAATGGCCGCAATATCCCAATCCTGATAAAAACCTCTGATCACCGGCATTACTAATAAAATAATAATAATAAAAAAATTCCATAAATGTATCCCCTATTTTGCACAAACCAATCAATAAACGCGTATTGTGATTTTTTACCAAAAATATGTAGAATAATACATATCGGCCTAAACTGAGGAAAAAATATGTTTTTTTTTTACATATTTTTGGGGGATTTTTATTATAGCAAAAAGTAAAAATTATTGTTTTTTATTTTCAAAATTGTCGATCTGTTTTTGTTTATAGCGTACAAAATAAAAACCGCAGACATGACCGAATACCTGGAGCAGTGATTTTAATGATGCTTAACTTAAAAAAAATGAAAAATTCCTTTAAATATTGTACCTGCTGGGTGTCTATAGTTTGCCTGTGAAAACGTCTTTGAGAACCCAGGTCTTGCCCGAGGGAACATGTATCAATGGAAAAAAAAGTTTTAAAAATAACGTTTTTTTTTCTTAAATTTCCATTGATACATGTTCCCTGGGGCACGACCCGGGTTCTCAAAGACGTTTTCCAACAATAACTTGAATATTGGTCTTTAAAATTATCGTTTTTTAATTCGAACGTTCGAGTCCCAGACTTCAATGGGGTTCTAAATGTTCGCGCGAACGGTCGGTCTGTTCGACGGTTCTGGTGCGAACCGAACGCGGGGGTGTTCGGCTCATCCCTAATTACCACTAAAACAATTTAAATCCAAATCTACATTAGGACCACTAAGAACCAGCGTGTTTGCTTTATAAATCCAAAATGCTTCTCTTTTAGATAACACTTTCACAAACCAGGTTGGTAGCCGAGGTGCTGAGAGGGCTTCCCTTGCGGCTAAGTGCAGAACACCCCTGAAGGTGGTACAGGGAAAGCAGTGCCCGAAGAAGCACAGTTTTGCAGTTACTGTGGTCTGAGGAGCTGATTCCAGAGAGGTAGCTGAAACAAGCTGGATGAACTGTAGAGCAAGCGTAGAGCAAGATATACTTGGCAGCAGGGCAGACCGAAAGCAGAGCCAGGAGCCAGGCCATGGGTCATATACGGTGAGATCAGTCAGTAGCAGATTCAGGTAGCAGAACTGGAACAAGCCGGGGTCATAAACAGTAAAACAATGAAGCAAGCAGGAGCGAAGTCAGAGTACAAGCCAGGGGTCAAATCAGAAGATCAGCATAAGCAGGTCAGGGCAAGCTGGGTCAGTAACGGGAGGTCCAAGGTCAGGATACACAGAAGCACAGGAAACAGAGGGGAGCTCATGACAATCCAGTGATCACAGCGGCAGGTTTATAAAAGCCAGTAGGCGCTATCATCTGTAACACTGTTCGCACTCAATTGCGCAGGCACGTGTACCAGTTCGGATCATTGCACATCTACATGTGCCGGTTGTGCCATTGCGCATCTGCGTGTGCCGGTTCACTCTGCGTACGCTGATTCACTTTGCGTGTGGAAGTTCGCCAGGTGCAGCCATAATGACTATTGACGGAATTGCAGAAATGCAATTCGGACCGGGTCGCGGGCACGCGCACGCGTGACCCACAGCTGGGCACGCGCCCGCGCGACCCACGGCTGGGCACTTAAAGGGGACATACAAGTACATGCCTGTGCCCATTCGTGCCATTCTGCCGACGTAAATGTGCAGGAGGCGGTCCTTAAGTGTTTTTAAAAAAACATACAGTTTATCAGCTTCTGTGTACATGGAGCCTAAGGCTGCATTCACATCTAGCCGTTTTTACGCCCGAAGCCGCATACGCTGGAGGGGAAATTTAACATTCCCCTCTATGGAGATTGTTCACATCTCCACGCCGAACGCCGAAACGCCGAACGCCTGAAGCCCAAAACAAGTCCCGGACCCTTTTTTTCAGGCGTCTTCGGCGTTCAGCATAGGAGATGATGGACCGCTCCAAAAAGGGGGGTTAAAAACGAGGCGTTTTGTCGCCGCAAATCGCGGTACAAAACGCCTCACATTTGTCACCGCAATTCGCGGGTCAGGACGCGCGATTAGGTGTGAATGCAGCCTTAAGGAAGTTCTCATGGCATTTGTGTGATGGGCTGAGGGATTTTCTGAATTGACTGTATATATTTACTTGAGCTGAAAAACAAATGCAAGCAAATGCTAGTCCACAAAAAACAAAACAACAAAAAAACAAACAGATAGTTACGTTTTTACATCCCTTCGTTAAGTGGAGCGAGGAATATAATAACAACTGTGATTTATGTTAATTTAAAATGTATTCTGTTTGATTTGTTCATTTTATAGTAATTGTTTGGCTTTACATGTATTTGTTTTTATTTTTCATTGTGTTGGAATGTTTGATGAACACGGTTTTAAAAGATTATTACAAGAATAAACGTAAAGCAGCTGTTAGAGACTCTGCGTATTGATCAGTGGTGCCAAGGGATGCTACACAGCACTAAACTAAAATACAGCGCTAACTAAAAATAATTATCTGTTTTGTGTTCAATGAGACTTTCAATTACTTCTGCCATGCTATTAATACTTTCTGAATGGCCTGGTAAATTATTCATTTTTGTTCACATAACTTTAATTTTTGTTTCAGGTATCGTTTTCAGACTTACCAGTTTTTCTGATTGTTGACCTCGATCCAACTCCGTCTATATAAGATGTCATGTTCTGAACAATCTTAACTTTAATTTGAAACAATAAACTTTTTCATTATTAAAACAACTCTGTATTTTTAATCAGAACCGATTGAGATATCCCATAAGATGAATAAAGGGAGCATATTACAGAAAAGTAATCGGGACAGATTCACGTACCCGGGCGTATCTTTGTGCGGGCGTAGCGTATCTTCTTTACGCTACGCCGCCGCAAGTTAGAGAGGCAAGTGCTGTATTCACAAAGCACTTGCTCCCTAAGTTACGGCGGCGTAGCGTCAATGGGCCGGCGTAAGCCCACGTAATTCAAAGTAGCAAGGCAGTGGGCGTGTTTTATTATAATGAACCGTGACCCCATGCAAATGATGGGGCGAACGAATGGCGCATGCACCGTCCGTGGACGTATCCCAGTGCGCATATTTAGAATCACATAGAATAAAATGCCTAAGTGACGTCAGCGCGCAATGTCTACGACGTGTGAACGTAACCTACGCCCAGCCGTATTCAAGTACTAAGTAAACGGCGTAAACGTCGTTCCCTGGCCCATACATTTGTATTAGCTGCGCCTTATATTCTTTATATGTTATTCCATTCTTTTATTTTCTATTATTTTCTTTTCAATTCAATTTTCTATTATATTCTATTACTTTATTTTCTATTCTATCCCTTTACTTTTCATGCTATCCCTTTATTTTCTATTCTATTGTTTTTCATTCTTTTATTTTGTATTCCGTTCTGTTTTATTTTCTACTTTATTACTTTCTAATCTATTATATTCTTTTCTATTATATTCCTTTATTTTACATTATATTTTATTCTCTTCTGAAATTTGAATTTGAATCAAAAACTATTTGAATTCTATTTGAAAACTATCCAAATTTCGTCTGAAATTTTCATTTCGATTCAGATTTGTTTAAATATGTTATTATTGTAATTTTCTTCTTTTCTATTATTTTATTTTCAATTTTATTATTTTATTTTATTTTATTTACTTTTTATTCCTTCCCTTTATTTTTCTATTCTATTGTTTTCCATTCTTTTTTTTATTCTGTTCTGTTTTACTCTATTATATTCTATTCTTTTTTTTTCTATTTTATTACTTTCTATTTTATTCTATTCTTTTCTATTCTATTCCTTTATTTTACTTTCTATGTTATTATTTTCTGAACTTTGAATTTGAATCGAAAACTGTTTGAAGTCTATTTGAAAACTATCGGAATTTCATTTGAAATTTTCGTTTCGGATTTGAGATTTGTTTAAATTTGTTACTATTGTAATTCTCTTCTTTTCTTTTATTTCATTTTCAATTTTATTATTTTCTATTTTATTTTATTTTATTTTATTTTCTTTACTTTTTATTGTTTCCCTTTATTTTTGTATTCTATTGTTTTCCATTTTTTTTTATTCTGTTCTGTTTTACTCTATTATATTCTATTCTTTTATTTTCTATTTTATTACTTTCTATTTTATTCTATTCTTTTCTATTCTATTCCTTTATTTTACTTTGTATGTTATTATTTTCTGAACTTTGAATCGAAAACTGTTTGAAGTCTTTTTGAAAAGTATCGGAATTTCATCTAAAATTTTCGTTTCGGATTTGAGATTTGTTTAAATTTGTTACTATTGTAATTCTCTTCTTTTTTATTATTTTATGTTCAATTCTATTATTTTCTATTATATTCTATTATATTATTTTCTATTCTATTGCTTTACTTTGTATTCCTTCCCTTTATTTTTCTATTCTATTGTTTTCCATTCTTTTTTTATTCTGTTCTGTTTTACTTTATTATATTATATTCTTTTATGTTCTATTTTATTACTTTCTATTTTATTCTATTCTTTTCAATTCTATTCGTTTATTTTACATTCTATGTTATTATTTTCTGAACTTTGAATTTGAATCGAAAACTATTTGAATTCTATTTGAAAACTATCCAAATTTCGTCAGAAATTTTAATTTCGGATTCGGATTTTAGATTCTTTTAAATTTGTTACTATTGTAATGATGACAATGATTTGTCCAAATTTCGATTTAAATTTAAACGAACCGCACATCTATTATATTCTTTTCTATTATATTCCTTTATTTTACATTATATTTTATTCTCTTCTGAAATTTGAATTTGAATCAAAAACTATTTGAATTCTTTTTGAAAACTATCCGAAATTTCGTCTGAAATTTTCATTTCGATTCAGATTTGTTTAAATATGTTATTATTGTAATTTTCTTCTTTTCTATTATTTTATTTTCAATTTTATTATTTTATTTTATTTTATTTACTTTTTATTCCTTCCCTTTATTTTTCTATTCTATTGTTTTCCATTCTTTTTTTTATTCTGTTCTGTTTTACTCTATTATATTCTATTCTTTTTTTTTCTATTTTATTACTTTCTATTTTATTCTATTCTTTTCTATTCTATTCCTTTATTTTACTTTCTATGTTATTATTTTCTGAACTTTGAATTTGAATCGAAAACTGTTTGAAGTCTATTTGAAAACTATCGGAATTTCATCTGAAATTTTCGTTTCGGATTTGAGATTTGTTTAAATTTGTTACTATTGTAATTCTCTTCTTTTCTTTTATTTCATTTTCAATTTTATTATTTTCTATTTTATTTTATTTTATTTTATTTTATTTACTTTTTATTGTTTCCCTTTATTTTTGTATTCTATTGTTTTCCATTTTTTTTTATTCTGTTCTGTTTTACTCTATTATATTCTATTCTTTTATTTTCTATTTTATTACTTTCTATTTTATTCTATTCTTTTCTATTCTATTCCTTTATTTTACTTTGTATGTTATTATTTTCTGAACTTTGAATCGAAAACTGTTTGAAGTCTATTTGAAAAGTATCGGAATTTCATCTAAAATTTTCGTTTTCGGATTTGAGATTTGTTTAAATTTGTTACTATTGTAATTCTCTTCTTTTTTATTATTTTATGTTCAATTCTATTATTTTCTATTATATTCTATTATATTATTTTCTATTCTATTGCTTTACTTTGTATTCCTTCCCTTTATTTTTCTATTCTATTGTTTTCCATTCTTTTTTTATTCTGTTCTGTTTTACTCTATTATATTATATTCTTTTATTTTCTATTTTATTACTTTCTATTTTATTCTATTCTTTTCTATTCTATTCGTTTATTTTACATTCTATGTTATTATTTTCTGAACTTTGAATTTGAATCGAAAACTATTTGAATTCTATTTGAAAACTATCCAAATTTCGTCAGAAATTTTAATTTCGGATTCGGATTTTAGATTCTTTTAAATTTGTTACTATTGTAATGATGACAATGATTTGTTCAAATTTTGATTTGAAATTAAACGAACCGCACATGTCTAAAGCCCATTATCATAACATACAAATGATTCAGTTCTAGGCTTACAATAATTCTGGCGGGGGGCCAGATAGATGCATTCATACGTTAAATAAATGTGTGCTCCAAACCTATGCACTAAATGACGAGTCACTTTTTTTCCATTGACAAGAAAAGATTAGTTTCACTGTAGGGATTTACAAAAACTGAAGCAGTCAGAATCTGGTACAGCTGTGCGTGGAAACCAATCAACTTCTAACTTTAGCTTGTTTAATTAAGTTTTGACAATTAAACCTGGAAGCAGATTTTGCACTTTCCATATTAGTAATAAATAATTATAATAAAACGTTTTTAATATTATTATTATAATTTAATATTATACATTTTTTGTGTTCCATTCCTTTAGATACGGTATTCATTATTTTAGATATTTTATAACTTTGAATAAATTGGTATTCGTTACATTCACTAACTGCCAAATTTGAAAGGCAATTTCAATACCTATAATTTAATAGTTAGTTATTATTAGTTAATTATTATTTCAGATTTTCTAATTTTTGTGTTTTCGAATTTTGAATGTCTGAATTTTAAAATGTACACATTTTTGAATGTTTAAATTTACAAATATTCAGAAAAATGTGTTAAACTGGTTTTCGTTAATATGGATATTTCCAAATTAACAAATTTGTCGAAATTTGTTAAAAAACTAATTCGGAACGAAATGAATTGCATATGTGTATCACACATCATTTACTTTATGAAATCCATCTGCCCTTAGCTCAGACATGAAGTCAGGGGGTGTATATAGCTGAGAAAACCCCTCCTCCACTGTTGAAGACTCATGGTATGACATCATTTACCTAGGCATGGACACCAGGAAGTAACTAAAGAAAAAAGTTTAAAACTAAAAAGTAAAAGTAAATTAAACTAATAAGTGAATATTGAAGAGGCGCACTTCAGTCTGTTCGAGTAGACATCAAGTGATGAGGAGATGAATATATGAAGACACCCTCTATCAAAGTGTAAATTGAAGGCTTACCGACTAGCCAGTGACCGCCCTTCTAGGGGGGTTAGACAGGCTCAGTAGATTGATGGTCCTTGCCGAGGTGTTGTGGAATCCTCCCACCTTCAGATCCGCAGTTCCCAAAGAGAATCAGGATGCAATCCACAACGCACTTCTGGGGTAGGACATGTAAGCTTTCAGTGATACGGGGTTAATGGTGCTCAATGGGAAAATAAATAAAAACTTCCCATAGTGTAGGCGTTCCAATAGGAATTTTATTTAAAACTAATACAAAATACAAAAAAACAAGTCCTCAATAAGTAGAGAATAAAAGTGAATACTCCTTGCAAGGATAAAAAAGCTCAGTGGTGTGTCAGTCAGCAAATAAAGATCGCGCAGTACGTGTGCCTGACACCCTATGACCGTTTTGTCACAACTGTCGTCATCAGGGGCACGGGAATTGTAAGTGTAAATTAAATTGTATTTATTTTTTTAAATACATTTTTATTGCGTTTTTAAAAAGGTTATCATATACAAACAGTACATACGACAACTAGTAAAGCTCTTATGAAGAAATAGCTAATAAACTATAAGGACAATGAAGGCACAATTGGTTTCAGCAGGTCATGAGCATCAGATTATCCTGTACAAAGAACAGAGGTAACGAAAAGCATACCAAGGAGGTTTATACGATATTGCCGGGTTGTATAATACAGAGTTAGGTGACAAATGCGAAACAAGAATTAACCTCTTAAGGACCCCTTCACGCCGATAAACGTCGGCAGAATGGCACGGCTGGACACAATCATGTATCTGTACGTGTCTCTTTAAGCCCAGCCATGGGGTCGCGAGCGCTCGCGACCCGGTCCTAAGCTCCGTGACTGCGCCCGCGGGACACGCGGACCCGATTACCACCGGTGTCCCGCGATCGGTCACTGGAGCTGAAGAACGGGGAGAGGTGTGTGTCAACACACCTTCCCTGTTCTTCACTGTGGCAGTGTCATTGATCGTCTGTTCCCTGATATAGGGAAAGACGATCACTGACGTCACACGTCCAGCCCCGCCCCCCTACAGCTAGAAACACATATGAGGTCACACTTAACCCTACAGTGCCCCCTAGTGGTTAACTCCTAATCTGCAATTGTCATTTTCACAGTAAACAGTGTATTCCCAAAAATTTGTCAAAATTGTCCGATGTGTCCGCCATAATGTCGCAGTCACGGAAAAAATCGCTTATCACCACCATTAGTAGTAGAAAAAAATATATTAATAAAAATGCAATAAAACTATCCCCTATATTGTAAACGCTATAAATTTTGCGCAAATCGATTTTTTTTTTTACCAAAAATAGGTAGAAGAATACGTATCAGCCTAAACTGAGGGAATTTTATATATATATATATATATATATATATATATATATATATATATATATATATATATATATATATATATATATATATATATATATATTTTGGGAGATATTTATTATAGCAAAAAGTAAAAAATACTGCTTTTTTTCAAAAATGTCGCTCTATTTTTGTTTATAGCGCAAAAAATAAAAACCGCAGAGGTGATAGAATACTAGCAAAAAAAGCTCTATTTGTGGGGAAAAAAGGACGCCACTTTTGTTTGGGAGCCACATCACTCGACCGCGCAATTGTCAGTTAAAGCGACGCAGTGCCGAATCGCAAAAAGGGTCAAGGTCCTTAACCTGCATAATGGTCCGGGGCTTGAGTGGTTAATGAGTAATTATTATTTTTTATATAAATGTTTTGCATCAGTGCGCATAATTATTCAAATGGAAAATTGTTAAGGGAACATACTTATTGTGTTCTTTAAACTATACAACAAAACAGGTTAATTCTATAAGTCCCCAGACAGTCAAGAAGTCAGCAATCTATGTGAACAATATGGAAAGAGTTTGATATTATCTCAATACATTACCGGCCTCTGGGGAAAATTGTGATTATGACCACAAAGAAGTATTTTCTTTCTGTTAGCTAATCTCGGTTAATGATCATAATTGTTCCAATGTTAACTACATTCAAGAGAAATAAATAGATTCATTTGAAATCCTTTTGTACATGGGTTAAAGCATATTTCTTCATATTGTGTGTAGTGGAATATGCTTTGTCCCACCAGAATCTCATGTGCCCTTATTATCAGACTGTCACACGCAGCTTTTTTCGATCGGAGATATACGTGACTAAGTTGTCTGAACACAGCTATCCAAGTGGAAAACTATTAAAATAGATGTGGATATATTTGTTGCAATCCCCCATAGTAAGGATACTCTGAGAAGGGGAAAGTGGACATCTTGTTACACCCACCAAAGTTTTGCATTTAACACTTTTTATGTAACAGTAAAGTGAGTTTATATACTAAAATTCAGTACTTAGAACCAGTGGCGGTTGGTAATGCCCTTCAACATTTGGTCCATCCCACTTCTCATTAGCCACACCCCTTATAGAATCGACCCACTCCGTCCCCTGTATTCCACTCATAGTGTCAGGAGTATACAGCTCAGCATCACAGCACAGAGTATACAGCCCCAGCATCACAAATCATGGTATATAGCGCAGCCTTACTGATCGGTGCAAACAAACTAAAAAATTACACTGTTAGTAATGAAGGACTCAAAATGAGCAGGAGATTACCAAAGACTGCGGACATACTGCACAAGATTACCAGAGACTGCGGACATACTGCACAAGATTACCAGAGACTGCGGACATACTGCACAAGATTACCAGAGACTGCAGACATACTGCACAAGATTACCAGAGACTGCGGACATACTGCACGAGATTATGAGAAACTGCAGACATACTGCACAAGATTACCAGAGACTGCACGAGATTATCAGAGATTACCATACTGCATTAGATTACCAGAGACTGCGGACATACTGCAGAAGATTACCAGATACTGCGGACATACTGCAGAAGATTACCAGAGATTGCAGACATACTGCAGGAGATTACCAGAGAGTGCGGACATACTGCAGAAGATTACCAGAGACTACGGTCATACTGCAGGAGATTACCAGAGACTGCAGACATACTGCAGGAGCTTATCAGAGCCAGCGGACATACTGCAGGAGATTACCAGAGACTGCGGACATACTGCACAAGATTACCAGAGACTGCAGACATACTGAATTACTTGTCCTGCGACTTGGGACTTCAACGTTGCATGACAAGTCATACCCCATGATTTCCAATGAGAACCGTTCATATCTGTGCGACTTCAAGTCACAGCGACTTCAAAGTAGTCACCACTTTGATGCAACTTGAGGTCCATAGACCTCCAGAATACACAGGCATTGCTTTAAGTCGCATCAAAATTGTGATAGAATTGTGCAACTTTCACACTGCGTTAGCCTGAAAGTCACAAGATTCTGCCACAATTTTTTGCTGTGATTTTGCAGCAACTTGAAGCAATGCCTATGTATTCTGGAGGTCTATGGACCTCAAGTCACATCAAAGTGGGACAAAAGTAATGCAGGGACTACTTCAAAGTTGCACAGATATGAACAGTTCTCATTTGAAATCTTCGGGTCCGACTTATCCTGCAACTTTCCCGTCCCAAGTCGCAGGACAATCTGCAAGCGGGGGGGGGGCACAAGCCTATGGACGGGCCACCACTGCTTAGAACTCCATCTGACTTTTATGATGTTGAATTTTAAAAGCAGCGAGATGCCTGCTCATCTCTCAGGTTTGCTAATCTGACAGAAGTTCGCTGCTTTTAAAATTCCACATCTAACCATCTAAACTCACTCTCCTGTTAAAAATAAGTGTAGAATTGAAAACTCTGGTGGGTGTAACAAGATGTCTGCTTCCTCCTTCTCAGAGTATCCTTACTATGGAGGATTGCGGGGTGTAGCAAAATGGTGGTGATGGGACATCACTTCCGTTACAAATTCTGATGGGTTGACAAATCTGATGAAACACAGGCACCCTGGTAAAATATGTAAAACAGGATTAAAGGTTATATCCCATCCAATACACTTTGGGACCTTCAAGCTTCAGGCCCCCGATCCAGGACTACAGAATCTGGAGAAAAATTAAAACACAGCTTTCTCTGCTCAGAAACTTTGCTGGAACTTCACTTCAACCCTTAGAGAGAATCCTATGTCATTGTTTCCTACATTTTCACAGTGGCAGGGTCTCACATATCGGTAATAATGTGATTACTCCTGAAGAAGCGTTGTTGCCATGAAACATGTGAAGGATTTGCTGTACAGTGAGGATTGATTACAGCTTGTGCCCTCAACCCATGTCTGAGGATACCACATTACCAGCAATATCAGCTTGGAAAAACACACGTTTTTAAGATGTTAATATAATTGTTTCTTTTTTTCTGAATGTGAATGTTGTGTAATTTTGAACACTTTTGTATGAACAAAACTCAATTTGTATCATGTTATTGTAAATTTTTGGGGTACTGAGAAAGTCCATTCTTCCCCTTTCTGGGGGCATAGTAGGGGTTGCCCTTAGTTTCCTATCATTACTATTGTAACGATGATGGTACCCCCATATCTCTTAATTCCTGATCCACTGGAGGCCCATACCTTATGTCCTGGGGCACAATTATGAGTCTTCAGTTATCTACCCTGCAGACCAAGCCTGCTAATAATACGCCCACTGGTTAGGCAAGCCTTATTAAAAATCAAAAAGAAATAAAAAGAGTGTGGTGCAAAATAGAAACAATAATAATAACAATAATGGTGACAATAAATATACTTATAAAAATATAAATTATTTGAAAATAATATCCATTTGCAAGGAAGTCCATAAAGCAATGAATCCACAGCCTTAAACGATTTCCAGAGTGGAAAGTGAAAAGGAACACCAAAGAATATCCTCCACCAGTGTAAGATGGACTCTCACCTCTCTGCTTTGACCCAGATGGATCTCAAAGCATAATCTGTGTAATCAGAAATCAGCTGACAGCCTCCATAGGCAGACGGATGGATAGGATAAAAACCATAGATCCGGATTCAATGATTTCTCAACATTCATACCACCATGTAGGGAAGAAAGGAAAGAAATCTAGTGCTCTCTGTTGAAATAACTATTTATTTAAAACTGCCATTTCCTCTGATCAAGGTGATCTTGAAACCTCATTTCGGAAATTAGGTTATTTGTTTGATAAGAAAATTAAAACATGGTGGGATATAGTGTCATTTGACCACTATTTGACAGCTAAAATTATCCCTAGGCGTCTGAGGTGGGATCTACCACCCAATGATGGCCTTATAGATGAGGGGCCAGATTCAGGTAGATCAGAGCATCTTTGCTCTGGAGTAACGCTTCTCATTTACGTTACTCTGCCGAAATTTTAGGAGCAAGTGCTGTTATTCATGAAGCACTTGCTCCTAAAGTTGCGGCAGCGCATCGCAAATGAGCCGGCGGAATTCAAATTGGGCGGGTACGGGGCGTGTAGTATTCAAACTAAGCGCGATCCCGCGGCGAACGTACTGCGCATGCGTCGAGTGTCAATGCATCCCAGTGCGCATGCTCCAAATTCTGTCAGTGAACGTCAATGACGTCACATCCCCATTCATGAATGTTTTACGCAAGCGACGCGATTTGTTTTTTTTCCGACGCGATGACGACGCCTATACTTAACATAGGATATTCCACTAGGGGGCTGCTTTATCTATACGCCGCGTATCGCTTCCGGAAACGTCGTAAAGTCACTGCGTCGCGCCCGAAAAAGATCGTGAATTGCCGATTCCCGCTCATTAACATATTTTTTGAGCGTAAATCGGCGGGAACGCCCCCCGGCGCCATTTTTAAGTTGAAGTAACGATGCGATGGCGAAATTCATTTACGCTGCTCGCATCGGAACTCCAACCCGGCGTTTCTTGTTTTCTGGTTACAGAAAACAAAAACGCCGGCTTAAAGTGACAGTTAGGCTGGCGGATCCATTGATCCGCCAGCCTAACTCTACCTGAATCTGGCACGAGGAGTCCAACAAAGAATGGTATGACTTTTTCACCAATAAGGGTTTTGAGTTGATTCGACTTTTGCTTTCATGTAAACAACGTAAAAAGAAATGGTTAGAAGGCCAGATTAAGATCATTACTGATCGTATAGAATCTAGTAAAGATTCCCCTGATTTTATCAGTTTATCTGGAGAATTAAAAAACAAATTAATCAGGTGGGATAAAGAAATACAGGATAAAAAACGCAAAAATTTCTTGCGGGATCTTAATGACTTCGGTATATACCATGCTTTTAAATGGCAATATCTTATTACTACCCAATTAGACCCCACTCAGTTGGCATCGATGGATACCACTGAACCCGCACCAGATACTCCTACACCTTTATCGCAGGGTCCCCAAGTTTCTTGGGCAAGTGTTGTGGAATCCCACCCCATGACCTCTTGGCCATACACCCCCCAGCAAGAGGGGTCAGGGCTCATCCAGAGGAAAGGGTAAAGGGAAAGGTAAAGGCAGGGGTAATTTTACCCAGTCTGCCAATAACTATCCACAACCTCAACAACCTGCACAATATGTTAAACCTGTTCAACATGATAATCCACCATGGAGATCGGTTCCCAATAATGGTCAACAGCGAGGGAGGGGAGGCTACCCACAGGCACCCCCATTGCCCACCTATAACCACTATGCCCCATTACAGGATTATTGGGAAGAACCCTCTTCTAACTATCATTTTTTAGGTCAGGAGAGGACCCCTTGGAGGGGTACTCCACCACATACCCCAATGTGGGGGGGGGGGATGGAGGGAACCCCTGAAACCCCTGGGCCCTGTCGTAAATGGACCGCCAAGCCAAAAAAGGAAAAACCAAGAGGAACCAGGGGGGGCAGACAAATCAAAAAGACTAAGACCCTATTAGGTGCAGGGATTTTCAATCTTAGCGGTACCCCCCTCTCAGATGACGAGATGTGTGTATTAGACAAAGGTCTCAAATTCGCACCCATTAGAAATATGAATAAATTTCAAACTTATGTGAGTGTTCAAAAATACATCCGAAGTTTGAATATGAAAAAATATTTCCTTACAAACCCTGTCCAAAGAAATACCTCTGTGTCTATTTTTGCACACTCTAATCTTAGAAATAAGTCAGTGTTTAACCCTCAGTGTAATGACAACAGGCACCTTGAGGTTTTCAAAAACATGGTGTGCAGGGATCTGGAAGAAATTAAGTTTAAAAAGGTGCGTGATTCACAAAATATCAAACGAGGCATTGTGTCACTGGAACATAGAAACTATATAGTTATCCGCCCCGCAGATAAGGGGGGCGGGTTAGTGGTCCTTAGAAAGACCTACTATCAGGAGGAAATGTCTAGATTATTGAGTGACCATGATACCTATCTTCTTCTAAGAGGAGATCCAATGGTTCAGTTCAAAAATTAACTGCACTCTTTAATTAAGAAGGGTAAAGATGAGGGGATTCTAAACAAAAAAGAGGCCTCTTACTTAGACCCTTACCTATTATTTATTTCCTGCCGGAATTGCACAAGAATTCCAAACGACCACCTGGCCGTCCCATTGTGAATGGTATTGACTCGGTCACATCCCAACTGGGTCAGTACCTTGACTTTTTCCTTCAACCTCTAGTACGTAACATGAAGGCTTATTTGCATGACACTAAGCAAATAATTCAGATCCTGGACTCTTTGCCATGCACGCAGAATACTATTTTGATTACTGCTGATGTAGGATCAGTATATACTATAATTAGCCATGAGGATGCTGTAGCCTCGGTCCTATGGGCATTGCGTGACTCTGATGTCACCAGTCAACATACGCAGTTCTTGTCAGATTGTCTTGATTTTTGCCTCACCAAAAATTATTTTTGGTATGGTAGGGACTTTTATTTGCAGCGTTGTGGTGTTGCCATGGGCGCTCGTTTTGCTCCCAGTGTGGCCAACCTCTTTATGGCCCACTGGGAGGAGGATGTAGTGTTCCAGGACAGGCCCCCCCAATTGTTGTGTTATAAAAGGTATATTGATGACCTTGTAATGGTTTGGGAAGGAGATATGCCTGGTCTCCAATCCTTTATGAACAAATTGAACACTAACGATAAGAATATTGTGCTGACTTGGACGGTGTCTTTTGACCAAATCTCCTTTCTGGATCTTGAAATATTCAAGAAGAATAACCAGTTGCTGACCGTAATGGGTTTATACCACTTTCCAGTTGCCACCATAGGCTCTGGCTATGCAATATCCCAAAAGGCCGATTCGTTAGATTGCGTAGGAATTGCTCATCTGAGGGGGATTTTCTTTCGCAATCCCAAATATTGGCTGATAGATTCACACAAAAGGGATATCCCCTGCCTACTATTAATGAGGAGATCGAGAAGGTTAGGGCCATGGATAGTGGATGGATAATCAATGAAATTCCTAGTAATTATAAGTTGGTCTTGGACTATAATGTTCAACACAAAAAATTTGAGAGGATCGTAGCCAAACATTGGCCTATCCTCAAGAAAGACTTGACTTTGGGTCCTGTCCTCCCAGAACGCCCCCAATTTATATACAGGAAGGCCCCGGCCCTTAGGGACTGTATTGCCCCAGGGGTCATAGATGCTCCAATTGTTGCCCAACCGAGGTTATTTAACTTCTTGTCAGGTTTCTACCAAGGGCGGATCCAGAGTCTAGTCTCGGGAGGGGCACTGCCAGAAAATAAGGTGTTGCTTACAGAACTCAATTAGGTGTCCGATGTGTCCGCTGCAATGTTGCAGTACCGCTAAAAAATCAATGATTGCCGCCATTACTAGTAAAAAAATATTTAAATATAAATGCCATAAATCTATCCCATAGTTTCTAGACGATTGTCAGGGACTGCAGACATGGTACAAGAGATGGTCAGAGACTACAGACATAATACAAGAGATGGTCAGAGAATGCAGATATGGTACAAGAGATGGTCAGAGAATGCAGACATGATACAAGAGATGGTCAGAGAATGCAGACATGGTACAAGAGATGGTCAGAGACTGCAGATATAGTACAAGAGATGGTCAGAGAATGCAGACATGGTACAATAGATGGTCAGAGAATGCAGACATGGTGCAAGAGATGGTCAGAGACTGCAGACATGGTACAAGAGATGGTCAGAGACTGCAGACATGGTACAAGAGATGGTCAGAGACTGCAGACGTGGTACAACGGATGGTCAGAGACTGTAGACGTGGTACAGGAGATGGTCAGAGACTGCAGACGTGGTACAAGGGATGGTCAGAGACTGCAGGCATGGTACAATGGATGGTCAGAGACTGCAGGCATGGTACAAGGGATGGTCAGAGACTGCAGGCATGGTACAAGGGATGGTCAGAGACTGCAGGCATGGTACAAGGGATGGTCAGAGACTGCAGGCATTGTACAAGGGATGTTTAGAGCCTGAAGACATGGTACAAGAGATCAATGCAGCCTCATCAGTGCCCATAATTGCAGCCTCACTGTGCATATGAACGCAGCCCCACCTTTGTATAAAAATTCAGTCCCACTTTTGTATATTAATGCAGTCCCACTTTTGTATATTAATGCAGTCCCACTTTTGTATATTAATGCAACCCCACTTTTGTATATCAATGCAGTCCCACTTTTGTATATCAATGCAGTCCCACTTTTGTATATCAGTGCAGTCCCACCATTTGACGTTTGTCATGGACGTGTGTCATGGAACAAACAGGGGCTGTAGGTCTGTGTTCGGCAGGGCAGTGTGCTCTAGAAAGGTCCCCCCTAGACGGGCTTGTGTGATAGACAAAACACTGATTCAATCAGTGCTCCATCTCCATCTACTATCACACGAGCAGGTCTAGCACAGGCAGCACAGCCGAACACAGATCCAGCTCTCACACACAGCCAGAGATGCCCAATGTCATACACGCAGAAGAGAGGGGAGCACTGCAGTCAGCTACAGCTCAAAGCAGCCTCAGGACAGGCAGCCTACTGGCCCTGGTGATGAAAGAGAGAGTGAGAGACTCGGCAGCGGCAACTGCAGGCAGGCCCGGACTGGGACAAAAAATAGGCCTGGGCATTTTAGACTGAGCAGCCCGGGGGGGGGGAGGAAGATAGATATAAAGATAAAAAGAAAGAAGGGAAGGAAGGAAGATAGATTGATAGATAGATAGAAAGCAATAAGGGAAGATAGATAGATAGATAGATAGATAGATAGATAGATAGATAGATAGATAGATAGATAGATAGATAGATAGATAGATAGATAGATAGATAGATAGATAGATAGATAGATAGATAAACAAGAAAGATAGATAGATAAATAGTGTTTCTCACGAATATTCGCATTGCGAATATTCGTTACGAATATTGCATATTCGAGTATTCGCAAATAACTTGAATATCGCGGTGAATATTCGCTATTGCGAATATTCGTATTTTTTCTAATTTAATTTTAAAACAGATCACATCCTAGTGATCTCCATCGACGTCTAAAAGCATTGCTGGTATGATTAGAGACCCTGGGCCGAGTAGTTGAGGCGATCCTTTTATGTTGCCGAATATTCGCAATGCGAATATTCGTATTACGAATATTCGCGAATGCTTTCTCTGCCCGTCTGTGTTTTGTGTATATATATAAAAAAAAAATTAGCTTTAGTTTAGTCATATAAGTTTGTGTAAGTAGAGTTAGTGTTTAGTGCCTATTAGTTTAGTAATCCAGGAAATGATCTCCGTTTTCGCGTGTTGACGAGAATTTCGCAATCAATTTCGCATTCGCACTAGCGAAATTTCGCGAAATTTTTTTTTTTGGTAAAATATCACGAATATTCGATATTAACGAATATTCGCGAATACGTTCTCTGCCCTTCTGTGTTTTGTGTATAAAAAAAAAAAAATTAGCTTTAGTTTAGTCATATAAGTTTGTGTAAGTAGAGTTAGTATTTAGTGCATATTAGTTTAGTAATCCAGGAAATGATCTCCGTTTTCGCGTGTTGACGAGAATTTCGCAATCAATTTCGCATTCGCACTAGCGAAATTTCGCTAAATTTTTTTTTGATAAAATATCACGAATATTCGATAGTAACGAATATTCGCGAACACGTTCTCTGCCCTTCTGTGTTTTGTGTATAGAAAAAAAAAATAGCTTTAGTTTAGTCATATAAGTTTGTGTAAGTAGAGTTAGTGTTTAGTGCATATTAGTTTAGTAATCCAGGAAATGATCTCTGTTTTCGCGTGTTGACGAGAATTTTGCAATCAATTTCGCATTCGCATTAGCGAAATTTCGCAATTTTTTTTTGATAAAATATCACGAATATTCGATATTAACGAATATTCGCGAATATTCTTCTATATATTCGCGCAATATCGCGAAATCGAATATGGCGTATTCCGCTCATCACTATAGATAAACAAGAAAAATAGATAAACAAGAAAGATAGATAAAGATAGAAAGCAAGAAGGGAAGGAAGATAGATAAAGAAAGAAATATAGATAAATAAAGAAGGGAAGATAGATAAAGAAGGGAAGGAAGGAAGATAGATAAAGAAAGAAAGATAGATAAAGATAGAAAGAAAGAAGAGAAGGAAGGAAGATAGATAAAGATAAATAGATAGATAGATAGATAGATAGATAGATAGATAGATAGATAGATATAGATAGACAGTGGCGGTGCGTCTATAGAGGGCGCCGGAGTGCCGCCCCCTCTGGATCAGCCGCGACAATGGGCACAGTGGCGACGATGGGCACAGTGGCGACAATGGGCACAGTGGCGACAATGGGCACAGTGGCGACAATGGGCACAGTGGCGACAATTAAAGGGCACAGGGGCATCAATTGGCACAGTGGCGACAATTGAAGGGCACAGTGGCTGCGTTTGATGGCATGGCACAGTGGTGACACTTGATGGCACAGTGGCTGTGTTTGATGCCATGGCACAGTGGCTGTGTTTGATGCCATGGCACAGTGGTGACAATTGATGGCACAGTGGCTGTGTTTGATGGCATGGCACAAAGGTGACAATTGATGGCACAGTGGCTGTGTTTGATGGCATGGCACAGTGGTGACAATTGATGGCACAGTGGCTGCGTTTGATGGCACAGTGGCTGCGTTTGATGGCACAGTGGCTGTGTTTGATGGCACAGTGGCTGCGTTTGATGGCATTGCAAAATTGATTGCAAAATTCTCGTCAACACGTGAAAACGGAGATCATTTCCTGGATTACTAAACTAATAGGCACTAAACACTAACTCTACTTACACAAACTTATATGACTAAACTAAAGCTATTTTTTTTTTTTTTTTATACACAAAACACAGAAGGGCAGAGAACGTATTCACGAATATTCATTATTATCGAATATTCGTGATATTTTATCAAAAAAAAATTTAGCGAAATTTCGCTAGTGCGAATGCGAAATTGATTGCGAAATTCTCGTCAACACGCGGAAACGGAGATCATTTCCTGGATTACTAAACTAATAGGCACTAAACACTAACTCTACTTACACAAACTTATATGACTAAACTAAAGCTAATTTTTTTTTTTTATATATATACACAAAACACAGAAGGGCAGAGAAAGCATTCGCGAATATTCGTAATACGAATATTCGCATTGCGAATATTCGGCAACATAAAAGGATCGCCTCAGCTACTCGGCCCAGGGTCTCTAATCATACCAGCAATGCTTTTAGACGTTGATGGAGATCACTAGGATGTGATCTGTTTTAAATATAAATTTGAAAAAATACGAATATTCGCAATAGCGAATATTCACCGCGATATTCGAGTTATTCGCGAATACTCGAATATGCAATATTCGTAACGAATATTCGCAATGCGAATATTCGTGAGCAACACTACTATTAATCACTGCTGGTTATGTATGCCATTTTATTAGTATTTATCTTTGTAATTTTTAGTATCTTTTTATATTATGGTCTCAGCATGTGTGGTGCCTTTTCTTGAGGCATTGGCCCGTTCTGATTTCAGCTGCCGACTGTGGGCGGTGCCTGTATGCTAACCATGCAGAACGTCACCCACGATCGCCGCAGATTGCAGTAGGACGGTTTGGTACGCTGTTACATGCTGCTATGCTGACACTCGGCTCTTAGGCCTCGTACACACGATCAAATCTGTCTGCTGGAAACGGTCTGCTAGACCGTTTCAGCAGACAGATTCGATCGTGTGTACGGGCTAACAGACGGATTTGGCCACCCGACAGATTTCAAAGCATGCTTTGAAATCTGTCGGCTGGGAACCCGTCCGCCCGACATGTCTGCTGGTTATTATGCTAACCAGCAGACATGTCTTCTCGCACACGCGTCGAATGGTTTCGACGCATGCGCGGAAGTGTTTTACTTCCTGGTGCGGTGACGTGGCGGCGTCAACGTCACCGACACATCAGCGCGCTGTCTGCTGGCGGGGATTTTGGTTTGCTCGTGTGTACACGCGAGCAAACCAAAATCCCAGCAGACAGATTTGTTCAAATCTGTCGGACAGACAGATTTGAACAAATCTGTCTGCTCGTGTGTACGAGGCCTAAGAGTGTCTCTACATGTGAGTGAAGTCTCCATTGTTTTAAATAAATAGTTATTTCAACAGAGAGCACTAGATTTCTTTCCTTTCTTCCCTACATGGTGGTATGAATGTTGAGAAATCATTGAATCCGGATCTATGGTTTTTATCCTATCCATCCGTCTGCCTATGGAGGCTGTCAGCTGATTTCTGATTACACAGATTATGCTTTGAGATCCATCTGGGTCAAAGCAGAGAGGTGAGAGTCCATCTTACACTGGTGGAGGATATTCTTTGGTGTTTCACTTTCCACTCTGGAAATCGTTTAAGGCTGTGGATTCATTGCTTTTTGGACTTCCTTGCACATGGACATTATTTTCAAATAATTTATATTTTTATAAGTATATTTATTGTCACCATTATTGTTATTATAATTGTTTCTATTTTGCGCCGCACTCTTTTTACTTCACTTACACTTGGGACTTTTTTTTAATTGTTCTTAGTGCTGGCTTGCATATATTGGTACTTTATTTATTTTTTACAGCGCTGAATATATTCTCTTATTTTTGTGCACTTATTAACCACTTAAGGACCCCCGCACGCACATATACGGCCACAGAATGGCACGTACAGGCACAAGGGCGTAAATTTACGTCCCCGCCTGAGTGCGGTTCGGGGGTCCCATCGGGACCCCCTCCGCGGCGTGCGGGGGTCCCCCTGGCTCCGGGAGCGATCCGGCATCTGGGGGCGGATGTCGGCGAATACCCGCCCCCCCGCGATCGCTCCCAGCCAATGGGAGCGCGCTCCCATCCTGTCATTTCCTCCTCCTGTGTTTACACAGGAAGGAGGAAATGATGTAATCTCTCATCGCAGCGCTGTTTCCCAGCGCTGCTGATGAGAGAAGACACCACAAGTAAGTGTGCACCAACACAACACTGACACACACTCACATAGGCATATTAACCCCTTGTGATCGCCCCCCCCACCCCCCTGTCACAGTGTCACTGAATGCAGTGATCTAATCACTGCATTTAGTGTCAGTGTGACAGACAGTGTAAAAAAAAGTTAGTGTTAGGTTCAGGATAGCCCCCCCACCCCCCCTAATAAAGTTTTAACCCCCTGATCACCGCCCTAGTTAACCCTTTCACTCCCTATTGCCAGCGTCACTAAGCGATCATTTTTCTGATCGCTGTATTAGTGTCGCTGTTCCCGCTAGGTAGCTATTTTTTTTTATTGCGATTTTTTTTTTTACTAAAGACATGTGGCTAAATAAATTTTGGCCTAAATGTTTGACTAAAATTTAGTTTATTTGATTTTTTTTTTAACAAAAAGTAAAAAATAGTGGTTTTTTTTCAAAAATGTCGCTCTATTTTTGTATATAGCGCAAAAAATAAAAATCGCAGAGGTGATCAAATACCACCAAAAGAAAGCTCTATTTGTGGGAAGAAAAGGACGCAAATTTTGTTTGGGAGCCACGTCGCACGACCGCGCAATTGTCTGTTAAAGCGACGCAGTGCCGAATCGCAAAAACACCTTGGGTCATTTACCAGCGTATTGGTCCGGGTCTTAAGTGGTTAAAAATCAACCAAGGCAGTTTTCTTGAGAACCATTTCACCCCCTCCTTACTTCCTGCAGTGTCTAATATTATATTATAAATGGGAACAGCATGAGGATTATTAGTAATTCTGAGAGGGGTTGGACTACCTGTTTCAAACCATAACACTTTCTCCAGCTGTAGTGAAACTACAAATCCCATCATACCTCTAGTCTAGGAGTTATAACCACGTCTGTCAAGAGTCTTACAATACATTTCTAAACAGCTGGAGTACCCAGGTTTCCACCCCCTGGTGTATTATAATGTGTCTCAATGTTTTTTTATTTTTCCTGTTTGCTTTATTAAGATATTTGTAATTGTTACACTAATACACCATACAGTCCCATGAGTACACATCAGCAAAATACTTAGGTAGAACATTAAAGTGATTGTAAACAATCACCTTGTAAAACAAGGCCATTCTGTTTAAAATAAAAACGAAAAGAAAAACATTTGTGTATAGAGTTTAAAAAATATATATAAATACCTTTTCCCCCCTTTTTAGAAGTGATAAAATCATTTCTGTTCTCAGCTGTATAAGAGCTGGGGGAGAAGACACATTAGCACACTGATCTTCCCAGTGAAAGGCTGTGTAGGTGAGGTGTGTCAGGACAAGTCTGATCATTGGAGGAGAGCACACTGAGCTCCCAGTAGGGCCGGCCCTACCATGGTACACAATGGTACCATTGTACCAGGCGGTACTTTCAGGGGGGCGACAAAATGCCGCCCGCCATCCCGTTCGGCCCGCTTCGCTGTGAGGCTAATTGCCAGTGAGAATGCAGTGGCAGCGCGCGGTACTCCCCCCTTCTGTGTAGCCTCTGATGTAATGGGGGGCCTCTGTGCAGCCTCTGATGTAATGCGGGGCCTCTGTGCAACCTCTGATGTAATGAAAGGGGCCTCCGTGCGCACTCTGATGTAAGGGGTCCTCTGTGCAGACTCTGATGTAATGGGGGGGGCCTCTGTGCAGACTCTGATGTAAGGGGGGCCTCTGTGCAGACTCTGATGTAAGGGGGGCCTCTGTGTGGACTCTGATGCTTACATAATTATGTACATAACATAATGTACCAAAAGATGCCAGTCAGCCCCTGCCAGGGGCTCTGGAGGGCCTAATTTTTTTTTGGGGGGAGGGGGTCAGCATTTCATTCTTGGTATCAGGCAGCACAATGTCTTGGGCCCGAACTGGCTCCCAGTATAGCTAAAGTACCGGACCACAGTGTGCTCTCCTGCTTATTGTAGTCAGTTTTTAATAAGAAAGCAGAGGGACTGGCAGGATCACCAGGGATTTCACACAAAGAAAGCAATACAAAGGGAACAGGAGACTTTCTCATACAAATACATAGTACAGAAGGCAAATATCAGGAGTATGAAGTGTTGGTGTAACAAACACATTAAAGGGTGAAGTATGGGTAGTAGTTTCAATGTACATTTGTAATTCTTTTAAGGTTCTGCAATGTTACAAAATGACAAACATAGGCAGATATAAAAGACGGCAATTTAATCCCATTTATTAATTAAAATGTATTTATAAAATATAGCTGATGGGCCAGATTCACGAACACTTGCGCTGGAGTATTTGGATATGCGCCGCGTAACTGTGATGATGCGCCGTCGTTTCTATGTGCCCGTACCCACCAAACTAGATGCGCCCAATAACGGGTCATTTGCGACCGGCGGAACGTTCCGACGCCAGAGTATCGTCAGCGCTTATTTTCGCTGGGCGCATCAGTCGCGCCCATTGATTTCCCCTGCAAATATGCAAATGAGGGATATTTCACAATTCACGAACGGATTAGCACCATACGCTGGCTACATGCGCCGCGCGTATCTGATCCGTCCGGCGCAAAGTTATTTCTACAAAAGGCTGCTTTATCTTTACTCCAGACGGTCACAGGTCAGCAGGAGAGCAGCTACAGCAGCGTTACCGACGATAGGAGCTAGCTGAGCACCCCCACTTGCAAGGACAACACCTCTGTGTGCCAACATGCCAGGGGCACTCGTGGTCCTAGAACTACTGATGGGTCCCCTGGAACCAAGAAGGCGGGCACGTGAGAGGATATACCGCACACGTATGAGCCTCTTTGGCATGGGGGATGAGGAGGTGTATCGCCTATTCAGATTCAGCCCTGATGCAATACTTGAACTAACCACAACCCTGCAGGATGACATCACCAGCCCAACACACCGATCACAAGCAGTGCAGCCACTGGTCAAGGTACTGGCAACACTTCATTTCCTTGCCAGTGGATCATTCCAGCGTACAAGTGGAGTGGTGGCTGGGATGTCACAGTCCTCCATAAGCAGATGTGTGCACCAGGTTGTCCCTGCAATCCTCAGACGCATGTCCAACCAGTTCATCAGACCCACCACTGAGGAGCTGCGGCAGAAGGCAATGACAGATTTCTACAACATTGCCAGATTCCCACGCACTGTGGGGGCCATTGATTGCACACATGTGGCCCTACAGCCCCCCAGTGCCACAGAGCACATATACCGCAATCGGAAGCATTGGCATTCCATCAACGTACAGGTGATAGCCGATGCCCAACGCCTCATATGGCACGTCCGTGCCAAACACCCCGGGTCCAGCCATGACAGTTACATATACCGTCAGAGCCCCATCCCAGCAGAATTTAACCAGAACATGTATGGGGACAGCTGGCTGGTTGGTGAGTGACAAGGGAGTCAGGCATGACTATCCCCTCCCGTCATGCACAACAGAAATCGCACATGCATGACTAACATTCTCCTGTCTTTTCCCTTACAGGTGACTCTGCATATGCACTGGGACCCCATCTAATGACTCCTTTCCGGAACCCCCCAAACCAGAGGAGAGAGAAAATACAATGAAGCACACATCAAAACCCGTGCAGTGGTGGAGCAAACATTTGGGCTCCTGAAGTCCCGTTTCCGCTGCCTGGATAAGTCTGGGGGGGCCCTATTGTATTCCCCTACCTTTGTGTGTCAGATCATCGGTGCATGTTGCATACTACATAACTTTGCTATGAAAAAAGGCCTGCATATTGACATACGTGATGACCTGACCCCCGACCCACACAGCCCCCCCCTGCCAGAGGACACCCAGTCTGCTGATGGAAGAGCAGTCAGGAGGGTCCTCGCCGTAGGCATCTTTGGACACTAAACCAAAACATTAATTACACAGACAATGCACGCGTGTACACCACTGATGTCCCTAGATCACACACACCACATGCACATCGCATTGGATTAGCCCAAGTCCAGCATGTAGGAGTTGGGAGCAGTAACGCCAGCGTCAAGGCCCCAATGATGTCACTGTCCATTCACACACCTTTCACACATCATTCATTCAGCCGTGGGGTTCACTTCACCACCACGGCCGAGGGTGACACCCCTTACTTTCAGGAGTGCCACCCTCTCACATTCACACACCATTCACACTGTCCCCTGCACTCCTGACCGTGTGCAGTACAAAAATAAATTAGAAAGATCATATCCTGATCAATAAAAGAAAAATAATCTCATAACCTGAGAAAAAAATAAAATAAACTCATGACCTGAGTATGTGAAAAATAATAATATAAAACCAGCCACAAAAAAAAGGCCTCATCGGGGATGCCGGGGGCTTCTTCTGGGGGCCCCTCTCTGGCTCCGCAGCTGCCTGGATGGAGTGGGTGGGGGTGGGGGGGCATCTGGAGGTGGCTGATCCCCAGGTGGGCCACTCCTGGCAGGTGTGGCCTGCGTGCCCTCCAAGGCCCTGGCTATCCGTCCAAGATAACTGTTGGTCTGGGCCTGCATCCGGAGCTGACGGGTCATCTGGTAATGCTGGGCCCGCCGACTCAGCCTCCCCTGCTCCCGGATGGCAGCACTGTTACCATGGATGGCAGCAGTGTTGGCCTGGACGGCTGCAGTGAGGTGCTGGATATCCCCCTGCACCTCCCCCAAAGTGGTGACCACTGCAGCGCAATTAGAGCTCACATCCTGCACTGCGTTGCTGAGGTTGGCAACGGAGCCCAGGCTGTCCGACACTTTCTGCAAGTGGTCCGCTATGGCCCCCATTTGTTCTGTCTGTCTGGCGTGATCCCTTGCCAACTGGTCCTGGACACCATCAGACACCCCCCTGGTCTTCTGGGTCGCCTTCCTGGGGCCAGAAGATGGAGGTCCTCGGGTGGAAGGAGTCGCCCTTGAGGGGCTTCCAAGGATGGGGGAGGGGACGACAGACGGGCCAGGAGAAGGGGAGGAGACAGACAACACCAAAGAAAAGTCCTGCTCTGCCACAGCAGGATCTTCCACAACCACCTCGGCAGGTGTGGTGTGGCCACTCTCCTCCTCCACAACCTCTTCACCACCCAGTGGCTCAGGCACACGATGGCGTGGGGGGGATGGGGTGGAATGCAGGCTGACAGATGATGGCCCAGCTCCGTCATCTGTGGATGACACAAAGCAGACACATGTTGGTGGTCCCACACACTTGGCACATGTACCCCCCCCCCCAAATGCAAAACATCAAATAGGGGATTAAAAAACACTTACCTGTCCTTGTGCCTTCCTCCACGGAGTCATAGCCTGCGACCCCCTCCACCTGCTCCCTCTCCAGGCAGCGAGCAACCACCTCCTCCTCTGCGGTCAGGGTGACAGGACATGGGGGACCACCACCTGTGCCCCTCTCATACCTCCTGATGGAGGCCACCTTGTCCCTCACCTTGCGCCGCAGGTCATTGATTTTCTTTTGTATGTCCCCAGCAGTCCGGGTGGAGTAGCCCAGGACATTGACCCTGGCAGCAATCGACTCCAGGATGCCCTGCTTCCTCTCCCGGCTGGTCTTGCGGCTTTTTTTGCCATGGAGAAATTCATTCTCCGTCTCCATAGCCGAGATAATGACAGAGACCTCCTGGGTATTAAAATTGAGGTTCCTCCTCTCTCTGGGGGTAGCGGGAGCAGCCATTACAGAGCAAAAGTATCTTCCCTGGGGTGGGGGGAAACGGAACTACTTTTGCGCCGGAATGGCGTTTCCGCCAGCGCTTTTAAGCGCCCAGCGGAACGCATTGCGCTGACGTTTCCCAGGAAGTGGTGCCGACGGAAGTTGTGAGCATGCGCACAAGGGGGCGAGTGGAGCCGCACTCACTGCGCATGCTCCGTGGATGATGCGCTGAACGTAAGCCTCTGCGCCGGGCTCCGCCCATCATTTACATATGATCACACCCACTTCCACTTGCGTCGGGTTACGCCAGCGCATTATCGTTACTCTGGCGCAAGTTTACGCGCAACTGCTATGTGAATTACAGGAATTGCGCTGAAAGGGTCTTCAGAGTAACGTAAATGAGAAGCGTTACTCCAGAGGAAAGATACTCTCATCTACCTGAATCTGGCCCGATGTATTTAAAAAAAAAATCCCAATCAGTCTTTAGGAATCCCTTGCTCACTAGCATTCAGGACAGGGAAGGAACAGTGGTGGCCTGTAATGCAGGTTGCAGGGGCGCCAACCCGTATCCTTGCACCAGCCCCCCAAACTACATGTGGGTGCCGGATGCATGAATTCCAATTGTTTTTTTTTGGAAGCACGTGATTAGAGCCAGTGGCTCTGATAGGCTTAAAAAAAGGGTGGGCTCAGGGCGCAGTGCTCTGCACCCATCCAGTTATGTGACAATATCAAAAAAGATATTCACTATCGTCTTCCTGATTCTCCTCCCAGCCAATCAGGAAGTGGGTCATGAGACCCGTTTCCCAGCTGGCCGATAAGAAAAGCGATCCTATTGGACAAGGAGGAAGAGAGAGAAGGAGGGAGGAGATGTACTGCGGAAGCCACCATGATCCCGGAGAGGAGGATATGCAGCAGAAGCCGCCACCCGTCGCCCAGAGGAAGAACGCTACCCGCGACCTAGAGATGGGGTAAGTGTGGGGCTAGTGACCAACCAACCAGGGGAGGGGGGATGAGCAGGTGATCTGACCAACTGCATTGTTTGCCCCCCCCCCCCCCCCCAAAAAAAAAAAAAAGAAAATATACCTCCAACTACCACTGGAAAAGAATAGAAGGCACCAAAAACCAACCAGGTTTTACTACATTGCATAATGCTGTGACTAGCAAATGGGATTTGCAGGTAGAAGAAAGATGACCTTTTCAGTAGACTGCTGCTCATCTACTATCTAATCATATTTTTGACCAAGTTGCAGTGGAGAAAAGTACATGGTCAGCACTCTACAAAATAAGAATATCATAGATTGGCATTCCAACAGTGTGTTTAGCTGTTTGCTTACACTTAAGCCTCGTACACACGATCAGATATCTGAATATCCGATGAAGCTGACTTTCATCAGTCTTGCCTACACACCATCATTAAAAAATGTGACCGTGTCCAAACGCGATGACGTAAAACACAACGACGTGCTGAGAAAAATTAAGTTCAATGCTTCTGAGCATGCGTCGACTTGATTCTAAGCATGCATGGATTTTTCTCTGATGGCGTTCCACACAGACAATTGGACTTTTCTATCGTTTTTTTATACATAGGAACAATTTAAAACATGTTCTAATTTTTTTCACCGATGGAAAACAAACCAATGGGGCCCACACACGATTGGTCTGACCTATGAAAACAGTCCATCGGTCTGTTTTCATTGGACAAACCGATCGTATGTACAGGACTTTACTCTTCAGACAGGCATAGGTACTTTCAAAGAAAAAGGACTCACTTTGACCTTATTGTTGTAATACTTACCTATGTACATGCTACAAATATTGTCAATCCATCGTATCATACAAACCCGATCACTATAATTACAGTGGAAGGAGTGTGAGAGAACTATGATTGCAGGTTACTGCCAAATGGCCTATATACAAGGCTGCTTGCTACAAATTGAAGTGGACTTATAGAAAGTGCTTTTCTCCCACATAATTCCGGTCCTAATTGAGCTTTCCCGTCACTTCACCAAAAATCAGTTGGAAAAAATAAAACTGTTACAGCATAAGGTTGTCAAGTGAACAATACTTCTCCAATGTTGCTCTGATTACGGGGCGGAAGCAGAACTTGTAACATTTGAATGAATATATTTAATGAAAACCTCAATATATGTCCAAAATGAATGGACTCCAAAAATACATCAATATCTCTTGCAGTAAAATACAAAGGCTGGAGTAATTGAGAGCACAGTTTGGCAGAACGTAATAAGATCTGAAAAGAGGCAATTATTTAGCAGATCGGAATTTAACATGAATAACAATTATGATGCACAGATATCAGTCCAAATGAGGACATTTCGTCCCTTCTGCCATCTTAAAGGGTCTGTCCACCAATATTCAGATAATACTGTAAAGCAGGGCTCTCCAAACTTTCTGAACAAAGGACCAGTTTACTGTCCTTAAAACTTTAGGAGTGTCCCCTTTTTTGTATTATGCCGCGTACACGCGGTCGTTTTTTGTTTTATAAAAAAATGAAGTTTTTTCTCGTTAAAAAAATGAAGTTTTTCAAACTTCATTTAAAAAAAAACATGTTGCCTACACACAATCGTTTTCTGAAAATGCTCTTGCAAAGCGCGGTTACGTACAACACGTACAACACGTACAACGGCACTCTGTTTCATTCAAGCTTGCGTCATAACTTGCTTCTAAGCATGCGCGGGTTTAAGAACGTCGTTTTAAACGTTGTTTTGCCCACACACCATCATTTTTTATGACACAAAAAACGACATTCTGAAAAACGACATAAAAAATGTAAGCATGTTCGAATTTTTTTTTTTTTTTCGTTTTTCAGAAGACATAAAGCACAATCATTTTAACCAGTTAAGGACCGCCTACTGAACATTTACGTCAGCAGAATGGCACGGCTGGGCACATGAACGTATATATACGTTGGTTCTAGTACCCAGCCATGGGTCACGGGCGCGCGCCCGCGGTGCGCTCCCATGACCCGGTCCGAAGCTCCGGGACCGGGACCACGGGACTCGCGGACCCGATCGCGGCGATCGGTCCCCAGAGCTGAAGAACGGGGAGAGCCGTGTGTAATCACGGCTTCCCCGTGCTTCACTGTGGCCACAGCATCGATCACGTCATCCCTGTTATAGGGGGACGTGAACGATGACGTCACACCTACAGCCACACCCCCCTACAGTTGTAAACACATGCAGGGAACACACAAAACCTACAGCGCCCCCTTGTGGTTAACTCCCAAACTGCAACTGTCATGTTCACAGTAAACAATGCAATTTAAATGCATTTTTTGCTGTGAAATTGACAATTGTCCCAAAAATGTGTCAAAATTGTCCGAAGTATCCGCCATAATGTCGCAGTCACGAAAAAAAACGCTGATCACCGCTATTAGTAGTAAAAAATTTTTTTTATAAAAATGCAATAGAACTATCCCTTATTTTGTAAACGCTACAAATTTTGCGAAAACCAACCGATAAACGCTTATTGCGATTTTTTTTTTACCAAAAATAGGTAGAAGAATACGTATCGGTCTAAACTGAGGAAAAAAAATGATATATATTTTGGGGGGATATTTATTATAGCAAAAAGTAAAAAATATTGAAATTTTTTCAAAATTGTCGCTCTATTTTTGTTTATAGCGCAAAAAATAAAAACTGCAGAGGTGATCAAATACCACCAAAAGAAAGTTCTATTTGTGGGGAAAAAAGGACGCCAATTTTGTTTGGGAGCCACGTCGCACGACCGCGCAATTGTCAGTTAAATCGACGCAGTGCCGAATCGCAAAAAGGGGCAAGGTCTTTTACCTGCATTTTGGTCCGGGTCTTAAGTGGTTAAATGACGTTTTTTTTAAAATGTCGTTTTATTTCATCACAAAAAACGACCGTGTGTACGTGGCATTAGGGGGAGAAATAGGAATAGGAATAGGAATAGTAATTTCTTCATCAATTTAGGCCAATATGTATTCTTCTGCATATCTTTGGTAAAAAAAAATCCCTATAGCCCTGTACACACGATTGGATATCTGATGGAATTTAATTCGATCATGTCCAACGCAGTGATGTAAAACACAACGACGTGCTGAGAAAATGGAAAGTTCAATGCTTCCGAGCATGCGTCGACTTGATTCTGAGCATGCATGGATTTTTAACCAATGGATTTCCCCACAGACGATCGTTTTTTTTTCTATAATTTTTTTAACCATAAGAACAATTTAAAACAGGTTCTATTTTTTTTTTTCACAGATGGATCAAAAACCAATAGGGCCCACACATGATCGGTTTGTCCGATGAAAACGGTCCATCAGTAAATTTTCATCAGACGAACTGATCGTGTGTACAGGGCTTATAGGCGTATATTGATTGGTTTGCGCATAAGTTGTAGCGACTACAAACTATGGGATAGATTTATTAACTTTTTAATTATTTATTTTTTATTAGGACTGCAACATTGCAGCGGACAAATCTCACAATTTTTGGGGACCAGTGACACCAATACAGTGATCTGTGCTAAAATAATGCACTGATTACTGTATAAATAAATATAAAAAAATAAATTACAGTATAAATGACACTGACAGGGAAGGGGTTAAAATCAGGCCGATCAAAGGGTTAAATGTGTTCCCTCAGTGTTTTTTCTTTCTCACTAGGAGCAGCAGATCTCAGTATCGTCCCCTGTCAGAATGGGGATCTGCTTTGTTTACATAGGCACATCCCTGTTCTGCCTCTCTGTACCGCGATCCAAGCATGCGCAACGGCTCCTCCTCTGTGCAGCGGCCGCGCCAACACTATCTATTGTATGAAATGACATACAGATACGTATACAGGCATACCCCACTTTTAAGTACACAATAGTGTTTATTTACTAAAGCTGGAAAGTGCAAAATCAGGCTCACTTCTGCATAGAAACCAATGAGCTTCTAATCCCAGCTTGTTCAATTAAACTTTGGTATTAAAACCTGGAAGCTCATTAGTTTCTATGCAGAAGTGAGCCTAATTTTGCACTCTCCAGCTTTAGTAAATAAACCTCATTGTGTACTTAAAAGTGGGGTATGCCTATAAATGACAATGGTCCCAAAATAGTGTCAAAAGTGTCCGATGTGTCCGCCATAATGTCGCATTCACGATAAAAATCGCAGATCGCCGCCATTATTAGTAAAAAAAAGATTATAATATAAATGCCATAAAACTATCCCCTATTTTGCAGCCAATATAACTTTTGCTCAAACCAATCAATATACGATTATTGTGGCTAAACCGAGGAAAAAAAATATTCTATATCTTTTTATAGATATTTATTATAGCAAGAAGTAAAAAATATTGCTTTTTTTCTCAAAATTGTCGCTCTTTTTTTGTTTATAGCGCAAACAATAAAAATTGCATAGTTGATCAAATACCACCAAAAGAATGCTCTATTTGTGGGTAAAAAAGGACGTACATTTTGTTTGGGTGCCACGTCGCCAGACAGCGCAATTCTCAGTTAAAGCGACGCAGTGCCGAATCACAAAACGTGCTCTAGGTCTGCTCTCGTCAGGAAGGAGATAAATTATTGTGGTAAAGTACAAGTAGAAAAAAATCCTTTATTTTATCTATACAGTACATAACTTATAAAGTTACTACATAACTTTGTAATATTTGTACCAGACTCATAATAGTATTAGCATTAAAAACAGGACGAATTAAAAAATAAATGGTGTACTTTTTATAGTAGTAGTCAGTAGTCAGGGCCGTCTTAATAGCATCATGGGCCCCTGGGCAAAGCAATGCTCTGGGGCCCCTACAATGTTGACAGCGCAGGTAAACAGACATCAAGTAGGTAGGAGGCAGATAAGCAGAGCTTCCACTATATACATAAAGTAACAACGCTGTTCTGTGCATATAATATATCTGCTAGAATGATGCTCAGGACAGTTGTAACAAGTATAGACATGGCCGCCAATAAAAATCATGAGGCACCATCCAGCCGGACAGGGCCTCAAATACTCCCAACATTGTAACCCCTCTACATTTTGTATACATCCAGCACTCCACCCAACCAACCCCCCATACACACACAGTTTCCCCCTACCATTGTTATCCTGTTAACACCTCCACACCCCCTGGATTCTCAACCTCAAATACCTCCCAAGCACTATGGCCCCTCTAAATCCCAGATATCCCCCCAGCACTGACCCCGCTACATCCTAGATATCCCCCCTAGCACTCTGATCCCTCTCTGCACCCTAGATATTCCCCCCAGCACTGTTACCATAAGATACCCCTTGTATTATGACCCCGCTATATCCCTGATACCTCTAGCACTATAGCCACCCAAGATATCCCAGATCCCTCCCCCTCAGCATTGTTCCCAGTCCCATACACTCTTGATATCACCCAGCACCATTATTCCATCCATGTAGTACCCCCTTTTCCAGTGGAGATACACCTGCCTACATAGCAGCTCCCACTCCAGCTCCTACCCCACGGCCTCTGAGTCCCGAGCATTCAAGCTGCATGGGGTGGGGTTTTGCACAGTGCAGTGCACCGCTGCCAGCCTGCCTCCCCGTGTATCCATCACTCTCAGTGCCATCATGGGGCCCCCAATTTCTGGGCAGCGTGGGCTCAAGTAGCAGCTGTTTTGGGAAAAGTGCAGGGGCCCCCCATGCAGCTGGGGCCCCTGGGCAATGCCCAGGTGTGCCTGATCATTAAGATGGCACTGGTAGTAGTATGGGTAAAATAAATGAAGTTGTTAAACACTTCCTGTGTCCAATGCAAATTATTCCAATATTTGTTAGTGCATTGGAGGAACTCTAGCATGTACAGTAGGCAGTGGCATTTAAACATGTCCCTTTAAATAAAAATAAAAAAAATCGAAAAAAGGTCCTTATGTGCACTGTGTCCGGGGACTGGGCGCCGGGCACAGTGCAGTATAAATAGCGCCACGTCTGTGCAATCACGAGATTGCAGACGCGGCGCTACATTGGCAGTAAAAATATGCCTTTGTGGCCGTGCCCGTGGACTTGTGGCCGTGCGGGTGCAGTATATTTCTGTGTCTGTGCCGATGTCAGGAAGTGACGTCGGCACTCTCCAGTCCAGAGGGACGCATCTCCGAGAGCCGAGCATGGAGGTAGGTGAAGCAACCTTACACAGCTTTGGCTAAACATTTATTGCCCCCCCCCCCCCCCGCTGATTAACTTCTTTTTTTTACGATCCTGAAACTGATCTTATTACCTTTTTTTACGATTCGGCGAAAATAGTTGCCGGCAACCGACCCCCCCCCCCCCCCGGCTGCTTATTAACTTGTTTTAATTGTTCGGCGATCGGAGGAAATAGCAGCCGATTTGACCCTGTTAATTCTGAATGGCACCCCAATGCATATTGCCAACAGGTAAATGGGGCACAACTTGTGTTAACACACATGTGTAAAACACAGTGCAATAGTGTGAACGGGTTCTTAAACAGAAGGAAAGTCAATATACTGCATTGTGACAGGTGGACAGGAAAAACTACTGGTTGGGTCCAGGATGGGAGGTATATTTGTCACAGGTTCAAGCAGTATACAGATATTGAATTGTTTTATTTTTATGCTATGTGGCAAGCTTGCTTGGCTCACTGGGGGGTTATGGAGTCCATCTAAAGCAGGTCTGAGTACTCTGAGCTCTATAAAACCCCTAGCCCACTTAGGGAAGTTGCTCCATCCTGGAGCCAGATCTCTATTCATGATACTGCCTGTGTGGTGAGATTAAGTCTGTGGGACTAAGGACTGTGGTTTGTACTGTGTGACAGGTGCCTGGGCAGCAGTAGGTTGCCCCAGGACAGTTACTCAGGGTCTAGAGTTTAGAGTAAGCTCTGAAACGCTGTGAAACTAGCGACTGGCACCTTTTTAGGGCTCATTCAAACCATAAATGTTTTAATGTTCAGCTACAAACAGCCCCATAGTGCATGGAAACCAAATGCAACGTTTTTCTTTTTGTAAGGTTCGGCGGAACTAGCTGGGACACTTGCATTGGTCCCAGCTGGAGCAATACCTACATTTTAGCTTTAGGGTTCATTCAAATCATGCATGAATTTTTTTTAATGTTCAGCTACAAACAGCCCCATAATGCACCCCCCCCCACTTATTAACAGTTTTTTTTTCCATGTTCGCCAAAAATAGCAGCCCCAGTGCAGTTATTTCCGCAGCCTCTGTTAATCTCATGCAGTCAATATGTCCCCAGTATGGTAATATCGTGTAGTATGTCCGCATTCTCTGGTAACTTTGTGAAGTATGTTCGCAGTCTCTGGTAATTTCGTGCAGTATGTCCGCAGTCTCTGGTAATTTTGTGCAGTATGTCCGCAGTCTCTGGTAATTTCGTGCAGTATGTCCGCATTCTCTGGTAATTTCGTGCAGTATGTCTGCAGTCTCTGGTAATTTCGTGCAGTATGTCCACAGTCTCTGGTAATTTCGTGCAGTATGTCCGCAGTCTCTGATAATCTAATGCCCATTTAGAGTCCTTCATTACTAACAGTGTAATTTTTTAGTTTGTTTGCACCGATTTGTAAGGCTGCGCTGTATACCATGATTTGTGATGCTGGGGCTTTATACTCTGTCCTGTGATGCTGAGCTGTATACTCCTGACACTATGGGTGGAAGCAAGTGGAATACAGGGGATGGAGTGGGTGGATTTTATAAGGGGTGGCTTATGAAAAGTGGGAGGGACCAAATGTGGAGGGGTGGGGTCTTGCGCCCCCCCATCCTAAAACTTTACCAGCCGCCACTGACAGTAGGTAAGTACATTCAAACCCCTATGCCGCTTACACATGATATAGATTTTGCCTGGCCAAATTGCATCGCAATTTAATCGGAGAAAAATCGAACATGTTTTATATCTAAACATCGGAATTTCCAATGAAGCAACCGTCTGACTTTTTCCATCGGAAATTCCGATTGTGTGTACGCGGCATAAGTCCCCATGTACACTGCTGCTGCTAAACGGATGTTCAGAGGCAGTTGGACGCTTTTTTTCAACTGCCCCTGAACTCATTCAATGGTATCTTATGTGTACATGTACACAGGTTTGTTTACTGTCGTTTTTAGGCAGTTGCGTTTATAGGCTTTTATTTGAAGGCAAAAAAAATGAGTTCAGACAGCGAAGTTTTTCCGACGTTTCAGATGCCAAACGCTTCTAAACGCGGCTAAACGCGGTAACCCGCGTTTAGCAGCATTTCGTTTATAGATGTTTTTGGCCATTTAAAAAAAAATAAAAATTTTTAAACACCTCTAAACGCAAACGCGGCAAAACGCCACTAAACGTGGCATGTAAACGCGGCAAATCAGACATTTTAAACGTGGGTTACTATCTGTCAAGTTAAATCGTTCAGGAGAGGTTGTAAAAACATCCCTGTTTACATGAAGCCTAAATGTTACAAAATTCAGGCACATTTAATGACACGTATGACAGTTAAAGCAGTGACACTGTTGATAGATAGATATTTTGACTGTTGCGCACATTTTTTTTATTACATAGTAATTAAAATGTAATTTACATATTGTGTTCAGATTAAAAAATTGTAACCTTTCAAATTACAGAAAAGGTTTAATTTTATTGTCAAATTTAAATGAAAGTAAAACTTCTTTATTACAGGGTGATAAGTCTGGATTCATTATCCCTCAGATACTGTCACATACTCTGTGAATAACTATACAGTGTATTAACCCCTGTATTTAAAGTCGTTGGCTCGTTCATATGTCAAATAATTTGGGAGATTTTCAAAAATAGATTCCAGCTTTTTTGATAAGTTACACTTCACAAGAAGGAAATTAATAGATCAGGAAATCTTGGCTCTTGAAAAGAATGCAAAAATAGACAGGAAGTCAATACAGCAGAACTACAGTTAACGGCACTCTAACAAATCTAATTAAAGTAAAGCACAAATACAATGGGCAAAACATAATGAAAAGGAAAGTATTAGCAAGGAGAATTCACATGAACAACCTTTGCTGCCAAGACATTTTCAGACATGAATGAATGGGTAGAACCAGTGCCAAATTATAAATATTCCAATAATAATTTTTATTCCTGGTCATTTGAAACTAATAATAACTAATAAAGCTAAACATTTCGGACTTTAAAGATTAGATACTGGTTCAACAATAATTCCTAAAATGTTAAAAAGTCTTTGCTGGTATCCATCAACAGGCACAAATCTGATGGTCCTTTGCTTGACCCATTAATGGGATTGACCCTCACTCTACATTATTAGAATGTAGTTCCAGTGATTATCAGCAGGTGTTACCCCATTGATCCGATCAGACTTCACATAATGTATCACATGTGCCTCACTATTGGTCTGTTAAATATTCATGCCATCCTCTTAGCATTTTGAAAAAAGGGAGAAATGAAGCACGTAGGTATAAAAAGATCAAATGTATTATATATGTCAATAGTATAATACATAAAGGTAATCATGATTCAATATAAAAAAGGTAAGGTAAATGATCCATTACCATTCAAATATATATATACACATATACATATAATGAAGACAAAAGGAATCACATGGTTGCAAACAATTATTACATAATACAAATTTTGGAAAAATCGAATACACATGATGAATTGAAACACAGCATATAACAGCACTACGTGTTTTGTACATTGATCCACTTTTCAGGAGCATGTACGTGGATGGAATCTGAAATGTAATACAATAAAAAGTATTTCTCTAAAGTCTGACCCTATCAAGAAAAAGAAAAATGCAGAAATAAAAATAAAATAAAAATTGACCTATAAAACCCTTCCACTCCTTGAAATACTTACAATTGTAGCCATATGATGAGGGTACTGAAGATCGGAGACCCCCTAAGGTAGTGGTTCTCAACATGGGGGTCGGGACCCCCTCGGGGGTCAAATTATGATATGCCAGGGGTCACCGAATCCTGGGCTGTTCCTGTATTCTGCACCGCTCTCCCAACCTTTTTGCGGCTGCCCATTCAGTTCATGCCATGGCTGGGGGCAGAGACTAGAGGTCAGCTGACTGGTTAGAAATGTAAAGTGGGAGGGGCTGGAGGAGACCCAATCTCCTGATCAGCATAGGTGTCACTGCTGCGAGACAAACAAAGTCGGAGACACAGTGAAATCAGAGACACAGTGAGTAACACTACCTGTGATTAGAGTTGCCATTAAAAGCCCCCACTACAGTAATAATTTTACTGTTAGGGGTCTCCACAACTTTGGAAATTTTATTAAGGGGTCACGGCACTAGAAAGGTTCAGAACCACTGCCCTAAGGGCATTCCTAGCATTTAGACAAGTTTTAGAGAAGCTCCATGTGCTTGTGTACCATCATTACCTGGCACTTCTGTGCCACCTTTGCCACCGTGAATGGGTTTTGTGGTTCAACAACACCCATTTATTAAACTTAAAACGGAGTTCCACCCAAAAATTGAACTTCTGCTTTTCGGAACCCTTCCCCCTCCGGTGTCATATTTGGCACCTTTCAGGGGGAGGGGTTGCAGATACAGTACCTGTCTAAGAGAGCGGCGACCAGTGAGGGAGCGCCACGCTACTCGCACATGCGCAGTAGGGAACTGGGCAGTGAAGCCGCAACGCTTCAATTCCTGATTCCCTCACTGAGGATGGCGGCGGGGGAGCCTCGAGATGAGCGATTGCTCGGACTCGGCTGCCGACATGGCAGGCACGCTGGACAAGTAAGTGTCCATTTTTTAAAAGTACACTTTAAGTAGCTGTTGGCTTTTAGAAAAAAAAATGGGTGGACCTCCGTTTAATGTAAAATTATAACACTGGTGGGTTGTCATTCTTGGTTGTGAATCACAAGCGTTATCATTCACAACAACACCAGCCGCTACCAGTTACTATGATTATAAATGATCACACACAGCCCCACTGTTGCTAAGCCTATGCGGCACTTTGTCTGCAAACTCACAGACAGACACACAGCCATATTCAGACAGACAGATAACAACACCCAGGATGTATAGATCAAAAGATTTTGGGCTTCAGTCTAGGGTGGAACTACATCCAGCAAAAACATAGAAAAAGATGACTTTTAAAATGGTTGTAAAGGCACAAGGTTTTTTACCTTCATACATCCTATTCTTGAAAAACCTTCTAATACTTGCCTAATCCAGCCATGTTCAGGAGAGCTTTGTCTCTCTGGGGACTCAAACTCCTGATTGGCTTTTGGCAGCAGCAGGAGCCATTGGCTCCAGCTGCTGTCAGTCACAGCCAATGAGCCAATCAGGAGCAAGAGCTGGAGGACACACAGAGCAGTGGCGCGGCTCAGGTGCCACCATAGCAAGCTGCTTGCTGTGGAAGCACTCAGAAGTAGGGAGAGGTCAGGAGTGCTGGCTAGGTACTCGATAAGAAGAGGATCCAGGTTGCCATTACACAGAGCATATAAGTATAACTTATTTTTTTATAAAAAAGAAGACTTTAGTATCACTTTAAGCACACACTGCAGCCAGGTATCAGAATAGGACCAAGTACTTCATTCAATAGGTTATCTGGGGCATTCCGAAATGATTTTCAAAGTGTAGGGATTTTTCTTATTTCAATATGGTATGCCATGTAAAAACTGAAAAGTAATTTTGTTCTCCCTTAAACCCCTTTCACACTGGGGCATTGTTCAGGTGCTTTTGGGCTAAAAATATCGCCTGTAAAGCGCCTGAAAAACACCTCCCCTACAAGCCCCGTGTGAAAGCACTGGCAAGTCGTTAATAGTGTTGCTCACGAATATTCGCATTGCGAATATTCGCTACGAATATTGCATATTCGAGTATTCGCGAATAACTCGAATATCGCGGCGAATATTCGCTATTTCGGATATTCGTATTTTTTCAATTTTTTTTTTTAGAACAGATCACATCCTAGAGATCCCCATCGACGTCTAAAAGCATTGCTGGTAGGATTAGAGACCTTGGGCCGAGTAGCTGCAGTGATCATTTTATATTGCCGAAAAATCGCAATGCGATTATTCGGCAATAGCGATATCGCGCGATTATTTTGTATTGTAATATATCACGAATATTCTGAGTCAATCAGAGTGCTCCATTCCGCATTTCTCGCAATTTCGCAATTATTTTGTATTGTGAAATATCACGAATATTCTGAGCCAATCAGAGTGCTCCATTCCGCATTTCTCGAATATTCGCAATTTTTTTGTATTGTAATATATCACGAATATTCTGAGCCAATCAGAGTGCTCCTTCCGCATTTGCCGAATATTCGCAATTATTTTGTATTGTAATATATCACGAATATTCTGAGCCAATCAGAGTGCTCCTTCCGCATTTGCCGAATATTCGCAATTATTTTGTATTGTAAAATATCACGAATATTCTGAGCCAATCAGAGTGCTCCATTCCGCATTTCTCGAAATTTCGCATTCGCATTCGCAATAGCGAAATTTCGCAATCATTTCATTTCCAAAAAATATCACGAATATTCGTATTTAGCAAATATATCTCGAATATTCGACTATATATTCTAGATATATCGCGAAATCGAATATGGCATATTCTGCTCAACACTAGTCGTTAAACATTTCCTGCAAGCAACATGTTTGGGGCGGTGAAGGAGTGGTGTATACACTGCTCCTACACTGCTCCTGCCCATTGAAATGAAATGGGCACCACTGCCGAAGCACCTGCAAAGCGCCTCGGCAGCGGCGCTACACGGGCGCATTTAACCCTTTATTTGGCTGCTAGCAGGGGTTAAAAACACACCACTAGCAGTCAAATAGCGCCGCTAAAATGACTAACTCTTACTGCACACCAGCTTGGACCCACTCTTGTACATTCCCTTTTGGCTGCAAAGGCATCAAATTGGAAATCTCATTGGGCAGGAAAATTGCAATGGATGATCAGTATCAAATTTGGGATAATATGGCAAGTAAATCAACACATGTCCTGGTGGTGGAGGTAAACTACAAACTTCTCCTGCACTGGTACTTGGTAATGTATATCCTGCACAATTCTAGCCTTCTCTTGATTATGTTTTCCCGGTTGTCAGGTTGTAGGTTCTTTCAAGTCTATTTGGTGGGACTGACCAAAAACAAAGGGGCTCTAGAGTTTATTATATTTATGGTTAGAGGCCTTTACAAGGCAATTTTAAATAAACAACCCGAAGTGTGTACAAAAATCCAATTCACACACATTTTCACAAGATCTTATTCCTTTGGTCTGTAAATTTAGACTATGCCACTTTTGGAAGTCAAGCACCAGGTATCACTCTGTGACCCATGACCCTGTGAAAACATCTCCATGGCTGTTTACACTATTGCCCCTCCCCACCTAAGCCATTTACCCCTCCTTCACTTCCTTCTCCTCTGTCCTGTTTCCCTCTCCTGGGTGTTACAGGGTCTGGAACTAATATTCTACTCCCCCCACACTAGGGGACAGGGAAGGGGTTAAGTGTGTTCCTGGGTGTGTTCTAACTGTATGGGGGGTGGACTCACTAGGGGAAATCACTGATCTTATGTTCATACATTATATGAACAGGAGATCAGCATTTCCCCCACTGTCCTCGCTCTGTTACGAACGGGCGCGCGTGCCCATCGGTGATCGCGCCCGCCGGGCACGCGTGCGGGACTCGGGGGACGAGCGGGGGCGCGCGGGCCGCCAGTGGCACGCACGCGCCCCCTAGTGGCTGCTAAAGGGAGGACGTAGAGCTACATGCTCTCGCCCAGCAGTGCCACCGTCCCGCCGTATAACGACGGTGGGCGGTCGGCATCTGGTTAAAGGAACCAATTTAGAAAATAAAAAACAAACCTTTACAACCCCTTTAATTCTCTGAATAAGGACAATAATGCTTACCTTCTGGAGTAGATGGAAATGTGTAATATTAATCTTGTACAGGCTAATGATCAGAGGAAATATAGTGGCTCTCCTGCAAACTGGGTTTGAGAGGCTCCTTCACTTGGGACAGAAATATTTATGAACAAGATCCCTTAAGAAATCTATGAAGATAAATAAATTCCACTTTATCAGACTGCTGGAACATTGTTTGTCTTCTGATGACTTGCCTATTGGACAGAATACACAAGTTTGCGTCTCTCCCATTGTGTGCCCCCTAGGTGTGCGTTCCCATTGTTAAAGGGGAGTTCCAAACTTTTTTTAGGTTTATTAAAAGTCAGCAGCTACAAAACGTGTAGCTGCTGACTTTTAATAAACAGATGCTTACCTGCTCCACGGTCCAGCGACGCAGCCGCCCGGAGATCCGCTCCTCTCCGGCCAGTGCCTCCATTCATAGTGTGGGCACCACTTTTGGGTGGAACTCCGCTTTAATTTTAATTGAGTCACCTATTGTTTCTGTCTGTTGGATAATTTGGCTAACTCTTGGAGGATCCTACACGATGGGATTAGCCTTGTGTCACCTCTACTTCATTATCTAACCATTGTGTGATGTTTTGGGTAAATATTTGGTTATTGTTCATGTGGTCACTGAAGTGTAAAAAAAAAAATGCTGTTCAATAAAGAGTCATTCCTTTGGATTTTACCTCAACATCTTGTGTTTGTATGATGCTTGGGATAATCGGGTATTATCTTTAGGTCTGCTGAAAAAGTTTGGAGACCAGGAGGCACTGTTTTCCTGAAGCATATAACCGTGGTGCCACGCGGTTCCATCACACATGTGTTTCATGCATCCCTGTTCAGGCAGTCCTACTGATGTCAATGATGATGTCGTGGCTGCACAGACGCAGCTACTGCTACCAATTTGACAGCCATTTGGGTGTGGATGTGTGTGGGTCCCCAGCAGTGTGTGTTCAGGGACCGGCACCTGCACAAATGTCAAATTGACAAACACGGGCCTCGCTCAGGTATACACTTAAGTACACCTGTGTGAATGAGGCCTAAAAGTGAAATTCAAAGCAATTAATCAGTGGTAGGCAGCCTGAAGTATGAAGATCAAAGTTTATGGTTGGAAAGTCAGTCCGTGAAGAAGATTTACAAGGGCTGTGCATGTATAGAGTGCAACTTTCACATTAAGGAAACATGTTGTACATCATTTGTAGATAAACAGCAATGCAGAAATGGCTAGCATTACAGGAGTACAGCTGGGTTTAGCCATTCACTTGTATTGGTGGTTGTACATGTGTTGGAAGGCAACATGGTTTTTGTGTTTTAATATCAGATGTTTCTGAAAGGTTGAAACCTGATTACACCTGGCCTGGACTGCCAGCAGCACAACTTCACCCAGCAGGGTGTTGATAACGAAAAGTCATAAATTGGAATTAATCTCCGACAGGATGTTCCCACAGATCCCCGGGGAGGTGTTGATTAAAATGTTCTGAGTTACAGAAGATCAAAGGACAGCTGTTACTGAAAGATGAACCGGGTCAAATAGCGGTGATTCGTGGACGAATGCTGCCCCTATTGGACACTAGAGCATGCTTCCTGGGAGATGGACAGATATTCTTATTGGATACAGATGGTTAGATAGGCTGGCAGTGGGTGCTGTCTGAGTGGGCTTTAATAGTACTGACCGGCTGGAATTATGTCCTCTTTCCATCGAGTGCAGCTTGTTTTATATGCTCTGTCATATCTTATTTTAGTGTTTTGTGTTAGCATTTCTATTTTCTTGGGAAATAAATAGGACCCTTGTTTAATTAAGCAGTGTGTTTATTTTTAATAGCTAACCTTATTATCGTACCATCAAAGTTAACTATAACAGAGTTTTAATAGACTATCTAACTATAGGAATAGACAAGTTAATACATATTTATAATAAATAGGGGGGAATCCATAACCACCCAATATTTTTTTTTAACATGGCACATGTGGCTCTGTGAGTGCGAGAAGCCACTGTAGATTTTATACTCGGTGAAGCTAATAAATTACTGTGTGCATGAAGCTTAAAATATTATTTAAACAAATATATCCAACCATACATTAATAATTTTGTAACATCTGCCTGAAGTTCAGTTATAAAATATCCTATCAATTAAAATGGTGATCATATATAATAGTCTTTGTTAATGAAACATATATCATCATAATAAAGTGTTTACAGAAGCTGCAGTCAATAAAATACAAAAAAAGAATAAAAAATGTAGACAAACAATTATGTTGATGTGATAACATTTATACACAACAGAAAAGGCTTCATTTATTTTATATATTTAAAAAAAAAGAGGCTTTATGAATTTGGTTAAAAGCAATTGAATACAAAACACATACAGTATTCCCTTTGATAATGTCTCTGCAAAGCCAAAAGAAACAAATTGAAATACCATAGCTAACTCGGCTCTGAGGGCTGTTAGAACCAAGAGCTTTCATACTGTATAGTCAGGGCTTTTAAAATTAACATTCTTCTGATATCAATAGTTCTGGTAATATTAGTGAGAACAATTGTGTCTTTCATGGCAAATTTCCTGAAGCATACAAAATCCAGATTAATAAAACAAATAGTCCAACAGTGTATGCTCCTCCCAGAGTCCCAGTAGAATGAAAAAAAATAAAAAATCTTCAAGTATGTCCAAAATTATGAAAAAAAGGCTAATGACGCCTACACACGATTAGAATTTCCAACAAGAAACGTTTGATGTGAGCTTTTGGTTGGAAATTCGACCATGTGTAGGCCTTATCTGACTTTTTCTGTCGGAATTTCAGACAGCAAAAATTTGAGAGGTGGTTCCATGATTTTCTTGTCGGAATTTCAGATCGTGTGTTTTATGTTAGCATTCCTATTTTCTTGGGAAATAAATAAGACCCTTGTTTAACCACTTTACGCCCAGGCAATTGACAAAAGACGGCCACAAGGTGGCTCTCAATTGCCGGGAGGACGTCTATGGACGTCCTCCGCTCCTCCGGCCACTAGGGAGCGCGCGTGCAGCCGGCGGCATTACTGAAGTGCCAATGTGTGTGCCTGGCAGTCGCGATGTCCTCCTGGCACCCGCAATTGGCGGATGCACAGACAAGGACGTGGATCTGTGTGTGTAAACACACAGATCCACGTCCTGTCAGGGAGAGGAGACCGATGCTGTGTCCCTTGTACATAGGGACACAGCATTGGTCACCTCCCCCAGTCAGTCCCCCTCCACACACAGTTAGAAACACTCCCAGTTTACACATTTAACCCCTTCCTCACCCCCTAGTGTTAACCCCTTCACTGCCAGTCACATTTATACGGTAATCAATGCATTTTTATAGCAGTGTTCGCTGTATAAATGTGAATGGTCCCAAAAATGTGTCAAAAGTGTCTGATATGTCCACCGTAATGTCGCAGTCCCAATAAAAATCGCAGATCGTCGCCATTACTAGTAAAAAAATAAATAAAAAAATAAATAAATCATAATTATGTCCCCTATTTTGTAGGCACCATAAATTTTGCGCAAACCAGTCGCTTATTGCGATTTTTTTTTTAACAAAAATATGTAGAAGAATACTGACTAAACTGAGATTTTTTTTTAAATGGGATACTTATTATAGCAAAAAGTAAAAAATATGGTGTTTTTTTAAAATAGTCGCTCTTTTTTTGTTTATAGCGCAAAAAATAAAAACCGCAGAGGTAATCAAATACCACCAAAAGAAATCTCTATTTGTGGAAAAAAAAAGGACGTTAATTTTTTTGGGAGCCACGTCGCACGACCGCGCAATTGTCAGTTAAAGCAAACCAGTTCAGGAAGCTAAAATTTTGCCTGGGCACGAAGGGGGTTTATGTGCCCAGTAAACAAGTGGTTAATTAAGCAGTGTGTTTATTTTTCATAGCTAACCTTATTATCGTACCATCATAGTTAACTATAACAGAGCTTTAATAGACTAGCTTACTATAGGAATAGACAAGTTAATACATATTTATAATAAATAGGGGGAATCCACCCAATATTTTTTTCAACATGGCACAAGGGGTTTATTTACTAAATGGAAGATCCCTCAAGGGGTTTTTTTAGCAGCAAAATTTGTGTTTGAAAAGAGAAACAATACATTTATGTAAAAATGTATATTTATTTGTTTCATGGTATCAAAAACATTTTTCCATAAATACATAAGCGTCATATCAAAGATAGAAAAAATACACATAACTCATGTTGTATAAACTCTTTGTGCTTGTATAAAGTTTCACTCGAAACTCCTACACGTTTCGACCTTTTAAATTATTGGTCTTCTTCAAGGGAATTTTCTTTCTATGTGAGAAATAAAAGATTTGCAGATTATTTTGTTTATAGATACATCATTATTTTTATGGTCAATATATTCTATTACAATAGAGCAGTATATTAATAATGTCTCTGGAAACCCAAAAGAAACAAATTGAAATACCATAGCTAACTCAGCTCTTAGGGCTATTAGGACCAACAGCTTTCATACTGTATAGTCAGGGCTTTTTAAAATGAACATTATTCTGAAATTAATAGTTCTGGTAATAAAAGTGAGAACAAGGGTGTCTTTCATGGTGAATTTCCTGAAGCATACAAAATCCAGATTTGATAAAACCAATAATACAACAGTGTATGCTCCTCCCAGAGTCCCAGTAGCATGAAAAAACAAAAACAAAAAAACAACTGCAAGTATGTCCAAAAATATGAAACAAAGGGCTAAGGGGCTGATTTACTAAAGGTAAATAGGCTGTGCACTTTGCAAAGAGCAGTTGTCCTCTACAAGCGCAGTTGCTCCTGAGCTTAGTAAATGAGGTAAAGCTTCACTTTGTAAAGAACAGCCAATCACGTGCAAGGAATAATTTTTTTTTTTGCTGTTAATAGAAGTCAGCAGAGCTTCTGCTAATTTACTAAGCTCAGGAGCAACTGCTCTTGCAAAGTGCATAGTCTGTTTAACTTTTAGTAAATCAACCCTTGAGTGTGGTTGTCGAACAGTCAAGTTGCAGAATTTCCCTGACCGTGCAAACCTGGTGTCACGTACCTGTATGAGGAGCTATAGATGATGAGGTGGCTTCTTGCACAATTCCCATCTTAGCAACCCTGGAAGCTGAGACAGGGACTGCTAGGACCAGGAAGCTGGATCCACAGAATGGAACTCAGGTAAGCAGAAGTGCAGGAATGAGGACACCCAACTTCACCCAGACCAGTAGAGAGCTGAGTCAGATCACAAGTTGCCTTTAGTAACAGTCGGAAAGAAAGGCACCAAATCATAAGCAGGATTAAGATCTGAGACGAGTAGAAACGTGCAGGCAAAAAGCTACAGAGGCAAAAGGCAAAATCGTGTTCCAGGTGGAAGTTGGCAACACACATGGGCAGAAGATATAAACAGGCAGGGTACTCCAGAGGTAGGTCAAAAACAGAGTCCAGCCAGACTCCTGATCAAGAACAGAGCTACAAGCTAAAGGACCATCCAGCAATGATCCCATGCAGACCTTATGCTGCGTACACACGACCGTTTTTCGGGTTCTAAAAAATTTAGTTTTTTTTTAATGTCATTAAAAACGATCGTGTGTGGGCTTCAGTTCGTAATGGAGTAAGCACATTCATCACGCTGTAACAGACAGAAAAGCGTGAATCGCCTTTTACTAACAAGAAATTAGCTAAAGCAGCCCAAAGGCGTCACCACGCTTTGCTAGAGCATTTTTTTTCATGATCGTGTGTAGGCAAGTCTGTTTTAATGATCGGACTGAAAAAAAAAATTCTAGACCCTTAAAAACTTAATTTTTTAGAACCCAAAAAACCTGTCATGTGCATAAGGTTGTATCCACATGCATGCCACTGTGCATGCATTCGTATGGGAACATTTATGTGCATGAAAATGAGCACAATTTTTTTGACAGCTCACATGAGACTCCTAACACCTAGGCAATACTGTAAAGTAAAAAAAAAAAAGCTTACAGGCAGATAAAACTGGAAAATAACGGGGCAATTAACACATTAACGCATTAACATACGTATGGTCAATGTGTTATGCTGGTTGCAGTAGTTTATCTGTTCTCAATTACTTTGTTTAGATTACTGAATAATTTCCCAGGAAGGGAATTTTCACAGAGGCCCTGTCCTGCCAGCGGGAGACACTGCCAGATTTATTATCAAACCCACTCTTCCACTTAGCAAAGGTTCTGGTTTCCTTATTTACTTACAGGTTTAGCCACAATATCTTGTTTCTGGGAGGCCATTTCTCATAACCCCCTCCCAAAATAGGAAACACAATTAAATATATTTTCCTGGCCAGTCCTCCCGTCAGCACATCATGGGTTAATCCCCTCCTCCGGTCTACCAGTACCACTTTCTTCTAGCTAATAAGTAGGGGGGCCCTCCCCCCCAGTCCTTGTTCCTTTTTTTTGGTCGGACGATCAGACCACCTAAGACTCTTCCAGACAAACAAAGAAAATTTCAAGGGACAAGGAAGAAGAGAACCCCCCTGCCGAACCATCCCCACCCAGGTTCAGCCTCTCCTCGGGTTGGAAGGTCCAGAAGTAATAAAGGTATGCCCCTTTATGACACTGGACGCTCCATTTTCTGCTAGTCGGCGGTGACATCACAAGGGGGCGGGGCCGGGGTGTGCCGTGGGCGGACCCCAAATCGGCTATAAGAACTCTCCAGGCCAGGAAGCTCAGTGTGGGGTGTGTTAGGATTGTGTCAGCTGCAAGTTTTAAAAGGTATCTCTTTCTTTTCTTTCTTCCTCTAAAAAACACTCTGCCTAACAGGACTTCCATCCTTGTTTTTTAGACACCAAAAAGTGCTGCCACCCTGGAACTTTTTCCTCTCCTTAAAGGTAAACAGGAGGTTTAAAGAAAAAAAAAAATGTGTGTATGTAAAAAAAAAAAAAAAAAAAGACTTTTTAGGTACACGCTTGTTCTTACTGCGTTGGTATCAATTGCTTCACCGCCTGATATGTGTATCTTTTTTAGCACATCATGAGCTCACCACAGCCCCAGAATGCACCAAGGTCACCAGACAGGTAGGAGGGGTCAACGGGGGCCATAATGTAAAAGAGTGCAATACCAAGAGCTAAAGGTAGTGTTTCTTGGTTGTCTTTTTAGGAGCAGAAGCCCTAAGATAAGACATGAACGGAGAAAAAAGTCCCGCCACCGCTCAAAATCTCCGTTTGTTGGGCATGTTCGGCACCATCCGAACCTGGCAAACTTCTATGCACTGGCTGCATTAAGGACGTGGCTACAGACAGGGAAGCAGAGGCCAGAATAATTAGAGACTATATTCAAGAAGCAGTGGCAGAGGGTATTCAGTCAGCCTCAGCCACCAAATCACCTAGGTCTAGATCCAATCAGCCAGTGCGCGACGAATCACCTGCCCGGGAGGCGCAGTTAATAGACTCATCGGACTCTGAAGAGCCCTCAGAATATTTATTTGATTTTCAATATATTGAATCATTTGTCACAGCCGTAAGGGAGGCCATTGATTGGGATCAGGATGTTCAGCCACCTGAAAAAATTAAAAGATTTTTTCCTAGCCGGAAGAGACAAGGGGTTACCTTCCCCCTCTTGCCAGAGATCCGGGAATGGTTCGAGGAAGAATGGGAAAAGCCGGAGAAGCGGGCAAACATACAAAATCGTTTCTCAAGGTTGTACCCTTTTAAAACCCCAGAAGCAGACCTTTGGGCCTCTCCGCTGGGCATAGATGCGGCCTTACAACGTCTGGCTCGACAGGTCGCGTTGCCATTGCAAGATTCTACAACCTTCAAAGACCCAATGGATAGACGTGCAGACACAGACCTCAAAAAGGTGTACTCAGCTGCGGGTGCGTCCAGCCATTGCCCTAACCTCAGTCTCCAGAGCACTCAAGGTTTGGACCACGAGAACCCAAGCAGCCTTAAAGGCAGATACAGGGTCAGAGTCAGTCATACAAACAATGGAAGAATTCGACCTTGCCACCGATTTCATAGCAGAAGCCTCTATGGACCTGACAAAGTTACTCGCAAAAATCATGGCTTTTGCAGTGACAGCAAAGAGGGCCCTCTGGTTGCGACATTGGGGAGCAGATAGCACCTCAAAATTGAGTCTCTGTAACATTCCGTTTAACGGCAAGGTGCTGTTCGGAAAGACCCTAGAAGAAGCTATTAGTCGAGCTACTGGGGGAAAGTCGGGTCTAATACCACAAAGACCCAGGAAGACACAGCAGGCCACCCGGCCAGCCCAGCTAGACTACAAGAGGGCATATGACGCCAGGTCATACAGGCCAGGACGGGAATATACAAGACCGTACTGGAAAAATCCACAAAATTCTTTCTTGCGGAAGGTAAAGTCTAGAGCGGCACAGACCGTGAAAAAACCAGAGAAGTCTTTTTGACGGGTTAACCGCCCATTCCCCCCAGGTGGGCGGCAGGTTAATGTCCTTCTGGGGAGTATGGGCGGAAGAAGTCAAGGACCAGTGGGTCCGCAAGACGGTCAAATACGGTTACAGAATATCTTTTCAGAAGAAACCACCCAATACGGTGGTCCACACAGAATGGCCGACAGACCGGAGGAAACGGAACTGCTTACAAGAATATTTAGACGACTTACAGCAAAAGAATGCAATTTCACCGGTACCCCTATCCCAAAGAGGAAAAGAGGTATACTCGCCAATCTTTTTAGTTCCCAAAGCATCGGGGGATCTCAGACCAGTTTCTAAACCACTTCATAGAACCCAAGACGTTCAAGATGGAATCTGTATTTACAATCATCTCTGTGTTGCAACCAGGAAACTGGCTGATATCAGTCGATCTAATGGATGCATATTTGCACGTCCCAATCAACGACAGCCACCAAAGATACCTAAGATTCTTGGTAGGGAAAGATCACTTCCAATTCAGGTGTCTGCCGTTCGGCATCGGCACAGCTCCGCGAGTGTTTTCCAAGATCCTGCTAGCCGTGATTGCCATCATTCGCCTGAAAGGCATAAAAATATTTCACTACCTAGACGACATTCTGGTAGTGGCACGCTCGAGCGGAGAACTGGCGTCCCAACGCGAGACGGTTTTAGAGATCCTATCAAGATTTGGCTGGATCATCAACAGGTAAAAGAGCCAATTGATTCCCTCACAACAGATGGAATATCTGGGACTGATTTTCAGTACAAACAGAGGCCTTGTCCTCCTACCCGAACGGAAGAAGGCAGAATTGGTAGCCTGCATCAGCACCGTGATGAAGTCAACGTCGCTAACGGCAAGAGATTGTATGACTCTACTCGGGATGTTTACTGCAGCAAGCCCAACCATTCCTTGGGCAGGGTTCCACACAAGAGCCTTCCAGGCAACTTTCCTGAACCAATGGGACGGTACCTTTCTCCATCAGAGGATTCGCATACCAAGCCGGATTCGACAGAACCTGGCGTGGTGGAAGTCATCAGAGAACCTGTCGCGGGGCATGCCCCTCAGCCCCGGGGACTGGGTTCTGATAACTTTGGATGCCAGTCTCCGGGGCTGGGGTGCTCACTGCCTCGGCAGGCAGGTGCAGGGAGTTTGGAGTAAGACAGAATCCCGAAACTCCAACCTCTTGGAGCTGCAGGCCGCATACCTGGCCTTGCGGGCCTTCGAGAAGCTAGTACAGGGAGCTCGAGTCAAACTAATGTTAGACAACAAGACGGCGGTGGCATATATAGCCCGACAGGGCGGAACCAAGAGCTTGGCACTTCTGCAGGTAGCCCTAACAGCAGCCTACATTCCGGGCAGCCAGAATTCAATCGCGGATCATCTAAGTCGGGAGTTCCCCAACAAGAACGAATGGGCCTTGAACAAGAAGTTCCTAGAACCAATCTTTGCCGAGTGGGGGACACCCTCAGTGGATCTAATGGCGACCCAAGTCAATACAAAGACACCCCAATTTGTGTCCAGGTTCCGTTGCAACAAAGCCTTGACCCAGGATGCCTTCTCTATTCCATGGGACTTTCCCCTAGTCTACATCTTCCCGCCGGTGCCGCTAGTAATGAGGACCTTGTTAAAGATCGCGAGAGAAAAGGTCCACACAATAATAATTCTACCATTTTGGCCGCAGAGGCCATGGTTCCCTCTACTCGTACACATGGCGTCGGCCCCCCCGATACGTCTGCCGCTAAAGAGGGATCTCCTGTGGCAGCGCCAATGGATACACCCCAACCCGAAAAGGTTGCAACTGACGGCCTGGCTGCTGAATCAACCAAACTCCAGGCACAAGGCATTTCAAAGGAGGTAATCTCAACACTGCTAAAGGCTAGAAAGGCCTCAACTAACGCCACCTACAACAGGATTTGGGCAAAGTTTACAACTTTTGCGTTACAGAAAGGTTTTGCTTCGGTGAATCCAAATGTGGCACAAGTACTGGACTTTTTGCAATCTGCTCTAAACAAAGGCTTAGCCTATAGTACATTGAAGGTACAAATTTCAGCCTTGTCGTGTTTTACAGGATACAAGTGGGCAGACGAACCTCTGGTAAAACAATTCCTAAAAGCGACCATGAAGATTAATCCTCCAAGAAAGTCTCTATTTCCGGCCTGGGACTTAGGCACAGTACTAAGAGCACTGCTTCTACACCCTTTTGTACCGGCAGAATCCTGTCCATTCTGGTTTCTAACACTTAAACTGGTCTTTCTCACCGCCGTAACATCGGCGAGAAGGGTATCCGAGCTGGCAGCCCTGTCCAGTAAGGAACCGTACTGCATCATCCTTCCAGACAAGGTAATTCTGAGGCCTTCACCAATAACAACGCCCAAGGTAATTTCAAGATTTCACCTTAACTGGGAGGCAGTGCTACCTAGCTTTACATAACCTCCTAGGCAGGAAGAAGAACTGGACCTCAGACCTCTTGACATGGTAAACCTTTTCTCAATTTACCTGCATCGTTCTCAACAAGTGCGCAAAACGGATTCCCTTTTCATCTTACCCTCTGGGCCTAAAAAAGGACAAGCAGCCTCAACAAGAATAATCTCGACCTGGATCACCAAAGTAATAAAACTCACGTACGAGAAACAAGGGCTGACGCCTCCTCAGGCAACTAGAGCTCACTCTACCAGAGGGGTGGCAGCCTCCTGGGCAGCATTTGCCAAAGTACCAGTTGAGGAAATATGCAGGACGGCCAGCTGGAGTTCCTGCAAGACCTTTGCAAGACATTACAATCTAGACGTGATGTCATCTAAGGCGTCTAGTTTCGGAAATGCCGTGGTATCGGCTCCTTTTCAGGCAAAATAAATAAAGATTCACTTAAGCAGCATTTATAGTTGTCGTCCGAGTCTTATATACATTTTCCCGCCCTAGGGTGCTAAATTAAATCCCATGATGTGCTGACGGGAGGACTGGCCAGGAAAATGGAAAATTGTTATTCTTACCTACGGTAATTTTCCTTTCCTGGCCTGTCCTCATGTCAGCACAGCCTTTCCCTCCCTATAGTCTGTCGTCCGCCAAATTAGTGGAAAAAGGACTGGGGAGGAGGGGCCCCCTATTTATTAGCTAGGAGAAGGTGGTACTGGTAGACCGGAGGAGGGGATTAACCCATGATGTGCTGACGTGAGGACAGGCCAGGAAAGGAAAATTACCGTAGGTAAGAATAACAATTTTCCATTATATCTTCCTATCTGTTTACTAAGGCTAGAAGCAAAAGGATTACAATAGTTGATGTTGATTGAGAGCATTTACTTCTGCTTTAATTCTAAACTACATTCCTAAACTCGATCCCCTACCATATAATCTTTCCAATGCCACATACACACGATCCGAATATTGTACGAAAAATGTTGTCCGAGGAAGAATTGAATTGTGTGTACGTGGCATAAGGCCTTAAAGGAGTTGTAGACCTTCATGTTTTTCCACCTTAATGCCTCCTAGGCATTAAGGTGAAAAAAACACCTTGCTGTGTCCGCCCCCCCCCCCCCCCCCCGAGGCCCCATTTTACTTAGCTGAGCCCCAAATTTCTTTGGGCACGATCCAGCATTGCTTTCACCACAGCTTCTCGGCTCTTCATTGGACAGATTGATAGCAGCGCAGGCATTGGCCCCCGCTGCTGTCAATCAAATCCAATGATGTGGCGGCGGGGGGGCGGGCAGAGTCATACACTCGCCGGCTATGGCTGCAAGTTAACCCTCTCGGGAGTGAGCTTCCCAGAGGGGGTTATCTATTGTGGGGAGGAGCTGATAGGGAGGCTCATGTGTGTGTGGGAGCCACCGTTTATGGCACAGGACTCTGAAGGAACAACCCAGGTGGCCGTTCCTTCAGAGTGCATGTGCCATTGACGTAACCAGCAGCATGTACAGTAAATATCTCTTAAGCGGTGGACATTTAGGGAATATTTACAGTACTTATAGGTAAGCCTTACCTATAGGTACAAATTATGCAATGGAGTTTACTCCACTGCTCTAAACGAATCTCTTCCTCTTGTCACTTGTCTCAATCTATGCCAGGATAAGGCCTGCGGAATCTTCATATTCTGCACCAAAAGATATGATCACTGAGCTGCCAATGTCCACAACTAATGGTTTGTGTGTGATAACTTAGTGGCTATGTATGATCTAACCTGCAAAGAGGAAGTCTTAGGTGTTCCCTAATCCATGAAAATTGAATTAATAAAATAAAGGCACACATATTGCCTAGAAATGTAAAAAGCAGAATCCATATTATAGGATAATGGCCAGAAATGAATGCTTAAACTGAGGAAATGTTACTGAAAAGTCTACTTTGCCTGCAGCATTGTGCTTTTAACCCCAGTAACTCTGTGATCCCACATGCAATACCTTCACAATCCCAGCAAAAAAAGTACATTGGATCTTTTTGTACTAGACAATGCAAAATATATTCCTGCTTGTGGGCTATTACAGCAGAATTTAAAATAGAACCTTTAAAATATACCTTGACATTTACCGTCACTGAAAAATTGAAAGTATTTTTTTCTAGACGTGAAATCAGAAAATAGTTTGTTGCAGACAATGGGCCTCAGCTTAGCAGCATTTTAAAGGTCTACTAAAACCTATGATTTTCAGCATTCAACTTTCAGTCCTAACACTCCATACAGTCTGAGTGACAAATCCCCAAACTGTCAAGCATTTGTTTTCAATGGCAATGCAAAGCAGAATAGATCAACACATATTCAAGCTGTTGGTGTGGCATAGGTGTGTGCAGTATACTGTATTAGGGTGTGCACCCCAAAGATCAGACACAGAACAACAGAGGCAGTGGTTTGGGGTATGCACATGCTACGTCTGTAATGCTATGCCATGACAGAAATTATAGAGCAAAGCAAGATTTTTTTTTATTTTTTTTTATCTATTTTTATTTTTTGTTTGTTTTTTAATTCTTTTAATTTGTATTTATTTAAAAAAAAAAGTAATTCCCCCTTAGGGGGGACTTTGGTGAAATATCAGGGGCCTAAACAGACCCATAGAGGTTGATTTACTAAAAGCGAAATAGACTGATTACTTTGCAAAGGGCAGTTGCCCTCTACAAGAGCAGTTGCTCCAGAGCTTAGTAAAAGAACAGAAGGTCTGCTGACTTCTATCATCCAATCCCGTGCAAGCAAAAATGCATTTTTTTTTCCTTGCATGTGATTGGAATTTTTTTGCAAAGTGAAGCTTTACCTCATTTACTAAGTTCTGGCGCAATTGCACTTGCACAGGGCAACTGCATTTTGCAAAGAGCACAGTCTATTTGCCTTTAGTAAATCAACCCCCTAATGTCTCATGTTTAAGACTGAGCCTCAGCTGCACAGATGAATGAATAGGAAGCTCTTATGGTCTTCCTATTTATTCACAAACTGAAGAATAGAACTTCAATGATGAATTTACACAGAAGAGATCAGTACCAATTGCTAACCGTTTTCATTTAGAAAAGAAAGAGACCAGTAAATTACATTTACCAACCCCTTCCCCCCCGATCCTCTTGGAGTGCAACTGGAGGGAGGCATATGAGGAGAAGGTGGCAGTGCTGCAGGAAGTGCAACAAGAGAATCAGTGTCTGCAATAAGAACTGATAGGACTTGGGCTTGGTACAGGAGGGCCGGCTATACTGCCTTATCAGTGGACCTGGAGCAAGGGGGTTATTAGGGTGTGCTTAGCCACACTTGGCACACCTCCGTCCCATGATCAGTGGCATTGGATGGCATGAGACAGAATTTGTTTTGTACTGCCTATGATAATTTAAGAGATACAGCTGCTGACCATTCCACCTAACCTAATGAGATCTAAGATGCTGACACAACAACCTCAGTGCTACTGCTGGAAATTTTGAGGATAAATGACTCCTCAGTGCATGTAGCTACAAAGGTCAGTAAGAGTTTGTTTTAAAGTCCAACTCCACATTTAATGTCCCTGTAAATAGTTTGTTTGGGCCAAGCTCTTGATGGGCCTCAGCTACATACAGTATACAGCGCTGGGTTCCAGGGACGCAAAGTTCCTTTCTCACTTGTGGAGCAAAATACATTTGTGCTGAGAACTGCTAGCCATTTACAGGAAGCTTAAAACTCTATGAATGAAGATAATGCTTTCTCTGATTGGCTGAGGTGGAGATCGGATACCTGGTTTGACAGTTGCCCACTCACACTTCAAGCTCAGATAAATGCAGTGATCTGAGACGGAAGTTGCCCCCCCCTCTCCTACAGTCTCCTTGGACACATCACAGGTCCCAGAAGGCTGCAGGACCATTTACAAAACACAACACAGATTGCTCATGCACAGTTGTAAGCCAGTTGTGAAGCCATAAGGCTTCAATAACAGTTTTCCTTAGTCAAGATGCCGATGCCAGCACCCAAAACCGATTGAAGAATCGGCTTGGGTGAGGACATCATGAGATCCCTGGACAGGTAAGTGTCCTTATATTAAAAGTAGGCAGCTATAGTATTTGTAGCTGCTGACTTTTATTTTTTGGGGTGAGCTTGAAGCTTTTTGTTAACCAATTAAAGGCTTCGTGTTCATTCATTAATGGTTGAGCAGCACTTAGCCCTACTCTATTTTGTTCTGGGAGTGGGACGGGAACCACTTTTTAATTCATGCTTAGACTAAAACCCACATATATATACCACAGTACCCTAAAAAGGCTTCCATTATAAATAAAACAGTTTTGCACTCCTAGTCTAGAGTTTCAAGAGGATTGTTCTCCTTTGTATATTGAGATAGATATCTGATGATGGTCTATAGAAGTCCATAAGAGAGATCTGTATAAGCGTTAACAATTGATATTTACTAGGTATACAGACCAAAGGAAAGAGATTGATTTGGATTTTGGGTATTAAAAATATATGAATACTTGAATAATGTAAATGTCAACCTTTAAATGGCCACCCTATTTACAGTAGATTTTTTTTTACATTTCAATACAACAATATAATGAAAAAACAATGTACAGTATTATTATTATATTATTATTATTATACACGATTTATATAGTGCCAACAGTTTACACCATGCTTTACAATGTAGAGGGAGAAGCACAATTACAGTACAGTTCAATACAGAAGGTACAGGAGGGCCCTGCTCATAGAGCTTACATTCTAAAGGGAAGGGAGGGGGTGGTGGTACAAAAGGCAATAGCTGCCGATAGTGATTTGATGAAGTTGATCAGGGACAGTTGCTAGGTGGGTGTGAGATAGGCTTCCCTGAATAAATGAGTTTTCAGGGCTCTCCTAAAGGTGGACAGGGAAGGGGCTGTTCGGACATACCAGGGCAGGGAGTTCTATAGGATGGGAGAGGCTCTGAAGAAGTCCTGAAGGTGAGCATGGGAGGAGGTAACAAGGGAGCTAGAGAGCAGGAGGTCCTGGGAGGAGCGGAGAGGACGATTAAGGAGATATCTGCAGGGGAGGGGAAGCCAGTAAAGAGATTGACAGAGAGGAGCGGCATTCATGAATTGGTTAGTGAGGTGTCTAGCAGCAGAATTCATAATAGACTGAAGGGGTGATAGCCTGTGTAAGGCTAGGTCATTAAGGAGAGAGTTGCAGTAATCAAGGCAGGAAATAAATGAGTAAATGAGTAAATAAGTGAATAAGTTGCTTTGTGGTGTCATTAGTCAGGAAAGGTTGAATTCTGGGGATGTTGCGGAGGTTAAGGCGGCAGGATTTAGCCAGTAATTGGATGTGGGGGCTGAATGAAAGGTCAGAGTCAAGGATTACACCCAGCACCCTGGCATGTGTGGAGGGACCAATGGTTGTGTTGTTGATCTTAATGGTAAAATCATGGGGGGGGGGAGGAGAAAATATAACAAGCTCAGTTTTAGAAAGCTTGAGTTTGATGAAGTGGTGTAACATCCATACCGATATGTCATTCAGTAAGTTTGAGATCCGTGAGGAGATCGAGGGGGTGAGTTGATGAGTGGAGTGATAGATCTGGGTGTCATTGGCATAGAAGTGGTATTGGAAGCTATGGGAGGTTATCAACTGGCCCAGGGAAGAGGTATAGAGTGAGAATAGGAGGGGCCCAAGGACAGAGCCTTGGGGTACCCCAACAGAAAGAGGAAGAGGAACGGAGGAAATGGAGCTGTAAGTGACACTGAAAGTGCTCTGAGACAGGTAGGAGAAGACTCAGGATAAAGCAGAATCATGGAGGCCAAGGGTCTGTAGTTTGCTGAGGAGGAACAGGTGGTCAACTGTGTCAAAGTCAGCAGAGGGGTCTAAGAGTATGAGTATGGAGTAATGGCCATTGGTTTTAGCAGTTAGTCGTCATTGGTGAGTTTTAGTAGGGCAGTTTCAGTAGAATGTTGTGGGCGGAAACCGGACTGAAGGGGGTCGAGAAAATTGTAGTCCGTGAGGTCATGGACTCATTTGGTCATGGACAAGGCGTTCGATGATCTTGGAGGCAAACGGGAGCAGGGAGATGGGTCTTATGTTATTCAAACAGGTGGGGTCTAGTGAGTGTTTTTTAAGTATGGGGTAACCAGTGCATGTTTGAGTGGGGAAGGAAAGATAATGGAGGAGAGGGAGAGGTTAAAAATGTGGGTCTTTCCATCACAAATTGATTATTTTTCACTAGACACGTGTAATTTGTTTTGTTCCAAATTAGTTTAACACATTTCAACAAATTTGCAAATTTGTTATTTCGGGAAATATCTGAATGAATGAAAACCAGTTTATCAAATTTTTCCAAATATTCATAAATTAGATTTTTTTGAAAATTTGTAAATTCGAAAATTCAAAAATTTGTAAATTCAAAAATTCAAAAATTTGAAAAGCTGAAAAAAATAACTAACTAATAACTTAACTATTACTAACTATTAAATTATAGGTATTGGAATTTCCTTTCAAATTTGGCTGTTAGTGAACGAAACGAATACAAATTTATCGGAAGTTACGAATTATCCTAAATAACAAATGCTGTATCTAAACAAATGGAACAGATTGATAATAATACATAACAATAATAATAATACCATGTTTTTATTATTATTATTTATTATTAATTTGTTCTGTTTAGATGCAACATTCGTTATTTTGGATAATTCGTAACTTCAGATAAATTCGTATTCATTATGTTCACTAACAGCCAAATTTGGAGGGAAATTCCAATACCTATAATTTAATAGTTAGTTAGTTATTTTTTCAAATTTTCGAGTTTTATTTCTTATTTTCAGATTTTAGAATTTACAAATTTACGAATTTATGAATTTATGAATTAACGAATTTATGAGCTTACGAATTACAAATTTAAGAATTTACAAATTTACGAATTGCGATTATAACAAATGATCCCCAAAAAAAAAAGAAAAAAAGAAAACCCCAATGAAACTAAAATGAACACATTTTTCGGCAGTACACATGTCTATTTATCGCATATGTTTTTTACATGTTTTACTTTGATAATAAGAGCAAGTGTTAATACATATAAGGCAAGCTTTAAACTTTATTGTAGTTGTCACAAATACAGAAGTTTATTGTCACCTACAATGTTGGAACAGGTTGTTATAATTTTTTATGTACCATCGAGGATTACTGTATAATAAACATTTGACGTTGAAGCACCATTGGGCTGTGCTTTATCCCCTTTGAACTAGATTGCATTTTCTTCTATAACAGATTTTTTTTTCTGCCTCGCAGGTGAGTATTCCCTTGTGTAAACCTTCATAAGAGATGTAGAGAGCTTCGTATTCACTCAGCTACACAATGAGAGTTTTCAGCGTCTCAATGTACCTGAGTCATGACAGCTATGTAGATAGAACATTTGCTCTTTGACCATTCCAGCATCGGAAGGTATTTTCTAGTGGTTTGTTGGGTTTTCTTGTCAGTATTGTATGCACATGGAGAATAATTTGCCATCATTCCAGCAATAAAAATTTCATTTGGCTGTTTTGCCTTCCCACAGACTCGCTCAGTTGGGAATCTGAGTGCATTTAAGGCTAATAAAACATGAAAAAAAAATCCAAGTTTCTGGTATAAACATTTACTTGGTATCTTTAAAAGACTGCGGTCTGGAGGGAATCTGATAAATAGCGTATTTTTAGATACCGTACTGGAGCTATGTTCCTGGAGCTTGATTCCTAATTTGATAAATGCCCAGAGATACATTTGCTATAAAATAAGTGATCCTATGGAACAGAAATAAGTACTGACATTAAAGGGCTGGGAAAAAATGTCATCTAATCATAGTTTGTACAGTACGGTAGATAAGTCTGGAACTTGCAGCATGGGTCCAAAAAGCTTTGACTTTAGAGATACGAGTTCCTGTCTGTTTATGTTCCTTACACACTGACACTATAGTCTTATTTAACCACTTCTGTACCGGAAGGATTTACTCCCTAAGGCCGGGTTCACACTGGTACAACAAACGTTCCGACATTAGGAGCTCATGTCGCATGGCGTGGGAAAATCGCTCACCCCAGAGCCGATGACGTACAGGTACGTGATTATGCGCTTAAGAACTGCCCTGCCGCAGTACATGTATGTGGGGCGATATTTGAGTGGTAATGCATTGGGTTAAAATGACTGGTTCACAATGTAGCAGCACATGCTTAGTGTGTTAACGCACCATGCGGTTATGCACACAGCCATGCACATGTTACGCAGCAGAGAAAATGTGCCCTGAATGGTTTTTGGTCTAACAATTTTAGTATTGAAAGTTTTTTTTACAAACTGAGCACCCACACATACATTCTTTTAGCTACCATTATCCAATCAGCCAACCAACTAACCAACCAACCAACCAATCAAACACAAAACAGTGAACTTTTACTTAGGATTGTTAAAAGTTAAGAGAAATAAGGAGGGAATAAGGGGAGGGGGAAAATGTGGGACTTTAACCAATTGACGGCGGCACAATAGTCCTATTGTTCTGACAGGACGTCATATGACGTCCTTGTCTTTCACAGCCGCTAGGGGGTGCACGTGTGCCGCCGCCGGGGCGCGCGTGCACCCATCGTGTTACTGGGAACACGATGCACGTGCCCGGCAGCCGCGATGGAATCCGGGCACCCACGATTGCCCAGTAACTGAGCAGGGATGTGGATCTCTGTGTGAAAACACAGAGCTCCACGTCCTGTCAGGGAGAGGAGACCGATGCTGTGTCCCTTGTACATAGGGACACAGATCGGTCACCTCCCCCAGTCAGTCCCCCTCCACACACAGTAAGAATCCCAGGTTACACATTTAACTGGTTCCCAGCTACTAGTGTTAACCCCTTCCCTGCCAGTCACATTTGTGCAGTAATCAGGGCATATTTATAGCACTGTTCGCTGTATAAATGTGAATGGTCCCAAAAAATGTGTCAAAAGTGTCCGATGCGTCCGCCATAATGTCGCAGTCCCAATAAAAATCGCTGATCGCCGCTATTACTAGTAAAAAAAAATTAAATAAAAAAAAATCATAATTATGTCCCGTATTTTGTAGGTGCTATAACTTTTGTGCAAACCAGTCACTATACGCTTATTGCGATATTTTTAACCAAAAATAGGTAGAATAATATGTATCGGCCTAAACTTTTATTTATGGGATATTTATTATAGCAAAATGTAAAAAATGTGTTTGTTTTTTTCAAAATTGTCACTATTTTTTTGTTTATAGCACAAAAAATAAAAACCACAGAGGTAATCAAATACCACCAAATAAAAACTCTATTTGTGGGAAAAAAAAGACGTAAATTTTGTTTGGGAGTCACATCGCACGACCGCGCAATTGTCAGTAAAAGCGACGCAGTGCCGGAAGCTGAAATTTTGCCTGGGAAGGAAGGGGGTATATGTGCCCAGTAAGCAAGTGGTTAAACGAGACACAGGGAAACCTAAATTTCCATCCCTAGTGAAATGTAAATAAGCAGCAGGTTGGGACTTTAAATGAAGCATGTACAGTACAATGTGGCCAGAAAACGAGTCAATAATAAAAATATCAAAACAGTAGTATATAAATAAAACAGTCTAGTCCCTGGATCATTCAAATACTAAAACAGAGCTAAAAATTAAGATAATGATAAACCTGTGGTCAGCACCACTGATAACGTTTTTTGTGCAGTATATGATAATGAGAACAGTTCAGAGCTTCAATAGGCATTATTTAATAGTTTGTCCCAGCGTGCACCTTCCACCAGAAAACAGTGTCTGTATTCCACCTTGTGAAGCACACTCCCCCATTGGGTCAAACTCCCCAGAAGCCTCTAATGAGAAAGCCTTAAAGTGGTTGTAAACCCTCGGGGACAAGTTACACCTACAGGAAAGCCTAGATTAAGGCTTACCTGTGGGTGCTTGCAATATCTCTGAGACCTACACAGTCTTGGAGATATTTGCAATTTTCCCGAGCGACGCCTTCTTCTGCGCATGCGCCGTCTTGAAAGGGCACTCTGTGACGACCGGAACCGCAGTGACGAGGGCGCCGCCGGACAAAGACTGGGATGCCATTAAAGTTCATGTGCGTGTAAAGGCAGATGTCCCAATACTTTTGGTAATGTTATCAGACAGCACGTCTTGACATATGTATGTGCATTGGCTAAAATGTAAGGAACGCTAAAGTTACCAGGCTGAAAGCTTATGTAGGATATTTTTCTTTTTTTACTCATTTCAATTTAATAACGATAACATTTCTAATTACTCTATAATTAGAGAAAAATATTTGTTTCATTTTAAATAAAAGTCATAGCTATGTGATCACATTGGTTATTTTTTTTTTTTAAATGGCAAATGGAGTTCTATTTGTTGTATAACTAGGGCAAAAATGCATGTTAATTGAAATAAAAAATGAGTTTGTTAATTTTTAAGTTATTCTATTGACACATTTCTAAACCTAAATAATTCATAATAATTAGGACAAACACGCAGCATTAAAAACTGCTTCCAAATATTGTAAAAACATTATTCAATTTGAAATACCCTTTCTCGTCTGTTCCTATGAGTCAGAGGTGTGCATTCAGAAAATAGGATGCGGCAGCCTTGGTAATGACAACGTAAGGTTACAGAGCCCTGAGTCAGGTATGTGAGTGCCTTCAACGCCCGTCTTCGGTGAAATCTTTCTATTAAATCAGAGGAAGCCGCTGGTTTACTTGATTCCAACAGCCCGGCAAATAAGGTTATATCATTAGTAAATTAGACTCGTTGTTTCTAATTAGCAGCTGTTGTCAGGAGTTGAATTTCCTCCCGTCATAAAAGCTGCTGAGAGAAGTTTATCAGTTCCGGAAACTCTCTACAGCTTGTGTGACACTCAAAGCTAAATACCCATTGCACCTAATGGGGCTGAACTGTTTAGTATATCAGCAGTACTTAAAATAAATGTATTAGGTTTAACAACTTGAGTACCAGCCCAGTGGTGGCTGGTGCTTAATATTTTTTAGGGGGGCGCAAACAAACTGAAAAAAAAAACATCAATTGCAGCCACTGTGCCCAACAAACGCAGCCCCTGGGCCATCAACTGCCACCACTGTGCCATCAAATGCAGCCGCTGTGCCCATCAAACCCAGTCACTGTGCCATCAATTGCTGCCACTGTGCCATCAAATGCAGCCACTGTGCCATCAAATGCAGCCACTGTGCCCATCAAACGCAGCCACTATGCCCATCAAACGCAGCCACTGTGCCCATCAAATGCAGCCACTGTGCCCATCAAACGCAGCCACTGTGCCATCCAACGCAGCCACTGTGCTCATCAAACGCAGCCACTGTGCTCAAACGCAGCCACTGTGCTCAAACGCAGCCACTGTGCCAATCAAACGCAGCCACTGTGCCAATCAAACGCAGCCACTGTGCCAACCAAACGCAGCCACTGTGCCAATCAAACGCAGCCACTGTGCTCATCAAACGCAGCCACTGTGCTCATCAAACGCAGCCTTTGTGCCATCAAATACAGCCTTTGTGCCATCAAACGCAGCCACTGTGCCCATCAAACGCAGCCACTGTGCCATCAAACGCAGCCACTGTGCCAATCAGAAAGAAGAGAGACTTTATATGAAGCACGATTAAGTGCCTCCAGCCTGGTAATTGATAAAACCTAGAGGGAGTTTGGGACTTTAGATGAAGCAACTGGATAGTAGAGGTAAATGTTCATATACATATTTTATTATAACACAGCCACTGTTCCATCAATTGCCGCCACTGTGCTATCAAATGCAGCCACTATGCCCAAACGCAGCCACTGTGCCATCAAACGCAACCACTGTGCCATCAAACGCAGCCACTGTGCTCATCAAACTCAGCCACTGTGCTCATCAAACGCAGCCACTGTGCCATCAAACACAGCAACTGTGCCATCAAACGCAGCCACTGTACCATCAAACGCAGCCACTGTACCATCAAACGCAGCCACTGTGCTCATCAAATGCAGCCACTGTGCCATTAAATGCAGCCTTTGTGCCATCAAATGCAGCCACTGTGCCCATCAAACGCAGCCACTGTGCCCATCAAACGCAGCAACTGAGCCCATTAAACGCAGCCACTGTGCCATCAAACACAGCCACGGTGCCCATAAAACGCAGCCACTGTGCCCATCAGAAGGAAGGGGGACTTTATATGACGCACAATTAAGTGCCTCCATCCCGGTAATTGATAAAACCTAGAGGGAGATTGGGACTTTAGATGAAGCAACAGTGGAGGTAAATGTCCATATAAATGTTTTATCATTAGCATAGATCTAAAAACAATAAAATATATTTAATATATATATATATATATATATATATATATATATATATATATATATATATATATATATATACAATTGGCGTGCACAAGGCATTCACATAATGGAAAGGTACATACATAGCAGTACATGATTATAATAATAAATATACAAGATAATATGGCATAAAAAATGCCAGTGGCAACATGCTCGACACCCGCATGTAGACCCACATGGTGTGTGTACGTCTACTAGATAATGTATGGAAACAGCATCATAAAGTATAATGGGTAGTAAATGAGTAGGTATAATTCCATATAAGATGTAACTGTAGCATCAGATAGAGCTCTACGGGTTTCGTGGATATGTCCATCAAACGCAGCCACTGCACCATCAATTGCCGCCGCTGTGCCATAAAATGCAGCCACTGTGCCCATGAAACGCAGCCACTGTGCCCATCAAACACAGCCACTGTGCCCATCAAACACAGCCACTGTACCAATAAATTGCTGCTACTGTGCCCATCAATTGCTGCCAGTTTGCTTATCAATTGCCACTAACGTGCCCATCAATTGCTGCCAGTGTGCCCATCAGTTGCCGCTGCTGTGCCCATCAATAGCTGCCAGTGTGCCCATCAATTGCCACTACTGTGCCCATCAAATGCTGCCAGTGAGCATCCCCAGCACTTACCTTGTCTTGATGGGGCAGCGGTGTATTCCACGCTCCTCGATGTCTTCTCCCGTTGTCTCTTCCCATCCTCTGCTATGATTGGACATCTGTTGTTTCAGCCAATCAGGTGACAGGTAACAGCCCCGAACAGACCCAGAATATTCACTGCCTTATCAGTGCCCATCAGTGAAGGAAAAAACTTACTTAATTACAACATTTTATAACAGAAACAAAAGAAAAACATTTTTTTTCCAAATTTTTGGTCTTTTTTTATTTGTATAGCAAAAAATAAAAACTGCAGATGTAATTAAATATCACCAAAAGAAAGGTCTATTTGTGGGAAGTAAATTATAAGAAAATGTGTTTGGGTCCAGTGTAGCATGACTGCGCAATTGTCATTTAAACAGCGACAGTGCTAAAAGCTTAAAATTGGATTGTGCAGGAAGGGGGTGTAAGTGTGTGGTATTGAAGTAGGTAAAGCGGAGGGTCCAGACAAAATGTGAACCTCCACTTTTCCGAAACCCTCCACCCCTCTGGTGTCACATTTGGCACCTTTCAGGGGGGAGGGGGTGCAAATACCTGTATAATACAGGTATTTGCACCCACTTCTGGGAATAGACTCCCGCGGGAGTCACGCCCCTTCCCGTCCCCCCCGATGTGTTCTGGGAAACACACAGGTCCCAGAACAGAGCAGAGACCAGTGAGGACACGCTGCACGACTCGTGCATGCGCAGTGGGGAACCGGGCAGAGAAGCCGCAACGCTTTACTTCCTGATTCCCTCAAGAGGATGGCGGCGGGGCAGCCGAGGAACGAGCGATGGCTCGGCTTCGGCTGCCAACATCGCGGGCACCCTGGACAGGTAAGTGTCCATTTATTAAAAGTCAGCAACAGGGCGACGCGGCACCCAAACAAAATTGCCGTCCTTTTTTTCCCACAAATAGAGCTTTCTTTTGGTGGTATTTGATCACCTCTGCAGTTTTTATTTATTTTTTGCGCTATAAATAATTAGCGACAATTTAGAAAAAAATATATATTTTTTACTTTTTGCTGTAATAAATATCCCCCAAAAATATCAAAAAAAAAAATGTTCCTCAGTTTAGGCCGATACGTATTCTTCTACATATTTTTCGTAAAAAAAAAAATCGCAATAAGCGTTTATTGATTGGTTTGCGCAAAAGTTATAGCGGCTACAAAATAGGGGATAGTTTTATGGCATTTTTATTATTATCATAAAAATGCATTGATTACTGTAAAAATGTCAGTGGCAGGGAAGGGGTTAACACTAGGGGGTGAGGAAGGGGTAAATTATGTTCCCTGGGTGTGTTCTAACTGAAGGGGGGTGGGACTGACTTGGGGAAATGACAGATCGCTGTTCATACATTTTATGAACAGACGATCAGGCATTTGTCCCCCTGACAGGACCGGGAGCTGCATGTTTACACACACAGCTCCCGGTTCCCGCTCTGTAACGAGTGGTCGCGGGTGCCCGGTGGTGATCATGCCCGCCGGGCACGCACGTCGGCACCAGGGGCGAGCAGGGGGCGCGTGCTCCTAGTGTCCGAAATGTGAAATCACGTAATATTAAGTAATTTCGTGCAGCCGAGCCGAGCTGTAAAACTGCGGCGGCCTGTCGGCAACTGGTTACTGAATTCATCATTTAAAATGTTTTATTTTTTATTTACTTGGGTTATGTTTGTGTAATATTATATATTATTGTTTGATGATCTGAATCATTTAAGTGTGACAAATATGCAAAAAATAAATAAATCAAAAAGGGGGCAAATACTTTTTCACATCACTCTATATCAGGGATCCTCAAACTACGGCCCTCCAGCTCTTCCAGAACTACACATCCCATGAGGCATTGCAAGACTCTGACATTCACAGACATGACTAGGCATGATGGGAATTGTAGTTCCTGAACAACTGGAGGGCCATAGTTTGAAGACCCATGCTCTATATGGTCTGGTTTCCTAGTGTAGTTACACAGACTTGGCCATCCTTGCTGACGCCCGTGTGGAAGGAGCCCTACCTTTTGTGTTTATACTATAAAAAGTGAATATTTACAATTTAAAGGGGTTGTAAAGGAAAAAATGTTTTTCCCTAAATAGCTTCCTTTACCTTAGTGAAGTCCTCCTTCACTTACCTTATCCTTTAATTTTGCTTTTAAATGTCCTTATTTCTTCTGAGAAATCCTCACTTCCTGTTCTTCTGTCTGTAACTCCACACAGTAATGCAAGGCTTTCTTCCTGGTGTGGAGAAAGCCTCTTGAGGGGGGAGGGGGCGAGCAGGAGTGTCAGGACGCTCACTAACACACAGCTCCTTTCTCTATCTGCAAAGTAGAGAGTGTCCTGAGTTGCCTGCTCGCCACCTCCCCCCTCAAGAGGCAGGCCTCGTACACACGACCGAGGAACTCGTCGGGCGAAACACATTGTTTTCCTCGTCGAGTTCCTTGTTAGGCTTGTCATGGAACTTGACAAGCTTGCTTTGCATACACAGGTTAAAGACCAAATCTCCTCGTTCTCAAACTCGGTGACTTCAACACATACAACGGCAGGGGCTGCTTTTGCTAATCTCATGTTACTGCGTGTTAGGTAAAAGTTTGGTAAAAGACATTTTCACTTTTCAGTCTGTTACAGCGTGACAAATGTGCTATTTACATTACAAATACTACTTTTACCAAAGGTGCGCAGGTTTCTTAGCATACACGCACGAGTTTCTCGTCGAAAGCAGCCGGCCGACGAGGAACACGACGAGCCAATTTGGACTCCCGTCGAGGACAAAAAGAACTTGCTCTCTTTTTTGCTCGTCGAGTTCCTCGACAGTTTCCTCAATGGAAAATGTACACAGGACCGTTTCCTCGTCAAAAAAGCTCTCCCACGAGTTTCTTGATAGATTCTGGTCACCGGTCGTGTGTACGAGGCCGCATTCTTCACACCAGGGAGAAAGCCTTGCATTACTGTGTGGAGTTACAGACAGAAGAACAGGAAGTGAGGATTTCTCAGAAGAAATAAGGACATTTAAAAGCAAAATGGAGGGGAAAAAAAAATCTTTTACAACCCCTTTAACTAATTGCCGACCGCCCGCCGTCATATTACTGCGGGACGGTGGCACTGCTACGCGGGAGCACGTAGCTCTACGTCCTCCCTTTAGCAGCTTGTATGGCGCGCGCGCGTGCCCGGCGGGTACGATCGCCGCCGGGCACCCGCAATTGCTCGTTACAGAGCGGGGAACGGGAGGTATGTGTGTAAACACATACCTCTTGTTCCTGTCAGCGGGGGAAACGCTGATCTTCTGTCCATACAATGTATGAACAGAAGATCAGTGATTTCCCCTAGTGAGTTCACCCCCCCCCCATACAGTTAGAACACACCAGGAACACACTTAACCCCTTCTCCGCCCCCTAGTGTTAACCCCTTCACTGCCAATGGCATTTTTATAGTAATACAATGCATTTTTATAGCATTGATCGCTATAAAAATGCCAATGGTCCCAAAAATGTGTCAAAAGTGTCCGATGTGTCCGCCATAATATCGCAGTACCGAAAAAAAAACGCTGATCGCTGCCATTACTAGTAAAAAAAATAATAATAAAAATGCCATAAAACGACCCCCTTTTTTGTAAACGCTATAAATTTTGCGCAAACCAATTAATAAACGCTAATTGCGATTTTTTTAACGAAAAATATGTAGAAGAATACGTATCGGCCTAAACTGAGGAAAAAAAATGTTTTTTTATATCTTTTTGGGGATTTTTATTATAGCAAAATGTAAAAAATATTGATTTTTTTTCAAAATAGTCGCTCTATTTTTGTTTATAGCGCAAAAAATAAAAACCGCAGAGATGATCAAATACCACCAAAAGAAAGCTCTATTTGTGGGAAAAAAAGGACGCCAATTTTGTTTGGGAGCCACGTCGCACGACCGCGCAATTGTCAGTTAAAGCGACGCAGTACCGAATCATAAAAAGTGCTCTGGTCTTTGGAAAGCAATATGGTCCGGGGCTAAAGTAGTTAAGGGAGAGTTCCAGCCAATATTTGTGTTTATTAAAAGTCAGCAGCTACAAAAAAGTGTAGCTGCTAGCTTTTAATAAACAGACACTTACCTGCTCCAGCATTTCAGCGACGCGCCGACCGGGGCTCCGCTCCTCTCCCTCCCTCCCCGGCCGGCATCCTCATCACAACTGTGGGCACCCAGCCGTGACAGCCTTCGGCTTCACGGCTGGGCACCCACTGCGTATGCGCGAGCGGCACTGCGCATGCGCGAGCGGTGCGGCCCGCCGCTGATTGGACAGGCGATCGCATGGGGCCTGTCATGTGTCCCATGCGATCGCCTACAGGGAGGGGTTGCTGTAGGCGATTAAGCTTAATCGCCTAACCAACCCCTCGGCGGAAGCAGGAAGTGGGACAGGAATTCCCACTCCTCCTGAAGCCCCCACTCCCCCCCCAAAAAAAATTACATGCCAAATGTGGCATGTAAGGGGGTGAGGAGTGGAATTAGTGGAAGTTCCATTTTTGGGTGGAACTTCGCTTTAAGGGATTTTAGAAGCAATTCTTCATATCTTGAACATACTAAATATTTATCGTTTGGTTTATTTGTCCTGTGTTTGTATAATATAAATGCTTATTTCTGATGCATTATGAAAAGTCATCGGAAGCTACACTTATAATCTAATATTTATTTCCTGCTGGAGGGGACATCAGTCTCCTTCCTGTCACTCCCTGCTGAGATGTAACTTGAAATGGATTCCACTAATGGAAATATAAATATGTCACCGAGTGATATGTAATCCCGAAGTCACTAAATGTGAGGCAATAATATGTAAGCCAGACACAGGTCACTAAGTGACAGTTATCTACATGGATGCCTGCTAAAGTCATAAGATAATGGATATAAATGATGGTTATAAGTAAATTATCCCCTCCCATTTAATATGACCCGAAAATGATAAGGGGGCTCTTTGGCACTGGAAAGGTTACTGCCATTTATAAGCAGATTTCATGATAGAAATATGTAACTGTGATTTATATGTGTAGTCTAGCATTCTAATTGCTCACACTTTCTTCTGATCTGATGAATAATTTTATGTCATTTCCCTAACAGGTATATATGTTCAAAATACAACTCAAGCTACAGTAACAGCAATTCGCCCTTAAAGGGTATTTTTCTCTTTTTCATAAAAAAAAAAAAAAAATTGTTATTCACATTCAAAAGTAATACAATTGGCTGTATGAGTGCACTTTGCCTTAGGGAATCAGCAAGAATTTTTATTTTTTTTACCCTTTGGAATAAATTTAACCTCACTTAACCACTTAAAGCGGGATTTTTTTAAGTCAGCAGCTACTAACACTGTAGCTGCTGACTTTTAACCACCTGAGCCCCGGGCCATTGTCAAAAGACGGCCTCACGGTGGCTCTGAAAATCCAACAGGACGTCAATTGACGTCCTGGATTCCTCCGGGCCACTGGGGGGCACGCACGCTCCCGGCGGCGGCACATCCCCGAGATGCCGATGCGTGTGCCTGGCGGTCGCGATGTCCGCCAGGTACACGCGATCGACAATGACAGAGCAGGGACGTGGAGCTCTGTGTGTAAACACAGAGCTCCACGTCCTGTCAGGGGAGAGAGGAGACTGATCTGTGTCCCTTGTACATAGGGATACAGCATCGGTCACCTCCCCCAGTAACCCCCCTCCCCCACACTTAGAACACTATACAGGTACACATTTAACCCCTTCCTCACCCCCTAGTGTTAACCCCTTCAATGCCAGTCACATGTATACAGTAATTAGTGCATATTTATAGCACTGCTCGCTGTATAAATGTGAATGCCGCCAAAAATGTGTCAAAAGTGTCCGATGTGTCCGCCATAACGTCGCAGTCCCAATGAAAATCGCAGATTGCTGCCATTACTAGTAAAAAAATAAAATAAAAATAACTCTGTCCCCTATTTTGTAGGCGCTATAACTTTTGCGCAAACCAGTCGCTTATTGCGATTTTTTTTTTTTACCAAAAATATGTAGAAGAATACGTATCGACCTAAACTGAGAAAAAAAACGTTTCACTGCACATGTGCGACTCTCGCGGCACTTTGTGAATGGGCGGCTGCCTCCTGGGATACACACAGTTATCCAGAAGGCAGCATGCCCCATTCACCAGAAGACATCATGACAGAGGACAAGGAAGAAGATCCACTGCGGTGGAGGAATAGGCAGAAGAGCTAGTTCCGCATAGCAACCGCACTTTCTGGTGAGTATACATATATGAAAAAAAACATTTTTTTTTCTTTTTTTTTAAGATTTTTTTTGGGGGGGGGGGGGATCAGGGTGGAACTCCACTTTAAGCCCCGGACCATTTGTCTGGTTAAAGACTGGGCCACTTTTTGCGATTCAGCACTGCGTCGCTATAACTGACAATTGCGCGGTCGTGCAGCGTGGCTACCAAACAAAATTGACGCCCTTTTTTTCCCACAAATAGAGCTTTCCTTTGGTGGTATTTGATCACCTCTGCGGTTTTTATTTTTTGCGCTATAAACAAAAATAAAGCAACAATTTAAAAAAAAAATCAATATTTTTAACTTTTTGCTATAATAAATATCCCCCAAAATATTATAAAAAATATATATTTTTTTAAACATTGTCCCTCACTATGTATCAAAAGGGGGGGGGGGTTGGGCTATAGGTAAAATCCTACCTTTGTACTACCAATGCTTGGTAAGAAATTGGGATCCAGGAAAAGAAGGGGGACGAGAGAGCACCCCCCCTCCTGAACCTTACCAGGCCACATGCCCTCAACATGGGGAGGGTGCTTTGGAGTTGCCCCCAACACACCTTGTACCCATGATAATGGAGACAAGGGTCTCTTCCCCATAACCCTTGCCCGATGGTTGTGGGAGTCTGTGGGGGGCTTTTTTTGGAATCTGGAAGCCCCCTTTAACAAGGGCACCCCCATATATCAGTTTCCCCCATGGGCGTCCGCTCCATAGGGCAAGGGGGGTCATTTGCCCCCCTTAAATTGCCAGGGAAAGCCAGGAGCAGGGCCGAACTGGCCCTGGGGACAATTTAAGCGGTAACTGCAGCACTCCCCTCCCCTCCCCTCCCCTCTAGTTGTCCCTTATTAAGAGTGCCTGTCCCTCTTCTGGAATCAAATCCATTTGTCCCTCATCCCGAAAGGTTCCTCTTTTAGACCTGAAATAAATATACTGTCAATATAGTGTAGTGTTTCAGTCAAGGGAAAGAGGTGCTGTGTAATGTAAAGGGGTCTAGTGATGCAGAGTGATGTGTACTGTAAAGGGGTCCAGAGGTGCAGGGTGCTGTGTAATGTAAAGGGGTCCAGTGATGCATGGTGCTGTGTAATGTAAAGGGGACCAGTGATGCAGGGTGCTGTGTAATGTAAAGGGGGCCAGTGATGCAGGGTACTGTGCAATGTAGAGGGGTCCAGTGATGCAGGGTGCTGTGTAATGTAAAGGGTTCCAGTGATGCAGGGTGCTGTTTATTGTAAAGGGGTCCAGAGCTGTGGGGTGCTGTGTAATGTAAAGGGGTCCAGAGGTACAGTTGTGGAGAAGGGGTACACAGTAGTGACAAAGAGATATTGAAAGATGCAGGGGGCACAGTGGGGTGTTTTTACATTTTAACGTGGGGGGGCGGGGCGCTTTTAACCCCCCCGCTAGTGGTCGAAGAAAGGGTAAAATGCGACTGTGTTTCGCCGCTGCCGAAGCGCCCCCCTCTGAAAAAATTTCAGCGGAAGCCCATGGCCTCCCCTATGTGAATTGGTAACGGGCACATTGTACCCCTACCATTTCACAAGAAAAGTGTCAAAAATAGTAAAACAGGCAGGAGGCACTTTGGGACAAGTCCTTTATTTAAAAAATAAAAATGTCTCGTGATGAAGATCCATCTCACACCGCCTGACAGACCGAAAAAAAAAGCCGCAGCAGCTCCGCCTCCATGGGAGGCTTTTGCCGAGTGACACTTCTTCTCAGTGACATCTGTTATATAGCTGAGGGCGGGGCCACCCAGTGATGTAAATGCGTGACCCCGCCTTCCTCTGATATCCTATGTTTTGTAACACTTTAACGCTTCCCACCGTCCCACAGACTGACAATGCTGCTGTCTGCTGTGCCTCCTGTTATAATTCAGGGGAAGTGTGTTACTGACCAGATCTCCAGGGGAAAAAATAGGGGGGAAAAGCCAAAGAAAAAAAAGCTGATGCAGCCACCACATCTAGTTGGACATGTGCAATTAGTTTTGTTCCGAATTTTTTTTTTTTATGAATTTCGACAATTTTTTCTGAATATTCGTAAATTCGAAAAACCTGAAAATTTCTAATTTTCTAATCTTTTGATTTTTATAATCTTTCTAATTTTCGGATTTACGAATTTACAAATTTAAGAATTTCGATCATAACGAATTAAATGAAAACGTAAATTCGGCAGTGCACATACATCTAATGAGTGGTAAGCTGCAATATATTACATTTTGGGTTTGAATTTATTACTTCTTTATATACAGTTTTTGGTGCTCAAATGCAGCGTAGTTCCACTTTTCTTATTGGATCATTGATGAACTGGTTATACTGTATTGTGAAACACTAGATTTTTGCGGTGATATCTGAATGATGCCTGCACCTAGAGACATCATTCAGATATCATTTTGTTCCAGCGGCGATCCTGCGCACCATAAGAATGATCATAGCGGCCGTTCCCCCCCGACATTCCCCCCCTCCCGCCGCCATTCGGTGCTTCTCCGGGCTCTCCCGTGCCATCGGGGGTCCGGAGAGATGATCGCCGTATGCCGGATGGGAGGCATAGAGATGACTGGTGACCATCTGGTCACCAGTCATCTCTATGACCGTTGGAGGTCTGGGCGCGATGTGATAAACAAACCGCAATTTAGGCTAGTAAGAATGAGAGCTGTGATTTTTTTTTCACAATCTCATTATTTCCAGTCTGACCCCACATCTCTCCTTAAAGAGGACCTGTCACACACTATTCCTATTACAAGGGATGTTTACATTCCTTGTAATAGGAATAAAAGCGATCAAAAAAAAAAATTTAAAAAAAAGGTGTAAAAAATTAATAAATAAGTAAAAAAAAAAATAATAATTAATTAAAAAATTAGAACGCCCCTGTCCCGGGTAGCTCGCGTTTAGAAGCGAACGCACACGTAAGTCCCGCCCAAGTATGTAAACGTCGTTCAAACCACACATGTGAGGTGTTGCCACATGCGTTAGAGCGTGTGAAACAATTCTAGACCTCCTCTGTAACTCTAAACTGGTAACCTGTAAAAAATTTAAAGCGTCGCCTATGGAGATTTTTAAGTAACAAAGTTTGGCGCCATTCCATGAGTGTGCACAATTTTAAAGCATGACATGTTAGGTATCTATTTACTCGGCGTAACATCATCTTTCATATTTTATAAAAAAATTGGGCTAACTTTACTGTTATGTTATTTTTTTAATTCATGAAACCATTTTTTTACAAAAAAAAGGCGTTTGAAAAATTATTGTGCAAATACCGTGCAAGTTAAAAAGTCGCAATGACCGCCATTTTATTCCCTAGGGTGTCTTCTAAAAAAACATATAATGTTTGGGGGTTCTGAGTAATTTTCTAGAAAAAGAATGATGATTTTTTACATGTAGGAGAGAAGTGCCAGAATAGGCCCTGTATGGAGGTGGGTATTAAAGCCCGTTATTGAAAGGGTTAAATTGAAGTACTGTGATTTTTTTTTATGCCTGAAAAAAAAAAGAACTGTAATATGATATAGAAAGTCCTTTGTGCTGATGAATTGAGAAAGCTTGCAGGCGCTATATGTACCCGCATGGCTGGTTCAGTGTCAGTGGCATGGTAAGACTGAGCAACGTCCAGTAAAACACGACTCCTACTGAGATCTGAATAGGACTAATTGTCCTCGATGGAGATGTACCCACGGATCTTTGTAGCACAAGAACATCCCCATTGAGGACAATTATTTCTATTCGACATGACATTAATCTCAAGATGTGTTCAGCAAGCAGTTGGCTGAAGCACAACATTAGCATGGCATGGATCCTGGAGCAGCACTATGCCAGCTCAATCTAATGACTCCAAAATGTGCAATAATGACATATAATCCAGGACTCGCTCACAAATATTTTCACGGATCAGTCCACACAAAAATAAAAGTGCAATTATGACCCATTGGCTTCTTATATCCCATCATGTAGATACTGGATTCTTAACTGGCATACCTAGTTTAACCACTTGCCGACAAGCCGTCGCAGTCTTACTGCGGCAGCATGGCTCGGCTTATTTAAACGACATTATGTTACATTGCTTCGCACTATGACCACCGGGGGCCCTCACGCCGCCGGAGGCATGCACGCGCTCGCCCCCGGAGCGCAATGACCGCCGGGTACACGTGACACAGCGAGAACCCAGATCTGTGTGTGTAAACAGTGTAAACACACAGATCCCGGTTCTTTCAGGGGAGAAATTTCTGATCGTGTGTTCATACAATGTATGAACAGCGATCTGTCATTTCCCCTAGTAAGTCCCACCCCCCTTCAGTTAGAACATGCAGAGGGAACACAGTTAACCCCTTGATCGCCCCCTAGTGTTACCCCCTTCACTTACATTTTTACAGTATCAGTGCATTTTTATAGCACTGTTCGCTGTAAAATTTTCAATGGTCCCAAAAATGTGTAAAAAATGTCCGATGTGTCCGCCATAATGTCGCAGTCCCAATAAAAATCGCAGATCGCTGCCATTACTAGTAAAAAAAAAATAATAATAATAAAAATGCCATAATTCTATCCCCTAATTTGTAGACACTCTAACTTCTGCGCAAACCAATCAATATACACTTTTTGCGTTTTTTTTTTACCAAAAATATGTAGAAGAATACATATCGGTCTAAACTGAGGAAAACATTTGGGATGTTTATTATAGCAAAAGGAAAAAAATATTTATTTTTTTTCAAAATTTTTGCTCTTATTTTATTTATAGCACAAAAATCAAATACCACCAAAAGAAAGCTCTATTTATAGGAAAAAAAGAACGTAAATTGTGTTTGGGTACATCAGCGCACGACCGCGCAATTGTCAGTTAAAGTGTCAAAGTGGCAAAATGTAAAAAATGCTCTGGTCAGGAAGGGGGTAAAATCTTCTGGGGCTGAAGTGGTTAAAGCGGAGTTCCACCCAAAAATGGAACTTTCGCTTTAAGTGCTGTGACCCCCTGACATGCCACATTTGGCATGTCATTTTTTTGGGGGGAGGAGCAGGTACCCGGTTTTTACAGGCACCCAGCTCCCACTTCCACCCCTGGCTCCGCAGTGCCGGAAGGAAGATTACCTCCCCACTCCCTCCCTGCAACCTTCCGGGACACATCACAGGTCTCAGAAGATTGACAGCACCCAGTGCGGCTTGCGCATGCACAGTGTGTGACCGGCTGTGATGCCACAGCCGAGCACGAGCACCCACAGTTAAAATGCCCGTGCCTCGCAGAGGAGGGGGAGAGGAGCGAAGCTTTGTGCGCTGGCATTGCTGGATCGTAGGACAGGTGAGCGTCTGATTATTAAAACGTCAGCAGCTACACTTTTTGTATCAAAGGTGATTTAAAGAGTCATTGTAATCATTTGATGAAGACTTTTCTTTAGTTTGTTCACTTTCCTGCATTCAAATCGAAAACAAATATAACATTTTTGTTTCGACCGATTAGAAAATGTATTGATTTGATTGTTTAGAATCGAGAAACATAGGTAAATTAAAAAGAAAATTTGAAAGTTTTCGAAAACTAATTCCGAATACGAAATCAACGAATCAACCAAATTTAACAACTTCCTGCCGGTCGTACGACTTTGTATGGCCGCAGTGTGGATTCCAATTGCGGGAGGCCGTCTATATATACTGCGTGCCCGCCGCATCACTGAGATGCCGATGCGCGTGCCTGGTGCCAAGCTATGATTAAGCACTGTACTAAAGTGTTAAACGCGTCAGCTTTTTCCCTAATTTTTGCTGTGACATGGTATTTTTGTGACCAGTTTTATTAAAAAGGAACATTTTTTGGAGTGCGGCTGTCCTAGTTTCTTCTTCAGTTTTGCACCCGCGATCGGCGGTTACAGAGACAAGGACGTGGATCTGTGTGTGTAAACACACAGATCCACGTCCTGTCAGGGAGAGGAGACTGATCTGTGTCCTTTGTACATAGGGACACAGATCTGTCACCTCCCCCAGTCAGTCCCCTTCCCCCACAGTTAGAAACACTAGGCAGGGAACACATTTAACCCCTTCCTCACCCCCTAGTGTTAACCCCTTCCCTGCCAGTCACATTTATACAGTAATTAGTGCATATTTATAGCACTGATCGCAGAATAAATGTGAATGGTGCCAAAAATGTGTCAAAAGTGTCCGATGTGTCCACCATAATGTCGCAGTCCCAATAAAAAATTGCAGATTGCTGCCAATACTAGTAAAACAAAACAATAATAACAAATAATAATTCTGTCCCCTATTTTGTAGGCGCTATAACTTTTGCGCAAACCAGTCGCTTATTGCGATTTTTTTTTTTTTACCTAAAATATAGAATACATATCGGCCTAAACTGAGAATTTTTTTTTTTTTTTTTAGAATTGCAAATTTATTATAGCAACAAGTAAAAAATATAGATTTTTTTTTAAATTGTCGCTATATTTTTGTTTATAGCGCAAAAAATAAAAACCGCAGACGTGATCAAATACCACCAAAAGAAATCTCTACTTGTGGGGAAAAAAGGACGTCAATTTTGTTTGGGAGCCACTTTGCATGACCGCGCCATTGTCAGTTAAAGCGACGCAGTGCCGGAAGCTGAAATTTCACCTGGGCAGGAGGGGGGTATATGTGCCCAGTAAGCAAGTGGTTAACTAAACAAAATAACTAGATTAAAAATCAAATCAAAACGAAACAAAACTATTTTTTTCATCATGCACATGTCCAAAATATGGTAAAAAACATTTGCAATGTTGCTTTTGTTTTAGGATAGATCCCCACGTTTAGGCGTGGAATGTGTAATGAATGGCCCTTTAATTGTAATAAGTTCAAATCATTCAGTTCACGGTTAATAATGAATAGTTACAATTCATACCTATTTAATAATACATTCATCATAATAAACAAAAAAATGATTAAATGCATAAATAATAAATGGCTAAAATTAATTATCATCATGTTGACAATAAACAATTGTAAAAATAATTAGGTTTTTTAAAAAACGTTTCCAGAAATATCTATTACAATTGCAATTATGATAAAATGAATTCACAAATCACTCACTTTTCCATTATCCTCCCGTAGAAAAAGTCACTGTGTACAGGTAGAAAGTATCCAAAAAATATTTCTCTAGCCTCTTCAGCCCCGGGAAGATTTACCCCCCTTCAAGACCAGACCATTTTTTAAGCAATACAGCAGAGTGGTACTTTAACTGACAATTTGCGCGGCCATGCGACGCTGTACCCAAATAAAATTGATATCCTTTTTCCCCACCCTGATGCCGCGTACACACGATCATTTTTCGGCATGAAAAAAAAAAAACACGTTTTTCAACATGTAAATTTTTTTTTTCCAACTTCATCATTAAAACGTCGTTGCCCACACACCATTGTTTTTTTTTAAATGCTCTAGAAAAGCGCGGTGACGTACAACAGGTACGACGGCACTATAAAGGGGAAGTTCCATTCGCCTTTGGGCTGCTTTAGCTGATTCCGTATTAGTGAAAGACGATTTGCGCTTTTCTGTCTGTTACTGCGTGATGAATGTGCTTACTCCATTATGAACGGTAGTTTTACCAGAACGAGCGCTCCCGTCCCATAACTTGCTTCTGAGCATGCGCGGGTTTTTAACCACTTGCTTACTGGGCACATATACCCCCCCCCCCCTCCTGCCCAGGTGAAATTTCAGCATCCGGCACTGCGTCGCTTTAACTGACAATTGCGCGGTCATGCGACGTGGCTCCAAAACAAAATTGACGTCCTTTTTTTCCCCACAAATAGAGCTTTCTTTTGGTGGTATTTGTTTTTATTTTTTGCGCTATAAACCAAAAAGGCAAAAAGTTTGAAAAAAAAACAATATTTTTTACTTGTTGCTGTAATAAATAGCCCAATTAAAAAAAAAATAAAAATCTCAGTTTAGGTCGATACGTATTCTTCTACATATTTTTGGTAAAAAAAAAAATCGCAATAAGCGCTTACAAAATTATTATTATTTTTTCTTATTTTTTTTTTACTAGTAATGGCGGCGATCTGCGTTTTTTTTTTATTGGGATTGCGACCTTATGGCGGACACATCGGACACTTTTGACACATTTTTGGCGCCATTCACATTTATACAGCGACCAGTGCTATAAATATGCACTAATTACTGTATAAATGTGACTGGCATTGAAGGGGTTAACACTAGGGGGTGAGGGAGGGGTTAAATGTGTACCTGTATTGTGTTCTAACTGTGGGGGAGGGGGTTGACTGGGTAAATGACCGATTGTGTCCCTATGTACAAGGGACACAGCATCGGTCTCCTCTCTCCCCTGACAGGATGCGGAGCTCTGTGTTTACACACAGAGCTCCACGTCCCTGCTCTGTCATTGCCGATTGCGGGTAAATGGCGGACATCGTGACCGCCAGGCACACGCATCGGCATCTCGGGGACGCGCCGGGCGCGTGCGCTTTGCCGCCGAATGCGCGTGCCGCTGCCGGCGCGCTCGCACGCCCCCCAGTGGCCGGAGGAATCCAGGACGTCAATTGACGTCCTGTTGGATTATCAGAACCACCGTGAGGCCGTCAATTGACAATGGCCTGTGGCTCAGGTGGTTAACGTCGTTTTAGCCCACACACGATCATTTTTTACAAGCCGAAAAACAACATAATTTTAAACAACGTTAAAAAATGTGAAGCCCACACACGATCATTTTAAATTACATTTTTTAAAAACAACGTTTTTTTTAATGCCGAAAAATGATCGCGTGTACGCGGCAATAGAGTTTTCTGTATTTATTCTTTGTTTTTTGTGCTAAAAATTAAGAACGACTGTCAATTACTTTCTGCTATAAAATAATCCCAATAAAAAAAATCGAATTTCTTCATCAATTTAGGCCAATATGTATTTTGCTACATGTTTTTGGTAAAACAAAATCCCAGCGTATAAGCGTATATTGATTGGTTTGCAAAAAAGTTATTGCGTCTACAAACTATGGGAAAGAAGTGATTCCTGGTGCCGCACATCCATATAGTCCTATAGTCATGGGCATCCGCTCCATAGGGCAAAGAGGGGCAATTGACCCCCCCTGGAAAACCGAAAAGGTGTTGAAGAGTGTTGTGGCCACGGGCTGTCTGAGCGGTCCCGGGTTGGATGTCACACAGGCACAGCGAGCAGAGTGAAGCCGCCTCCCCTCCAGTGTTTATGTGTACACAGGGGGAGGGAACCTGCTGTGCCTGTGCTGCGCTGATGGCTGATCTGAGGTACTGAATGGGATGGGGGAGGGGGGTTTGTGCTGAATGGGGGGTCCATCTGTGCTGAAGGGGGTCTGAGCTGAAGGGGGATCTTTGCTTAAAGGGGGTCCATCTGTGCTGAAGGGGGTCTGTGCAGAATGGGGGGTGTGTGCTGAAGGGGGGTCCATCTGTGTCTATCGTTTTAGCTGCGTTATTCGGCCGCTAGCGGGGCGCTTTTGACCAGCGCCCCTCCCTGAAAAAATTTCAGCAGACACCCATGCCTATAGTGGTGATAAAAGTGGCAAACTCAGCCTGGACTCCAACTATGCCACGTCCCCAACGTGTTTCGCTCCGCCTCCCCAGAGCTTAGTCATGGGCAGTGGCAGCCCGTCCATAGAAGGCTCACGGGCGCACACATACTCTCTCTATTGTCCAGCCCACTGATCTACATATCAGGGCAACGGACTATGAATTCCAATGCGGGGTGGGTGTTTTTTTGAAGCACTTGATTAGAGCCTAGAATCGCCTGGCGCTTTGGCCAATTTGGAAACAGGTCTCACGACTAGACATGTGCATTTTTTTTTAAATTAAAATTTAGACACATTTTTGTTATTTGGAAATTTCAGATGTATCCAAATTTCCGAATTGGAATAGTACAGAATTCGAACGAATCCAAAATAACAGACGATAGAGAATGACACTAAAGTTCCTCCCTGCCAATCAGGAGACTTGTGCAGAACGAAAACATTGGTTTTGTTTCGATTCATTATTTACATACATTTGTTTCATTCGTTTAATTTGTTTTCGAAATTTGTTTTGTTTATTCATTTTCAAATCGATTCGAAAGGTTTTCAAATTCTATTTGTTTTCGAATTTGAAAAGTTTTCCAATTTCCAAAAATAATAAAATAGAAATAAAGGAATAGAATATAACTTTTTTTATTCTATTTCTTTATTTTGTATTCTATTTTATTCTCTTTGGAAATTGGAAAACGATTCAAATTCGAATTTCGCTGTTTTTTTTGTTATTTTGGATTTGTTCAAATTCTGTACTATTCTAATTCAGAAGTTTGGATACATCCGTAATTTCCGAATAATGACAATGTGTCCGAATTTTAATTTGGAACGATCAAACCCCACATGTCTAGTCGTGAGACCTGTTTCCCGATTGGCCAAAGCGTCATGCGATCCTATGGGATGCCTAGCGCTTAGGCAGAAGAGAAAGAAGGGATGCAGCGGAGGAAATCGCCGGAGGAGTAGACACTGGAGCCTCTGCCCGCACCCTCCGCCCACTGCTCGCAATGACTGTGCTGGAGGACACCACAGCCGCCACTTAGATCGGGGAAGTGCCGAGGGTGGGGGGTAATAGTGCAGGGGCGGTGGTTGTGCTTCCGTGCCGCCGGCCAGCCAGCCACCCGGGAGGAGTGGTTGTTTACCGCTGACCTCCCCAAAAGAAAAAAACACCAGCCGCCACTGGTCATGGGGATCACTAGGGAGAACTTCCTATGCAAAGTGCAACTTCTCTTGCAAGGTAAACATCCTACTTAGTAAATCAACCCCAAAATGTGTATTTATTAGAACTCTCAAACAAAAATAGATTGACAATTTTTGCTATAAATATTAGCCATAAAATAAAAAAATAAACAAAAACAAATTTCTTCCGCAGTTTAGGCCAATATGTATTCTTCTACATATTTTTGGTTAAAAAAAAATCGCAATAAGCGTATATATTGATTGGTTTGCCCAAAAGTTATAGCATCTACAAAATAAGGAATAGATTTGTGGCATTTTTATTATTATATTTTTTTTTACTAGTAATGGCAGCGATCAGCAATTTCTAGTGGGACTGCGACATTCCAGCAGATAGATCGGACACTTTTGACACATTTTTGTTCCCCAGGGGCCCAGATTGCAACCTCCTATTTTTATAAAAAAATATGTAAAGGACCCGGAGGTCCCCAGGGCCCAGGATGGCAACCTCCCATTTTAATTATTTTTTATATATTTTTTTTTTTTATATTGTTATTAAAGGGCCCAGAGGTCACCAGGGCCCCGGATGGCTACCTCCCCTTTATATATATTATATTTATATCTTTTTTTATTTCTTTCTTGTAATAAGGGGCCCAGAGGTCCCCAGGGCAACCCCCCCTTTTTTTGTTTGTCAGCACGCAAAGCGCCCCAACCTCAATTCCTCAATTCGTGGCACCCCCCGCTTCTCAATTCACGGCCCCCCGCTTCGCAATTAGCGGCGGCACCCCCCTCTTCTCAATTTGCCGCAGCCCCCCCACTTCTCAATTTGAGACGGCAGCACCATCCCGGTTCTCTGCTGTAGGGGGGCCATGCCTGACGCTGTGTGCCCCCCCAAAGAAAAACCCACCAGCCGCCACTGGTCATGGGGATCACTAGGGGGAATTCCTATGCAAAGTGCAACTTGCCTTGCAAGGTAAACCTCCTACTTTGTAAATAAACTCCAAAATGTGTATTCATTAAAACTCCCAAGCATGAGCAATGAGCATACAATATAATTTATGTGTCTGGTGATAATCAAAAGGATTTTTTAGAATGTTTTGTCAGTATTAATGGGCTTAGCTATTCTATTTTAACACACATCTTCTTAACATCATAAGAAAGTAAATCGTAAAATGAAAAAAAAAGAAAAAAAATGAAAATGCGAAGCAAAAAAAAAAAATGTCCCCAGACATAGTAACCATAATACTAACACTATACTGATTCCTGATACTATCATTAGCCAAAAGAAGCCCTGATCCTGCATTACCCCTTGTGATTGTGGTAGTACAGCAAAAGACCGAGAACAGCGGCAAGGGGCGTGCATAGTAATGTGGCGGAAACAGATTCATATGCAAATTTTAAAAAAGGGGCTCAGGGACAAAGGTATTCACATTTTTAAATGACTATTCAGTTTTATCCAACATGAGGATGGAACACACATAACACGTTATCATCTTTTCTTCCAAAGTTTTCCATAGCAACTGCTGTTCTTTGTCCTCAATCACTGAATGGCGCTTATTACTGTTCATGGCTGCTTATTGCAAGGCAGGTTCTTTTTTTTATTTTATTGGCTATCCTTTGATATGTTGTAATTAGAGCGATCGCTGACAAGATGTCACAGGAGGTCAGTCCTTTCATAGGAAAAGGGCAGCACTGTAACATGTGAAGCTTCAGAAATGTGAAAGACATAAACATTTTTCCTCCTCAAAACTGAAGATGCTTGAAATAAATATAACATGTGCTGAGGTTTAACTAAAAAAGCAGAAAAAAATACTTTAACAATAAATATATAGTTTTAAAAAAGTGTATGTGGTACTACCCCTGAAGGAGCTACGGATTTATTTTGGGCGGCATGTTACCGTATTTGCCAGCGTATAAGAAAACTGGACGTATAAGGCCGCGTACACACGGAGGGACATGTCCGCTGAAACTGTCCGACGGACCATTTCCAGCGGACATGTCTCCTCCGGATTTTTATCCGACGGCATGTACACACCATCGGATCAAAATCCCCGCCGGCAGACAGCGCGGTGACGCGGCGGTGACGTTGACGCCGCCACGTCACCGCACCAGGAAGTAAAAAACTTCCACGCATGCGTCGAAGCATGTGCGGGCAGATATGTCCGCTGGTTAGTGTACTAACCAGCGGACATATCCGACGGACATGTCTCCGGCGAACAAATTTTAAAGCATGCTTTAAAATTTGTCCGCTGGTCAGGCATGTCCGCTAGCCCATACACACAATCGGATTTGTCTGCTGAAACGGTCCGTCGGACCAGTTTCAGTGGACAAATTCGATCGTGTGTACGCGGCCTAAGACGACCCCCTATTTTTCTAGGAAAACTGTTGGTTTTGGGATATACTCACCATATAAGACGACCCCCTTCCTACTAGTCTGTCTGGAAGCTGAGGGGTAGCAGAACAACCGCTGACAGAAACAGGCTTTTTTCAAATCTCACTGTGCCATTACATTACATCACATGCCTCCACTGTGCCATCACTTGCCTCCACTGTGCCGTGCCATCACTTGCCCCCACTGTGCCATCACTTGCCCCCACTGTGCCATCACTTGCCCCCACTGTGCCGACCAAGACGATCTCCCTACCTTATTTTTTTGCAGCTTTTGGCTTCCAGGCTGCGGGCATCCATGATTCAAAAGCCGCGCCTCCTCCTCAGACTGTTCTGTGATAGGCGGAACACAAATTTTCCCAGCAGAGCCTCTGTTCAGTGTTCCGCCTATCACGGATGTCCTCTCGTCCGAGGATGAGAAGGCATCCGTGGTAGGCGGAACACTGAACAGAGGCCCTTATGGGAAAATGAGTGTTCCGCCCATGGCGGAACAGTCTGAGGAGGAGGCGCGGCTTTTAAATTAGTATTACTAGTCCTAGCAGCCAGGGCGCCACACAGAACCTTGGTTCAGTCTCTGCCACTGACCTTCCCAATGGTGGAGATACGATCGGTCCAGAACCCTCTCACTTTAGGATTAAGCACCCGGATCTCTTCTCAAAGTAGCAACTTGTGAAATCAGGAAACTGACGGGTGATCACTGCTCAGCCTTTCAGTAGTGATAGGTCCTTTAATGAAGTTCAGGCCTCCCCCGAGTGTACCAGCCTCGTGCTGTGTGCTCTCCAGACAGGTACTTCTTTCGACGGCTTCCTTCCTCTTGGAAGGATAGCACAGAACCACTTTAGCAATGCAGACCCAGTCTGACTACTGCTCAGCAGGGCTTGACTACAGACCAACGTGGTCCCGGAGTCAGGAAACTCTGAACACGCACCCCGCCCAGGAAGGCCACACCCAGGAGTGGTGGGATGACTGCCCAGGGTGGACGACGATGACCCAGAACCCGTGACGTCTGTCCCTTAAATACTCTACCCCAGCATGCATAGCAAAGCGATCAACCCTCAATGATTGGCCACTGAGAAAGAATGCCCAACACATCTGAATCTAACTTCTGCCACCCTTGGCCTGGGGTGGAACTGACACCCCAGACAACAATGGTGGTCACCTGCAGTACAGCCATGGCTGGAACAGAGGTTCAAAGTTGAAAACAAATTATTTCCGAGGTAACTAATCCTCTGACTAACCTTCTAATTTTAAAGCAGGACCAGCAAAGAAAACAGCTGCCCACTACATGTATATTACTTCCTTCTTTGGATCTGTAAGGTAAAACACTCATTAACCACTTCAGCCCCTTAATGAACAGGCCATGTTTTGCGATATGGCTCTGCGACGCTTTAACTGACAATTGCGTGGTCATGCGGTGCTGAACATCAGGGGTCCCCAACCAGTGACCACAGATGCAGAGCAGTGCACCTGTGGGATACCTGCACTGAGCCATAGGCCCCTTTGACACGGTCAGTCTGACCCAATCGGGCCCTCCATTCACCTCTAAGGAGTAGCAGATGTAAACTTGTGTCCGTTTACAAATGCCTACCTCCAATCCGATCCGCAAAAAAAAAGTAGAGTGAGCTATCTAGAGTAAAGTGGGCTGCCATCCATCCACTCCACTCATTGTAGCCCGTGACAGGTTACCAAGTCCCTTAGGTGGCCCTCACTCTTCAAAAGGTTGGGCACCCCTGCTGTACATAAACAAAATGAAAGTTTTTTTTTTTAAAACAAACATATACTTAGATCCACTGTGCAGTTCGTTTTGCACAGAGTGGCCCTGATTGTCCTCTTCTGGGGTCCCACGGCGGCTCCCACTACTCCTCCCCGCAAGAGCTAACCCCCTCTGGGAAGCTCTCTTCCGAGGGGGTTACCTTGCGGGTGCCCTTCCGTGCCATACAATCGGTGTCCATAGACGCCAATTGTATGACTCGGCCCTGTCCCCCGACGGCCGTGTCATTGGATCTGATTGACAGCAGTGTGAGCCAATGGCTGCGCTGCTATCAATCATCCAATGAAGAGACAACAAGACCTGGGGAAAAGCAATGCGGCATTGTGCCAAAAAAGTCCTGACCTCAACCCAATATAACACATTTGGGATGAATTAGAGTGGGGTCTGCGAGCTAGGCCTTCGCATCCAACATCAGTGCCTGACCTCACAAATGCGCTTTTGGAAGAATGGTAAAACATTCCCATAGATACACACCTAAATCTTGTAGACAGCCTTACCAAAAGAGTTGAAGCTTCAAAGGGTTGGCCAACTCAATATTTAGCCCTACAGACTAATGGCCGGTACACGCGATCCAAAAATCGGATGAAAAATACCGCTTTCAACACGATCGTATGATAATCAGATCAATAGTACAGAGCTTTCGAGAGCCGATCATGACAGTTCATCCGATATTATTTGATCGGACATGGGCATGAATTTTTTTTTGAACAATACCAGATCGTACCATTTTTGTTTAATCAGTACAGCTGTCATCTGAAAATACAATACAAATACACTACAACACATGACATCACTTCCGATTTTTTATTCTGTCGTACGAGAATTTTTGTAACTTTAATAAACTCTTCGGGCCAGATTCAGTAAAAAGTTACGCGGCTTATCTCTAGATAAGCCGCATAACTTCTTAGATGCGCCAGCGTATCTTTTTTCTGTATTCAGAAAACAAGATACGCCGGGAGTGAGCTAAGATACGAGCGGCGTAATTGTATTACGCCGTCGTATCTTAACTGCATTTTTAAGATGGCCGCTAGGGGCGTTCCCGCTGATTTACGCCTAGAATATGTAGGCGGGGTAGGCCTATTCACGAACGTACCCCCGGCCGACGCAGTGAATTTACGCCGTTTACGTAAGGCGTTTTCCGGCGTAAAGATAAACCACCAAAAAGATGGCGCATCCTATGTTAAGTATGGACGTCGGGACCGCGTCAAATTTTTCAGATTTTACGTAGTTTGTGTAACTCGTCCGTGAATGGGGATGTAGGTCAATTAGGTTCACGTCGAAAACAATGCGTCGTAGCGTCATAATTTGGAGCATGCGCACTGGTATACGTCCACGGTCGGCGCAGTTTAAAAAAAAACGTAAAAAATGAGGGGTCACAACACATTACCATAAAACACGCCCACCTCATTCACATTTGAATTACCCGGGCTTACGCTACGCCGCCGTAATTTGGCTTGGTGAATACAGCATTTGCCTCGCCAAATTACGGTGGCGTAGCGTAAACAAGATACGCTACGCCCACACAAACTTACGGCGGGCTACTTGAATCTGGCCCTTCAAGTTCAAGTTCGAATAACATGCAAAAAAAATAAAAAATGGACGATCTGTCATCCGATTTTCAGATTTACTTTAAGGAAGGCTGAGTCAGACAAAATTATATATTTTTGTGTGCAGAAAAGCATATGTAAAAAAAAATGTATTGAAATAAGTAAAAAGTCAAGTATAACAATAAAGTAAAACATTAAAGAAATAATGTAGTGGGTTGGTATAAGATACAACCAAGGATACAATATAGACAACACAGGTAGCTTATAAAATAGTAAAAAGGAAAGAAAAAAGAGAGTCAAAGAAAAGACAAAGGAAAGAGTTGGGAAAGAAGTAGGAAGGAAGAGAAAAGAGGGTAGAAAAGAGATGTAGAGAGAGACATTAGAGGGGGGAGCTGGTGAATAAGCAGGGAAGGTTAGGAAGGGGGAAGGGAGGGCCGGTGCACATGGCAGTGAAATTGAACAAACTGGTACGCAAATATGTTTGGTAAGACCACAGCTAAAAGCATATGTAGATTAACCACTTTGCAACCGCCCTATAGAGAAAGTACGGCTACAGGGAGGTTGCTCAATTCTAAGTGGCCGTTAATTAACGGCTTCTTAGAATCGCGCTCCCGCGTGCCTCCTGAGGCACGCACACGGGAGCATCACGGATCACGGTAAATCGCCGCTCACAGCGGCGGTTTACCACGTGATCGCTCCGTCCAATGACGGAGCGATCACTTGTAAACAAACCGGTGTCATGTGCTGACGCCGGTTCCTCCCTCCTCTCTCTGTACTGATCGGTACAGTGTGAGAGGAGAGGGGAGGGAGCGGATGGCAGCGCCAGTGCTGTGGGCTGGATCTGTGACAAATGTAGTCACAGATCCATCCATCCATCCCTCCCTGATCAGCCATCCCTGCTGCAATGCTCTGAAATACTGGGCATACTCTGGCAATACTGGGAATACTCTGGCAATACTGGGCATACTCTGGCAATACTGGGCTTTATACTGGGCATACTCTGGCAATACTGGGCATACTCTGGCAATACTGGGCATACTCTGCAATACTAGGCATACTCTGGGCATACTCTGGGCATACTCTGGGCATACTCTGCAATACTCTGGGCATACTCTGGGCAATACTCTGGGCATACTCTGCAATACTCTGGGCATACTCTGGGCATACTCCGCAATACTCTGGGCATACTCTGCAATACTCTGGGCATACTCCGCAATACTCTGGGCATACTTCGCAATACTCTGGGCATACTCTGCAATACTCTGGGCATACTCTGGGCATACAGCGCCCCTGTCCCCGTGAGCTCGCATGCAGAAGCGAATGCATACGCAAGTCCCGCCCCTATTTGAAAACGGTGTTCAAACCACACATGTGAGGTATCTCTGCGAACGTTAGAGCGAGAGAAATAATTTTGGCCCTAGACCTCCTCTGTAACTCAAACATGTAACCAGTAAAAATATTTAAAGCGTCGCCTATGGGAATTTTTGAGTACCGAAGTTTGGCGCCATTCCACAAGCGTGAGCAATTTTGAAGGGTGACAAAAAGGGGTCATTTGGGGGGTATTTGTACTTTTCTGGCATGTTAGGGTCTCAAGAAACGAGAGAGGCTGTCAGTACATCAGATGTGATGAAATTGATGAATTTTCAGTAATTGGTACCATAGCTTGTAGACCCCATAACTTTCACCCAGACTAAATAATATCCAACATTTTTTTTTTTTTTTTTTTACCAAAGATATGTAGCAGTATACATTTTAGGCCAAATTTATGAAGAAAAAATACTTTTTTGCTAAATTTTATAATAGAAATGAAGAAAAATTATAATTTTTTGCAAATTTTTGTTCTTTTTTCATTTATAGCAAAAAAAATAAAAACCGCAGAGGTGATCAAATACCACCAAAAGAAAGCTCTATTTGTGGGAAAAAAAGGACAAAAATTTCATTTGGTTACAGTGTTGTATGACTGAGTTATTGTCATTCAAACTGTGAGAGCACCGAAAGCTCAAAATTGGTCTGGTTATTAAGGGTGTTTAAGTGCCCAGTGGTCAAGTGGTTAAAGTTATTTTTTTTTTTTAATTATCCTTTGTCCTGAGGTTTATGCGTGTTTGTGAGACTGGCACAGTGAGTAGGAGTATTTTGTGGGTACAAGGAGTTTGGCATATGTGTAAAGTATATACAGGGACCAAGCTGAGGTTAACTCCCTTTCAGACATTCCCAGTTAGGCCAAACCTAATCATTACGACATACTGAATTACACTCTGAACCAAAGCATATGTTGCTAGATAAATCCCCTTACAAAACATCACTAGGCTCTCCTAAAGAAGGGGAGAAAAAATAAAAAGAAAGCGGGAAAAAGTCGGAGAAAGGGAAAAAAAAAAGCTGAGAATGTTTTTAGGGTCCATGCACACTGGCTTAACCACTTCCATACCTGGCCAATTCTGGCACTCCTCTCCTACATGTAAAAATCATTTTTTTTGCTAGGAAATTACTCAGAACCCCCAAATATTATATATGTTTTTTTTTTTTTTAGCAGACACCCTAGGGAATAAAATGGCGGCCATTGCAACTTTTTATCTCGTACAGTATTTGCGCAATAATTTTTCAAGCGCCTTTTTTTGGAAAAAAATTTCATGAATTAAAAAAAAAAATAGCCCAATTTTTTTGTATAATGTGAAAGATGATTTTACGCTGAGTAAATAGATACCCAATATGTCATGCTTTAAAATTGCGCACAATCATGGAATGGCCATGCAACAAAGAGAAAAAGCGGCACATCCAGAGATGAAGAAAATTTTGTTGGTTTAGTTAGTGTAGAGTCAAATGTTTTAAACAATGTGACACACAAGTAATCCAAATTGTTCAGCAAACTTGTTTCACACAAAGTGCTTATTCATTGCAATGCATTTTGAGCAATGAATAAGCACTTTGTGTGAAACGTGTTTGTTAAACAGTTTGGATTCTTTGTGTGTCATGTTTTTTAAACCTTTGATTCTACAATAAACCAACATTTTTCATCATCTCTGGATGTGCCGCCTTTTCTCTTTGTTGCATGGACTTTTCAGGTTGCCGACCTCAGCAGGTACCCAGTCTTGTTGCCACAGCAGTATCAAGAGATCTTTAATTTGCAGACAGCCTTGGAGTGGTGTACATTCTACTTCCCACTCATGGAATGGCGCCAAACCTCGGTACTTAAAAGTCTCCATAGGCGATGCTTTCATTTATTTTTACAGGTTACCAGTTTAGAGTTACAGAGGAGGTCTTGTGTTGAAATTGTTGCTTGCGCTCTAACGTACACGGCCATACCTTACATGTGTGGTTTGAATGGCGTTTAGATATGTGGGCTGGACTTATGTGTCTGTTCACTTCTAAACACAAGCTACCAGGAACAGGGGCATTTTAAACTTTTTTACACTTTCGTTTACATTTTTTTTGATCACTTTTATTCCTATCACAAGGAATGTAAACATCCCTTGTAATAGGAATGGTTAGTGACAAGTCCTCTTTATGGAGAGATGCGGGGGCTTCCCTCCAGGCTGGAAAGCATGAGATCTTAAAAAAAAATCACCGATCTCATGCTGACAGCCGCGATCGCAGATTTGTTTACATCCGGAGCTCGTCGTGACATCATAACACCGCGCCTGGGCCTCCGACATTCATAGAGATGACTGGTGACCATCTGGTCACCGGAAATCTTTATCGTCATCATCTGGCGCCGCCCTATTCTTTCTCCGGGCCCTCGATGGCACGGGAGTGCCCGGAGAAGCATTAGATGGCGGCAGGAGAGTGGACGTACCCTCCCTGTCGCCTATAAGAACGATCAAGTGGCGGAACTGTCACTATGATCATTATTAACCACTTAAGACCCGGACCTTTAGGCAGCTAAAGGACCCGGCCAGGTTTACACACAGCTCTCTCCATTCTTCAGATCCGGGGACCGATCGCGGGACTCCAGCGGCGATCAGGTCTGCAAGTCCTGCGGTCCCAGAGCTTCGGACCGGGTCGCGGGGGCGCGCGCCCATGACCCACGGCTGGGTATTAGCACAGGACGCACCTGTACGTGCCTGGGCCCAGCCGTGCCATTCTGACGACGTATATGTGCAGGAGGCGGTCCTTAAGTGGTTAACGTGCACAGAATGGCCATCTGGAAAGAAGGATAGCCTGTAGTTGCACCCATCATTCAGATACCCCCCCCCCTAAAAGTCAACAACGTCATATGAATCATACTTACCTTGGTGGATGCAGCATCAGACCCTCTTTAAGGTTGGATTTTCAGTTTCCTGTTTATGTCCGATTGTGACTGCTGCTATCTAACCTCTGCACAGTTAAGGATATTGGGTATTCAAATTGCTTCCATTTGCTTTATTCTAGGATCTTAGCAGTTCAGACCATTCCTCAAACTATTGTATTATATGAGGACTTAGACATAGAAGAAATAGCAGATTTCATGGAAAGTGTGAAAGGTGCTCTTCCCATAATACAAGAAAGAGGTTGCGTTTCACACAACACTGAGTTCTGAATACAACATAGAAAATAGTCCTTGAAAAAGAAAACATCTATATATATTATTTTATTTTTTAGAAAAATAAGATAGAGTACAAAACAAACGACCTTCGATACTCCAAAGTGTTCAAAGGCAAACGGCAACACACAGCCCAGTAAAGTGTACCATTTTCAGAACAAACTGAAGGATAAAGTACATAACAGTACAAGTAAAGAGAAACAGTACCTTGAAAAAAAGTTTTCATACCCCTTGAACTTTTCCAAATTTTCTCATGTTGGTTGTAACATGGTTGTAACAGGGGCAAGCTCAACCTGTGTAAATTATCTTATATTTAGGTAAACCTAAATTTACCAGATGATGGACTTGGGGTTTATTTACTAAGCTTCCAAATGTTCTTGTCAAAGCTTAATTGGACATGCTGAAGTTAGAAGCTGGTTGGTTACCATGCACAACCACATCAGATTTTAACCACTAGAGGGCCACGCTATAGACGAAAGACGTCCACAGCGCGGCTGTGCCTGGACGTCCTCCTATTTACATTTCCCGCGTGCGCCGATGGGGGGCATGCAACGGCAACGTGCCTGGCGGTCGCGATGTCCGTCGGGTACACGCGATCAGCGGTGACAGCAGGGACGTGGAGCTCTGTGTGTAAACACAGAGCTCCACGTCCTGTCAGGGAGAGAGGAGACCAATGGTGTGTCCCTTGTGCATAGGGACACAGCATCGGTCACCTCCCCCAGTCTGTCCCCCTCCCCCCACAGTTAGAACACACCCAGGGAATACATTTAACCCCTTCCTCACCCCCTGGTGTTAACCCCTTCCCTGCCAGTCACATTTATACAGTAATTAGTGCATTTATATCGGATATATCGGACACTTTTGACACAATTTTGGGACCATTCACATTTATACAGTAATTAGTGCATTTTTATGGCACCGATCTCTGTATAAGTGTGAATGGTCCCAAAATTGTGTCAAAAGTGTCCGATATATCCGCCGCAATATCACAGGCCTGACAAAATAATCACAGATCGCCGCCATTACTAGTAAAAAAATAAAAAATAAATCATAAATCTATCCCCTTTTTTGTAGGTGCTATAACTGTGTGCAAACCAATATATGCTTATTGTGATTTTTTTTTAACAAAAATATGTAGAAGAATACGTATCGGACTAAACCGAGGAAAAAAATATTTAAAATAAAAATAAAAAATTGGAATATTATTATACAAAATGTAAAAAATATTGTGTTTTTTTTTTTCAATTTTTTTTTTGTTTATAGCGCAAAAAATAAAATCGCAGAGATGATCAAATACCACCAAAAAAGAAAGCTCTATTTGTGGGGAAAAAATGATAAAAATATAATTTGGGTACATTGTTGTATGACCACGCAATTGTCATTCAAAATGCGTCAGCACTGAAAGCTGAAAATTGGTCTGGGCACAAAGGGGGTTTAAGTGCCCAGTAATGAAGTGGTTAAACTCTTCAGTTTTAGTAAATCAACACCATTGCATCGTAGGTGGAGCAGGGCTTTTCTAGTGTTGCAAAATAGCTCTTCTGGCATTGAAGAAAAGTACAGGGTACATAATACGACTGTAAACAAAATTATTGAGAAGACACACGTTCATAGTTTTGGGAGCCTGCATGTTCAATGAATGAATGAATGAAAAACTTGTATAGCGCGGCACATGCGAACTGAATCGCCTCTGGGCGCTTGTTGTTCCTGTCTCCTTTGATATCAAAAGAGAAAAGTCTTGACCTTTTTCCTAAATGCTAGGTGGTTCTCCTCCAACCGAATGCTGGTTGGTAAAGCGTTCCATAGTCTGGGACCTTGGATCGCGAATCTCCTTTCTCCCTTGGACTTGAAGTTGGCTTTCGGAACCTGGAGCAGGTTCTGATTCGTGGATCGCAAAACGCGATTGGGATTATGCGCTTTTATTATTTCGCATAAATAAAGGGGGGCATTCCCATGGACACATCTATGTGTAAGACAGAGAGCTTTAAAAGCGATTCTGTCTTTGACTGGCAGCCAATGAAGTGCTCTCAGTGAAGGTGAGATGGATTCCCAGGGTTTTTTCCCAGTCACCAGTCTGGCGGCCGTATTCTGAACGACTTGCAGACGAGCGATTTGGTACTTGGGGAGGCCGAGGTAAAGGGCATTTGCATAATCCAGTCTGGAGTTAACAATTGCTCCCACCACGACCGCTAAATCTTCTTTAGGGATGAACGGAGTGAGTCTGCGTAGTAGGCGCAGCAGATGGTGAGATCCGCTGACTACTGACCCTATTTGTGCGTCCATTGTCATAAAGGAGTCAAAAATGACCCCTAGGCTTTTGACTTTGGCGCTAGGGGTGATGAGCTTGCCCAGAATGGGCGGGGGGGTCCATGCTGTTGAAAGTTGATTCATACGCTTGGCGTGAAACAGGAGAAGTTCTGTTTTCGCTCCATTGAGTTTAAGATAACTCTTTGTCATCCAGTCCTCTATCAAAGAGAGACATGTCTCTAGATTGAGGTGGTGATCCTGTCTGTTGCAGATGCGGAAATAGAGTTGTGTGTCATCTGCATATGAGTGGTAGAGCAGTTTTTGGCTGCTGATAATCTCAAAGAGAGGACGAAGATATATGTTAAACAGCACTGGTGACAGAGGCGATCCTTGAGGGACTCCGCATGTTACTGTGCGTTTGTCAGACGTGAAAGGTCCTAACTTCACTGTTTGCGATCGGTTTTCCAGAAAAGAGGAGAACCAAGATAGATCGCCTTCTGCGACTCTGGCTACTTCAGCAAGCCGAGTCAGTAACAGATTGTGGTCTACAGTGTCGAAAGCGGCACTTAGGTCCAACAGAACTAGAAGACAAGATTCTCCTTCGTCTGCGGCCTTGAGAACATCGTCCCATACTTTCAGTAATGCTGTTTCTGTCCCGTGTCCGGGACGGAAGCCTGATTGCAATGGGTCAAGTAGCTTGTGGGTATCTAGATGCTGTTGCAGCTGTTGTACCACTACTTTTTCCATTATCTTTGAGAGTACGTTGAGGCTAGTTATGGGACGGCGGTGGAGTGGATCCTTGGGGTCCAGGGAGGGTTTCTTCAGGATGGGTTGGATTACACCCTCTTTCAACTGTGAGGGCACTATGCCTTCCAAGAAAGACTGGTTGATAAGCTGCGTGATGGGAGGAGCCAGAATGTCGGCGCATTCCTTCAGCAGTTTAGTGGGGATAACGTCATTTGGCGCTGTGCTATTACGCAGAGTACAAATGACATTCTTAGTGGTCTCGATGGAGATGGGTTCCAGGGCGAACTTACCTGATATAGAAGAATTACTATGGGTGTTGTGTGAGAGGCTGCAGGGGGGGCTGAGGGGGGAATTGTTTTGCTGAATGCTTTCACGGATCACCTCGATTTTATTAATGAAGTAATCCGATAGTTCATTGCAAAATTCTTGTGTGTCCGAGCTGGGGGTTTCAATGCATCCTGGCTTCATGGTCTGGGTGACCATCTTGAAGAGTTCGCGGGGGCGGTTCAGAAGTAGATTAACACTTTCCCTACCGAGTCATTGTAAAATGATGTCGGCGTGAACCCTCCCTCCCTCCGGGTGGACGTCATATGACATCCTTGCCTTCCCGGCCCAGCCGCATTGCTCAGGACCCGGTGCACGTGCCCAGCGGCCGCGATGTCCACCGTGCACCCCGATTGCCCGCAATCACGGCAGGACCATAGATCCGGTCTCCTTCCCTTGTAAGTCCCATGTAGTCCCCTCCCCCTACAGTTAGAACATACTTTAGGGAACATATTGATCCCTTTAAGCACCCCCTAGTGTTAACCCCTTCCCTGCCAGTGACATTTACACAGTAATCAGTCCAGTTTTATGGCACTAATCGCTGTATAAATGTGAATGGTCTCAAAAATGTGTCAAAGTGTCCGATATGTCCGCCGCAATGTCACGGTCACAATTAAAATCGGAGATCGCCGCCATTACTAGTAAAAAAATAAAAAATAAATGTCATAATTATATTCCCTATGTTGTAGATGCTAGAACTTTTGCAGAAACCGATCAAATGTATGGACAGAAAATAAAAAAAAAGTTTGCGTGGGGGTCCTCCCAAATTCCATACCAGGCCCTACAAGTCTGGTATGGATATTAAGGGGAACCCTGCGCCATTTTTTTTTTTTAAATGGTGTGGGGGAACCCTGAACCAAAATAAAAAAAATGGCGTGGGGTTCCCCCCAAAAATCCATACCAGACCCTTATCTGAGCACGCAATCTGGCAGGCTGTAGGAAAAAAGAGGGGCCGAGAGAGTGCCCCCCTCCTGAACCGTACCAGGCATCATGCCCTTAACATAGGGAGGATGTTGTGGGGGTCTGTGGCGGGGGGCTTATCAGGATCTGGAAGCCCCCTTTAACAAAGGGGACCCCCAGATCCCGTCCGCCTCCCATGTGAATTGGTAACAGGTACATTGTACCCCTACATTTTCACAAAAAAGTGTCAACAATTTTAAAAACCACAGTACACAGCTTGGCACAAGTTCTTTATTAAAAAGAAAAAAAATTCCAGCGATGTAAATCCATTCTGCGGAGGATACAGAGAGAAAAAAACGCAGACACATGATGCTCTTCCACCGTGACAGCTGTTAAATAGCTGAGGGTGAGGCCACCCGTCACTTGCATGGGTGACCGGGAAACGCTGGGGTTACCTATTGACATGAACGAGTGACCCCGTCCCCCTCTGACACAATGGGAAACCCGCGTTGCGTCAGAGGGGGCGGGGTCATCCGTACATGTCACTGGGTAATCGTGGCGTTTCCTTATTGCGTCTGAGGGAGGCGGGGTCACTAATGCACATGACGGGTGCCCCCCCCCGCCCTCAGCTATTTAACAGCTGTCACGGCAGAAGAGCGTCATACAGTGGGTGCTTCCCATGGAGGCAGGATCGTGTCGGTGTTGTTGTGTGTTATTTATTTTCTCCGTATCCTCCGCAGAATGGATTTACATCGCTGGAATTTTTTTTCTTTTTAAAAAAGGACTTGTTCCAAGCTGTGTTCTGTGGTTTTTAAAATTTTTGACACTTTTTTTTGAGAAATGGCAGGGGGCTTCCAGATTACGATAAGCCCCCCGCCCGCAGACCCCCACAACCACTGGGCAAGGGTTGTGGGGATGAGGCCCTTGTCCCCATCAACATGGGGACATCCTCCCCATGTTGATGGCATGTCGCCTGGTACGATTTAGGAGGGAGGGCCGCTCTCTTGTCCCCCCTCTTTTTCTGCGGCCTGCCAGGTTGCCTGTTCGGATAAGAGTCTGGTATGGATTTTTGGGGGGAACCCCACGCAATTTATTTTTTAACTTTGGCATGGGGGATCCCCTTAAGATTCATACCAGACCTAAAGGGCCTGGGATGGATTTTTGGGGGGACCCCTACGTCATTTACATTTTTTTTGCCTCAGGGTTCCCCTTAATATCCATACCAGACCTAAAGAGCCTGGCATGGAATTTGGGGAGACCCCCATGCAATTTTTTTAAATTTCAGTTCGGGGTTCTCCTTAATATTCATACCAGACCCAAACGGCCTGGTAATGGACTGGGGGGAACCCATGCCATTTTTTTTTAATTACTTTTATCTGTATTGCCAGAACCCCACAATTCATTATAGCCGCAAGTAGTTTTAAATTACTTTTTTTTCCTTTAGAAATTGTATTTTGTGCAGGCACTGTTCTAAAAACAGGAAAAATGCGCCACTTTTCAGACATACTATAGACACCCCCCCCAGGTACGAAATTTAAAGGAATATTTCACTTTTATTGTTTCACTTTAAGCATTATTAAAATCACTGCTCCCGAAAAAAACAGCAGTTTTTTTTGTTTACCAACGGTTTTTATTGATGATGAAAAAAAGAGGGAAGGACGGCCGCACTCCAAGGATTTTCAAACGAAAAAAGTTGTCTTTATTGTAAATCCAAAAACATGTGAGCCATGACTAAGCACTGATCGAGTGCGAAACGCGTCGGCTGTCCTGTTTTCTGTGATTGCTGTGACTGTACATGTTTTTGGATTTACAATAAAGACAACTTTTTTCGTTTGAAAATCCTTGGAGTGCGGCCGTCCTTCCCTCTTTTTTTCATCATCATTGCCATTTGCATCGCCAGCACCTTGGTAATCTAATTATCCTTGATCGTCTACAGGTCTCACCTGGAGCGGTGATTTCTTTTCTTTTGTCTTCAACGGTTTTTATTACTGGATAAGGTCATAGTATAAGCTTTAAATAGTGGTAAATAATGAAAGAGTGAGAGAGTCATTTACATTATACATTGTATACAGGTAAAGATATATCACATGAGAAAATGCATACATTTGATTTATAGATCCATATCATATCCGTGGGGAAAAAAAATAGTGGGTGTGCTAAAGTAGAATACCTGTAATGGATATTACGTCAGAAGTGAGGTTTCCCACTTTTTTTTTGGTATATATACGCATAGTGTCATATAACGTGTGGTGTATTCTCTGATTATTTGATATTTTCCATACGGTTAAGAATCTGAGGCCATGGCACATTGGTTGAACGCCAGTTGAAAGCTATGGCCCAGTGGATAGAGCTAAGAAGAGAAAAACAGCAGTTTTCAAAACTTTTTTTGCATTGATACATGTCCCCTAGGGCAGGACCCGGGTTCCCAAACACTTTTTATGACAATAACTTGCATTTATTTGGTTACCCTTTGACAACGTGTTTGTACACGAAACGCGTCAGGGAAGATTCTACTGTCGCCACATTATGACTGCAAGCGCGCTTTTTTTATCCTGATCCATGTAAGTTCATTACTTATTAAATCTTTTAATACCGTGACGGTATCACACTATTGCTCCTTCTTTTCTCCTACACACCATTCTCAACGTATACCTACTGAGCATCAAGCCCTGGATAACTGAAGTCCCCCTCCCGGATTACTATACTGACGTACATCCCTGTCACCGGCAGTTCTATGAGGCTTCGATCCACGCTGGATGATCCAAAGCTTATGTGACTCTCCAGTCTGTATAGCTGGCAGAGTCCACTTGATCTGGTAAGCCTCCATGCTTTATTGGGTGAAGGTCTTCTTCCTTTTTTATATCACCACACAAGAGTGTGCATAGAGGACATCACTTGTTTATATTGAACACTTATAGCTTTTGGATTTGGACATCGATTGCAATTTTTTTAGTTCAGGACATTCCATTTCTTATATTAGTGACTATTTAATTTTGTTCACTGGTTACTGGTCATTTTTTTTTTTTTTTTTTTTTTTTTTTTTTTTTTTTTTTTTTTTTATTGTGTATAGTTGGTTATTTTTTCACAAAATATTCTTTCTATGATCATATTTTCTAATCACATACAATTTTTTAGCACATAGATATATTTATTTATATTCTATTTATTTAGCGCTACACATTTTTTTATCCACATTATTTTTTGCTTATTGTTTTCTATTAGCTGTGTTTAGCGGCTCACATTATTTACCTAAAGCAGCGCGATATTTCTCCAATCTATCTATAACTTGCATTTAAGCCTTTAAAATTAGCACTTTTGATTTTTCACGTTCGTGTCCCATAGACTTTAACAGTGTTCACGTGAAAGAACACATTTTTTGCCTATTCACATCTTCTAGTGCGAACCGAACCAGGGGGCATTCAGCTCATCCCTAATACAGATATTTTTATATATAAACACTGAGGCCCTATTGATACGCCGTCGTATTTGTGTTCCATATTCTCAAAGCAAGATACGCCTGAATGTGGGCTTGATCCGACCGACGTAAGCCTTAGTACGCCGTCGTATCTAGGGTGCATATTTACGCTGGCCGCTAGGGGCACTTCCGTAGATTTCCGCGTTGAATATGCAAATGACCTAGATACGCCGATTCAGGAACGTACTAGCGCCCGGCGTATTACTATACACCGTTTACGTAAGGCGTACGACCGCCTTAGCAGTTACCCCTGCTATATGAGGCGCAGCCAATGTTAAGTATTGACGTCAGAACAGCCGTTGAATTTTACATCGTTTACGTCGTTTGCGTAAGTCGTAGACGAATAGGGCTGTGCGTAAGTTACGTTCACGTCGTAGGCAGTGTTCGGCGTATCTTAGGCATTCTATCCAACGCTATTCTGAGAATGCGCACTGGGTTACATCCACGGACGGCGCATTCGCCGTTCATTCAGCCATGCATCTACATGGGGTCACGCTTCATTATCAAACAACATGCCCCCTACCTGCCTACTTTGAATTACGCAGGCTTATGTCGGCCCATTTACGCTACGCCGCCATAACTTAGAGTGCAAGTTGTTTCTGAATACGGTACTCACCTCTCTAAGTTACGGCGGCATAGCGCATATGAGATGTGTAACGCCCGCCTAAAAATACGCCAGTCTTTCTGAATCCTGGCCTATTTTAACAAAAGTATTGGGACACCTGGCTTTACACACACATGAACATTAAATGGCATACCATTCTTAGTCCGTAGGGTTCAATATTGTGTTGGCCCACCCTCTGCAGCTATAACGGCTTCAACTCTTCTGAAAAGGCTGTCCACAAGGTTTAGGAGTGTGTCTATGGGAATGTTTGACCATTCTTCCAGAAGTGTATTTGTGAGGTCAGGCACCCATGTGGACGAGAAGGCCTGGCTGGCAGTCTCCACTGTAATTCATCCCAAAGGTGTTCTATCGGGTTGAGGTCAGGACTCTATGCAGGCCAGTCAAGTTCCTCCACCCCAAACTCGTTCATCCATGTCTTTATGGATCTTGCTTTGTGCACTGATCCAAATCATTTGGTGGAGGGGGGATAATGGTGTCGGGTTGATTTCTAGGGATTGGGCTTGGCCCCTTAGTTCCAGTGAAGGGAACTCTTAAGACGTCAGCATACCAAGACATTTTGGACAATTTTATGCTCCCAACATTGTGGGAAGAGTTTTGGGATGGCCCCTTCCTGTTCCAACATAAATGCGCACCAGTGCATAAAGCAAGGTCCATAAAGACATGGATGCACAAGTTTTGGGGTGGAGGAACATGACTGGCCTGCACAGAGTCCTGATCTCAACCCGCTAGAACACCTCTGGGATGAGTTAGAGCGGAGACTGCGAGCCAGGCCTTCTCCTCAACATCAGTGCCTGACCTCACAAATGTGCTTCTGGCAGAATGGTCAAACATTCCCTTAGACACTCCTAAACCTTGTGGACAGCCTTCCCAGAAGAGTTGAAGCTGTTATAGCTGCAAAGGGTGGGCCAACTCAGTAGTGTACCCTACGGACTAAGACTGGGATGCCATTAAAGTTCATGTGTGTGTAAAGGAAGACATCCCAATACTTTTGGTAATATACAGCTAGATTCACGTACCTTGGCGCATCTTTTTGCTGGCGTAGCGTATCTTCTTTACGCTACGCCGAGGCAAGCATGGTATTCACAAAGAAAATGCTCTCAACGTTGCGCCGGCGTAGCGTATAGTTGTCGGCGTAAGCCGACATAAGTCAAAGTAGGTTGAAGTGGGCTGGAAGTGGGCGTGTAACATTTAAATGTAGCGTGACCCCATGCAAATGATGGGCTAAGTTTCAAAAAATGAACTGCGCATGCGTCATATTTTGGACGCATCCCAGTGCGCATGCTCACAGTCACGTCGAGATAACTGCCTAAGATATGTCAAAACACTGACTACGACGTGAACGTAACCTACGCACAGCCCTATTCACGTACTTTGTAAACTACGTAAAAATTGACGGTGTTCGATCCTTGGTCCATACCTTTGCATGGGTTGTGCCTCCTATATGAGGAATAACTATACGCCGGACATAACCCTTACGCAAATTGCTTAAAACATGCGCCGGGCGCAAGTACCTTTGTGAATCGGCGTATCTCCCTCATTTGCATATTTGCATTGAAAATCAATGGGAGTGCCAAATGCATCCAGCGTAACTATGCGCCCACTATACGCTGGCGTAGACAAGTTACGTTGGTCGAATGAAGTCAGTTTTTTGGGTTCTATGGGTATGGCGCATAGATACGACGGCGCATATGTACACTTATGGGGCTTATCTAGAGATACGTCAGCTTAAGTGCTTTGTGAATCTGGGCCATAGTGTGTATATATATATATATATATATATATATACATACATATATATATATATATACACAAACATACATACATACATACATACATACACAAAGGTCCAGGATTGCTGCACTTAAAATGTATTAAAGAAAATTTATATTAATGAATACGAAGTGTTCAAGCTGATTGAAGCTCTTTTTGTTTATCTATATATATTTTCTTTAAAGAATTTTAAGTGTGACAATCCTGGATATTTATTATTCTATATATGGATATTATATCATATATAATAATAATAAATATATATCTATAAATTATTTAAATGTCTAAATATAAATATATATATATATATATATATATATATATATATATATATATATATATATATATATATATATATATATATATATATATATATAGAAACAATTAATGTTAATGCAAATAATTTTAAGGTGAAATAAGCTCTATTAGTATTAATGTTTCAAGAAGTATTAATTAATTAGGCTTAAAAGATTAAAAATAATAATATTGTTTCAAGGTTGAAATTAGGCAGTATTTATTTTTATGGTAAATCAGGCTATACAGTATAAGGCACAATATGCTCCTTTTATTAAAATTAGACAATGGCCATTATTTAAATGAAAGGAAACAATATAGTTTGATTAATGAGGAAATGACTGACAATACTAGCACAGGAAACATGCCAGTATTCTAAAGCAATCATTTCCATTTTGTTAAACAGTATTTGGATTATTTTCTAAGAGACTTCATGCAAGATATAATTTACAAGTTATGATAACCAAAGAAGTTGTGCATAAATCTGAAAATAATGTAAGTATGATGCATTAATTTTATAGTATTTCTTCATAAAACAGGAGTTATTCACATGTACATAAATAAAAAGTTACAATAAAAATCATATCTTATTAAAAAAATACAAGAAAAAGATTGATTTCAAATTTAACGTGAACCTCTTGCCCAGACTGTGCACACTAAACTATTGAAATAATTTGAACAAGCAGTAGCAATGCAATAAAAAACAAGAAAAGATATAAGGGTCCTGGCCAAACCTTCTTACTGACCATTATAGGAAATGCTGCCACATACAGGTAAGTCCTGTTCACAGGGGTGAAGGAGTGATGGCAAAAAAAACAACTATCATGAACACATCTAGGAATCTTATCAGGGCATTATTTAATGTTCATAAAATGCTTAAATACCCTAATAAATAAGAAAAAAGACTAGAATAAGTAATCATTTAATTCCAGTGAGGGAGAAGTGATGGAAATTAGGATAGAATGTTATATGCCAACAGGAAAGAGTATGGGTTCAATACTTAAAATAAAACTTTGACCAGACTATGAACATTTAACTATCTCCATATTTTTAACAAACAGAAAATATGCTTTACAAATCCCTCATTGATCTCTGTAGCTGCAGGTGCCCTGGAGTAATTAATCCTTAAAGCGGTGTTATGCCCCCCCCCAAAAAAAATGAAAAGCCAGCAGCTACAGATACTACAGCTGCTGGCTTTTAATAATAGGATACTTACCTGCCCTAGAGTCCATCGATGTCTGGACCCACATGTTTCCATCAGCTGTTGGGTGCTGCCGCCGCCATTGCATGTAAGGGTACCCAGCAGTGTAGCCTTGCGGCTTCACGCTGAGAACCCTACTGTGCATGCGCGAGGCCCACTCCTCTCTCCTACTGGCCCGGCGGCTGGGGAAGGACATCAATATCCGCGGCTGAGGCTCCCAGAAGTGTAAAAGGATACCTCCCCGAAAAGTGCCAATTGTGGCACCGGAGGGGGGGGGGGGAGGAATTAGACGAGTGGAAGTTCCACTTCAGGGTGGAACTCTGCTTTAAATTCTAAGAAAGACTTTCAGTTTTGTATTTTTTTAGTAGACCAGCTGTTGTTTTACATTGCAGCATGTAGTTGGCAGGCTTCCATTCTAAACACAGACAAAGTGCACAGGAGGGGGGGATTTGTTACAAAGCTTTGTAACAACTTTTTAAGAATACGTAAATATTGAAATGTCAAGAGCATGGCCATAGTTCTACTTAAAGGGTTTGTAAATGTTAAAAATGTTTTCCCTAAATAGCCTCATTTACCTTAGTGCAGTCCTCCTTCACTTACCTCATCCTTCCATTTTGCTTTTAAATGACCTTATTTCTTCTGAGAAATCCTCACTTCCTGTTCTTCTGTCTGTAACTCCACACAGTAATGCAAGGCTTTCTCCCTGGTGTGGAGAAAGCCTCTTGAGGGGGAAGGGGGTGAGCAGGAGAGTCAGGACCCCCACTAACAAACAGCTCTTTTCTCTATCTACAAAGTAGAGAGTGTCCTGACTTGCCTGTTCGCCCCCTCCCCCCTCAAGAGGCTTTCTCCACACCAGGGAAAAAGCCTTGCATTACTGTGTGTAGTTACAGACAGAAGAACAGGAAGTGAGGATTTCTCAGAAGAAATAAGGACAATTAAAAGCAAAATATAAGGATGAGGTAAGTGAAGGAGGACTGCACTAAGGTAAAGGAAGCTATTTAGGGAAAACAAAATGTTACCTTTACAACCCCTTTAACCCGGTTGAAGTCTTATATCTTTGTATGTACAGTTGTGTGGAATAGTATTTGCCCCCTTTCTGATTTTTTTATTTTTTTTTGCATATTTGTCACACTTAAATGACTCAGATCATCAAACTAATTTTATTACTACACAAAGATAACCCGCGTAAATACAACATTTTAAATAATGGTTTCATTTATCTAGGCAAAAAAGCTGTTCAAACCTGCCTGGCTTTATGTGAAAAAGTAATTGCCCCCTAAACCTAATAACAGGTTGCGCCACCCTTGGCGGCAACAACTGCAATCAAGCATTTGCAATAACTGGAGATGAGTCTTTTACATTGCTATGGAGCAATTTTAACCCACTCTTCTTTGCAATTTTTTTTTAATTCAGCCACATTGAAGGGTTTTCCAGCATGAACTGCCTGTGTAAAGCTCTTAATTGGATTTAAGTCCGGGCTTTGACTAGGCCACTCCAAAACCTAAATTTTGCTTTGTTTGAACCATTTGGAGGTGAACTTGCTGTTGTGTCCTGCTGCATAACCCAAGCGCACTTGAGCTTGAGATCACAAACTGATGGCCGGACGTTTTCCTTTTGGATTTTCTGGTAGAGCTCAGAATTCATGGTTCTATCAATTATGGTAAGTCGTCCAGATCCTGAATCTGCAAAGCAGCCCCAGACTATTACACTACCATGTATGACTGTTGGCATGATGTTCTTGTTATGAAATGTATTTGTTTTATGCCGGATTTAACAGAACGCACACCTTTCAAAAAGTTACATTTTTCTCATCAGTCCACAGAATATTTGCCTAAAAGTCTTGGGGAAAATCCAGATGTTTTTTGGTAAATGTGAGGTGAGCCTTTGTGTTCTTTTTGGTCAGCAGTGGCTTTGGCCTTGGAACTCTCCCATTGATGCCATTTTTGCCCAGTCTCTTTCTTATTGTTGAATCATGAACACTGATCTTACCTGAGGCAAGTGAGTCCTGCAGTTCTTTAGATGGGTTCTTTTATGACCTCCTGGATGAGTCGTTGTCATGCTCTTGGAAGTTGCTCTATATCTTCTCTGTTCACTTCCTGCTTTTCTGATTGTTACTCACCACAGTGAAGGGAAACTTTACTGCGGTGGTCAGTGACGTGCTCGCCCCCTCCTGGGAACTACATCTGTGCGGCAGGACGCTCTCTACCCGTTAGAGACTTCAAGGAGGTGTGAATTACTGGGCGTGCCACAATGCATACTGGGAAATGTAGTTCTTACATGAACGAGCGCCGCAAACCAGGAAGTGAATGAGAGAACAGAAACTAGAACGCCGGAGGTGATATAGATGAAGGAATTTAATAGGTATATTTACTAGTTTTTTTAACAGAATCATTACACGATTCTGTCTGTCTACCTTGCATTCATTAATTTTAGGCAAAACATTTTTTTCCTTTACAACTCCTTTAATAATGAAAAAAAGTGTTCTGATTGGAACAGGCAGATTGTGTTCTTGTTTGGGGTCAATCCCAGAACCCCAATGCTGTAATAGCTAAGGTATAATAAACTGGGAAATATTTTGAAAACAGGGTATTGACATTAAATCAGATTTACTAGAACTGTATGAATCTTTACTAAGTTTGATCCAAGAATGTTAGCCCAAACCTGTTAAGAGAATAATTTTCTGATTATGATTACACATAAAGCCGCACGTAAATTATTTATTGCAGCTTTAGCAACTCGGTATTGCACTTATCTCACAGTTTGATATTTTCCAGTTCTGTATAAATTGATTTTCTAAGCTATAGGTTACAACACTCCATTGTTTTTGTTTTGCTACACTGACATTTGCCAGCGTGTGCGTATCCTTATCAGTGATATTCATGTACTAATGCAGATTCTTATTACAGAACAAGTTACCTGAATGAACTTTCTTTTATTTGGAGGGGTTTAAGATTTTTTTGGATTTGTGTTGGAAATATTTTAACAGTGGGAGTGATTGCTAATGACATAACATAAAAATTGAAGACATCTTTTTCTGTAGACACAGCAGTTCAGCAGTAACCCCGTTCTTAGTGGCAGTTAAGTATAAAACTCTTTCATTATTTGCTTAGTTACAATCCTCCAACAATGCAGTTTGACAGCAGCAGTGTTGGTTGAAGTTAGAAACATATTAAAAAAATAGAATAGGATGCAAAAGGGCCCTAAAATCATCTAATAATTTATGTATGTGGCTAACCACTATGAACATCGCTACATGGAGATAACACCTGTAGTGGTACTCCCATAGGGGCTGCTAAGTGATGTGGCCCACCTGTCACCCTCCCTGGCTCGGTATTCATTTCCAAGACACTCCAAGACAATGAACACTCAATTGGCTTTGTTTTGTTGTTTTATTGGGGGAATTTAACTTGGATGGGGTATGGGAAATATGGAAGGCCCAGTAGAATAATGGCAAAATTGCTAGGGACAAATATGTACACTCTTTATACACTTCTCCAGACTCTTTCTGCACAATTCTTGCTTGCAGACTATTGCTCTTTCTCTTTCTCTCTCTATCCTGGAGCAGTTAGCACATGGTTAGGACTGACACTGGCTCAGCCAGGCCTTAGGAATTGCCCTTTGCAGGCAGGGACCAGGGGCCCCTATAGTGTAGCAGAAAATATGAAAAGTCTCCTTAGCGCTAGCTGTCCTAACAGAAGGACTACTGTTCCCAGTCAGCCCTCTTCAGGCCCTGCTAGCCCTCCTGGCTGCAGTTGCCTGACTTAACTGCCCACAACATCACAGTCCACACTTCTGGCTCTGCACCCATCCCAGACTGCACACTCCCAGTTGTCCCAGTTCTCCTGACTGTACATGTCACTCACCAGCCCTTCTGGCTGCAGCCAGTGGTTCCCTTCTGAAGACTTGCCCAGTAGTACTTGCTCCTGCTGTCCTCTGACTCCTCTCTGTGCCTCCTGTTCAGATCCTTCATGAGTTCTTGAAAGGCTCCATTCTGCACCCGAGCCCCAGGCCCAAGCCTCAACAGCCTAGTACTCCATCCTCAGTTCTTCCACCCGATGACTCCCCTCAGCCTCGCTGACCCTGGGTATTTCAAGGAGGCCGGCTCCCTGCCAATCCTAGTTTGGGATTCCTCAGGGCTCCCTGAGGCAGCCCAGACAGCTTCACCTCTTTCCCTGCTCTTCTTCTAGAATCCTCTAAAAGAAAGAGGGAGGTAACAGTGAAGTAATGCTGTCTGTGAGTCATAGCTGCTACTCTGAGCCACTCCCATCCCACACGAACCAAAAACAAACAGGTCTACCTTAAATTTGCCTGCAATACCAAAAGTCCTAACCTCTAGCACCTATCTATGTGATGGGTGCTACACACCTAATAAGCATTATATTTATCGGCGTATAACATGCACCATTATTTAAAAATAAAGGCCGGGTGGGAAGTGGTTAAGGGATGGGGATGGCGGGGGAAGGGGGATAGGTGAAAACTATATTCTTATAAATGAGGATTTTGAACAAAGTATTTTATATTTTGTATAATGTGTTAATGGACGTCCGCTCCATAGGGGCAAGGGCATCCCCCCCCTGGAATTGCCAGGGAGAGCCATGAGCAGGGCCGAACTGGCCCTGGGGCCGATTTAAGCGGTGACCGCAGCACTCCACTCCCCTCTAGTTATCCCTTATTTAGAGCGCCTGTCCCTCTTCAGGAAAAGGTTCCTCTTTTAGACCTGAAATAAATATACTGTCAATATAGTCTAGTGTTTCAGTCAAGGGAAAGGGGTGCTGTGTAATGTAAAGGGGTCCAGTGATGCAGGGTGCTGTGTAATGTAAAGGGGTCCAGTGATGCAGGGTGCTGTGTAATGTAAAGGGGGCCAGTGATACAGGGTGCTGTGTAATGTAAAGGGTCCAGAGCTGTGAGGTGCTGTGTAATGTAAAGGGGTCCAGAGGTGTGAGGTGCTGTGTAATGTAAAGGGGGGAGGTGGTGCAGGGTGCTTTGTGATGTAAAGGGGGCCAGTGATGCAGGGTGCTGTGTAACGTAAAGGGGCCAGTGATGCAGGGTGTTATGTAATGTAAAGGGGTCCAGTGATGCAGGGTGCTGTGTAATGTAAAGGGGTCCAGTGATGCAGGGTGCTGTGCAATGTAAAGGGGGCCAGTGATACAAGGTTCTGTGTAATGTAAAGGGGGTCAGTGATGCAGGGTGCTGTGTAATGTAAAGGGTCCAGAGCTGTGAGGTGCTGTGTAATGTAAAGGGGTCCAGAGTTGTGAGGTGCTGTGTAATGTAAAGGGTTCCAGAGGTGTGAGGTGCTGTGTAATGTAAAGGGGGGAGGTGATTCAGGGTGCTGTGTAATGTAAAGGTTCGAGTGATGCTGGGTGCTGTGTAATGTAAAGGGGGCCAGTGATGCAGGGTGCTGTGTAATGTAAAGGGGGCCAGTGATACAGGGTGCTGTGTAATGTAAAGGGGCCAGTGATGCAGGGTGCTGTGTAATGTAAAGGGGTTCAGAGGTGTGAGGTGCTGTGTAATGTAAAGGGGTCCAGAGGTGTGAGGTGCTGTGTAATGTAAAAGGGGAGGTGATGCAGGGTGCTGTGTAATGTAAAGGGGGCCAGTGATGCAGGGTGCTATGTAATGTAAAGGGGTCCAGTGATGCAGGGTTCTGTGTAATGTAAAAGGGGCCAGTGATGCAGGGTGCTGTGTAATGTAAAGGGGTCCAGAGCTGTGAGGTGCTGTGTAATGTAAAGGGGTTCAGAGGTGTGAGGTGCTGTGTAATGTAAAGGGGTCCAGAGGTGTGAGGTGCTGTGTAATGTAAAAGGGGTCCAGAGATGCGGTGCTGTGTAATGTAAAGGGGTCCAGTGATGCAGGGTGCTGTGTAATGTAAAGGGGGCCAGTGATACAGGGTTCTGTGTAATGTAAAGGGGTCCAGTGATGCAGGGTGCTGTGTAATGTAAAGGGGTCCAGAGCTGTGAGGTGCTGTGTAATGTAAAGGGGTCCAGAGGTGCAGTTGTGGAGAGGGGGTACACAGTAGTGACAAAGAGATATTGAAAGATGCAGGGGGCATAGTGGGGTGTTTTTACATTTTAACGTGGGGAGGGGATCTTTTAAGCCCCGCTATCGATCGAAGAAAGGGTAAAATGCGACTGTGTATCGCCGCTGCCGAAGCGTCCCCCTTTGAAAAAAAAATAGCGGATGCCCATGAATGTGAAATTTAATAACAAAGAAAAAAAACACTCAAGGAATATCAAGCCTTAATTTGCTAAATGTCTTAAATTAGAAATGAGATTCTAATAAGATTTAAGATTTTGATTCCATCTGTCAGATGCTGTTTTGATTCTAATTGGCTCCTGTGGGCAATACAGACAGACTTTTGGACATTTTGGAATTTGTATTCTTGTCAATAGCAACACATTTCATTTTGCCTTCATATTTACAATATTTTCTGCAAAAATAAAATGTTGAATCTGGCCGATAATTATGGGCAAAATACAGTTTTTCCCAGACAGTAATATAGAGCAGGCTCAGCATATGACACATTGAGGAACCAGTATATTAAACAACGATGACAGTTCCAGCACAAATGATCACAAATCATAATGATAGAAATGTTACAAACCTAACTAAATATGAGGACACACAGCTAAAGTATAACTAAAGGCAAAACTTTTTCCCAGTTTCGGTGGAGAGGGATTAGAACACTTGTCAGGTTGTATTGCTGTCTATGTCCCCGTCAGGAAGACTCACCAGCTCTATGTGTCCTGATTACTGTTGTAACTGAGAAAAGGCAAAGGAAAAATGTCACCAGAATAGAAATAGAGGGCACATTTTCCAGATTTCCTCTGACTTCCTGCGTTGGCTGTGGGATAGGAAGTAAAGAGAAATCTCACCAATGGGATCACAGATAGTGATGAGCGGAATACGCCATATTCGATTTCGCGATATTTCGTGAATATTTCGAAGAATATTCGCGAATATTCGTTAATATCGAATATTCGTGATATTTTATAAAAAATAAAAAAATAAATGCGAATGCCAATGCGAATTTTCGCTAATGCGAAATTTCGCGATTTTTTTTTTTTTTACAAAATATCACGAATATTCGATATTTACGAATATTCGGTATGTTTTATAAAAAAAAAAATTGCGAAATTTCACATATGCGGTCGCGAATATTCGTTAATATCGAATATTCGTGATATTTTATAAAAAAAAAAAAAAAAATTGCGAATTTTCGCCAATGCGAGATTTCGCTAATGCTAAATTTCGCGATTTTTTTTTTTTTTATAAAATATCACAAATATTCGATATTTACGAATATTCGTGATATTTTATAAAAAAAAAAAAAAAAAAAAAAAAAAAAAAATCGCTAAATTTTGCATATGCGAAAGCGAAAATGATTGCGAAATTTCGCTATATTTTTTTTTGGATAAAATATCACGAATATTCGATATTTACGAATATTCGCTATATTTTATAAAAAATTTATTGCGAAATTTGAAAAATGCGAATATTCGAAATAGCGAATATTCGCCGCGATATTCGAGATATTCGCGAATACTCGAATATGCAATATTCGTAGCGAATATTCGCAATGCGAATATTCGTGAGCAACACTAATCACAGATGGCAAAAATAAACAAAAAACTGCCCGGACAATAATCCTCCATTATCTCTATCCCAAATAAGAAAAAAAGTTTTGTCTTAACCTCCCTGGCGGTATGATTCTTTCAGATTTTAGGTTAAGCGTTACCATTATTTGCAAGGAAATTTGGCGTTTTATACTGTAGGCTTGTAATTCTAAGGAATAACTCACTTAAATCTGACCAAACAAGAGTCTAATAGGCATCCCGGGTATGACATTTAAAATTATTTTTTTATAAATTATAATATAATAAATAATTATAAATAACTATAACAAATAATAATATAATTATAGTAACAATTATTCAATAATGTAATGAAATCAAAATCACTGACATTTGCTCAGTTGCAGAATTGTCGCTGTCATTATTTTATTTTTTTATGATGAATTCCCCTACAAATCGCTATCGCTCAATTCTGCAAGTGATTATAATTTATTATCGCTGTTTTTTAGCTGATCTAAAACCATTTTTGACATAAAGGGACACTTTTGGTTGCTATGGACAATCTACAGTTTGCAGGGAGAAAGAACACTTTTTATTATATAAAAGGACATGTAGGGCACTGGGCAGACCACTAGGGGCAAGGGGAGTGTGTATTTTTTACATACAGTACTGTAATCTATAAGATTACATTGTACTGTATGTAATATGTTTGTTTACTTTTTTTAATATGGCGCCGTTTCTCTGCCCCCGTGCGTCGTAACGTCGCAGGGAACGGAGATCGGCGGCACACGGGGACGCTGTGGGAATCGAGCGAGCACCCGCTCGCTCACACAGTGTGGATGCATCGCTGGATCCAGGAACAAGGTGGGTAAACCCTGTCTGTGCACTCAGCGAGGCGAGCCCGAGTCTGACTCGGGGTTACCGATCGCAGCATGAAAATTTAACCCTGAGTCAGACTCGGGAATACCGCCAGGGGGGTTAAGTTCTACCCCTGCAGCGCAACATCTGCAGGCATCTTTGATCGCTGTGTTCTTGGGATACAGCTGATCACATATCATGGTAAACAGCCAATCACAGCAGCTCTTTACAATGTGATCAGCTGTGTCCAATCACAGCTGATCACAGTGTAAACATGATTTGCCAGTTATCAGCATTCTTCTCCTTACGCTGACAGCATTTGAGGAGAAGAGAGCAGATAACTGGCAAATCCACACAGGTAATAGCTACACAGTGTCCTGATTATCTGTGCAGCCCCAAAGCTGCCAATCAGTGCACATCCGTGCTGACAATCAGTGCCTATTAATGATGCCTATCTTTGCCAGTGCCACCTATAAATTATGCCTATCAGTGCAGTATATCAGTGACCGTGAGTGCCATCTTATCAGTGGCCATCAGTGTTGCTTTATCAGTGTCACCTATCAGTGCTAATCAGTGCCACCTTATCAGTCCAAATCAATACCACCTCATTAGTGCCCACCAGTGCCGTCTATCAGTGCCTGTCATTGCCGTCTTATCAGTGGCCATCAGTGCAGCCTATTATGCCGCGTACACATGAACGTTATTAATGTCATGGAAAAAAACAAAGTTTTTCTCAACGTAATTCCTCTCAAGCCTGCCTTGCATACACACGATCGTGATAAAAAAATGCTCGAGCAAAGTGTGGTGATGTACAACATGTACGACGGCACTATAAAGGGGAAGTTCCATCAGATTGGCCCCACCCTTCGGGCTGTTTGCCTTCTCATAACTTGCTTCTGAGCATGCACATTTTTTCCCCCTCGTTAAAGCGTACACACAACCGTTGTTCACGACGAGAAAAACGACGACGTGAAAAACGTTGAGAAAAAATAGAGCGAGTTCTAAATTTTAAATGGCCATTTTTCTCGTGGAGCCCACACACGACCGTTTTTCACGACCAATTAAAAAAATTGCATTTTTCTTGTCATGAAAAACAGTCATGTGTACGCGGCATAAGTGTTTATCAGTGCCACCTATCAGTGCAGCCTCATTAGTGCTTCCTTATTAGTGGCAATCAATAGCACCTTATCAGTGCCCATTAGGGATGAGCTGAACACCCCCGCGGTCAGTTCGCACCAGAACCGTCGAACAGACCGACCGTTCGCGCGAACATTTAGAACCCCATTGTAGTCTATGGGACTCGAACGTTCGAATTCAAAAACGCTAATTTTAAAGACCAATATTCAAGGTATTGTTGGAAAACATCTTTGAGAACCCGGGTCTTGCCCCAGGGAACATGTATCAATGGAAAAAAGTACAGGACTCCTGAAAAAACTACCAGTTTTAAAACTTTTTTCCATTGATACATGTTCCCTCGGGCAAGACCCGGGTTCTCAAAGACGTTTTCACAGGCAAACTATAGACACCCAGCAGGTACAATATTTAAAGGAATTTTTCATTTTGTTTTTAAGTTAAGCATCATTAAAATCACTGTTCCAGGAACAGTGATTTTATTGATGCTTAAATGAAAAAAAAAAATGAAAAATGCCTTTAAATATTGTACCTGCTGGGTGTCTACACGTGTGATAACGTCTTTAAATAGCACAATCACCTGCCTGCCAGGAAATTAGGAAGAACTGATCTATCTAAGCTATACAGTGTATAAATATATGTACAACTCGGATGTATATATATCCTCTACACACTGTAAATTAAGCTAAACTGACTAGCCTGCCTGCCTGCTCTATCTAGCTATCTAAAAAGACAATCTCTCTGTCTCTCTGACTGCTCTCATTAACAAGCCGGTACATACTACACGAGGCCGCCCAGCAGGCGGCCTTATATAGTGTGGGGCGTGTGCTAAAGCCCTGAGCCATAATTGGCCAAAGCCACCCAGGCTTTGGCCAATTATGGCTCTTCGTTTTTTGCACGCTGTGATTGGCCAAGCATGCGGGACATACAGCATGCTTGGCCAATCATCAGCGCGCAATGCCGCAGTGAATTACGTCACTCGGATTTGGCGTGGACGACCGCTTATGTTCGAATTTCGTCGAACGTACGAACACACAATGTTCGAGTCGAACATACGTTCGTTTCGAACGCAAAGCTCATCCTTAGTGCCCATCATTGCCAATTCATCAGTGTCCATCACTGCCAACTCATCAGTGCCCATCAGTGCAGCCTATCAGTGCACTTCAGTGAAGGAAAAAAAATACTTGTTTACAAAATTTTATAACAGAATAAAGTTACGTTAAAACCAAGCACACTATTGTTTTTTTCTGAAATTCCTAATAAGTTTGATGTGTCACATGACCCTCTTCCTATTGAAAAAACAAAAGTTGGATTCAAAATGGCAGACTTCAAAATGGCCGCCATGGTCACCACCCATCTTGAAAAAGTTTTCTCCCTTACATATACTAATGTGCCACAAACAGGAAGTTAATATCACCAACCATTCCCATTTTTATTAAGGTGTATACATATAAATGGCCCACCCTGTATAGTCACTGCTCTCAATTTATCCAGTCATCATCAAGTGTAGACCCCGCCCCGTTCACGAACATTACACTATCCTGGGCTTCATCAGAAAGTTTTTTTTCTGTTTGTATATTATTATATTTCCGTTTCTATATTATTTTTCTTTTGTAAATTTTTTTTTAATGGTTTTGCAGTTTATGTCAAAAAGAGGGGTTGTTTTTAACTGAAAAGCGGAGCTTCGCATACCCCCCCTCAAAAAATAAAATGTTTTAATTGGCTCTCGGGTGCTGCCACCGCCATTTCTTGTAAGAAAAATTAGCAGTGAAGCCTCGCAGCCTTACAAACGGTTCCCTTCTGCCAGGGCTTTTTTTTTTCGGGGGGAACTTGGGGGAATTCAGTTCCACCACCTCTGGCTCAGACCCTTTGGTGCCTGCTCACCACAATCACTTGTAAACACAGAAGTCCGGTGTAAGAAATATAGCATAGCCCACCCAACTTAGATTTAATATGCCATGTCATTTTGTATTAATAACAGCTTACACGGTGTTTCATTTTTTGCAGAGATGCAGAAACCTGTCACCCAGTTTAAGATATGTATGTCATGTATGGACTTTGTATCGGCTCACATTGACTTAAGATAACGTACTATTACAATGGTTGTATAAGCTCATAAAACAAAGGTTCTTTGAGCTCACATCTATATGTTGAATGACATTAGGTAACACTAAATTCATAAATGGTTTACTTAATGTATTTATGTTAATCCATACGTCACATTGTAAAGTCAGCCCTTTTTGCCTTATAAATACGGCCGATGTAGATTCAGTAAAGCAGATTTCATATAACTACACCTTGCTGTTTCCTGTGTCTTTATATGAAGTCCCAGGCCTGAGAGCTGAGGACTTCTTTCTTCATTGAACCCTGAAATCTACCTGGCTGGTCCTATAGAAGAGATAATTCTCAACAGAAAATGGGAGCTTCGTCCGGGGATAAAAGCTGCAATTAACTGAGGTAGGAAAAAGTTTTTTTGTCTTTATTGACTGAATGTTTTCTTGCCTCAGCTCTGATTGAAGCTTTTTAGAACCATAAAATTAGTAGGGGATAAGGACCACGCCAGGAGGTTAATAGGAGGGTTTTGGTAACCCCACATAGAAGGGTTTTTGGTAAACCCATAGGAGCGTTTTGGTAACCCCACATAGAAGGGTTTTTGGTAAACCCAGGGTTTTTGGTAAACCCATAGGAGGGTTTTGGTAACCCCACATAGAAGGGTTTTTGGTAAAACCCAGGGTTTTTGGTAAACCCACAAAAGATAAGCAGTACTGCATAGACATTCCTTTTGGGAAGGAAAATTAAGGGTTTAATGAGGAAGGAGATCCAAACAAGCTCACAATCTTTTGCTTTTTCTTTCTGTCGCATAGAAGTATAAGAATAATTTGTTGTGTGGATCAGAAGACTGTGTGGTAAGTCAGTCTTCTACCACTATCAATATGGGTCAGAAACAAGGTAAAGAATGTCCTCCCCTTTCACCCAACCCAGGAGAAATGTGTAAGGATTTTGTAGCTAGAACTTGTGGTACTAATTATGAACTTATAGACCCATGGGTTTCAAATTTAGCGCAATGGACCACAGCCTTACACAGTGTAGACCCGTTCCCTCAAAATGGTAGTAATACAGAATTCCACATAGATATGGTCAAAGGATTGTGTTTAGGAGATAAGAGATCTTTCCCTTGGTACCCCGGGGACCCTAAATGGGATATGGATTATATGGAAAAGGGAGCAGGTAATTGGTTAAAGTATGCCCCATATGGGTTCCAGAGGGAAAATATGAAACAGAAAAAGCCCACCAAAGATTTAAGTAAGAAAGATTATGACCAGAAACATAGATAGGATAATGAAACATTGCCCCAAACCCACCACCTCTGCAGGAGGTACTTTAACTTACTTAAAAAAGGCATGCAAGGGTAGAAATTACACACAGAAGAGAATGTAGTTGAGTTCTGGAAAAGATTTCATGAAAATTGGACAACAGAGGCTGAATTAGCTACAGCTACTGATGTGGGAGCTTTGTTTATTCAAACTTATATGAATAATCTAAAACCCCAGTTCGCCTTGATGGTCAAACAGATGATATCTGATTGGACCACAGAGACGATTGACCAATTTCAGGAAGTTTTAATACAGAAAGAAGCAGCAGGATGTTTTGATGTAATACAAGAGAAAGCTGTGAGTGCCCATTATCAGGCAGGGTGGCAGTTATAGATTTGTTCAAAACCTTCAAGCTGTAAATAACCTGGTGTGCACCTATAGTGACTGATGTGCCAATCATTCTATTATCTCCATACCACCCGATGCAGAGTATTTTTTTGTGATTAATTTAACAAATATATATTTTTAGCGTCCTTGTGGATGAGGAGACACAGCCAATCCTTGCTTTCCGTTTTGTTTTTTTTAAAAACATTTTTGCCAGATGACATGGTGTAGAATGCCCTAGGGTTATGTGGACTCCCTTGTAGTCTACTCAGTTGTGCTCCAGGCCACATTGCGGTCCTGGACTCCCTGCCATTGTTCTGTCCTACTCCAATATGTTGATTAATATGTAACGCAAGCCAGGTAGCATGTACAAATGATGGTTTAGATCTGTTACATTGGTTAGCAGACAATGGTCACAAAGTTTCCAAAAAGAAACTTCAATGGTGTCAGGAAACTGTTGTATACCTTGGTTTTGTACTCACAAAAGGTGAAAGGAAAGTCAGTCATGAGCTGCGGCTCTCCGTGGGTCTAGCCCCCCCACAGACCAAGAAGGATATGCTGTCCTTTCTTGTCATTATTGGCATGACTGCTGCCAATGGATACCTGACTGTACTATGATAACATTTTGAGACAAACCACAGGTACTGACATGCTAGATTGTATGACATGTTTAATGCTTTTGTATACCTCACAACTATGATAGCAGCTCCTGGTCTTGACCTCTGAGTATAGCAAAGGGTTACACCTATTTGCAAGGGACAACTGTAAAACTATGGTGGGGGTCCTGGCACAGGAGCATGGAGGCAAACTGCGCCCTATTATTTTTCCCCCAAGGGTTGTGCCTATGCCAGTACAGGGCATGCTGGCGTGTCTCAGAGCAGCTCTGGTATCCTGTGTGATGGTGGTGGAAATGGCTACATCATTTACTCTAGGACATGCAACCACACTACACTGTAGGGCACATACAGGGCAACAAGATGACATAGCCAGAGGCAATGCCTTAGCTGACAAAGCAGCAAGAGAAGCAGCATCCACACAGCCAGCAGACATCCAAATGCCATTGCTCTCACCTGAAATCCCACTCCTAGATTAAACATTGCATGACCTCCAAGCATACGCCACAGACCAAGACATCCAGCAATGGAACAAAATAGGTGTGCAGACAAGCCCAGAAACTGGCCTTGTCTGCCAAGAGGGGAGACCATGTATCCCTGTAGCCAGCGCACCCATTTTTATTTCACAATATCATGGCATAGGTCACAGAGGTTGGAAAGTCACATGTGAACTTTTGGATAAGGATTTTTACATTCCAGGTCTTCCCTCTCTCGTCAAAGCATATGTTTCCAGATGCATCACATGCATTCGGAATAATCCCAGGAACCCTCACAAGGCAAAACATGAACATCTGATATATCCATCTACACCATTCACTCATTTACAAATTGATTTTACACACATGCCAAAACTAGGTAAAAAACAGGAATATTTGCTAGTAATAGTGGACATGTTCTCAAGATGGATAGAAGTGTTTGTAACAACAAAGTAAGATGCACGAACAGTAGTAAAAATTCTCACACAGGAAATCATTCCCAGATGGGGATGCCCATTTCAGATCAACTCAGACAATGGCCCTGCATTTGTGGCCAAAGTTTGTCAAGATCTAGTAAAAACACTAAAAATAGAATGGAAGTTTCATATTCCTTACCACCCCCAGAGTTCAGGTAGAATGAATAGAACGCTTAAAGATAAGATCAGGAAGGCCACTGGAGGTACGTATGCAAATTGGAAGAAGGTCCTACCAGCTATAATAGCCGAGGTAAGAATGACACCCTCTAAAAAGACAGGATACTCTCCTTTTGAAGTCTTAATGGGTAGACCATTCCCCACCCCATGGGCCAGACAGCCACTTATGTTAGAAAGAGGGGACCTAGATCTTATTCAGGAGGAATATGTAAAAAGACTTATTGAAACTTTAGATCAAGTTGAAAGAAATGTTGCTCGCACCTCTCCATCTTCTTCACAGAAACCAACTCATCCCTTTCGGGTCGGAGATGTCGTAGTGGTCCAGCAACTGAAGCGTACCAAGAAGGAAGAGTATCCATTTGGACCTCCAACTACAGTGATCGCGGTTACCCGAACAGCTATTCTGGTAGAGGGACAACAGGCCTGGATCCATGCCAGTCGTGTGAAAAAGGTGAACCAAACACCTAAGAAGCAAGCCAAGGATAAAGGAGGTGAAGAAAGTGATACAAATCCTCGAACAGCGAGTGAAGCAGGTGGAAAAAAAGTCTCTGAAGAAGATGACGTCGCTTATTTCACCACAGACTTCTGGGAAGGCCTTGTGCCTCTTATTCTTGACTGCCCTGATCGTGTTCCTGCCAATTTGGCTGACAACTAACTGTATTTATCATCCTGAAGATTTGGGACACATAAAAAGTATTTGTGGAGCCTCTAACACTCTACAACAGAATAATATGAGTAATACACATGACAGACACAAGAGAAATGAAAACTCAGAAAGTTTTACAGATAAAATGTTATTATTGAAGTTTAAATATGCCTATGCACAGAAATCAGGATATGAAAAATGTTGGATATGGCTGTACCTTTAAATATCACAAATGCTCTATTATTGTTAAAATACAATTATTACTAGAGTGGCAATTAGAACTGAGGAAGATCACCCCAGGGAAGAGATGGAGTGTTATCAGATTGTCAGATTAGTAGATTCGTATGATGCCAAGATGGGTGATATGAATGAGTAAAGATATGTATCCACATACACCCTAAGAAGAACTTTGCTCCACATAGATGTGAAGTAGTACTGTGGACCCTTTGGTGTCATACTAAGTAGAGAAGATAGGGTAGTGACCCCGCAATAGGGTACTGATAATGTTGATCTATAAAGAAGTTATTTCCCAGACTGGTGTTTTAGGTTGGGGAACTCCACAAGGGGAGCTGAAGTTTGCCAACAAGCTAAAATTAACTTTTCAATGACTTCAATTGAAAGCCCTTTCTTTCACACTTCAGAGCCTGCCCTAAACACCACTCTAATGGACTTTCTTAACTCTAGTTCCACTTCCACAGTAGGAAAATTATTGTCAAGTTTAACCTTTTCCAGTCTTTCTGATGAAATGATGACAATATTTAACAAACAACCCCTAGCTTTAGGAAATAGTATTTATATCTGTTGTGGGAAAACATGTCATCCATGGATTCCCATGGACCCTCAGGGATGGTGTTACCTTGCATCACTGATCCCTATAATGGGTGTGTTGGGGGATGATAAGGGAAGACACCTACTAGAGGCCAGTATACATCCCAGATACCCCCTTAAGTATCGTGAAAGACAGGATTTATTCCAAGAAAAGGATATGGCATGGGCATGGTTTCCCTCATGGACTGGGTGGGGAATAGATTTAATGAAAAGGGTAAATAAGTATACTGGAATTATTGATGAAATAATGGAAAATAATTCTGATGATATTACTAAATTAAATATAGAAACTAGAGCAATTAGAAAACAATTAGAACTACACGAGTTAGCCATAGAAAGCATGAGTGCTGCTCTTACTGGGTTATGTGAGGTTACAGAGGATTACGAATGTTGCACATGGATACACAACACATCTGTCCAAATACCCGATTACTATGATATTATTGCACAACACCGAAAAGAAGTAAACAAATTACAAGATGAAGCTAGAAATATTGCCAAAATTTGGAACCCGTTTGCCAGCCTAAATTCGGGATCAGGCATACTGACCTGGTTACAAAGTGCTGCCATAACCGTCATTATGATTATTATTTTTGTTTTGTTCCTATATGCGTGTTATAAGCTTATAATGTGCATAATTACCAAGGCATCCCGAACCCCTGATCCTGCTGCTGCGAATAGGATTTATCTAAGTATGTATAATGATAGAAGAAATATTATATAACTGTGAGACATATATTGTCTCAAAGAGGGGAAATTGTAAGAAATATAGCATAGCCCACCCAACTTAGATTTAATATGCCATGTCATTTTGTATTAATAACAGCTTACACGGTGTTTCATTTTTTGCAGAGATGCAGAAACCTGTCACCCAGTTTAAGATATGTATGTCATGTATGGACTTTGTATCGGCTCACATTGACTTAAGATAACGTACTATTACAATGGTTGTATAAGCTCATAAAACAAAGGTTCTTTGAGCTCACATCTATATGTTGAATGACATTAGGTAACACTAAATTCATAAATGGTTTACTTAATGTATTTATGTTAATCCATACGTCACATTGTAAAGTCAGCTCTTTTTGCCTTATAAATACGGCCGATGTAGATTCAGTAAAGCAGATTTCATATAACTACACCTTGCTGTTTCCTGTGTCTTTATATGAAGTCCCAGGCCTGAGAGCTGAGGACTTCTTTCTTCATTGAACCCTGAAATCTACCTGGCTGGTCCTATAGAAGAGATAATTCCCAACATCCGGTTTCTGTGTTTAGAAGTGACAGCTCTGCACTCTGTGTGTAACCCCCTAAACTCTGCACTCTGTATGTAATGCACTCCTGGTATTTAATGCCCCTTTAAGACCCTTTTACTGTTTGTGAAATCTGAACGGGTCGTGGTTGAGTTCCTGCACCTATTTTCTGAGAAAAAAAGCTCTGCCTACTGCGCATGTGAAAAGCTCACCGCGCTTTGTGAATTGCCCGATGGGGGCAGAAGGAGAGGGGCTGAACTTCTGGGTGACTTTGCCGCTCCCCGCCCCTCCACCCCCTAAAGGTACCAAATATGGCAGCAGAGGGAGGAACCAAACAATCCGAGCTTTCACTTTTGAATGGAGCTCCGCTTTAAGAGGTGTGAAGATATTACTTTACAGTATCAGCTTACAGCCAGCTGAAAGTTTTTTTTTTTCTGTATATATCACAATAGGGTTTTCTTTTGTTATTAGTTATTGTAGATCAGAACATCCAGACTTTTGTGAGGCACAATACAAAATGGTGAACAGGAATCAGGTTATGGGGTTGATTTACTAAAGGCAAATAGACTGAAAACTTTCCCCAGAGCTTAGTGAATCAGTTGGAGATCTGATGATTTCCATCATCCAATCATGTTTTACTCTATTTTTTTATTTGCAAGTGATTCTTTGAAAAGTAGAAAAGTGCTTGAGGAGTTAATTTGTAAGTCTACCGGATGAAAAGTATGTGGGTATGACTTGCCTTTTAATGTACAGATTTGCAATTTGTGTTTGTACTCAGGCAGACAGCCAATTGGCAAATCTTGATATGATTATATAACAATTTAAGGAGTAAGGACACTTCCTGTAATAATTAAAAGTAAATAATATATAAAAGTAGTATAGTACTTGTAGCACTACCCCCGAAGGAGCTGCTGGTTTGTTTTGGGTGGCATGTACCTGTATCTCCGCTGTCTAGGGTACTTGATGAGAGTTGTAGTAAAGGGAATGTCTTTTCTGTGCTTTTATTATCCAGCCGAGTATCAAACAATTGAAAGGTGAAGGGATAGCCAATAGGAGACAGCAGGCCAGGTGTAACTGCATACGGGGAAACAGCCCTGCTCCCAACAATACTTTACTTCGCCACTCCAGCAGGATTGGGTGTAGCGCACCTGGACAGGCCTCTCTCACCAGCCTGGCAGCCAGAGTGTCATCTGACTCGGGATTAAGTCTCTGCCACAGACCCTCCCAAAAAAGAATGGAGACAATTATGGTCCAGAATCCTTTCTCTGTAGATTCAGCACCCGGATCTCCTTCAGGTAGTTTTGTTGCAAGTTAGCGACTGACAGGCGATCAACATCCATCCTGTCAGACCCCAGGTAGTCCCCGATGAATGGACAGGCCCCTCCTGGAACACCAGCCTCATGCTTACATAGTTACATAGTTACATAGTTACATAGTTAGTCAGGTTGAAAAAAGACACAAGTCCATCCAGTTCAACCATAAAAAAATAAAAATAAAACAAAATAAAACACAGTACATCCCATACACCCAACTCCATACCCACAGTTGATCCAGAGGAAGGCAAAAAAAAACAGCAGAGCGATGATCCAATTTGCTACCGGAGGGGAAAAATTCCTTCCTGATCCCCCAAGAGGCAATCGGATTTACCCCGGATCAACTTTACCTACAGAACTTAGTACTCGGTTATATTATGTGTATTTAGGAAAGAATCCAGGCCCTTCTTAAAGCAATCTACTGAGCTGGCCAGAACCACCTCTGGAGGGAGTCTGTTCCACATTTTCACAGCTCTTACTGTGAAGAAACCTTTCCGTATTTGGAGGTGAAATCTCTTTTCCTCCAGACGTAAAGAGTGCCCCCTTGTCCTCAGCGTTGACCTTAAAGTGAATAACTCAACACCAAGTTCACTATATGGACCTCTTTTATATTTGTACATGTTGATCATATCCCCCCTTATTCTCCTCTTCTCAAGAGTGAATAAATTCAGTTTTTCTAATCTTTCCTCATAGCTGAGCTCCTCCATGCCTCTTATCAGTTTAGTTGCCCTTCTTTGCACTTTCTCCAGTTCTCCGATATCCGATATCCTTTTTGAGAACTGGTGCCCAAAACTGGACTGCATATTCCAGATGAGGTCTTACTAATGATTTGTACAGGGGCAAAATGATATCTCTATCTCTGGAGTCCATACCTCTCTTAATACAAGAAAGGACTTTGCTTGCTTTGGAAACCGCAGCTTGGCATTGCATGCCATTATTGAGCTTATGATCAACTAAAACCCCCAGATCCTTCTCCACTACAGATCCCCCCAGTTGAACTCCCCCTAGCATGTATGATGCATGCATATTCTTAGCCCCCAAGTGCATAACTTTACATTTATCAACATTAAACCTCATCTGCCACTTAGTCGCCCAATTAGACAGAGCATTGAGGTCGGCTTGTAAATTGGAGACATCCTGCAAGGACGTTATTCCGCTGCATAGCTTGGTGTCATCTGCAAAAACAGAAATGTTACTTTGGATCTCAGACCCAATATAATTTATAAATATATTGAAAAGTAAGGGACCCAACACTGAACCTTGGGGTACACCGCTGATAACCTTGGACCATTCAGAGTAAGAATCATTAACCACAACTCTGAATTCTGTCTTTCAGCCAGTTTTCTATCCATTTACAAACTGATATATCTAATCCTGTAGACCTTACCTTACACATGAGCCGTGTGTGGGGAACTGTATCGAACGCTTTTGCAAATTCCAAGTATACCACGTTCACTGCCACGCCTCTATCCAGGGTTTTACTTACCTCTTCATAAAAATAAATCAGGTTTGTCTGACAACTTCTGTCTTTCATGAATCCATGCTGTCTGCTGCTTAAATAGTTTGTTTCCAGCAAAAACTCATCCATGTGGTCTTTTAGTAAACGTTCCAGTATCTTCCCAACTATAGAAGTTAAACTAACAGCTCTATAGTTACTTGGTAAAGACTTTGTTCCCTTTTTAAATATAGGCACCACATTGGCTCTACACCAATCCAGTGGTACTATTCCTGTCATTAATGAGTCCCTAAATATTAGATACAGTGGCTTTGAAATTTCAGAGCTCAATTCTTTTAGGATCCGTGGGTGGATGCCATCTGGTCCAGGTGCTTTATCCACCTTTATTCTGTCTAAATATTTATGGACCATATCACTTTTGAGCCATTGTGGATTTGGGGCTGTGTCACTCCCACCCCCATTATGGACATGAGCTCCCCCATACTCCATTGTATACACAGAGCTGAAGAAAGCATTTAATAAATTTGCCTTCTCTATGTCCTCAGTCACCCACTCTAGATTATTTTGTAAAGGGCCTACATGCTCAGACTTGACCTTTTTACTATTAATATATTTAAAGAATGTTTTGGGGTTTGTCCTACTATCTTTTGCAATCTGTCATTCATTTTGAATTTTTGCATCCTTGATTTCCTTTTTACATATTCTATTATATTCTTTGTAACATTTAAACGACACTAGTGTTCCTTCATTTTTATATTTTTTAAAGGCCATTTTCTTATTGTTTATAGCTTTTTTAACTTTGACCGTGAGCCACATAGGTTTTATCTTTATCCTTTTAATTTTATTGCCCATGGGAATATACTTTGCAGTGAGGTTCCAAAGAGTCTTTTTGAAGAATTCCCATTTCTGTTCTGTGTTCATCTGTGCCAATATTCCCTCCCAGTCCAAGCCCTGGAGAGCAGTCCTCATGCTTTGAAAATTTGCTCTCTTGAAATTAAGTGTTTTTTATCTTTCCTGTATGTATTTCTTGCTTATAGTTAATATTAAATGAAATCATGTTATGATCACTGCTACCCAGGTGTTCCTTTATCTGAACATTAGTAATAAGCTCTGCATGGTTTGAGATTACCAAGTCCAACAGAGCATCATTCCTAGTTGGGGCCTCAATAAACTGAACCATAAAATTGTCTTGCAATAGGTTTTTACATTTTTGTCCTTTAACTGTCCCAGAAATTCCATTATTCCAGTCAATTTCTGGGTAGTTAAAATCCCCCATTATTATCAACGTCCCAGCCCTTGCTGCCCTTTCCATCTGTGCAAGGAGCCGAGTCTCCACCTCCTCATTAACATTGGGTGGTCTATAACAAACTCCAATGATTAACTTTGAACTACGCACATCTGTATGCAGTTCCACCCATAATGCTTCAACTTCATCACACTCTCCATCAACCAGGTCCTCTTTCATGCTTGCTTTGAGGTCACTTCTCACATAGAGACAGACACCTCCACCTTTCCTTTTTACCCTGTCTTTCCGAAAGAGAGCATAGCCAGGAATATTAATAGCCCAGTCATGTGAGGATTGAAGCCAAGTTTCAGCAATACCGATTACATCATAGCTCTCCTCATGCACCAGAGCTTCCAACTCACCTGTTTTGCTTGGAAGGCTTCTGGCATTGGTGAACAAACACTTAAATGTATTGTTGCATTTTTCGCTGGTGTTTTTCATATAATTTTTAGTAGTGCAAATGGCACTATAATTTCCAATGGCTGTTTGCAACATGGGAACTTTCTTGTCACCTGCCATAACCCCACCTCCATCTATCCCCATTCCACTCTTCATTAATGTCTGACCCCTAACTGACCTGTGTGCCCGATGTAATTCTAGTTCACCCTCCCCCTCAAGTCTAGTTTAAATACTCCTCCAGCATTCCCCTAAACCTCTCCCCCAGCACAGCAGACCCCCTTGCTTGGTATCCTTCTGACAAGGTCCTCACCGTCCAGCCTCCTCCAATTGAACAGCTCAGGACCCCTTCAAGTTGGGGATCCAGTCAAACACTGGGCTCGCACAGCAGCAGTGGCGGCTGGTGCTCAAAATTTTTGGGGGGGCGCAAACGAAAAAAAAAATATTGCAGCCTCACTGTGCCCATCACATGCAGCCACTGTGCCATGCCACCAAATGTAGCCACTGTGCCATGCCACCAAATGCAGCCACTGTGCCATCAATTGTCACCACTGTGCCATGCCATCAAATGCAGCCACTGTGCCATCAATTGTCACCACTGTGCCATGCCATCAAATGCAGCTACTGTGCCCATCAATTGTCACCAATGTGCCATGCCATCATATGCAGTCACTGTGCCATCAATTGCCACCAATGTGCTATGCCATCATTTGCAGTCACTGTGCCATCAATTGTCACCACTTGTGTCACTAATTGTGCCATGCCATCAAACGCCACCACTGTGCCATCAATTGTCACCAATGTGCCATGCCATCAAAAGCAGCTACTGTGCCCATCAATTGTCACCACTGTGCCATGCCATCAAATGCAGTCACTGTGCAATCAATTGTCACCACTGTGCCATGCCATCAAACGCCACCACTGTGCCATCAATTGTCACCACTGTGCCATGCCATCAAACGCAGTCACTGTGCCATCAATTGTCACCTCTCTGCCATGCCATCAAATGCAGTCACTGTGCCATCAATTGTCACCTCTCTGCCATGCCATCATATTCAGTCACTGTGCCATCAATTGTCACCACTGTGCCCGGCCTGTGCTCATTGTTGCCTCTGTGCCCCATGATGCCACTGTGCCCCATGCTTCTACTGTGCCCCATGCTGCCACTGTGCCCCATGCTGCCACTGTGCCCCATGCTGCCACTGTGCCCCATGCTGCCCCTTTCCCTGTAAAAAAATCACTTACCTGACGCTTCCATGTCCTCCCTCGATGTCTTCTGCCGCCCTGGAGAAGCTTCAGCCAATCAGGTTCCTGAAAACCAGAATCCGGGAACCTGATTGGCTGAAACGGCTGTCAGTCTAATGCAAGGACCGCAGATTGTCTGCGCTCCGAGCATAGACTTCCGAGAGCCGGAGGGCGGGACTGGAAAAGCCTATCAGAGCCACTGGCTTTGATAGGCAGTTCCCCTCAGCCAACCAGCTGTCGCTATTCGGGTAACCGGCGTCCCATGTCCGGTTATACGAATAGACCAGGCAGCTGGCAACAGTAACACACGTCCAATGCATAGCATTGAACGTGTGTTACTTGCGAGAGGGGGTGGCGCTGCAGCGCCCTCTATAGACGGCCGCCAGAACTTCGGCTAAAATGTCAAAATGACATTTTAGCCGAATAAAAGTTCTTAAAGGGCCCGTTTTTTTTTTTTTTTAATTCTTTTTTTTTTTTGTGACTGCGGGAGGGGGGGCGGCGCCCGTGCGCCCATATGGGCGGGCCGCCACTGCACAGCAGATCAGTTGTTTCGGGCCAACGTGGTCCCGGAGCCAGGAACACTGCTACCCATGCACACCCCGGCCAGGAGGGCCATATGCGGGGGTGTTGTGGAATGGCTACCCCAATGGTGGGTGCCACACGAGGAAGAAGACGAACCTCGAGGCAACGGCGTCTGTCCCCTTTATAGCCCTCTCCAGCATGCAATGCGAGGTGACCAACTCCTCACTGGTCACTAAGGAGTGGCACTCAGAAGCACTTGACCCCACTGCTGCCACCTGCCATCCGGAGGGTAGCCTGACCCCCCGGACGAAAGGTTAACCCACAGTACAGCCAAGCTAGAGCAGAGACCCAAATTTAAACAATCAAACGAATCCAGAGCCAACTATTTCTCTGAATTCTCCCCCTAAATTTAACATAGCACCGACTCTGAAAGTAGCCTGACACTACATACAGAAATGCTCAGTCTCTAAGTAGGAATTTAAAGGGAATTTCACAATCACATTTTAGGTTTCCCTGGTTAGTAAATACAGGTAAATGCTATTTTGAAAATGTTTGCATTTACCTATATTTACCTATACATACTGTATATTAATGAGGTGTTGTATTGCAAATTGAAGAATGGCATCCGACACCACATTGACACCAAGGGGTTCTATTTATAATGGTTTTCACTAAATAAATTTTTTTTTCCAATTAAATCAATTTAGAAAACTAGAAGACTGTTGTAGTCTTGTGTGAAAACCTTTATAAATAGACTCTTTGGGTTCCAGCGTAAAAATAAATTGAACACCACTGAAATTACTAAAATAAATTGATTTTACAATTCACTATCAGCTACAAAGTAACTATTGTGGTACTTTAGGGTAGGGGTAGGCAACCTTAGAGAGATGGAGATCTACTTGAACAGCACTGATGAAGTTAAAGATCACCGGGCACAGTGTCCTGTTGATAGGGCTGGTTCACACCAGAAGGCAATGACAGAAAGGCATGTTCAATATGTGTTTCCTGCACCATGCTCCAGACGCACTACATTTGTGATCAACTGCCGGTGGTGATACATTGTTAACCCCAAATGTAGATTACAAAAGCAGTGGACACAAAAGAAAGTATTACAAGGGTTTGGGAGTGCGTTACACTCAGAACGCAGGGTTCAGGAGTGTGTTACGCTCAGAATGCAGGGCTCAGGGGTGTGTTATGCTCAGAATGCAGGGTTAAGGAGTGTGTTATGCTCAGAATACAGGGTTCAGGGGTGTGTTACGCTCAGAATGCAAGGTTCAGGAGTGTGTTGCACTCAGAATGCAAGGTTCAGGAGTGTTTTGGGCTCAGAATGCAGGTTTCAGGAGTGTGTTGGGCTCAGAATGCAGGGATCAGGAGTGTGTTGGGCTCAGAATGCAGGGATCAGGAGTGTGTTGGGCTCAGAATGCAGGTTTCAGGAGTGTGTTGGGCTCAGAATGCAGGGATCAGGAGTGTGTTGTGCTCAGAATGCAGGGATCAGGAGTGTGTTCCGCTCAGAATGCAGGGATCAGGAGTGTGTTGCACTCAGAATGCAGGGATCAGGAGTGTGTTGCACTCAGAATGCAGGGTTCAGGAGTGTGTTGCACTCAGAATGCAGGGTTCAGGAGTGTGTTTCACTCAGAATGCAGGGTTCAGGAGTGTGTTGCGCTCAGAATGCAGGTTTCAGGAGTGTGTTGCGCTCAGAATACAGGGACCAAGAGTGTGTTATTCTCAAAATGCAGGGATCAGGAGTGTGTTACACTCAGATTGCAGGATTTATACCCCCTCCCCCTCCATTCCTTTCTCCTTTCTTCTCCCTTGACCCCACCCCTGTATCTGGCTCTTAGTGACCTGATACTGGTGAGTTTAAGTGATTTTCCTTTTTTGTACCACCTTTACGACATGCATTTTGAATTGTCTATTGATATTGTTGGTGCAACCAAAATCTAATAAAATGTATTGAAAAAATAAATATATGCAGGGTTAAGGAGTGTGTTGAGCTCAGAATGTAGGGTTAAGGAGTGCGTTGTAGGGATGGGGGGGGGGAGATGTGAAGGGTGGTAGAGGACACTTCTATGAGGATGGCCCTGCCCATAGGAGTGTCCACTGCCCCTAAACATCACCCCCCCCACACACACAAACACACACCTGGGGGTAACTTGAAAAGGTAACTTAGCCAGCTCCTCCCCCTGCCCTCTGTCCTGAGCTATGTTGCCTCCGCTTAGAGAGAAGGCGGGGTCGGTAGCGCAGACCCGTGGTCGACAGGTAGCCTGGCTTTAGGGGTTTCACTCAAGTGTAGTGCTTGGCATTAAGGGGTTTATATACTAAAGGCAAATACAGTGCCTGCCGCCGAGATTGTGTTTTTAGCACGCCAGCATCGCGCTGAATCTCGGCGACAGGCTGCCGATATCTCGCACTCGCTGGAATAGTAAAAGAACATTCCAGCGAGCGCGTCATAGAAGCGACGGGGATCCGACGCGGATTCCCGCCAATTCTACACGTGGGCGGAGTTATGAATCCTGAAGGAGAAATCCCCGCCGGATTTAAAAAAAAATCCGGCATGGGTTCCCCCCTCAGGAGCATAACGGGCCCTTAGGTCTGTTATGGGTTGCAAGGAGACCACCCTACGCCGAAAAAACGGCGTGGGGGTCCCCCCACAATCCATAACAGACCCGTATCCAAAGCACGCCGGCCGGCCGGTCAGGAAGGGAGTGGGGGCGAGCGAGCGCCCCCCCCCTCCTGAGCCGTACCGGGCAGCATGCCCTCAACATGGGGGGGTCAGGTGCTCTGGGGTAGGGGGCGCACTGCGGCCCCCCACCCCAGAGCACCCTGTCCCCATGTTGATGAGGACAGGGCCCCTTCCCGACAACCCTGGCCGTTGGTTGTCGGGGTATGCGGGCGGGAGGCTTATCGGAATCTGGAAGCCCCCTTTAATAAGGGGGCCCCCAGATACCGGCCCCCCACCCTAAGTGAATGAGTATGGGGTACATTGTACCCCTACCCATTCACCTGCAAAACAAAAGTTTAAACACAAATAAAACACACAGGGTATTGAAATATTTTATTAGTTGGCCGCCGGGGGGGGGTGTGTATGATCGCTTTTAGAAAAGCGCCCCCCTCCGGCGGGCTTCTGTGGAGGGTGGGGGCCGCCGTCTGGTTCTTTTCCGCCGCCGGGGGGGGCGCTTTGATAAAAGCGCCCACCACCCGGCGGGCTTCTTTCGACGTCTTCGGCGGCGGGGGGGGTCTTCTCCCACTCTCCGGGGTCTTCTCCTGCTCTCCGGGGGTCTTCTCCGCTCTCCGGGGGTCTTCTCCGCTCTCCGGGGGTCTTCTCCGCTCTCCGGGGTCTTCTTCTTCTTCAGGACTCGCCGCCGCTATCTTCGTGTGTTAGCTCAATTACTAGCGGCGGTGGCCCCCTCTTCTGCGACGTCGGCATCTTCTTCTTCTTCTTCTGCTGTCCAGATGTTGACGCGACGCTTCCTCCCGCTGTTATGCCCGGCGCGCGGCTCGCAGCGAATTATATAGGCCTGTCTTGTGACGTCGCAGTCCCATCATGCTCCGGTAGGTATCACGTGGTACCTACCGGAGCATGATGGGACTGCGACGTCACAAGACAGGCCTATATAATTCGCTGCGAGCCGCGCGCCGGGCATAACAGCGGGAGGAAGCGTCGCGTCAACATCTGGACAGCAGAAGAAGAAGAAGACGCCGACGTCGCAGAAGAGGGGGCCGCCGACGCTAGTAATTGAGCTAACACACGAAGATAGCGGCGGCGAGTCCTGAAGAAGAAGAAGACCCCGGAGAGCGGAGAAGACCCCCGGAGAGCGGAGAAGACCCCCGGAGAGCGGAGAAGACCCCCGGAGAGCAGGAGAAGACCCCGGAGAGTGGGAGAAGACCCCCCCCGCCGCCGAAGACGTCGAAAGAAGCCCGCCGGGTGGTGGGCGCTTTTATCAAAGCGCCCCCCCCCGGCGGCGGAAAAGAACCAGACGGCGGCCCCCACCCTCCACAGAAGCCCGCCGGAGGGGGGCGCTTTTCTAAAAGCGATCATACACACCCCCCCCCGGCGGCCAACTAATAAAATATTTCAATACCCTGTGTGTTTTATTTGTGTTTAAACTTTTGTTTTGCAGGTGAATGGGTAGGGGTACAATGTACCCCATACTCATTCACTTAGGGTGGGGGGCCGGTATCTGGGGGCCCCCTTATTAAAGGGGGCTTCCAGATTCCGATAAGCCTCCCGCCCGCATACCCCGACAACCAACGGCCAGGGTTGTCGGGAAGGGGCCCTGTCCTCATCAACATGGGGACAGGGTGCTCTGGGGTGGGGGGCCGCAGTGCGCCCCCTACCCCAGAGCACCTGACCCCCCCATGTTGAGGGCATGCTGCCCGGTACGGCTCAGGAGGGGGGGGGCGCTCGCTCGCCCCCACTCCCTTCCTGACCGGCCGGCCGGCGTGCTTTGGATACGGGTCTGTTATGGATTGTGGGGGGACCCCCACGCCGTTTTTTCGGCGTAGGGTGGTCTCCTTGCAACCCATAACAGACCTAAGGGCCCGTTATGCTCCTGAGGGGGGAACCCATGCCGGATTTTTTTTTAAATCCGGCGGGGATTTCTCCTTCAGGATTCATAACTCCGCCCACGTGTAGAATTGGCGGGAATCCGCGTCGGATCCCCGTCGCTTCTATGACGCGCTCGCTCTCCATCGCGGCAAGCCAGCTCGGCGCTGGCTCTCGCGATGGAGCTCGTAAGTGCTCAATCTCGCCGAGAAAGGGAGCGAGATTGACACAATATCCCAGTCACCTACTGTAGTCTGTGTACTTTTTGAAGTGCAGTTGCACTCTGCAAGAGCAAATTCTCCAGAGCTTAGTAAATGAGGTAAAGCTTTAAAGAGTATCCAATCACGTGCAAAGAAAATTAAAAAAAACTGAATTTTTGCTTGCACATGATTGGATGATGAAAGTCAGCAGAGCTTCTGCTCATTTGCTGAGCTCTGGAGCAACTGCTCTTTCAGAGCGCAACTGCATTTTACAAAGTGAACAGTCTATTTGCTTTTAGTAAATCAACCCCCATGTCCAATTCATCTGGGAAATATGGTTTCTGGTCTTGTTGGCTCACTTTTATTTAACCGGTTAAAGACCGTCTCCTGTACATTTACGTCAGCAGAATTGCACAGCTGGGTATGATGTATATTTATGTCACTTTGAAATTCTGGCCGTGCTGCGAGCTCCGTGACCGTGCCCGCGGGACCCACAAACTCGATGTCTGCCGGTGTCCTGCAATCGGGTCACAGAGCAGCAGAATGGCAAGAGGCAAGTGTAAAGAAGCATCTCCTCGTTCTGCCTAATGACACTGTCACTGATCGTCTGCTCCCTCTAATCGGAAACAGCGACCAGTGACGTGTCACTCGTAGCCACGCCTCCTAACAGTTAGAATCACTCTCTAGGACACACTTAACCCCTTCAGCGCCCCTTACAGGTTAACCCCTTTACTGCCAGTGTAATTTTTACAGTAATCAGTACATTTTTAAAGCACTGATCGCAGTATAAATGACAATGGTCCCAAAATGGTGTCAAAAGTTTCTGATGTGTCCTCCATAATGTCGCAGTCACAATAAAAAAATCGCTGATTGCCACCATTACTAGTAAAAAAATATATATATTTATAAAAATGCCATAAAACGATCCCCTATTTTGTAAATGCTATATCTTTTGCGCAAACCAATCAATAAACGCATATTGCATTTTTTTTTACCAAAAATAGGTAGAAGAATACGTATCGGCCTAAACTGAGGAAAAAAACGTTTTTTTATACATATTTTTGGGGATATTTATTATAGTAAAAAGTAAAAAATATTGCATTTTTTCAAAATTGTCGCTCTAGGTTACCTACCCCTACCCTAAAGTATCACAATAGTTACTTTTGTAGCTGATAGTGAATTGTAAAATCAGTTTATTTTGGTAATTTTAGTGGTGTTAAATTTATTTTTATGCTGGAACCCAAAGAGTCTATTTAGAAAGGTTTCCACACAAGACTACAACAGTCTATTTTTCTAAATTGATTCAATTGGAAAAATGTGAGAATTATTGGATTTTTTTGGTGTGAAAACCACTATAAATAGAACCCCTTGGTGTCAATGTGGCACTTGTTCAGGATGTGAGAGTTCAATTTGCAATACAACACCTCAATAATATATGGCTAGCAAACATTTTCAAAATAGCATTTACCTGTATTTACTAACCAGGGAAACCTAAAATGTGATTGTGGAATTCCCTTTAAATTCCTACTTAGAGACTGAGCATTTCTGTATGTAGCGCCAGGCTACTTTCAGAGCCGGTGCTATGTTAAATTTAGGGGGAGAATTCAGGGAAATTGTTGGCTCTGGATTTGTTTAATTGTTTAAATTTGGGTGCCTGCTCTAGCTTGGCTGTACTGTGGGCTAACCTTTCGTCCGGGGGCTCAGGCTACCCTCTGGACGGCAGCAGTGGGGTCAAGTGCTTCTGAGTGCCACTCCTTAGTGGCCAATGAGGAGTTGGTCGCCTCGCAGTGCATGCTGGGGAGGGGTATAAAGGGAGCAGACGCTGTTGCCTCGAGGTTTGTTTTCTTCCTCGTGTGGCGTCCATCATTGGGGTAGCCATTCCACGACACCCCCGCATATGGCCCTCCTAGCCGGGGTGTGCATGGGTAGCAGTGTTCCTGGCTCCGGGACCACATTGGCTCGGAGCAACTGATCTGCTGTGCGGGCCCAGTGTTTGACTGGATCCCCAACTTGAAGGGGTCCTGAGCTGTCCAATTGGAGGAGGCTGGACAAGGAGGAGCCTACTGAAGAATACCAAGCATGAGGCTGGTGTTCCAGGAGGGACCTGTCCATTCATCAGTGACTACCTGGGATCTGACAGGCTGGATGTTGATCGCTAACTTGCAACAAAACTACCCGAAGGAAATCCGGGTGCTGAATCTACAGAGAAAGGATTCTGGACCATAATTGTCTCCATTCTTTTTTGGGAGGGTCTGTGGCAAAGACTTGTTCCCGAGTCCGAGTGACACTCTGGCTGTTAGACTGGTGAGAGAGGCCTGTCCAGGTGCGCTACACCCACTCCGGCTGGAGTGGCGAAGTCAAGTATTGTTGGAAGCAGGACTGTTTCCCCGTATGCAGTTACACCTGGCCTGCTGTCTCCTATTTGCTATTCCTTCACCTTTCAAATGTTTGATAGTTTTTACCCGGCTGGGTAATAAAAGCACAGAAAAGACAATTACCCTAGACCAGTGATGGCGAACCTTGGCACCCCAGATGTTTTGAAACTACATTTCCCATGATGCTCAACTACACTGCAGAGTGCAAGAGCATCATGGGAAATGTAGTTCCAAAACATCTGGGGTGCCAAGGTTCGCCATCACTGCCCTAGACGGTGGAGATACAGAGGTAACATGCCACCCAAAACAAACCAGCAGATCCTTTGGGGTAGTGCTACATGTACTATACAACTTTTATCTATTATTTACTTTTAATTATTACAGGAAGTGTCCTTACTCCTTAAATTTTTATATAATCATATCAAGATTGGCCAATTAGCTGTCTGCCTGAGTACAAACACAAATTGACAAATCTGTACATTAAAACGCAAGTCATACCCACGTACTTTTCATCCGGTAGACTTACAAATTAACTACTCGAGTACTTTTCTACTTTTCAAAGAATAGCCAATCACGTGCAAATAAAAAATGATTGGATGATGGAAATCATCAGATCTCCAACTGATTCACTAAGCTCTGGGGAAAGTTTTCAGTCTATTTGCCTTTAGTAAATGAACCCCAAAAACCTGATTCCTGTTCACCATTTTGTATTGTGCCTCACAAAAGTCTGGATGTTCTGATCTACAATAACTAATAACAAAAGAAAACCCTATTGTGATATATACAGAAGAAAAAAAAACACTGTAAAGTAATATCTCCACACCTCCTAAAGCAGAGCTCCATCCAAAAGTAAAAGCTCTGATTGTTTGTTTCCCTTCCCCCCTCTGCTGCCATATTTGCCATCTTTACGGGGGTAGAGGGGCGGGGAGCGGGGACCGGCGATATATTGTATTCCTCCTCTTCCTGTTTACACAAGGGTTTCCTAGGGCTCTGTCCTTGGGTCCCTTCTTCTGCCCCTCTATAGCAGGGACCGGCGATATATAGTATTCTTCCTCTTCCTGTTTACAAAAGGGTTTCCTAGAGCTCTGTCCTTGGGCCCCTTCTATTGCTTCTCTGGGCTAGCTGATAACCTCCCATTGCTTTCAATATCATCTCAGAGCCAATGACAACCAGATCTATTTCTCTACTCTTTAGTTGACCCCTTCAATCTCCTCACACATTGCTAGATTACTGACAGACATGTCTGCACAGATGTCATATAACTTCTTCAAATTTAATCTGTCAAAAACTGGACACCCCAATTCTCTTCCCCCCAACTTTACCATTGAGATCATTAGTATACCTATCAGACACACCACATGTTCCTCCACACATGTCAGGGTGCTAGGTGTAATCCTAAATATTGACCTCTAATTCAGGCCCCACATCCAATCACTGTCTAAATCTCGGTGCCTTAACTTCTGTAACATTTCCAAAATCTGCCTTTTCTCAACTAATGACACTACAAAAGTACTAATTTCCTCCTTGGTTATCTCCCGCTTTGACTATTGAACCTCCCTTCTCATTGGCCTACCTTTACACAGACTATCCCCCCTTCAGTCTATTATGAATGCTACTGCTAGACCTTACTAACCAATCTGCAGCTGCCATTCTCTTGACTGGTTTCTGCTAGCCCAAATTATAGGCTTCAATATACTAATAACAATATATAAAGCCATCCACAACTCTGCCCTGAGCCACATCAACAACCTCATCTCAAAATATCACCCAAACAGACCACTTTGCTGCTGCCACGACCTTCTGTTCTTTAGTTCCCTTGTCAACTCCTCCCAGGCTCACCTCTTTTGGAACTCCCTACCCCAATCTGTCTGGCTATCTCCTACACTGCCCACCTTTAGGAGGTCCTTGAATACTTATCTCATTAGGGCAGCCTATTCAGTCTCCACTTAAGAATGTACTTCAACCTTCTCCATCAGCTCATCATTCTCAATTATTACCTTTTATGCCACTTGTCTCTCCCTTTTAAATTGCAAGTTCCCTTGATCAGATCCCTCCTAGCCCTCTGGCACTGAATCACGTTGTAACTGTACTGTTTCCCTTTAAGTTGTAAAGTGATACACATACTATTGGTGCTATACAAATCTTGTACAACAATAATATTTACATATGGTTGAAAATATAAGAAAAATATATAACAAGCATAGTAAAATATATATAGTACAGGCATACCCCACTTTTAAGTACACAATGGGGTTTGTTTACTAAAGCTGGAATGCACAAAATCAGGCTCACGTATGCATATAAACCAATGAGCTTCTAAGCCCAGCTTGTTCAATTAAGCCAGGGAATAAAACCTGGAAGCTCATTGGTTTCTATGCAGAAGTGAGCCTGATTTTTCACTTTCCAGCTTTATTAAATTAACCCCATTGTGTACTTAAAAGCGGGGTATGCCTGTATATCTCAAACAGTCTAAGGGGCCATTATAATTAAGACAAAAACATATGTAAATACAATTCTAGATTTTTTTTTAAATATATATGTTACATGTTATATTATATGTGTAGAGCTACCCTGTAGGAGCCTCGGTAATTATAACCAGTTATTCCCCATAATTATTGCAGAGACAGTGTCATGATCATTTAGTACCCCTGTTCCTCATTCCAGAACCCAGTTGTTGGCTGTTGCTTTTCCCCTGTCTGTGTTTACCTAGAAGGCGATTGATCCGATCAGGCACCTGATATAAGCAAACTGAACACTCTACCCCTTGCTTGTGATAGAGACAGTTACCTGCATTATTCCTGTTCAAGCCTCTCTTTTGTCTGCCTTGCTTTGCTGTTGGATTCCCCTGTGTATGATTCAGATTGGATATTGGATTATTCCCTGAACTCAGTCTTATTACATGAACCGTCTTAGAACCATGCTGTCTGCTACACTGCAAGTAGTCTGTTGTTTGCTCTTTTCGCGTCTGCCCCAGTGTGGTGGCCAGGCACAATAGCATTGCGTATAAGTCCTGGGGGCAACCAAGTACTGGTAGGCTTGCTTGTTAAAAGGGGGCTGAAGCACACAGTAGCTAGCTATAGTGTCTTACCACCTGCATTGAGGTAGACATGACATTTGTGACAGGCAGTCAGACACACAGACACATTTCACTCATTCTGGCTCAATAATCAGTCTAGATAATGCTTTTTATGATTTTTATTGCTGAATAACTTGGAACTGAATGTAGTGTGATATGGGATACTCCAGATTTTCTGATTCTTTTCAGGAGGACACTCCACCTTGCCAAGTCTCTTTGAGCAGTTTCTCTGGAGAAACAGCCCCAAATAGCAGATTGAGTCCCCTTCTTAGAAGTTATGCCCAGCAGGAACATTACTGGCTTGTCCATCCAATGGATACAGCATGCAGTCACTAGAACCCTGAGCTCAGGTCAGTACTCACAATGTCAGAGGATCACCGGATACCTCCTTCCAGTATCCACCAGACACTCTTCAGGGAGGATGATGTTGATGCTCACAATGCCACAAATTCCTTCTAACTTTCCCCGGGCACTCTTCAGTAAGCCCGCCAGACCAGATCCCTGGACGAGGATTACTTTGACTAGCTTCAATAGCAGGTCTTCAGGAATAGGCCATCTAGCTATTCCACAGCTGGGACCTGGATGAATATTAGCTGGAATCAGGAGAACTGGTGCAGGTGGAGACCCCCCAACTCAGACAGGCAGATTCCCATCACAGGGAACAGAGAGATCCCCTCTACGCTAAATATGAACATATTTGTCACGTACCTGGTAGGAGCCTGATATGACGAGGTCAGCCTCCCTAGTATCTCCTACCCATTCCCCACTGAAGATGGAACAGATGGCGACTAGGGTCAGGAGGAACACCAGTGCCTGGGGATGTGGCTTGACGAACCTGCGGTGGAAGTAGTAGGCCCGGTGGCACCAGCAGGACAGCAGGTGAAGAGCTGGGATGGAACTCAGACGATCAGCGGATGTTACAGAGGAACTCTAACCAACTTGCAGGTTCAGGCTTGGTGGCTTGTCAGTACTTCCTATGGTCAGGAGACAGGAGATCACTGGACACAAGAGAGCTGAGAAGATAGAGAGCCAGCACAGGCTCCCAGAGGAAGGGTTAGAGCCGGGCAGACGATGGAAGCGGAGTCGTGGAGCTAGCCGGGTTCGGTAACAGGCGGGCTGCAGAGTACAAGACATAAGCCGGAGCAAGGTCAGGTGCAGATCGAAGTCAGGTACCAGTAGTCGAATATATCAGAGTCAGCGGAAGCCAGGATCAGTAACGGGTATCTGGTAGGTAATAAGCAGGCAGGGTACAGAGGATCAGGACACAGCTGAAGACCAGTCAGCACTTGTAGAGAGTCTGAAGGCCACCTGGCGCCAAATTGCATTAGGGACACACTCCTGCACGTGCACACCGTTCGTTGCGCATGTGCATGCAAACAGGCATTATGGAAGTCTGTTGTCCAGGCGGGGATTAGCAGTTCTCTTACAATATTTATGTGCTTCTCCAGGCACCTGCTGACCACACCTCCCTTGCCAGGTATTGGCTGGAGCACACAAAATATTCAGGCTGTCCTGACTTACAGTATCCCTCTATGTTCCAGAAGCTTCTGGAATGCATGGGAGGACAATTAAACCTGCAGCTTGTAAGATCTGGAACAGGCAAAAGCAAAAAACATCTGGCCCACTAAATACAGAGGAGTCAAAAATAAATACCAAATTTGCCTAGCTTCCTAGCAAACTAACTAGGAGGGTGCTACATATGTTATATGTTATATTAGATGTTATATATTACATCAAAATATTTTTATGAATTGATCAACTAGGTGAGAATATCTTTTACTTTGCAGTAATGAAAAAATATTCCAAGCAGGGACCGATGAAGCACCCAATATGTATTGCACAGTTCCCTTAAGGCCAGTAATGTGCTAAGTGCCAATCATTTTTAAAATAATTCCTCAGTTCAATATATTGCTTGATTCACAATGCTGTGGCAGACAATATTTCAATTTCATCATTCATAAAAACCAATATACAACACTGTTATTGCACAAAGTCCCTTAAGTGGCCAGTAAAGAGCAATATCATAAGGAAATATAACATTATGAGGTGCCTTCTCATGAAATATGAAATTCAGATAGACAATAAACAAATAAAAAAGTAATTAGACAATGAAATATGCTATCCAATGACATCAGACACGAGTCCAATTAGACAATTAAATACAAAATTAAATTAGTCATTACAAATGTGAAAATTCTGAGCCGGCTTTGTCATATAGTCGCATAAGAAAAATAGATTATTGGAGGAAAAGTGAATGAAAACAAATGTGACAGTTTTATATCCATGAAGCTAAAAGAGGAAGCACACTCATTGTCTGGAATTGATTGCATGAGTGATTTCACCTGTATTCCTTGTGTTTGTCAGTTAATCTGTGATGTCACATCCTGAGACAAATGGTGACGTTTTCCTACTTTCTATGTCAAGCTAAAAGCCTATGAGTGAACATACTTGTACTGATACCGATAGGTCAGAATGGATGCATGTCATGATTTTCCCATGCTTGTCTCCAGGATTTTTCCAAAGCCTCTCCAAGCCGATGGAACTCCTTACCCCATTCTGTCCGTCTATCTCCTTCTCTATTAGCTTTTAGAGGATCCCTGAAAACCCTGAAAACCCTCCTCTTCAGAGGAGCCTATCCTACCCACAGCTAATAATTGTATTTTCATTTTGTCCATCTGATCATCTCCCCCACAGCTACTACACTTTGTTCCAGCTCTAGCAAGCAGGGCCCTATTATCCTTCCTGTATTGAATTGTATTGTAACTGTACTGTCTTCCCTGATGTTGTAAAGCGCTGCGAAAACTGTTGGCGCTATATAAATCCTGTATAATAATAATAATTTTCTCCTCCACTCCTAGCTGAATCCTCTTGCACTGCTTCAGGTGTCAGATGCCGGCAGTATATGGAACCATCCTGTGCTCCAGACATAAAAGGAGAAAGAAACAGACCAACACACTCCAATGATTTCACATGAATCCTAGTTTCCTTGAACTATCAACCATAAAGACAGTCCCCGCCCATGGGACCCCCGCTCCAACGCATTTCACCCAACAGGGTTTACTTGTAGAGTAAGCTCTGTTGGTTGAAAACATCGTTTTCGTCCAAATGCATTTTTGTCTGAATTTCAGGGATTTTCATGTTTGTTTTAACAAATGATAACGGATGCGCAGAATCTGAAATCTGAAAGATCCAAAATAAAATAGTGGTTTATTTTCGTATCCATTACATTTTCGTATCATTGTAACAACAGTTTGATATAGATAGAAGATTCGACATGACGCTGACTATAGCGATCTGTGCCTATCGAACCTGAGGTTGAATGTGCCTAACCTAACTATTAGTCCAAGATTATTCTACATAGAGAGAAAAGATTCAACATTATAGAGACATGAAGTAGCTAAAAACATACGATCGCCAGGGGCAGACATTTATGGTCAAATGCTTTTATATATAAGAATTCTAATGTTGTTTGACTAGTAATAATAATTATAATTATTACTATGAGAAGCATTGACGGGACTTTAAATGAGGCAGGAGCTCAATCCTGCCTCCATCCCTATAGGGTAAAAACAGGAGCTAGTAGGATGGGACTTTGAATGAGCCATGCAGTCGATGAATTACTTGATAATAGGCATTTAAAGCATACCAATTATAAATACAGAGACTTAATTAAGGTCATAGTATAAATCTGTATCCATACATAAAAAGCATGAATTGATACATATCCATAGGGAAGGGCCAATAGGTATACACTGAGATACATAAACAGTTAATATATTCATTGGTACACAGTACATGATTATAAAGGGGTTAAAAACACATGATCAATTTAAACATAACGAATACAAAAGCTTGACGCGTTTCATGGAGTTAACATCCATGTTTTTTCCCCTTCACCTCTTGGTCTGTTCCAACAGGACAGTTCCCTCGGTCCTTTTCAAATTTCTTATTTTTCACTTATTACAGATATAATACACATTTGCTCCTGAAGAATGGATATTAACTCCATGAAACGCGTTGAGTTTTGTATTCGTTATGTTTAAATCGATCATGTAGTTTTAACCCCTTTATAATCATGTACTGTGAACCAATGAATATATGAACTGTTTACGTATCTCAGTATTTATTCCAATTATGGGAAGCAAGAGGTGTATACCCATTGACCCTTCCCTATGGATATGTATTAATTCATGCTTTTTATGTATGGATACAGATTTATACTATGACCTTAATTAAGTCTCTGTATTTATAATTGGTATGCATTAAATGCCTACTGAGTGGGGGTGAGGTAGTAGGTGTTGGCGCCTCTTTATATGAAAAAGTGATTTGGGGTAAATAAAATGCAGCCCTAAAACAAATATGTGCTTATATCCACTTTGGGTAACCCGTAAAAATAAAATTAAATAAATAAAATATGAATGCATAAATAAATAAATAAATAAATATACACATGTAAAAAAACGTGCTATTGTAGTATTATAAAGTGATCTGTGCCATGAAATTGGATTGAAGTTATATTTAGGCAGTCCATGCAAAAAAGTGCTTAGTGCTTCATGAAGTAATTCAAATGGCTGTGATCATTCAGTGCTCCCTCTCCTCATGCTCTGATAGGTCCCTCACTCACCAGATCCAGGTACCCACAAGGGGTTAAAGGCTTTCACAGTGTTAGCCCCTGTGTGGCTCTGTGGCAGTCTCCTCTGGTTTCAGGTGCTTTGGGTCTAATACGGCTCAAAGAAGAAAAAGAGTGCCCACATAGCGTAATACAGTATGCTAAGTTTTTATTGTAGACAAAAAAAGTCAGGTACTCACATTTAAGCATAGAATAACAGGCATATCATAAGGTGTGTGATCCACGAGTGTGTACGACTGAAAACTTATCTTGCTCGACCGGTTTCGTCTAATGACATCACCTGGAGCGAATCGCAAAAAGTGGCCGGTCATTTGGCAGCCAAATCCTCCGGGGGTTAAGGGGTGGGGCAAATTTAGATGGGGGGGTGGGATGTGGGATGTCTGTTTTTAGTCTCGCCTAGGGCAGCACAAAACCAAGGTTATACAGGGACATAAGAGAAAAAAAAGGGAAAATCTCCCTTCATTGGGTAAAAAATAAAAAAAACAATGTTTGATATATTAGCAATGTGTATTGTATTGATATATTGGCTATATATTGGCTATTTCCTCACAACTGGCAGGCAAATTTAAAAGAAAAAAAACAATGTCTGGAGCTAGGCATTAAATTATTTTCAAAGGAAGTTCAGGATAGCTCATGAAAAACAAAACTAGTAAAAGCGTTAGTGAAATAACTCAGAAAGCAGAAAACAAGCTACTCGCTAATGACTTTGTAATGAAAGAGTGCAGTTCACTTGCAAGTATTGCACCTTCACGGAAAGGTCAAATTATAAAGAAAATCTATATCAGTAAAACCAGTTAAAAGTACTAATAGCAGTCTTTGTACCTTCAGACAAGCAAGGTTCTGTGCCGCCTGAGATTCTGCTGTGATGGATAAACAAGGATTTCTGCTTATTGCAACGCTAATCATTTTTAAAGTTAAATTTAAATTTAAATAAATAACATATATATTTTGAAAGTACTGCATAGTGCAAGTCTGTAATTAACCGCTTCACCCCCGGATCATTTGGGTGGTCAAAGACCAGGTTCACTTTTTGCGATGTGGCACTGCGTCACTTTAACTGACAATTGGTGCGCCCAAACAAAATTTACATCCTTTTTTCCCACAAATAGAGCCTTCCTTTGGTGGTATTTGATCACCTCTGCGGTTTTGATTTTTTGACGCTATAAACAAAAAAAAGAGCAACAATTTGGAAAAAAATTCAATATTTTTTACTTTTTGCTATAATAAATATCTTCCAAAAAAAGATCTAAAAAAAAAAAAACACATTGGCCCAGATTCACAGAGCAATTACGCCTGTCTAACTGGTGTTAGACAGGAGTAATTTCAAATTTTGCGCGCCGTATCACTAGTTTGAATCCTCAAACCATGATACAGCGGCTTCGGGCTTCGATCCGAGAGGCTTACGTCCTCGTAAGCCTTCGGATCTACACTGCGATATTTTTGCGGCCGCTGGGAGGAGATCACGTCGTTTTCATGCGTCAGGATATGCAAATGACTTTTTACGGCGATCCACGAAGATATTGTCCCTCGCAATCGCCTACGTCATTTTTTGGCTACGTAATGTTAGAGGAGCTTTTTGCTGGTCTAACAGTGCGTAACCCATGTAAAGTATGGCCGTCGTTCCCGCGTCGATTTTAAAATATATATATTTTTTTTAACGTAACTCGTTCGGGAATAGGAATGTACGTAAACGACGCTACTACGACGTGACGACGTGTTTTCGGGCAATGCACGGCGGGAAATTTGCGAACGGAGCATGCGCAGTTCGATCGCCGCGGGAACGCGCCTATTTTAAATGCTTCACGCCCCCTACTCGCGCAGATGGATTGCGACGGGAGAAATACACTACGCCGCCGTCGTTTACTGGACAAAATCTACCTGGATTCCACGTAGAGCCAGGTAAAAAACGGCAGCGTAGTGTATTTCTGATACTCTACGAGAATCTAATTCTCTGTGAATCTGCCCCATTATTTTTCCACAGTTTAGGCCGATACGTATTATTCTATATATTTTTGGTTAAAAAAAAAAAAAAAAAATTAGCAATAAGCGTTTATTGATTTTTTTGCGCAAAAGTTATAACGTCTACCCTGCCGCAGTAAATGTTTGTTAACCACTTTAGCCCCGGACCATATTGCTGTCCAATGACCAGAGCACTTTTTGTGATTCGGCACTGCGTCGCTTTAACTGACAATTGCGCGGTCGTGCAACGTGGCTCCCAAACAAAATTGGCGTCCTTTTTTTCCCACAAATAGAGCTTTCTTTTGGTGGTATTTGATCATCTCTGCGGTTTTTATTTTTTGCGCTATAAACAAAAATAGAGCGACAATTTTGAAAAAAATTCAATATTTTTTACTTTTTGCTATAATAAATATCCCCCAAAAATATATAAAAAAAAACATTTTTTTTCCTCAGTTTAGGCCGATACGTATTCTTCTACATATTTTTTGTTAAAAAAAATCGCAATAAGCGTTTATTGATAGGTTTGCGCAAAAGTTATAGCGTTTACAAAATAGGGGGTTGTTTTATGGCATTTTTATTAATATTATTTTTTTTTACTAGTAATGGCGGCGATCAGCATTTTTTTCAGTACTGCGACATTATGGCGGGCACTTGGGACACTTTTGGGGCCATTGGCATTTTTATAGCGATCAATGCTATAAAAATGCATTGTATTACTATAAAAATGCCATGGGGTTAACACTAGGGGGCAGGGAAGGGGTTAAGTGTGTTCCTGGGTGTGTTCTAACTGTATGGGGGGGGAGGGGGTGGCCTCACTAAGGGAAATCACTGATCTTCTGTTCATACATTGTATGAACAGAAAATCAGCGTTTCCCCCGCTGACAGGAACGAGAGCTATTTGTTTACACACATACCTCCCGTTCCCCGCTCTGTAACGAGCAATCACGGGTGCCCGGCGGCTATATTTTGGGAATATCTAACTAAAAATGAAGTTTTGACTGCAGAGAATGCCTAGAATCTGACTTGTATCTAATGCCGCGTACACCAGTTTCAGCGGACAAATTCGATCGTGTGTACGGCCTATCGGACCGTTTTCCAGCGGACAAAAATTTCCAAACATGCTTAAAAACATGTCCGCTGGAAACCTGTCCGTCGGACAGATTCGATGGTTAGTACGCCCAACCATCGGACCAAAATCCCGCGCATGCTCAGAATCAAGTCGACGCATGCTTGGAAGCATTGAACTTCGTTTTTTCATCACGTCGTTGTGTTCTACATCACCGCGTTCTGGTCCGAGGGGATTTTGGTCCGATGGTGTGTACGCACATCAGACCATCAGACAATTCAGCCTTGTCCGATGGAAACGGTCCGTCAGACATGTTTCCTCGGACATGTCTGATCGTGTGTACAGGGCCTGAGTGTAGACTTCTGGGAAAACCAGTGAGCCAGTCACACAAGCAGGAAATTATCTTTTGCAGGGAAGTTCTGCACACCAACTGTGTAACAGAACACCTCTAGGTTGCCATTAGACATGCAATCCTGGAAAAAAAATATTGTTTTTGTTTCATTTTTTTATTTTTTTTTGGGTCGAAATGATCAAAATTTCTTATTTTTTAATAAATTTGAATTTGTTATATTCCCTTTCATTTAAATGCGGTATTGGAAAATTACAAAAAATCGTAAATTCATCATTTCGATGATTAGAAAATGAGAAAATGCGGAAATTTGAATATTCAGAAATTCAAAAATTCGATAACTAACTAATAATAACTAACTATTAAATCATAGGTATTGGAATTTCCTTTTGAATTTGGCTGTTTATGAACGTAACAAATTTATCTGAAGTTACGAATTATCCAAAATAGCAAATGCTGCATCTAAATGAACGTAACTAATTAATAATAATAAATAATGAAAATAACACATTTTTATTAGTATTATTATTATTTATATTAATTTGTTATGTTCCATTTGTTTAGATGCAGCATTCGTTATTTCGGATAATTCATAATTTCGGATAAATTTGCATTTTTTGCATTCAAATTTGAAAGGAATTTCCAATACCTATAATTTAATAGTTAGTAATAGTTATTATTATTAGTAAGTTAGTTATTTTTTCGGAATTAAACATTTCTGGGTTTTCAAATGTTCGGATTTTCATTCTTATTGTCGGATTTTTGTTCTTTTGAATCTTCGGATTTTCATTCTTATTTTCGAATTTCCGAATTTTCATTCCTTTTTTCAGATTTTTAACCACTTTAGCCCTGGAAAAATGTACCCCCTTCCTGACCAGAGCACTTTTTGCGATTCAGCACTGCGTCATTTTAACTGACAATTGCGCGGTTGTGCAACATGGCTCCCAAACAGAACTTACGTCCTTTTTTTACCCACAAACGGAGCTTTATTTTGGTGGTATTTGCTCACCTCTGCAGTTTTTATTTGTAGCGCTATAAACAAAAAAAAGAGCGCCAATTTTGAAAAAAAATATATATTTTTATTTTTTTCAAAAAAAAATATCCCCCAAAAAAATATATAAAAAAAAGAATTCCTTTCTCAGTTTAGGCCAATATGTATTCTTCTACATATTTTTGGTAAAAAAAAATAAAAAAAAATGCAATAAGCGTATATTCATTGGTTTGCGCAAAAGTTATAGCGTCTACAAAATAGGAGATAGTTCTATGGCATTTTAATTACATATTTTTTTATTAGTAATGGCGGCGATCCACAATTTTTATCATGACTGAGACATTATGGCGGACACATCGGACACTTTTGACACTATTTTGGGACCATTGTCATTTATACAGCGATCAGTTCTATAAAAATGCACTGATTACACTAGCAGGGAAGGGGTTAAACACTAGGGGGCGATGAAAGGATTAAGTGTGTCCTATGGAGTGATTCTAACTGTGGAGGGGGGCTGGGCTACAAGTGACACAACAGTGATCGCTGCTCACGTTGACAGGGAGCAGTAGATCAGTGTACTGTCACAAGGCAGAATAGGGAAATGTTCCTGTCCTGCAGCTCTGTGACACGATCGCGGGACACCGACAGACATCGAGTCCACGGGTCCCATGGGCACGGCCATTAAGCTTGTGGCGGGCGGTCACGCACGACCAGAGCTTTTTTTCTCAGAAAATAGGTGCAGGAACTCAACTACGACCCGTTCAGATTTCACAAACAGTAGAGGGATCTTAAAGGGGCATTAAATACCAGAATTGCATTACATGCAGAGTGCAGAGTTCAGGGGGTTACAAAGTTGTCACTTGTAAACACAGAAACCAGACTTCTGTGTTTACAAGTGATTGTAGTGAACAGGCACCAAGGGGTCTGAGCCAAAGGTGGTGGAACTGAGTTCCCCCAAGTTCCCCCTGAAAAAAAGCCCTGCGCACAACAGTAAATTCAAAGCGACGTACGGGTAAGTTGCTTTGCGTATTTTGAATTTACAAATTTTCAGAAAAATCTATTAAAAGTGTTTTCGTTAATTCTGATATTTTCTAATATATTAACTAATTTGTAGAATTTTTACAAAAAAATTATGTGGCACGAAATGAATTGCACGTGTCTAGTTGCCATGTTGCATTTGACAGAAAATTACAACGGCTGCAGATTCAAAAGGAAAGGTCATTTTTTGTTAACATTCAATTACGATATGACTTGTGTAGCAATTGTTTGACATGTGCATTCGTTTTCGTCCGAATTTCGGGTATTTTCATTATCGATTTAACAAACTAAACTAATGTGCAGAATCTGAAATCCGAAAGATCCGATGTAAAAGAATGCTCTATTTTCGTTTTCGTTGCTACAACAGTTCGATATAGATAGGAGATTCAACATGACGCTGACAATAAAAATCTGTGTCTATCGAACCTGCGGTCGAATGTGCCTAACCTAACTCTATTAGATTTCTATTAGTAATTCTACATAGAGAGGAAAGATTCTACATTATAGAGACAGTGTTAAGGTAGACCATTCGACATGAACAACTACAGTAGGTGACCGCCATATTGTGTCAATCTTGCTCCCTTTCTCGGCGAGATTGACCACCTACGAGCCCCATCGCGAGAGCCAGCGCCAAGCTGGCTTGCCGCGATGGAGACAAAGCCGTCATAGATGCGACGGGGATCCGACTTGGATTCCCACCAAATATACACGGGGCGTTTTTGGTATGAATCATGAGGGGGAATTCCACACCAAATTTTAAATAAAAATCCGGCATGGGTTCCCCCCCAGGAGGCATACCAGGCCTTTAGGTCTGCTATGGATTGTAGGGAGAACCCCCCCTACGCCGAAAAAAAACAGCGTGGGGGTTCCCCCACAATCCATACCAGACCCGTATACAAAGCACGCCGCCCGGCCGGTCAGGAAAGGAGTGGGGACAAACGAGCACCCCCCTCCTGAGCCGTACCAGGCCGCATGCCCTCAACATGGGGGGGTCAGGTGCTCTGGGGAAGGGGGGTGCACTGTGCCCCCCCCCCCCACCCCAGAGCACCCTGTCCCCATGTTGATAAGGACAGGGCCTCTTTCCGACAACCCTGGCCGTTGGTTGTCGGGGTCTGCGGGTGGGGGGCTTATCGGTATCTGGGAGCCCCCTTTAATAAAGGGGCCCAGGATACCGGCCCCCACACCCAAAGTGAAGGAATATGGGGTACATCGTACCCCTACCCATTCACCTGGAGGCAAAGCGTAAAAATAAATAAACACAACACAGGATTTTTAAAGTAATTTATTAGTCAGCTCCGGGGGCCCCCCCTCTTCTTTAGCTCTTTTACCAGGGGGGCCTTCTTCTTCCGCTCTCCGGGGGTCTTCTCCGGTCTCCGGGGGTCTTCTCCGCTCTCCAGGGGGTCTTCTTCCATCTTCTCCACTCTGCGGGGGTCTTCTTCCACTCTCCGGGGCCCTGTCCTTATCAACATGGGGACAGGGTGCTCTGGGGTGGGGGGGCCGCAGTGCGCCCCCCTGCCCCAGAGCATCTGACCCCCCCCCCATGTTGAGGGCATGCGGCCTGGTACGGCTCAGGAGGGGGGGGCTCGTTCGTCCCCACTCCTTTCCTGACCAGCCGGGGGGCGTGCTTTGGATACGGGTCTGGTATGGATTGTGGGGGAACCCCCACGCCGGTTTTTTTCGGCGTAGGGGGGGTTTTCCTTGCAATCCATAGCAGACCTAAGGGACTGGTGTGCCTACCTGGGGGGGAGCCCATGCCGGATTTTTATTTAAAATTTGGCGTGGAGTTCCCCCCCATGATTCATACCAAACGCCGTGTGTAGATTTGGCGGGAATTCAAGTCGGATCCCCGTCGCATCTATGACGCGCTCGCTGGAATGTGCTTTTTCTATTCCAGCGAGTGCGAGATGTCGGCACCCTGTCGCCGAGAATCAGCGCGATGCTGTCGTGCTGGAAACACATTCTCGGTGACAGGTACTGTAAGAAGCAAAAAAAAAAAACATACAAACGTTGAATCTGTCATTGAAGGCTTATGGTGTCTTCAATCATACATTTCCGGTCAAATGCTCCTCCCATAGGCTATAGAAGAATTCGAATATTGGTTGACTAGTAATAATAATTCATAAATATAATTATTACTAGTCATACAACATTAGAATTCTTCTATAGCTTGTAGGCGGAACATTTAACCGGAAATGTATGATTGCGGCGTCATACAGTTTAGCTGCTTCGTCAAATCTTCTTAGAACATTAGACAGACACCATAAGCCTTCAATGACAGATTCGACCTTAATTAATTTGGATTTTCGGACGATTGCATTTTTTAACGAAACAAAATAAATAAAAAAGAATTTCAGGAGTAACTAAATTTATTTTTCGGACTAAACAAAATCTTTCAGTGTGCACATATCTAAATGTAAAATGATATATTATTTTATTTATTTTTTGCTACAAGAATGAAGTTCCTACCTTTTAACCACTTAAGACCCGGACCATTATGCAGGTAAAGGACCTGGCCCCTTTTTGCGATTCGGCACGACGTGGCTCCCAAACAAAATAAGCATCCTTTTTTTCCCATAAATAGAGCTTTCTTTTGGTGGTATTTAATCACCTCTGTGGTTTTTATTTTTTGCGCTATAAACAAAAATAGAGCGACAATTTAAAAAAAAAAATCAATATTTTTTACTTTTTGCTATATCAAATATCCCCCAAAAATATATAAAAAATAACATTTTTACTCAGTTTAGGCCGATACGTATTCTTCTACATATTTTTGGTAAAAATCACATGATTAGTTCTCATGCAAGAAAAACGCACTGACAGCATTAACTCAACAAATTAAAACAGACACGGAATTAACCTTACAGCCTCTATAGGTAGATTTGCTTTTAACCTTTCCTCCGATGTGCCTTCATAAGCCACAATGAAGTATCATTTCTAGGTTTGTCTATGATCTGCTGTTAACCCTTTACAGTAGAAAATGTAGCATTAAATCTGGATCTGCCGGTCGGTTTTGTAGCGGCCGGTAATTCACATACAATTATTGCTTGGCGAAGTGAAACTTTCCAGCTCGTTTTACTCCTGAGTGCTGACAACAAGACAGACAGCAAAGTGGCAAAGTGGCCATCAAAAGGGGGTCGGAGAACAGGGACACATAGTCAGGGCACTGCGTCGCTTTAACTGACAATTGTGCGGTCGTGCGACGTGGCTCCAAAACAAAATTGGCGTCCTTTTTTCCCCACAAATAGAGCTTTCTGTTGGTGGTATTTGATCACCTCTGCGGTTTTTATTTTTTGCGCTGTAAACAAAAATAGAGCAACAATTTTGAAAAAAAATCTATATTTTTTACTTTTTGCTATAATAAATATCCCCAAAAAAGATACAAAAAACATTTTTTTTCCCCCTCAGTTTAGGCCGATACGTAGAATAAAAAAAAAAAACGCAATAAGCGTTTATCGATTTGGTTCGCGCAAATTTTTTAGGGTTTTCAAAATAGGGGATAGTTTTATGGCATTTTTATTAATATATATATTTTTTTACTACTAATGGCACCGATCAGCGATTTTTTTCGTGACTGCGACATAATGGCGGACACTTCGGACAATTTTGACACATTTTTTGGGACCATTTTCACAGCGAAAAGTGCTATAAAAATGCACTGATTACTGTGAAAATGACAATTGCAGTTTGGAGTTAACCGCTAGGGGGCGCTGTAGGGGTTAAGTCTGACCTCATATGTGTTTCTAACTGTAGGGGGGCGGGGCTGTATGTGTGATGTCAGTGATCGTCTTTCCCTATATCAGGAACAGGCGATCACTGACATTGCCACAATGAAGAATGGGGAAGGTGTGTTTATACACACCTCTCCCCGTTCTTCAGTTCCGGTGACCGATCGCGGGACACCATTGGCGATCTGGTCTGCGGGTCCCGTGGGCGCGGTCACGGAGCTTCGGGTCGCAAGCACGCCGCCGGCTGGGCTCTTAACCACTTGCCTACTGTGCACCTACACCCCCTTCCTGCCCAGACAAAATATAAGCTTCCGGAACTGCGTCGCTTTAACTGACAATTGCGCGGTCGTGCGACGTGGCTCCCATACAAAATTGGCGTCCTTTTTTTCCCACAAATAGAGCTTTCTTTTGGTGGTATTTGATCACCTCTGCGGTTTTTATTTTTTGCGCTATAAACAAAAATAGAGCGTCAATTTTTAAAAAAATGCAATATTTTTTCCTTTTTGCTATAATAAATAACCCAAAAAATATATAAAAAAAATATTTTTTCCCTCAGTTTAGGCCGATACGTATTCTTCTACATATTTTTGGTAAAAGAAAAAATGCAATAAGCGTTTATCGATTGGTTTGCGCAAAATGTATAGCGTTTACAAAATAGGGGATAGTTTATGGCATTTTTTTTTTTTTACTATTAATGGCGGCGATCTACGATTTTTTTATTGGGACTGCGACGTTATGGCGGACATTTTGGACACTTTTCTGACATTTTTGGGACCATTTACATTTATACAGTGAACAATGCTATAAATATGCATTGATTACTGTATAAATGTGACTGGCAGTGAAGGGGTTAACCACTAGGGGGCGGGGAAGGGGTTAAATGTGTGTCCTATGAGTGGTCTAACTGTGGGGGGAGGGGGGGTGACTGGGGGAGGTGACCGATTGTGTCCCTATGTACAAGGGACACAACCGCTCTCCTCTCTCCCTGACAGGGACGTGCAGCTCTGTGTTTACATACAGAGCTGCACGTCCCCGCTCAGTTACTGAGCAATCGCGTGTGCCCGGCGGCGATCGTTGCCGCCGGGCACTCGCACGGGATCCCCGCGGAGCGGCGGGTGCGCGCGCCGCCGGGCGACGCGCGCGCCCGCGGCTTTAAAGGGACATCACGTCATATGACGTGATGTCAGGATAATGGAGTCCTCTGCACGCCGTCATTTGACGGTGGGCAGACGACAAGTGGTTAAAGAGGACTACAGGTACGTGCTTGTGCCCAACCGTGCCATTCTGTTGATGTATATCAGCGTGAAGGGGTCCTTAAGTGGTTAATATTGATTGGAAAAAAACAGGAAAAATATTGCGCTAACCAAAAAATTGAAAAAACTAAAGCGGCTACACTACAATATGACAAATATTGAACAGTGATGTGAGGAAAAAAATGTAGCGCTGTGATACCATAGAGACGGTAATTTCTCTTGGTCAGGCTGGGTTCACACTATACTACACGACAGCAGTACTACTTTCATCCTACTTTGCTCTGCAATCTGTCCTACATTGGTCCTACATCCATCCTACTTTCATGAACAGGATACTACTTTGATCCGACTTTGATAGTCTGACTTGTTTTTGACCAATCAAAACAATCCCAGAGTGAGATAAATTCCTTTTACTGCTGCTGTAATCACATGTCGGATGTCTGATAAGGACAAGGCTCCTACTTTGGTCCGACTTCAATGATATTCAATGGGCTGAAGTAGGATGAATGTCAGAGCAAAGTAGTACAGGAAGTGTTTTCAAAGTCGGACAGACTTGTGTCGGATCAGTTAAGACGGCTCTCATAGGGAAACATTGATTTTCACACGTCATGCGACATGAGCTCCCAATGTAGGAGCGTTGTCGGAACAAGTGTGAACCCAGCCTAAGTGATAAATCAATAGTCACTGTACTAAAACAGTGATAAAGTAGCAAAAACCAACAAAAAGTGGTGAAGTGAATAAATAAACTGGTGTTGTAATATAAAACACAACCAAAAAAATGTATCACTAGAAAGTCCATCCAAAACTGGTGAAATGAATAGACGGTAGAATGACCACGTGGATCCTCAAAGACAGAATATCACTTTCTCAAATGAAGATAAATTGCGCTTACCAGAAAGCGTGGACCTGCCTGTCAGCGACAGCAGATCAATAAGGCATGGACACTCACGGGGCACAATCTGATCGAAGATGAAACGAATCTTCAGTGGAGGGCCATGGATGCACGGTGTCCCGGAATGATGTCCTGATTATCCCAAGAGGTCCGCTCTCAGAGAGAATATGGAGGGATGATGGTGAAACCCTTAGAAGGATGGGATAAATGGAAATGGAAGACTCCAAACAACATGAGGGGAGAGAAAGAAAACGCAGCCCCAATGGTGCAGGTCAAAAAATATAGATTTTATTGTAATAAAACCAAGGTATACATAAAAAGTGATAACAAAATATAAAAAGGGGCAATATGAGAAATGGTAGAAACCAAACCCTACGCGTTTCGGCCTAGAGGGACTTCAACTGGGGTATACTTGCTGACAGGCAGGTCCACGCTTTCTGGTAAGCGCAATTTATCTTCATTTGAGAAAGTGATAGCGTCACAAAATAGGGGATATTTTTATGGAATTTTTATTTATTTTTATTTTATAATAGCAAAGTATAGCGGGACTGGGATATTGCAGAGGACACTAACTGACATTGAGGACCAATGACATCAATACAGTGTGTGTGTTTATGTGTAGGGTGTGTTCTTTTCATGTGACAACAATGAAGTGATATTCTGTCTTTGAGGATCCACGTGGTCATTCTACCATCTATTCATTTTACCAGCTTTGGATGGACGTTCTAGTGATACATTTTTTGGTTGTGTTTTATATTACAACACCAGTTTATTTATTCACTTCACCATTTTTTGTTGGTTTTTGCTACTTTATCACTGCCTTAGTACAGTGACTATTGATTTATCACTTACCAAGAGAAATTACCGTCTCTATGGTATCGCAGCGCTACATTTTTTCCTAATATTGATTGGACCCTGGGCAAAAATCTTCTTGAGTCCCTGAGCTGAACTAGCCAGGTCACAATGATATGGACATCACACATGTGGGCGTGTATACAGGCTGCAGTGGAAATCTCCTCCTACCTGAACAGGACTGGAGAAACTGTGCAGTTTATCACTGACCGTGTTATACAGATCATCCAAAAACGCATACAGTATCAAAAAATTTTTAACGTAAAAAAAGATTTCTAAGCTGTGGGCAGGCAGATTAACTATTTTCATATCACTGGGTAAAGGAGATGGACTGGCAAAGCATGTCTCCAGACCTAAACCCTATTGGTCTCTAACATCCACCAGCTCCGTGATGTCTTCATGGAGGAGTGGAAGAGGACTCCAGAGAGAACCTGTGAAGCTCTGGTGAACTCCATGCCCAAGAGGGTTAAGGCAGTGCTGGAAAATAATGGTGGCCACACAAAATATTAACACTTTGGGCCCAATTTGGACATTTTCATTTAGGGGTGTACTCATTTTTGTTGCGAGCGGTTTAGACAATAATGGCTGTATGTTAAGTTATTTTGAGGGAACATCAAATTAACACTGTTATACAAGCTGAAAAGATAGAATAAAATATTTTTCAAAAATGTGAGGGGTGTACTCACTTTTGTGAGATATATGTATGTGTATATATATATATATATATATATATATATATATATATATATATATATATATATACACACACATATACACACACTGTATTGATGTCATTGGTCCCCAATGTCAGTTAGTGTCCTCTGCAATATCCCAGTCCCGCTATACATAACTATTATAAAATAAAAAGAAATAAAAATTCCATAAAAATATCTGCTATTTTGTAGACGCTATAACCAATCAATATACGCTTATTGGTATTTTTTTATCAGAAATATGGAGCAGAATACATATTAAAGTCATATAGAAATTACCTTTTTTGAAAAAAAAATTATTGGATAAGTTTTATAGCAGAAAGTAAAAAAAATATATATATTTTTTTTTCTAAATTTTGCTTTTTTTTGTCTATTGCGCCAAAAAAAAGATTGAAATAGCTATATGTTTATGAAACTGCACAGATGTCTTTTAAATCACCCCCAAACTTGCACTGAAATGCAGATTTGAAATCCGCGTTCAGTGTGAACGAGGGCTAACCGTTTTTTCGGGTTGTAAAAAATGAATTTTTTTTATGTCATTAAAAATGATCCTGTGTGGCCTCCAGAACATTTTTCACGACGTAAAAAATGGCCATTAAAAAGTTAGAACATGCTCTAATTTTTCACTCATTTTTACGTCATAAAAAATGGTCGTGTGTGGGCTTTAACGACGTGAAAAAAAAACGCGCATGCTCAGAAGCAAGTTATGAGACTGGAGCGCTCATTCTGGTAAAAGTAGCGTTCGTAATGGAGATAGCACATTCATCACGCTGTAACAGACTGAAAAGCGCAAATCGTCTTTTACTAACACAAAATCAGCAAAAGAGCCCCAAGGGTGGTGCCATCCGAATGGAACTTCCCCTTTTATAGTGTCGTCATACATGTTGTACGTCACCACGCTTTGCTAGAGCATTTTTTTTTTCACGATCGTGTGTTGGCAAGGCTGGTTTAACAATCGGGTTAAAAAAAAAAAACATTGGCCCAGATTCAGAGAGAATTAGATTATCGTAGCGTATCAGAAATACACTACGCCGCCGTTTTTTACCTGGCTCTACGTGGAATCCCGGTAGATTTTGTCCAGTAAACGACGGCGGCGTAGTGTATTTCTCCCGTTGCAATCCATCTACGCGAGTAGGGGGCGGGAATCATTTAAAATAGGCGCGTTCCCGCGGCGATCGAACTGCGCATGCTCCGTTCGCAAATTTCCCGCTGTGCATTGCGCGAAATCACGTCGTTACGTCATTCGTTGTTTGAGTAGCGTCGTTTACGGACATTTCTATTCCCGAACGACTTACGTAAAAAAATAAAAATAAATTAAATTCGACGCGGGAACGACGGCCATACTTAACATGGGCTACGCACCGTTAGACCAGCAAAAAGCTGGTCTAACAGTACGTAAAAAAAAAATAGACGTAAGCGATTGCGAAGACCGCTCGTATCTTCGTGGATCGCCGTAAAAACTCATTTGCATATCCCGACGCATCAAAACGACGCAAACTCCTCCCAGCGGCCGCAAAAATATCGCAGCGTAGATCCGAAGGCTTACGAAGACGTAAGCCTCTCGGATCGAAGCCCGAAGCCGCCGTATCATGGTTTGAGGATTCAAACTAGTGATACGGCGCGCGAAATTAAAAATTACTCCTGTCTAACACCAGTTAGACAGGCGTAATTGCTCTGTGAATCTGGGCCGTCATTTTTTACAACCCGAAAAACGGTCGTGTGTACGCGGCATAATTCTCGGTCTGCACAACAGCAGACACTACTAGAAAGAAGATAAATTCACGAAAGCTTCATACAAGTTCATATTAATACATTTCATTTTGGAACTCACTGGGGTTTTCATGGTATAAATCACAAAACTTCTGCAGCGTTTTGTATGTAATAGTTAATTGATAAGAAGGATCACATGGGTTTTTGCTTCTTCAAATACAGTACCACTAGTTTCTGATTGCCAATGACTGTGAGATTCTATGAGGTGTCTATGGAGAAGATCACACACAAGCTGCTGGAGTTTAGATAAAAGCAGAGATAGAAGTAGAGATAAGAGTGAAGGTTTATATTTAAATTTCAGAACATTCCAAAGATGATAAAAATAATACAAAAATTGAGAAGTTTAACACTTTACATCCTTATAGAGTGGCACCAATTTTCTTTAGTTTTGGATAGAGTAGACAAGAATTAGAACCTCTGTTGGGTTTTTATTAATTAGCACCAGCTGGGACGATTCACCCTCTCTTTTTTCACTGGCAACCATTGTCAATAAGACAGAAAGGAAGAGGAAGTGTAAACTGTTTAGGTTGCCACCAAGTAAGGAGACAGTGGTGGACTGACATCTCATGGGGCCCCTGGGCAATAGAAGATTATGGAGCCCCCGGGCAATAGGCGATTATGGGGCCATACAATATACATACACATACAGTATACATACACAGTACACACACACACACAGTATACATACACACAGAATACACATACAGACACTGAAAAGGTACTGGAGAGGCAGGGCAGCTATAATCTTGTGATTTTTTTATATAGCGCCCCCTTACTTTCAGTATGGGCACTACGCTAAAGTCAGTGGGGGAGTGGGAGAGTTATGTTGCTTCCACTATTAAATTGCTAAATTTGGGCTGCTGTCATTCTAGAACTGTCCTGTTGGTCAGTCTGTGCTCCGGGGGTGTCGATCCCACCCCCGGGCGACAGATGGCGTCAGAGGGGTTCTAGCAGAGTCACTTTCCTCAGCAGCCAATTGGAGGAGTTTCCCCTCGCGGGGCATGCTGAGGAGGGGTATATCTGTGGCAGGCGCCATTTTTCGGGGTTCCAGGTGCGGCACCCACCATTAGGGTGTGCGCATCCAACAGAACCCGGCGATATGGCCTACCAGGCCGGGGTCGAAAGTTACGTGGAGTTTCTTGCGGATGCTGCTGAGGGGCCCCAGTGACTTACTGGGTCCCCTCACTCCTATAAAAGAGATCCTAAGCTGCTGGCTGTACGGTGGGGAATTGGCTCAAGGAGAACCCGGAGGCAGGTTATCTAAGAGACTTGGACGAACCATCGGGGATCTGGTGGCCCTGACAGGTACATTTCCACTGTCATCCGGGCACCCAAGCATAATTGACTGGAGGGATTCGCTCTGCTGTTCACATTGTCAGCATAGAGCCTGTGTCAGAGGCCTCATCTGGCATCTCAAACCAAATCAGAGCCAGGTCCATGGCGAGGACCTGTTCCTTGTCAGCAGGAATTTTGGGGCCCTTTAGACAGCTTCAGGCATGGGCCCCCTGGAGCAGAGAACCGGGGGGGGGGGGGGGTGCTGCCGCATGAAATTGAGAAGCGGGGGGGCTGCTGACGCGAATTGAGAAGCGGGGGGCCCTTTACAAAATGAAGAAATAAAGAAAAATATATATAAAAAAGGGGGCCTGGAGACCTCTGTGCCCTTTAATAAAAAGAAAAAAAGAGAGAATATATATATATATATATATATATATATATATATATATATATATTTTAAAGGGTGGTTGCCAACTGGGGCCCCGGGGAGCTTATTTTTTTTTTTATAAAAGGAAATTACAAAGAAAGGGGGCTTTCCATTCGGCAACATACAAACAAAAATACAGCGCACAATAGGAAAAATTGTAAAAACACTTTATAGTCTGAATAAAATAAGAAATAAACACAGAAAAAGAGCATAGATAAAATTACAATATGAATGTGTGTTAATACAATTCATTCATTCATATTGTAATTTTATCTATGCTCTTTTTCTGTGTTTATTTCTTATTTTATTCAGACTATAAAGTGTTTTTACAATTTTTCCTATTGTGCGCTGTATTTTTGTTTGTATGTTTCTGCCCTTTTCTAAATGGTTTACAGCAGCACTTGTGTTTTTTTACTGATCTCTGCATTCAATTGTAGTGCCATATCACGTTGTAGCGCTGCTATAGGGGTTTTTTCTTTGTGTATCTGGCTTTCCATTCGGGACCTCTGGGCCCTTTAATAAAAAGAAACCTCTGGGCCCTTTAAAAAAAAAGAAATAAATAATAAAAATATATATATATATATATATATATATATATATATATATATATATATATATATATATATATATATATATAAATAAATATATAAACATTTAAATATAAAAAAAAGGGGGGGGGGGTTGCCTTCCAGGGCCCTGGGGACCTCTGGGCCCTTTAATAAAAAAATATATATATAAAAAAAAAAAATACAATTATAAAAAAAGGGGGTCTGACACATGGGGCCCTGGGGACCTCTGAGCCCTTTAATGAAAATGCATCTATATATTAAAAAAAAAGAAATAAAATAATATAAAAAAGTAAAAAATAAATAAAAAAGGAGGATTGTCATCCGGGGGCCCTGGTCCATGGGCCCTTTAATAATATATATATATATAATATAAATATAAAAAAAAAAGAAATAAAAAAATATATAAAAAATATATATTTTTTTTTTATAAAAAAAGGGGGCTTGTCATCTGGGGTCCTAGGGATCTCCCCAGGAGATAATAAAATAAAAGAAAAAAATTGGCCCTTTAATAAAAAAGAAAAGAAAAATATATTAAAAAAATATATTTTTTTATAAAAAAAAAGGGCTTGCCATCTGGGGCCCTGGTGGCCTCCGGGCCCCTAGGGACCTCCGGACCTCTAAAAAAAAATAAAAGAAAAAAAATTGGCCCTTTAATAAAAAATAAAAGAAAAATATATTAAAAATATATATTTTTTTTTAGGGTGGTTCCCATCCGGGCCCCTCGGGACCCCCGGGCCCCTTACAGGTGTAATGCCTGTACCCCCCTGATGGCGGCCCTGCTTGTCAGTAACCTTAAAGTGGAACTCCGGCTGCCAGGCTTGTGGCAAATGTCTGTCCGGGGAGCACTTCATCCACCCTGGCTAGAGTGGCGACGCAATATACAGTTACTGAAAGCAGGCTTGTTTTCCTGTTCATCCAAGCCTGATACTGCAAGGTTTTCTTTATTTCATCAACCTGTCCTATCTACCTTCTGTCGATGTTGGTCGTGTTGGACCCAAGAAATAAAGCATTTGGAAAACCTCAACTACTGATTGAACATTCTCTTACTGCTCTGCTCACTTGTTTCACCCCTGGACAACACTAAAGCCTCGTACACATGATCAAATCTGTCTGCTGGAAACGGTCTGCTAGACCGTTTCAGCAGACAGATTCGATCGTGTGTACGGGCAAACAGACAGATTTCAAAGCATGCTTTGAAATCTGTCGGCTGGGAACCCGTCCGCCCGACATGTCTGCTGGTTAGTACGCTAACCAGCAGACATGTCTTCTCGCACACGCGCCAAATGGTTTCAACGCATGCGCGGAAGTGTTTCACTTCCTGGTGCGGTGACGTGGCGGAGTCAACGTCACCGCCACGTCAGCGCGATGTCTGCTGGCGGGGATTTTGGTTTGCTCGTGTGTACACGCGAGCAAACCAAAATGCCAGCAGACAGATCTGTTCAAATCGGTCGGTCCAACCGATTTGAACAGACACATTTGATCGTGTGTACGAGGCCTTAGAGGTAACTTAATACGCAGATCCCAAATCAACCAGCGGCCCGCTACATTTATAACACAGATTTTTACATATTGTCCCTGGTTTTACTGAGGCTGGCAAACCTGATGGGGCCCCCTAGTGGCATGGGGCCCTCGGGCCGAGCCCGAGTGCCCGAATGGTCAGTCCTCCCCTGTAAAGAGAAGTCTTCCAAAGATGACCCCTCGTTTCAATGACAACAGTAATTCTCCTCACTTTGTGGGATTTTCTTTTGCTATCTGTTGCATCTGTGGGACATGCAATGAAGAAATATCTACCCAGGAAACACTCAAAAAAGTATAAAGTGACAGAGGTTTTAACCCTTCGCTATAAAGTGGAGCTCCACCCAAAATGGGAAGTTCCACTTAAAGCACTCCTCCCCCTTCCCTGCTTCATTCGGCATGTCATTTTTTGGGGGGAGAGTGGGACGCCTGGTTTTGACAGGTACCCTCTCCCATCGGTCCGACCAATTTGAACAAATGAATTGCCTCGTGTGTACGAGGCCTAAGAGAAGACGAGTCTAGAGGTATTGGGGTAGGAGAGGATGGGTCTAAAGGTATTGGGGTAATAGAGGATGGATGTAGCGGTCTTGGGGTAAGAGAGGATGGGTCTAGAGGTATTGGGATAAGGGTGCTGTGTCCAATGGTATTGGGATAAGAAAGGATTGATCTAGAGGTATTGGGGTAAGAGAGGCTGTGTCTGGAGGTATTAGGGTAAGAGAGGATGGGTCTAGAATTATTGAGGTAAGAGAGGATGGTTCTAGCGGTATTGGGGTAAGAGGGGCTGTGTCCAATGGTATTGGGATAAGAAAGGATTAATCTAGAGGTATTGGGGTGAGAGAGGCTGGGTCTGGAGGTATTGGGGTAAGAGAGGCTGGGTCTAGAATTATTGAGGTAAGAGAAGAGGAGTCTAGAGGTATTGAGGTAAGAGAAGAGGAGTCTAGAGGTATTGGGGTAGAAGAGGCTGGGTCTGGAGGTATTGGGGTAAGAGAGGCTGGGTCTAGAGTTATTGTGGTAAGAGAGGAGGAGTCTAGAGGTATTGAGGTAAGAGAAGAGGAGTCTAGAGGTATTGGGGTAGAAGAGGCTGGGTCTGGAGGTATTGGGGTAAGAGAGGCTGGGTCTAGAGTTATTGTGGTAAGAGAGGATGAGTCTAGAGGTATTGGGGTAAGAGAGGCTGGGTCTAGAGGTATTGGGGTAAGAGAGGATGTGTCTAGAGGTATTGGGGCAGGAGAGGATGGGTCTAAAGGTATTGGGATAGGAGAGGATGGGTCTAAAGGTATTGGGATAGGAGAGGATGGGTCTAGAGGTATTGGGGTAAGAGAGGATGGGTCTAGAGGTATTGGGGTAAGAGGGGCTGTGTCCAATGGTATTGGGATAAGAAAGGATTAATCTAGAGGTATTGGGGTGAGAGAGGCTGGGTCTGGAGGTATTGGGGTAAGAGAGGCTGGGTCTAGAATTATTGAGGTAAGAGAAGAGGAGTCTAGAGGTATTGAGGTAAGAGAAGAGGAGTCTAGAGGTATTGGGGTAGAAGAGGCTGGGTCTGGAGGTATTGGGGTAAGAGAGGCTGGGTCTAGAGTTATTGTGGTAAGAGAGGATGAGTCTAGAGGTATTGGGGTAAGAGAGGCTGGGTCTAGAGGTATTGGGGTAAGAGAGGATGTGTCTAGAGGTATTGGGGCAGGAGAGGATGGGTCTAAAGGTATTGGGATAGGAGAGGATGGGTCTAAAGGTATTGGGATAGGAGAGGATGGGTCTAGAGGTATTGGGGTAAGAGAGGATGGGTCTAGAGGTATTGGGGTAAGAGGGGCTGTGTCCAGTGGTATTGGGATAAGAAAGGATTGATCTAGAGGTATTGGAGTAAGAGAAGCTGGGTCTGGAGGTATTGGGTTAAGAGAGGATGGGTCTAGAGCTATTGGGGTAAGAGAGGATGGATCTAGAGGTATTGGGGTAAGAGAGTCCGGGTCTAGAATTATTGAGGTAAGAGAAGAGGAGTCTCGAGGTATTGGGGTAGGAGAGCATGGGTCTAAATGTATTGGGGTAAGAGAGGATGGGTCTAGAGGTATTATAGTAAGAGGGGTTGTGTCCAGTGGTTTTCGGATAAGAGAGAATTGGTCTAGAGGTATTGGGGTAAGAGAGGCTGAGTCTAGCTTATAGTCTATAAATAGTAAATAGTATAGCCTATAAATCAGTACCGTGTTTTTGTTAATGTTTTTTTCCCCCCTGTAACCTGTCTTTAAATCTTTCTCAAAAATTCCCTGATATAGTTAAAAAATCAGAGGTTATAAATAGCAGAAAAACTGACATCACTCATATTTAATGATCATCCAACAGCATTTGCCCCATTTTTCAGGATAACAGTTTGCAATGCAAAGTGACGGGGGGGGGGGATATTTGGGTAAATCTGTGAGGCCAGCATGTTTTATGAAATGAGGACTATTGAGGTAAGAGAAGAGTGGTCTATCGGTATTTGAGTAAGACTTAGAGAGGCTGGGGTAAGAGGTATTGGGGTAAGAGAGGCTGGGTCTAGAATTATTGAGGTAAGAGAAGAGGAGTCTAGAGGTATTGGGGTAGGAGAATAGGAGTCAAGAGGTATTGGGGTAGGAGAGAATGGGTCTAAAGGTATTGGGATAGGATAGGATGGGTCTAGAGGTATTGGGGTAAGAGAGGATGGATCTAGAGGTATTGGGGTAAGAGGGGCTGTGTCCAGTGGCATTGGGATAAGAAAGGATTGATCAAGAGCAGGGGTCTCAAAGTAACTGCGGACCCCCCCCCCTCAACAACTTCGTTGGGAGGTATGCTCATTTGTCCCTCATTCTGAAGTTGAAAAGTTGGGAGGTATGCCTGATATGCTCTGATTGTGCCCTGATGCACCCCATGTACCCTGATATGCCATGTGCCCCAGGTACCCTGATGTGCTCTGATGTGCGGAGTGCCCCATGTACCCTGATGTGCCTCATGTACCCTGATGTGTCCCTGATGTGCTGGGCTCTGTACATCAGGGTACCCTGATGTGCCATGTGCCCTGTACTGATGTGCTGTGCCTGATGTGCTCTCATGTGCCCTGATATGCCCCATGTGCCCTGATGTGTTGCCATGTAAACTGATTTGCTGGGCTTTGTACTCTGATGTGCTGTTTCATGTGCCCTGTACCCTGATGTGCCATGTCCTGTACCCTGATGTGCCATGTGCCTTGTCCTGATATGTCCTGTCCTGATGTGCCGTGCTCTGTACCCTGATGTGGCCTGTTGTGCTGTACCCCTATGTGCTGTGCTCTGATCTGCCCTGTACCCTGTTGTGCTCTGATGTACTGTGCCCTGTACCCGATGTGCTGTGCTCTTTACCCTGATGTGCTGTGCCCTGTACCCTGATGTGCTGTGCCCTGTACCCTGATGTGTGCTGTGCCCTCATGTGCGCTGTGCCCTCATGTGCCCTCATGTGCGCTGTGCCCTGTACCCTGATGTGCTGTGCCCTGTACCCTGATGTGCTGTGCCATGTGCCCTTATTTGCTGGGCTCTGTGCCTTGATGTGCTGTACCCTGATGTGCTGTGCCCTGTACCCTGATGTGCTGTGCCCTGATGTGCTGTGCCCTAATTTGCTGGGCTCTGAGCCTTGATGTGCTGTGCCATGATGGTGAGTGGTCAGTGTGTAGTGTAGTGGTCTGTCGGCAGTGTAGTGGTCTGTCGGCAGTGTGCAGTGTAGTGGTCAGTGTGCAGTGCAGTGGTCCGTGTGCAGTGCAGTGGTCCGTGTGCAGTGGTCCATGTGCAGTGGTCCGTGTGTAGTGGTCCGTGTGCAGTGCAGTGGTCAGGGTTAATAATGCGTTTTCTGACACCAATACTAGGGGTTAATAATGTGTCCGCTGACACCAGTGCTGGGGGTTAATAATGTGTCCGCTGACACCAGTGGTGGGGGTTAATAATGTGTTCGCTGACACCAGTGCTGGGGGTTAATAATGTGTCCGCTGACACCAGTGGTGGGGGTTAATAATGTGTTCGCTGACACCAGTGCTGGGGGTTAATAATGTGTCCGCTGACACCAGTGGTGGGGGTTAATAATGTGTCCGCTGACACCAGTGCTGGGGCTTAATAATACATTCGCTGACACCAGTACTGTTTTTGAAGTTTGAAAGTTTGCATGCGGCCCCCCATGGGATATGAAAACTTGTCTTGTAGCCCTCAGGTAATTTGAGTTTGAGACCCCTGATCTAGAGGTATTGGGGTAAGAGAGGATGGATCTAGAGGTTTTGGGGTAAGAGAGGATGGGTCTAGAGGTATTGGGGTAAGAGGAACTGTGTCCAGTGGTATTGGGATAAGAAAGGATTGATCTAGAGGTATTGGGTTAAGAGAGGCACATCAGCCATGTGACACTTTATAGTATATCCCATAGAGCCATCCATAAATTCTTGTTTTTTTGTATTTTTGTAATTTTTATTTAATTTTTTAATTTATTTTAATTCTACTATTTGTATCCAAAACATTATATTGAATACAACTGTTATTTTGGTTTAGACTCTAGATGTTAGGCCCCATACACACAAACAGACAGATTGAACAAATCTGTCTGCTGGGGACGTATTGGTTTGATCATGTACACACGATCAAACCAAAATCCCTGCTGGCAGACGGCGCGCTGACGTGGCGGTGACGTTGACGCCATCACGTCACTGCACCAGGAAGTGAAACACTTCCGCGCATGCGTCGAAACCATTCGATGCGTGTTCGAGAAGACATGTCTGCTGGTTAGCGTACTAACCAGCAGACATGTCGGGCGGACGGGTTCCCAGCTGACAGATTTGAAAGCATGCTTTCAAATCTGTCGGCTGGCCAAATCCGTCGGCTCGCCCGTACACACGATCGAATCTGTCTGCTGGGACGGTCTGGCAGACCGTTTCCAGCAGACAGATTTGATCGTGTGTACATGGCCTTAGAGATCGTCCTATTGATATAAGGTGTACTGCATGTGGACAGATTGTATATTTTACATACCAGCAAACATATCTTTTTCTGCAGCTCTTTATTCTTCTAGTTATTTAAAGATAAAAACTAATGGCTGGGATTATGGGTCAGATTAACCATCAACTGTTATGAAACAAACACATCTGTTCATTCGCACATCTTTGTTTCATTTCAAAAAAGAAAAAAAGATAATTTCTACAGATTTGATGAAATCAAAGAGAAAGCGTCCATATACTGCGCCCGTCCTCATATAGAAATGGTAATATTCTGAGCTTTTATGTGGAGTTCAGAGGCAGCCATTACATACTTCAATCTATCCTAAATTATACAATATCTCACAAAAGTGAGTACACCCCTCACATTTTCGTAAATATTTTCTTCTTTTCATGTGACAACACTGAAGAAATGACACTTTGCTACAATGTTGTGTAGTGAGTGTACAGCTTGTATAACAGTGTAAATTTGCTGTCCCCTCAAAATAACTCAACACACAGCCATTAATGTCTAAACCGCTGACAACAGAAGTGAGTACACCCCTAAGTGAAAATGTCCAAATTGGGCCCAAAGTGTCAGTATTTTGTGTGGCCACCATTATTTTCCAGCACTGTCCTAACCCTGGGGATGGAGGTCACCAGAGCTTCACAGGTTGCCACCGGAGTCCTCTTCCACTCCTCCATGATGACATCACAGAGCTGGTGGATATTAGAGACCTTGCGCTCCTCTACCTTCCATTTGAGGATGTCCCACAGATGCTCAATAGGGTTTAGGTCTGGAGACATGCTTGGCCAGTCCATCAACTTTACCCTCAGCTTCTTTAGCAAGGCAATGGTGGTCTTGGAGGTGTGTTTGGGGTCGTTATGTTGGAATACTGCCCTGCTGCCCAGTCTATGAAGGGGGGATCATGCTCTGCTTCAGTATGTCACAGTACATGCTGGCATTCATGGTTCCCTCAATGAACTGTAGCTCTCCAGTGTCGGCAGCACTCATGCAGCCCCAGACCATGACACTCCCACCACCATGCTTGACTGTAGGCTACGCACACTACTCACCTGGTTGCCACCAAACATGTTTGACACCATCTGACACCGTCTGAAAACTGACAGGCTGACCCCCTCCCCCCCAGCCCTTCAACCTCTGCAGCAATACTGGCAGCACTCATATGTCTATCTTCCAAAGACAACCTCTGGATATGACGCTGAGCACGTGCACTCAACTTCTTTGGCCGCTCATGGCAAGGTCTGTTCTGAGTGGAACCTGTCCTGTTAAACCTCTGTGTGGTCTTGGCCACCGTGCTGCAGCTCAGTTTCAGGGGCTTATTATAGCCTAGGCCAGGGGTGCCCAACCAGTGGCCTGCGGAGCCCTCTGATGTGGCCCATGGCCTCCTGCTCTAGGATGGAATAAAATTGAATACTGTTATTAAAGGTCAGTTAATTACTAAAATCACAGGGTATATATGGGCATCTCTGTTCTGAAGTGGTTACTGGGCTGCTTTCAAACTGATCCACAGGTGCAGAAAAGCGCACCTGTGGGTTACCTGCACTGAGCCATAGACTTCTGTTATTACTTGCGAGTTTGGTGTGCTGAGAGTAGAGCGGACTTACCAAGCCGCTTAAGTGGCCCTTACTCTTCAAAAGGTTGGACACCCCTGGCCTAGACCATCTTTATGTAGAGCAACAATTATTTTTTTCAGATCCTCAGAGAGTTCTTTGCCATGAGGTGCCATGTTGAACTTCCAGTGACCAGTATGAGTGAGTGAAGAACTTGTATAGCGCTACACATGCAAACTGAATCACCTCAAGGCGCTTGGTATCCATTTCCTTCTCTTTTTTGCATTCAGAATAGATGGGTTTTGAGTTTTTTTCTGAAGGCCTGGTGATTCACTTCCATTCTAATATTGGTTGGTAATGCGTTCCACAGTCGAGGTCCTTGGACTGCAAATCTTCGTTCTCCTTTGGACTTGGCCTTGGGTATTTGAAGTCGATTTTGGTTGGTAGATTGGAGAACGCGATTGGGGTTGTGGCATTTTAATTTATCACATAAATATTGGGGCGCGCTTCCTTGTACACATATTGTGTCAAGCAGAGTGCCTTAAATGTGATCTGGTCTTTTACGGGCAACCAGTGGAGGGACCTGAGGGAGTAAGAGCGATAACACCAAATTTAGCTCACCTGTGACCTTGTAACACTAACGAGTCACATGACAGCAGGGAGGGAAAATTTCTAACTGGGCCCAATTTGAACATTTCCACTTTTGTTGCCAGTGGTTTAGACATTAACCACTTCAGGTCAGCGCTATTGTCAAAAGACGTCTACAGCGCCGACCTAAGGTGCCAGGTGGACGTCTTTGGACGGCTTTTGTGTGCATTACCCGCGCGCGCCGCTGGGTGGCGCGCAGCGGGAAAACACTGTGCCGTCGCATCGATGGGAAGCCGATGCGTGTGCCTGGCGGCCGCGATGTCCGCGGGTGCACGCGATCTGCAGTCCCAGCAGGTGACAGCAGGGACGTGGAGCTCTGTGTGTAAACACAGAGCTCCACGTGCTGTCAGGGAGAGAGGAGACCGATCTGTGTCCCTTGTACATAGGGACACAGCGTCGGTCACCTCCTCCAGTCACCCTCCTCTCCCCACACAGTTAGAACACATCCAGGGAATACATTTAACCCCTTCCTCACCCCCTAGTCTTAACCCCTTCTCTACCAGTCACATTTATACAGTAATTAGTGCATTTTTATAGCACTGATCGCTGTATAAATGTGAATGGTCCCAAAATTGTGTCAAAAGTGTCCGATATGTCCGCCGCAATATCGCAGGCCTGACAAAAACAAAATTGCAGATCTCCGCCATTACTAGTAAAAAAATTAAACTAAATCATAAATCTATTCCCTATTTTGTAGGCGCTATAACTTTTGCGCAAACCATCAATTAACGCTTATTGTGTTTTTTTTTTAACAAAAATATGTAGAAGAATACGTATCAGCTTAAACGGAGGGAAATATATATATATATATATATATATATATATATATATATATATATATATATATATATATATATAAATATAAATATATATATATATATATATATATTTTTTTTTTTTTATTTTTTTTTTTTAAATTTAGATATTAACAAAAAGTAAAAAATATTGTGGTTTTTTTTCAAAATGTTCTGTCTTTTTCTGTTTATAGCGCAAAAAATACAAATCGCAGAGATGATCAAATACCACCAAAAGAAAGCTCTATTTGTGGGGAAAAAATTATAAAAATAATTGGGTGACCGCGCAATTGTCATTCAAAATGCGTCAGCGCTGAAAGCTGAAAATTGGTATGGGCATTAAGGGGGTTTAAGTGCCCAGTAATGAAGTGGTTAATGGCTGTGCGTTGAGTTATTTTGAGGGGAAAGCAAAATTAACACTGTTATACAAGCTGTACACTCACTAGTTTACATTGTAGCAAAGTGTCATTTCTTCAGTGTTGCCACATAAAAAGATAATAATAAATAAATAATAAAATATTTACAAAAATGTGAGGGGTGTACTAACTTTTGTGAGATACTGTGTGTAATTTTTTTTTTTAAAACTTGTACAACTCTGATTACATATTCGACTTAATTAAAATGAAGACAAATCTGCCAGCTTGTGCATGTTGTCCCATACATGAAAGTATCACAACAGGGCAGTGAGCCGCACCTAATGCTTTCCAAGCAATCCCTGTCCCTGACACCCGACACAGAAGGGACATACATGAGGATTATACGCTTACAAGAGCTCCATAGAACAAAAATGCTGCAAGGCATTACTTATATCACATTGCACCCCACATATGGCAGCATCAGCACCGACAGGCTCAACATATGACATTTTCATAGATTTTCATTTGGCAATGAAGGTCATAAGACACACAATATGGAGGTGTGGCAATACTTACCACTTACTGTAATGGCAATTTTTTTTTTAATTTTTCACAACATGTTAAAATCTTAATTTTGTGTTAGAAAATTACTTAAAAAAACTCCAAACATTATATACCGTATTTAACCACTTAAGGACCACCTCCTGCACATTTACATCGGCAGAATGGCACAGCTGGGCACATGCACGTACAGGTACGCGCTGTGCTGGTACCCAGCCGTGGGTCGCAGCGCGCTCGCGTGACCCGGTCCAAAGCTGCGGGACTCGCGGACCCGATCACCGCTGGAGTCCGGCTATCGGTCCCCGGAGCTGAAGAACGGGGAGATCCGTGTGTAAACACGGCTTCCCCGTTCTTCACTGTGGCGGCGTCATCGATCGTGTGATCCCTTTTATAGGGATACACAATCGATGACGTCACTGCTACAGCCACACCCCCCTACAGTTGTAAACACACATTAGGTCACAAATAACCCCTTCAGCGCCCCCTTGTGGTAAACTCCCAAACTGCACTGACATTTTCACAATAAACAATGCATTTTAAATGCATTTTTTGCTGTGAAAATGCCAATGGTCCCATCAATGTGTCAATTGTCCGAAGTGTTCGCCATAATTTTGCAGTCACAAAAAAAAAAAAATCACTGATCGCCACCATTAGTAGTAAAAAAAAAAATATATTATAAAAATGCAATAAAACTATCCCCTATTTTGTAAACGCTATAAATTTTGCGCAAGCCAACCGATAAACGATTATTGCGATTTTTTTTTTTTTTTTACCAAAAATAGGTAGAAGAATACATATCGGCCTAAACTGAGGAAAAATAATATTTTTTTAAATATTTTTGGGGGATATTTATTATAGCAAAAAGTAAAAAATATTACATTTTTTTCAAAATTGTCGCTCTATTTTTGTTTTTAGCGCAAAAAATAAAAACCACAGAGGTGATCAAATACCACCAAAAGAAATCTCTATTTATGGGAAAAAAAGGACGCCAATTTTGTTTGGGAGCCACATTGCACGACCGCGCAATTGTCTATTAAAGCAACGCAGTGCCAAATCGCAAAACCTGGCCGGGTCCTTTAGCTGTCTAAAGGTCCAGGTCTTAAGTGGTTAAAAAAAAAATAGACCCAAGGGAATACATTTTTTTTATTTATTTACCACTTGCCTACTGGGCACTTGTACCCCATTAGCTTGTCACGCTACACTGGAGCTACATGTCACATTATTATTATTATTATTATTATTATAATACAGGATTTATATAGCGCCAACAGTTTGTGCAGCGCTTTACATCAGGCACATGAACTGTATATAGGTACATGGTTACCGCCATATGCATTATTCTATACCCAAAGTTGATCCAGAGGAAGGCAAAAAAACATAATAAGGCATGATCCAATTTGTTCAACCGGATGCGGGTTCCTTCCTGATACCTTCCTTTATACAGTAATAAATAATGTTTAGCTGTATAAATGTCAATGGTTCCAAAAAAGTGTCAAAAGTGTCTTTTCCCTGCAATGTCGCAGTCCTGCAAAAAAAACAATTGCAGCTTGCCGCCATTACTAGTAAAAAAATTATAAAAATGCCATAAATCTATCCCCTATTTTGTAGACGCTATAGCTTGTGTGCAAACCAATCAATATATGCTTATTGCGATTTTTTTTATCAATAATAAGTAGAAGAATACATATCAGCCTAAACTGATGAAGATTTTTTTTTCTTTTTTTACATTGGGATATTATAGCAATTTTTTTTAAATATTGTGGGCCAGATTCAGATACACTTAATATTGCGCTGCGTAATCGAAATACTCTACGCTGCCGTATTTTACCAGGCTCTACACCGAATTCTGGTAGATTTTTGCCCGTACGCTACTTCTCGATTAGGGGGCGTGATGCATTTAAATTAAGCGCGTCCACGCGGCGATCGAACTGTGCATGCTCCGTTCAGAAATTTCCCGCCGTGCATTGCGCGAAATCACGTCGTTACGTCATTCGTTGTTTGAGTAGCGTCGTTTACGAACATTCCTATTCCCAGACGACTTACATAAAAAATAATAAAAGACGTCGGAAAATGTAGAAATTCGACATGGGAACGACGGCCATACTTAACATGGGCTGTCTAATATTAGAGCAGCAAAAAGCTGGTATAGTGTTACGCAAAAAAAAGATGACTAAAGGTGCCGTAAGAGATTGCGAATGAAGATCGTAATTTCGGGGATCGCCGGCAAAAGCTCATTAGCATACCCCGACGTGGAAAATGACGGGAAGTCCACCCAGTGGCCGCAATTTTATTGCAGCGTAGATCCGAAGGCGTACGAACACGTAATCCAGTCGAATTGAAGCCCACAGCCGTCTATTCATGGTTTGAGGTTTCCGACTAGCTAAAAAATGTGCGTAATTTGAAATTACTCCAGTCTAACACCAGTTAGACAGGCGTAATGGCTCTGTGAATCTGGCCCTGTGTTTTTTTCAAAATTGACCCTCCTTTTTTTTGTTTATAGTACAAAAAACAAAAATAAAAACGCAGAGGTGATTAAATACCACCAAAAGAAAGCTCTAGGTGTGGAAAAAAAGGAAAAAAATAAAATTTTGTTTGGGTACAGCGTCCCACGACCGTGCAATTGTCAGTTGAAGCGGCGCAGTGCCGTATCAGAAAAAATAGCATGGTCAGGAAGGAGGCAAATACTTCCGGGGCTGAAGTGGTTAAACCTCATTTGCGACTTAGTCACCCAATTAGACAGAGCATTGAGGTCGGCTTGTAAATTGGAGACATCCTGTAAGGACGTTATTCCACTGCATAGCTTGATGTCATCTGCAAAGACAGAAATGTTACTTTTAATTCCAGCCTATAAATATACAGTATATACTGTATATACTCTAAAATAAGCCGGGTTTTTCAGCACATATTTTGTGCTGAAAATGCCGCCCTCGGCTTATACTCCAGTCACCGTTTTGTGCCTGGTCCCCTGGACATCAAACTTGTTGTCCGGGGAACCTACGGCCGGACCTACCCAACCTACGGCTGGGGAGCACAGATTTTTCAAAATCGGGCACCCCTTTCCATAGACTCCCATGTTAAATCGTAATTTCTCCAGTAAATTTGGGGACCCGATACTGGCCGGTCGTAGGTCCCCTGGACCCGAAACTTGGCACACATGTAGCCTGATTTTTCAAAGCCCTTCTATATACTCCAATGTTAAACGCAAGTCTAGTCATGGACGCAAGTCTAGTCATGGGCACAGTGAGGCACAGTGAGGCATGGGCACAGTGAGGTATGGACACAATGGGGCTGATTTACTAATGAATCTGCGCTGCGCCGGTACATGCCTTAATTAGTGCGCTGGATGAAGCCCTAATTAGGCGCATGAACCGGCGGCAGCAGCAGCGCAATGTGATTGATAAGTAAAGCCGCCGCCGAACTCCCTGTATAAGTCTATGGGGGGAAATCTTAATAGTGAATTTTAAAGGCTAATCTGCAAGTTTTGTCCTAAAAAGTGTTTGGGGACCTCAGTCCTGCCCCAGGGGACATGTACCAATGCTTTTTATATTTTTTAAAACGGCCGTTTTTTCGGGAGCAGTGATTTTAATAATGCTAAAAGTGCAATAATAAAAGTGTAATTTTCCTTTAAATTTCGTACTATGGGGGTCTCTAATGTCAGCATGTAAAAAAGCGCATGTTTCCCGTGGTTAGAACTGTCTCTGCACAAAATGTCATTTTTCAAAGGAAAAAAGCCATTTAAAACTGACTCGCGGCTATAATGAATTGTCGGCTCCCGGCAATTGCAGGAGAATTCATTCATTAAAAAAAGGAAAAAAAAAGCGTGGGGGTCCCCCCAAATTCAATAACCAGACCCTTTAGGTCTGGTATGGATATTAAGGGGAACCCCGCCGTCAATTTAAAAAAAAAATGACGTGGGGTTCCCCCCAAATATCCATAACCAGACCCTTCGGGTCTGGTGTGGAATTTAAGGGGAACTCCACTCCAAATTTAAAAAAAACTGGCGTGGAGTCCCCCCTAAAATCCACACCAGACCCCTTATCCGAGCACGTTGACCTGGCCGGCCGCAGAAAAGAGGGGGGGACAGAGCGCGGCCCCCCCCCTCTCCTGAACCGCACCAGGCCACATGCCCTCAACATTGGGAGGGTGTTTTGGGGTGCCCCCCAAAACACCTTGTCCCCATGTTGATGAGGACAAGGGTCTCTTCCCCACAACCCTTGCCCGGTGGTTGTGGGGGTCTGCGGGCGGGAGGCTTATCGAAATCTGGAAGACCCCTTTAACAAAGGGGCCCCCCAGATCCCGGCCCCCCCCTGTGTGAAATGGTAATGGGGTACCTTGTACCTCTACCATTTCACGAGTAAAAAAAATGTAAAGGCTTAAAAACTACAAGAGCCGGTTTTTGACAAGTCCTTTATTATCTTCTTTCTTCTTTTCTTCGGGTTTCTTCCTCCATCTTCTTCTTCTTCCTCTGCTTCTGTCTTGGGTCTTCTATGCCCGCATCTTGCCCGGCGTGTTCTTCCATCTTCTGTTCCTCCCGCTGTTCTTCTCGTCCGCATCTTCTTCTCCTTGGTTTTCGCCGGAGGCGCCGCTTCCAATTGAAATCCCCGCTGTCTGCCGGACCACGCCCCCCCCCCCTCTGACGCCACGGGCAAGCTCTTAGGAGTGTGCTGCAAGTGCGTCAGAGGGGGGCGTGGTCACAAGTGAGAGGGCGGGCAATTCAATTTGAAGCTCGTGCGCGGCTTTTTCTTTGCCAGAGTCGCCGCTTCCAATTGAATTGCCCGCTTTCTGGAACATGTGACCACGCCCCCCTCTGACGCACTGGCACCACACGGGGACTTTCCTAAGAGCTTGCCCGTGGCGTCAGAGGGGGGGGCGTGGTCCGGCAGACAGCGGGGATTTCAATTGGAAGCGGCGCCTCCGGCGAAGAAGAAGAAGGAGAAGAAGATGCGGACGAGAAGGACAGCGGAAGAAGATGGAAGAACACGCCGGGCAAGATGCGGGAATAGAAGACCCAAGACAGAAGCAGAGGAAGAAGAAGGAGGAGGAAGAAGAAACCCGAAGGAAAGAAGAAAGAAGATAATAAAGGACTTGTCAAAAACCGGCTCTTGTCGTTTTTAACCCTTTACATTTTTTTTACTCGTGAAATGGTAGAGGTACAAGGTACCCCATTACCATTTCACACAGGGGGGGGGGCCGGGATCTGGGGGGCCCCTTTGTTAAAGGGGTCTTCCAGATTTCGATAAGCCTCCTGCCCGCAGACCCCCACAACCACCGGGCAAGGGTTGTGGGGAAGAGACCCTTGTCCTCATCAACATGGGGACAAGGTGTTTTGGGGGGCACCCCAAAACACCCTCCCAATGTTGAGGGCATGTGGCCTGGTGCGGTTCAGGAGAGGGGGGGGGCCGCGCTCTGTCCCCCCCTCTTTTCTGCGGCCGGCCAGGTCAACGTGCTCGGATAAGGGGTCTGGTGTGGATTTTAGGGGGGACTCCACGCCATTTTTTTTTTACATTTGGGGTGGAGTTCCCCTTAAATTCCACACCAGACCTGAAGGGTCTGGTTATGGATATTTGGGGGGAACCCCACGTCATTTTTTTTTCAAATTGACGGCGGGGTTCCCCTTAATATCCATACCAGACCTAAAGGGTCTGGTTATTGAATTTGGGGGGACCCCCACGCTTTTTATTTTTTTTTCAGAATGTCATTTTGTGCAAAGACATATTTCTAACCACAGGAAAAGTGCACTTTATTCACCTGCTGACATTCCCCCCCCCCCCCATGGTACGAATTTTAAAATAATTATTCAAATGACGTGGGGGTCCCCCCAAATTCCATTACAGGCCCTTCAGGTCTGATATGGATATTAAGGGGAACCCCGCCGTCAATTCAAAAAAAAAAATGACGTGGGGTTCCCCCCAAATATCCATAACCAGACCCTTCGGGTCTGGTGTGGAATTTAAGGGGAACTCCACCCCAAATGTAAAAAAAAAATGGCGTGGAGTCCCCCCTAAAATCCACACCAGACCCCTTATCCGAGCACGTTGACCTGGCCGGCCGCAGAAAAGAGGGGGGGACAGAGCGCGGCCCCCCCCCTCTCCTGAACCGCACCAGGCCACATGCCCTCAACATTGGGAGGGTGTTTTGGGGTGCCCCCCAAAACACCTTGTCCCCATGTTGATGAGGACAAGGGTCTCTTCCCCACAACCCTTGCCCGGTGGTTGTGGGGGTCTGCGGGCAGGAGGCTTATCGAAATCTGGAAGACCCCTTTAACAAAGGGGCCCCCCAGATCCCGCCCCCCCCCCCTGTGTGAAATGGTAATGGGGTACCTTGTACCTCTACCATTTCACGAGTAAAAAAAAGTGTCAGTGTAAAAAAAGACAAGAGCCGGTTTTTGACAAGTCCTTTATTATCTTCTTTCTTCTTTCCTTCGGGTTTCTTCTTCCTCCTCCTTCTTCTTCCTCTGCTTCTGTCTTGGGTCTTCTATTCCCGCATCTTGCCCGGCGTGTTCTTCCATCTTTTTCCGCTGTCCTTCTCGTCCGCATCTTCTTCTCCTTCTTCTTCTTCGCCGGAGGCGCCGCTTCCAATTGAAATCCCCGCTGTCTGCCGGACCACGCCCCCCCCCTCTGACGCCACGGGCAAGCTCTTAGGAAAGTCCCCGTGTGGTGCCTGTGCGTCAGAGGGGGGCGTGGTCACATGTTCCAGAAAGCGGGCAATTCAATTGGAAGCGGCGACTCTGGCAAAGAAAAAGCCGCGCACAAGCTTCAAATTGAATTGCCCGCCCTCTCACTTGTGACCACGCCCCCCTCTGACGCACAGGCACCACACTCCTAAGAGCTTGCCCGTGGCGTCAGAGGGGGGGGGGCGTGGTCCGGCAGACAGCGGGGATTTCAATTGGAAGCGGCGCCTCCGGCGAAGAAGAAGAAGGAGAAGAAGATGCGGACGAGAAGGACAGCGGAAGAAGATGGAAGAACACGCCGGGCAAGATGCGGGAATAGAAGACCCAAGACAGAAGCAGAGGAAGAAGAAGGAGGAGGAAGAAGAAACCCGAAGGAAAGAAGAAAGAAGATAATAAAGGACTTGTCAAAAACCGGCTCTTGTCTTTTTTTACACTGACACTTTTTTTTTCTCGTGAAATGGTAGAGGTACAAGGTACCCCATTACCATTTCACACAGGGGGGGGGCCGGGATCTGGGGGGCCCCTTTGTTAAAGGGGTCTTCCAGATTTCGATAAGCCTCCTGCCCGCAGACCCCCACAACCACCGGGCAAGGGTTGTGGGGAAGAGACCCTTGTCCTCATCAACATGGGGACAAGGTGTTTTGGGGGGCACCCCAAAACACCCTCCCAATGTTGAGGGCATGTGGCCTGGTGCGGTTCAGGAGAGGGGGGGGGCCGCGCTCTGTCCCCCCCTCTTTTCTGCGGCCGGCCAGGTCAACGTGCTCGGATAAGGGGTCTGGTGTGGATTTTAGGGGGGACTCCACGCCATTTTTTTTTTATTTGGGGTGGAGTTCCCCTTAAATTCCACACCAGACCCGAAGGGTCTGGTTATGGATATTTGGGGGGAACCCCACGTCATTTTTTTTGAAAATTGATGGCGGGGTTCCCCTTAATATCCATACCAGACCTAAAGGGTCTGGTTATTGAATTTGGGGGGACCCCCACGCTTTTTTTATTGGTGTTTTTAATGAATGAATTCTCCTGCAATTTCCAGGAGCTGACAATTCATTATAGCCGCGAGTCAGTTTTAAATGGCTTTTTTCCTTCAGAATGTCATTTTTCACATGCTGACATTACACCCAGGGCCGCCATCAGGGGGGTACAGGCAGTACACCTGCAGGGCCGCCATTAGGGGGGTACAGGGATTACACCGCCCGGGGGTCCCCAGGGGCCCCCAGGGGCCCGGATGGGAACCACCCTAAAACAAAAAAAAAACTTTTTTTTTAGTTTTTATTTTTTTAAGGGCTCCGAAGGTCCCCAGGGGCCCGGAGGCCACTAAGGGCCCCAGATGGCAAGCCCTTTTTTTTAAATAAAATATATATATTTAAAAAAATAAATATATTTTTTTAATATATTTGTTTTTTTTTTTTTTTAAGGAAAGGGCCCAGAGGTCCCCAGGGCCCTGGAAGGCAACCCCCTTGTTTTTTGTAATTTTTTTGATAAATGTTATATTAAAAAAATATATATATATGTATTTTCTCTCTTTTTTATTTTTATTTTATAAAGAGCACAGAGGTCCCCAGGGCCCCGGATGGCTACCCCCCTTTTTTATATATATTTTTCTTTATTTCTTATTTCTGTCCAAATTTTTGTAAAGGGCCCCCCCGCTCCTCAATTTGCGGCACCACCCCCCCCCCCCGCTTCTCAATTTCATGCGGCAGCACCCCCCCCCCCCGGTTCTCTGCTCCAGGGGGCCCATGCCTGAAGCTGTGTAAGGGCCCCAAAATTCCTGATGGCGGCCCTGTACACCTGTAAGGGGCCCGGGGGTCCGGAGGTGCCCAGATGCCTGGAGGCCCCCCAGCGCCCCAGATGGTAACCCCCCTCTTTTTTTTTTGGTATATATATTTGGTTAGTTGGTTTTTGTAGGATTTTTTATTAAAGGGCCAATTTTTGGAATTTAATATTTTTTAGCAGTCTGGAGGTCCCCAGAGGCCAGGGCCCCGGGTGGCAACCCCCCAAATTTTTTGTTATTAAAGGGCCAATGTTTTGTTTTAGGGGTCTGGAGGTCCCCAGTGGCCCGGAGATCCCCAGGGCTCCAGATGACAACCCCCCACCTTTAAAAAAAAAAACAAAACAAAAAAAAAATTATATATTTTTTGGTTATTTTTTTAACATATATATATATAATATAATTTATGAAAGCTCCCAGAGGGCCCCAGATGACAACCTTTTTGCTTCTAAAAATGTTATAAACATTTTCCCCAGGTTTGTTACTTTTTACTTTAATTTCTTTTTTAAAGTGTATTTTGTGCGTGAAGTCGAGAGAGAGGAGCTGGACTTGCAATCGCCATCCTTCTCCATGCCCCCGGTGGGTGTGAGGGGGGCCTCCCACTCACCCCACCTGCTACACTTGGGAGCCCGATGGGACAGAGGGACTCCCCCTATGAGGGAGTGTAGCCCACCCAGCCAGCCCTGTAGGTCCTTCGCCTCCCTTTATTTTAGGAGACCTCATGGCCAAAGTGTGTGCAAGTGTGGTGTTTTTTGTGGGGGGGGGGGGGGGGTGGGCGTACTAAGCACAGGCGTACCTTGCATAGCACACCCACCGGGAGCCGGGCTGACACCACCAAACTCAATTCACATGTAGCCGAGACCGGGATCCGAACCCTTGGCTGCAGAGGTGAACGGCTTGTCAGCGCAGTGCCATTCACGTTGAGCCACCACAGCTCCCACCCAATGTTATTTTTTTTTAGATTTTTGGTAGTTATTTTTTATTAAAGGGCCCAGAGCTCCCAAGGCAACCCCCTTTTTTATTATTTTATATATGTAGATATATATATATAGATATTGTAATTTATTTTTCATTAAAGAGCCCAGAGGTTTCTTTTTATTAAAGGGCCCAGTGGTCCCCAGGGCCCCCGGATGGCTACCACCCTTTTTAATATATATTTTTCTATATGTATTTTTTAGTAAAGGAACCCCCCGCTTATCAAATTGCGGCAGCCCCCCCCCCCCTTCTTAATATCAGGCGGCACCCCCCCCCCCCTATTCTCTGCTCCAGGGGGCCCATGCCTGAAGCTGTGTAAGGGGCCCCATAATTCCTGATGGCGGCCCCTAATTGCCCCCCCCCCCCCATGGTACGAAATTTCAAGGAATTTTTCACTTTTATTGTTGCACTTTAACCACTTCCATACCGCGCCTATTCTGGCACTTCTCTCCTTCATGTAACAATTATATTTTCTTCCTTGAAACTTACTCAGGACCCCCAAACATTATATATATTTTATTAACAAACACCCTAGGGAATAAAGTGGCGGCCATTTTTTCGGACACATTTCCAACAGTATTTGTGCCAAAAATTTTGCAAACGTTTTTTTTTTTTTTTGGCTTTCAAAAAAAAACCTGTTTCATGAATGACAAAATAAGAAAGCAGTAAAGCTAGCCCAATTTTTAGGGATAAGGTAAAAGATGATGTTACACCGAGTAAATAGATACCTAACTTGTCACGCTTTCATATTGCGCACACTCATGGAATGGCGCTAAACTTCGTTATTAAAAATCTCCATAGGCAACGCTTGACTTTTTTTCTCAGGTTACCACTTTTGAGTTACAGAGGAGGTCTAGTGCTAAAATTATTGCTCTCGCTCTAACGCACGCTATGATACCTCACATGTGGGGTTTGAAGGATGTTTACATATGTGGGTGGGACTTGCATGCGTGTTCGCTTCTGAGTGCGAGCTACTAGGGACAGGAGCATTTAAATTCCTTTGTTATTTTATTTTTTTAACTTAATATTTTAATTTTTGCACTTGTTTGTCCCTTTGTTTGTATTATTTTTCACTTTTCTTCCTATTACAAGGAATGTAAACATCCCTTGTAATAGGACTAGTGTGTGACAGGTCCTCTTTATAGAGAAAGGCGGGGTCAATTAGACCCCACATCTGTCCTCCAGGCTGGAAAGCATGGAATTGGTAAAAAAAAAAACATCTCATGCTTTCAGCTGCGATCATGTTCGTTCAGCACAGTAGCGTAGTGTGTAGCATGTTCACCTAGCAGCAAAAGGGTTGCTGGTTCGAATCCCGCCCGTGACACTATCTGCCTGGAGTTTGCATGTTCTCCCTGTGCGGGTTTCCTCCCACAATCTAAAAACATGCTGTAAATTGGATCCTGTCTAAATAAGCCCTAATATGCAGTAGGATATTTAGGTTTTGTGCTTCCCTAGGCCTGACCAAATTTTGGCACCCCCCTAATAGAAAAATGACCCACCCTTCCTGTCAAGGCCACACCCTGTTTTTTTATGACCCACCCAGGAATTTTCAGGGGACACACACAAGTTCTGTGGGGGGGGGGGGGGGGGGGGGGGGGGGGACCCTTAATTTGCCTAGTTTTTCGATCACTTCCTGTTTGGCTATGGGGCAGGAAGTGAAGGCCAATCTCCCCAAACGGACAGGGATAATACAAAATAAACTGACAGAGCTTCTAAACCCCCCCCCCCCCAACTCTATCCAAAATGAAAGAAATCCAAAAAATAAAAGTGATGATTATTGTTCCAGTTTAACCCCAAATTTCAGATCATTTTATTGAGAGGCTTAAGAAAATATAACCATGCCAATAGGCCAGGATCCAGCGTTGCTAATATGTATGAATGTGTGTTAGGGACCCCCACAAACACCACCCAATGTTAAATCAACTATTTTCTTGTTTGTTTTGGGGATGCCTGCACCCCTGATAGGGTAAAGACACCTCACAAATGTTGTCACTTTCTACTTAATTCATTCACTTCCTGCCACACAGCCAAACAGGAAGTGAGGGAAACACCTGAGTAATGTTTTGTTGGGGACACACAGATCAATATAAATAGTTTCCCATTTTGGAAATGGCATTTTGCTGTGTACACCCCAAATTAGTAGGAATCTTGGACTTTGGGGTCCATTTACTAAAGGCAAATCCACTTTGCACTACAAGTGGACAAGCAAGGAAGAAAACTCAAAACTTGGCGGGATTGGAAGTAAAAACCATCAGTGCTTCCCTTCTGATTTTCATTGCCTACGCTTCTACTGCAGAGCGGCTTTGCCTTTACTAAACCCCAAAATAACTAATCATTTGGGGTGTACACTGCAGTGCAATTTGCTTAATGGTGACACTAGTTAGATTGACCTGTGCCCCGAAGAAAAGACCATTGGTAGGGTTTTAACCTCACTTCCTGTTCAGCTGTGTGACAGGAAGTGAAGCCAATTTTAGGAAAAGGGACACAAAGCCCAACCTAAAAACACTAGCAGGGGTTCTAACACTCAATTGGCTTCCCTCAAACAACCCACAATTAGAATAGGATTGTCTTGTGCTAGTTTCAAGCACAGCGCTGTAAATCAGCACTTCAAGCCTGTCCACCAATACACCACCCCCCCCCCCCCCCCGGCCCTGTTTGCAGCTTTTCCTACATCTTGCACATGTGCTTTAAAAAGTCAGTCTGGACATCAGTTCTAGGAAACAAAACTTACCGCTTTGTCCTTCCTTTTCTGGTGACTAAACATTTCATGCATACACACCAGGAAAGAGCTTAGAGACAAATCACACTTGATGGTTTAGGCCCAAACTAGTTCAGCTGCAGCGGTTGAAATCCATAGCAGGAAAAAAATATCACAAAACAAACTTCAAAATTTGAAAGTAATTTTATTGGTCCACAAAACAAGGAAAGCAAAACAAAAAATTACAAATAAACACACCAAAAATATATAAAAACACCTAAAAACAAAAAAGACCAACGTTTATTTCACAGTCATTGGAAAATAAATCATGCTTTTGAAATAACAGGATAGACTCACAGGATTAAAACATTAGTCATTAACATCTTGAGAAACATTTAGCAAAATTATGTAGCAGAGAAAACATCAAAAAATACAAAACTTGCTCCAAAACATCTCTGTTTCACTCCGCCATTCCTTCCAGCCAGCAAATCTGCCCCCTCTGAGGGGCAGCTGACACGTGCAGTATCCACGCTTTTTATAACATGTGTGCTAATGAACCAATTGGAAACACATGAAGAAATGTCAGCCTCTAGTTTGTGTGCACTTGTAACTGCTTACACCTGTTAAGGATGTCCTTAAATTACTAAGCCAAAAAAACAGCTTTCTGAGCATGCTCAGAAAGATGCAAGTCATTTTCAGGATGAAACTTCCAACTTCTTTTTCTAACTGTTCGAGCATGCCCAGTTCACTCGAAATGCAGTACCAGAATCAAATCTGCAATGGCGGATGAAAGCATTAGAGGTGTTAAATTTTTTTTTGGTCCCCATGAAGTGATGCTTTACAAGCTGAACGGGAGGTCTTATCGAATTTTTACGTAACAAACCTAAATAGTAATAATTTAAAAGCCCCTGTCCCTAGTAGCTCGCAGTCAGAAGCGAACAAGCAGCATTTTTATTGTTTCCGGTTACCAGTTTAGATTTACAGATGAGGTCTAGTGCTATAAATATTCCTCTTGCTGTTACGCACGCTATGATACCTCACATGTGTGGTTTGAAGAATGTTTCCATATATGGGGGCGGGCCTTAAATGTGTAAGCCCCGCCCACATATTGAACCCCCGTTCAAACCCCACATGTGAGGTATCATAGCGTACGTTAGAGCGAGAGCAATACTTTTAGCACTAGACCTCCTCTGTAAATCTAAACTGGTAACCTGAAACACATAAAAAAGCGTTGCCTATGGGTATTTTCAAGTACTGAATTTTGGCGCCATTCAATGAGTGTGTGCAATATTAAAGTGTAACATGTTGGGTATCTATTTACTCGGTGTAACATCATCTTTCACATTATGGCCATAAATTGGGCTAACTTTAGTGTATTCTTAATTTGTAACCACTTGAGCCCCAGAGCATATTACTGGTCACTGACGGGGCCATTTTTTGCATTTAAACACTGCGTCATTTTGACTGACAATTGCGTGGTTGTGCGACGTGGCCCCCAAAAAATTTGGCGTCCTCATCCTCCCCCCCCCCCCCCCTAAAAATTTTTTATTTTTTTTTTTGTTGGTGGTATTTGATCACCTCTGCGTTTTTTCTTATTTTTGCTTGACCCAAAAATATAGCGACAATTTGGTAACTAAAAAAACATCTTTTTTACTGTTTGCTATAATAAATCTCCCCCAAAATATATTCAAAAAATGTTTGCCCTCAGTTTAGGCCGATAAGTATTCTTGGACATATTTTTGGTTGCAAAAAATCACAATAAGCGTTTGATTGGTTTGGGCAAAAGTTCTAAGTAGGGGTTGGTCTTATGGGTTTTTTTGGAATAATTTTTTGTTTTACTAGTAATGGTGGCTATCATTGTTTTTTCTGTCTAATGCGACATTGTGGCGGACACATTTTTGTGAGATTTGGCATTTTTGTAGCGAGCAATGGTATATAAATGCATTGCTTACTATAAAAATGACACTGGCAGGGAAGGGGTTAACACTAGGGGCGCGGAAGGGGTTGAATATGTTACCTGGGTGTGTTCTAACTGTAAAGGGGGTGGGACTGTGTAGGGGAAATGACAGATCGCTGTTCATACATTGTAGGGACAGACGAGCAGGCATTCCCCCCCCCCCTGACAGGACCGGGATAAAGGGGAACTCCACCCCAAATTATAAAAAAAAACGGCGTGGGGGTCCCCCTTCAGGTGCACAACAGGCTCTTAGATTTGATCTGGAACATAAGGGGTTAAACCCACGCCAAAAAAACGGCGTGGGGTTCCCCCTCAGATCCAGACCAAACCCTTCTCCCAGGCACGCAGTCTGGCCGGACAGGAATGGGGGTGGGGACGAGCGAGCGCCCCCCCCCCCCTCCTGAGCCGTACCAGACCACATGCCCTCGACATGGGGGAGTGTGTGCTGTGGGGGAGGGGGGCACTGCCCCCCCACCCCAAAGCACTCTTGTCCCAATGTCGATCGGGACAAGAGCCTCTTCCCGACAACCCTGGCCGTTGGTTGTCGGGGTATGCGGGCGGGGGGCTTATCAGAATCTGAGAGCCCCCTATATTAAGGGGGCCCCCAGATTCTGGCCACCCCACCCTATGTGAATGAGTATGGGGTACATCGTACCCCTACCCATTCACCGGGTGGAAAAGTGTAAACACCAAAAAAAACACACAGAAAAAAATAATTTATTAGTCAGCTCCGGGGGTCTTCTGCCGGGACCCCCCACCACCAGCCCATTGGGCCCCGGGCTTCGCCGTCTTCTGCCGGGGGGGACACCCACCGATGATCTCCGCCATGTCCAGCCAGGCCCCCACCCCAAAATAAGCTCTTTCACATCCGGGGGGGGCCGGCCGAAAAAAGCAGAGAACAACGGGGGCGGAGCCCCTCGGTCTTCCAGACGTTTTCTGCCGGGGGGGCTCCAGCCCCGCACCGGTCTTCGCCGCCGCCTTCCGCCGGGGGGGACACCCACCGATGCTCTCGGCCATGTTCGGCCAGGCCCCCTACCCCAAATCAAGCTCTTTTACATCCGGGGGGGGGCGGCGGAAATGGCGGAGAACAACGGGGGCGAAACCCCTCCTCGGTCTTCGCCTTCCGCCGGGGGGGTACACCTACCCCCCCCCCCGGTCTTCGCCGCCGTCTTCCGCCGGAGGGCGCCACTCTCCGGGCTTCTCGACGTTGTCTTCCGCCGCGGGGGCCAGGCCTTCTTCTTTGCCGCCCCCTTCGAATTTTTCGGCCTGGACGGGTGTCGCACATCCCATCCAGGACTTGGACGTGGCGGGCTTCTCGTCGCCGTCTTCTGCCGCTGCCCCCTTCACCACGAAGCTCCGTGCTTGTTTGATGAGGGCAGCGGGCTTCCGTCGTCTTCTCCGGGGCGAGGGTCGTACATCCCACCCCGGATTTCGTCGCCGGGTTCTGCCTGGCTCCTACTAGGGGCCAGGGCTTCTTTTGCCGTCTTCCGCCGGAGGGCGCCACTCTCCGGGCTTCTCGACGTTGTCTTCCGCCGCGGGGGCCAGGCCTTCTTCTTTGCCGCCCCCCTCGATTTTTTCGGCCTGGATGGGGGTCGCACATCCCATCCAGGACTTGGACGTGGCGGGCTTCTCGTCGCCGTCTTCTGCCGCTGCCCCCTTCACCACGAAGCTCCGTGCTTGTTTGATGAGGGCAGCGGGCTTCCGTCGTCTTCTCCGGGGCGAGGGTCGTACATCCCACCCCGGATTTCGTCGCCGTCTTCTGCCGCTGCCCCCTTCACCACGAAGCTCCGTGCTTGTTTGATGAGGGCAGCGGGCTTCCGTCGCAGTCTTCCGCCGCGGGGTGACACTCGCGGGCTTCTTCTTCCATTCGATGTTGACACGGCGAGGTCCGGCGCTGAAATGCCTTCTGAGCGGCGGGCAAGGACTTATATTGGCATTGGGCGTGGGCGTGGTTATGCCAACATGTGACCTTAACCCATGTGACAGTGATGTCACGTCACATCACTGTCACATGGGTTAAGGTCACATGTTGGCATAACCACGCCCACGCCCAATGCCAATATAAGTCCTTGCCCGCCGCTCAGAAGGCATTTCAGCGCCGGACCTCGCCGTGTCAACATCGAATGGAAGAAGAAGCCCGCGAGTGTCACCCCGCGGCGGAAGACTGCGACGGAAGCCCGCTGCCCTCATCAAACAAGCACGGAGCTTCGTGGTGAAGGGGGCAGCGGCAGAAGACGGCGACGAAATCCGGGGTGGGATGTACGACCCTCGCCCCGGAGAAGACGACGGAAGCCCGCTGCCCTCATCAAACAAGCACGGAGCTTCGTGGTGAAGGGGGCAGCGGCAGAAGACGGCGACGAGAAGCCCGCCACGTCCAAGTCCTGGATGGGATGTGCGACCCCCATCCAGGCCGAAAAAATCGAGGGGGGCGGCAAAGAAGAAGGCCTGGCCCCCGCGGCGGAAGACAACGTCGAGAAGCCCGGAGAGTGGCGCCCTCCGGCGGAAGACGGCAAAAGAAGCCCTGGCCCCTAGTAGGAGCCAGGCAGAACCCGGCGACGAAATCCGGGGTGGGATGTACGACCCTCGCCCCGGAGAAGACGACGGAAGCCCGCTGCCCTCATCAAACAAGCACGGAGCTTCGTGGTGAAGGGGGCAGCGGCAGAAGACAGCGACGAGAAGCCCGCCACGTCCAAGTCCTGGATGGGATGTACGACCCCCGTCCAGGCAGAAGAATTTGAAGGGGGCGGCGGAAGACCCTCAAAAGTGAAAACGTTCACCAGGTGAATGGGTAGGGGTACGATGTACCCCATACTCATTCACATAGGGTGGGGGCCCGAAATCTGGGGGCCACCTTATTAAACGGGGCTCCCAGATTCTGATTGGCTCCCGCCCGCATACCCCGACAACCAATGGCTAGGGTTGTCGGGAAGAGGCTCTTGTCCCGATCGACATGGGGACAAGAGTGCTTTGGGGTGGGGGGGCAGCGCCCCCCTCCCCCAAAGCACACACTCCCCCATGTCGAGGGCATGTGGTCTGGTACGGCTCAGGAGGGGGGGGGCCGCTCGCTCGTCCCCACCCCCATTCCTGTCCGGCCAGACTGCATGCCTGGGATGAGGGCTTGGTACGGATCTGGGGGGGAACCCCACGCCGATTTTGGCGTGGGTTAACCCCTCACGTTCCGGACCAAGCCGGAGAGCCTATTGTACCCCTGGGGGGGAAGCCGCGCCGGTTTCACATTTGAAATTTGGCGTGGAGTTCCCCTTCAGTGTCAGCGCAGCCCGAGAACAGCTCGGAGCTTGCCGTGCGCCGCTCCAGGCAGTGCAAACACTGCTACGCCGCCTGGTATTTACCAAGGATTTCCCGGCGTACTGAAGAGGCGCGCGGTGAGCTCCGATTTTTCCCTCTGCGCATGCCCAGTATGCAAGTGAACCTTCCGAGGTTCTAGCGTACTTTGCAAGGGCACGGGGATCGGGTCCCAAAAGTCACTTTCCCTTTCAAATCGGCCCGCCACACAAGTTGAAACACATGTCACTACACTTCCCCTGCATCACCCCCCTCCCTCCCCTCATAAACTCCCGCCCGAATCCCCGATGTTTACATTACTAAATGCCGCACGCCAGCTCTGTACTGGCGTGCTGTGCGCCCTCTTCTGGGCGCATTAGGCACTTTAGTAAATGAGGAAACACGCTGCACTGGCAGCGTGTTTCTTTTGTAAATGTCAAAAACAGGTTTACTCCTGCTTGTGCACCATGAGTCTTGGCGCACAGGCTTGGTAAATCAGCCCAAGTAAGTCACAGTGAGGCATGGGCACAGTGAGGCATGGGCACAGTGAGGAATGGGCACAGTGAGGCATGCGCACAGTGAGGCATGCAGATGGACACCCTAGGCTTATACTCGAGTCAATAAGTTTTCCCATTTTTTGTGGTAAAATAAGGTGCCTCGACTTGTTTTCGGGTTGGCTTATACTCAAGTATATACAGTATATATAGCTGTTAAAGCACACAAGGTTATTAGTGTTGCTCACGAATATTCGTATTGCGAATATTCGGCTCGAATATGGCATATTCGAGTATTCGCGATATATTCCGAATTTCGCGGTGAATATTCGCTATTTCGAATATTCGGATTTTTTCAATTTTTTATTTAGAACAGATCACATCCTAGAGATCCCCATCGACGTCTAAAAGCATTGCTGGTATGATTAGAGACCTTGGGCCGAGTAGCTGCAGCGATCAATTTATATTGCCGATAAATCGCAATGCGATTATTTTTCGAGAAATTCGCAATATTGTTTTTAGCTAAAATAACACATATATTCGATTTCAGAGTGTTACTGTCGAAATTCCGCAATAAATTTCTCATTCGCATTTTTGCGAAATTACGATAAAATATCAAGAATATTCTGAGCCAATCAGAGTGCTCCTTCCGCATTTGCCGAATATTCGCAATTATTTTGTATTGTAATATATCACGAATATTCTGAGCCAATCAGAGTGCTCCATTCCGCATTTCTCGAATATTCGCAATTATTTTGTATTATAAAATATCACGAATATTCTGAGCCAATCAGAGTGCTCCTTCCGCATTTCTCGAATATTCGCAATTATTTTGTATTGTAATATATCACGAATATTCTGAGCCAATCAGAGTGCTCCTTCCGCATTTGCCGAATATTCGCAATTATTTTGTATTGTAATATATCACGAATATTCTGAGCCAATCAGAGTGCTCCATTCCGCATTTCTCGAATATTCGCAATTATTTTGTATTATAAAATATCACGAATATATTCTGAGCCAATCAGAGTGCTCCATTCCGCATTTCTCGAAATTTCGAATTCGCAATTCGCAATTCGCATTCGCAATAGCGAAAATTCGCAATCATTTCATTTCCAAAAAATATCACGAATATTCGTATTTAGCGAATATATCTCGAATATTCGACTATATATTCGAGATATATCGCAAAATCGAATATGGCATATTCTGCTCAACAATAAAGGTTATTGAGATTTTTTTATTTCACATAATCAGTCTTCACAATAGTTACTTTTGAATAAAGGAATATACAGTAAGGCCCGGATTCACAAAGCACTTACGCCGACGTATCTCCAGATACGCCGACGTAAGTACAAATGTGCGCCGTCGGACAAACCAAGATACGTCGAAAAATAGGCTTCACCCGCCCGACGTAACTTTCCTTTGTGTATGGTGGGCACATATTTACACTGGACGCATTTGGCGGTCCCATTGATTTCCGATTCAAATATGCAAATGAGGCAAATACGGCGATTCACAAACGTACTTGCGCCCGGCGCATAATATACGTGGTTTGCGTAAGTCGTACGTCCGGCGTAAAGTTATTCCCCATATAGGAGGCACAACTCATGCAAAGGTATGGACCAGGGAACGAATGGCATCAAATTTTACCTTGTACGTGAATAGGGCTGGGCGTAGGTTACGTTCACACCGTAGGCAGTGATTCGACGTATCTTAGGCAGTTGTTTTGACGTGATTGTGAGCATGCGCACTGGGATGTGGCCACGACGCATGCGCAGTTCGTTCTAAGTACTTGCCTGGCACTCGGCACATCATTTGCATGGGATCACGCTCCATTACCATGTATCACGCCCACTTCCACCTACTTCCACTTACGCTGACTTACGTCTACTAATATACGCTACGCCGGAGCAGAGTTGGGAGCATTTGCTTTGTGAATTCCACGCTACTAATATACGCTACGGCGGCATATATATGCCCTGATGTATGTGAATCCAGGCCTATGTGTTTGAATCACTAACTAAGCTGGTTTACTATATCATGCATAATATTGTAAGGTTATTAATAGTTGCGCTGCATTTTATTAGTCATCTGTATACTGTAAGTGGTTGAATACAGAAACATAAAATGAAGAAGCTACAAATGAACACTTAACCCATAAACCACAACCTAGTCTTAAAGGCTCTTGCACACAGATGTAACAAATGGCACCTTTTACTAACGGTGGCATTTTTTTTCTGATCTGAATGCAGTCCATTGCTTTGAATGGACCTGTACATGTAGGTGCGTAAATATCAGTAAACTAGTGCCGCGTTTAGATCAGTAAAAAAAAATAAAAAATCTGTGTTACTGGTTAGTATTTTCTGCACATACACATGGAAATCATCTCTCTCTCTCTGAATAGCAGTTTATATTATAGCTAGAAGAAATTGTATGTATACAGGGGTAAAGGCTAAATGACTGTAATTGTCTTTTTAGTTTGGCGTTCATAGATAAATAACATATGTAAAGACCCTATAAACTTCAAGCAGAACTCCAGCCAAAAAAAAATTATACAAATTATTAACCTCTTCACGCCAGCGCCTCCCAGCCCTTTAAGAGGTTTAGGATGATGGGAGACTGGGCGGGGCCTAAGAGCACGTGACCACCATGATTGGCTGTCACACGAGTCAGGTAATCCATGCTTGCGATTTGGAGATTTAAGTTAGCTGTGCCGGGAGCGCGTAATTCATGCAAATTTGTGGCCTCTTGGCGCAAAGGACCAGGTGCAGTGAGGCTGCATATTTGGGTGGAGCAAGTGTTCATGCATTTAAAAAATTTCAATGAAAAAAAAATACATGTTAAAATACACATTTAGGCCTGAAGATTAAGATACAATTTTGTGCCGGCTTCGCACAGTTACATGGCGACACTGGGGACCTAAAGACTGATGAAGAACCGGCGAGGATGGCGCTGGATCCCTGGACAGATTAGTGTCCTTTTATTATAAGTCAGCAGCTACATTTTTTCTTTCAAGGGTGAAATTCCCCTTTAACAAGTTGCCGGATGCTCGTCCGCAGTACATATACTTCAGGCTAGGTAACATACCTGTATATCGCTTATCACATGTGCACATGCACAACCCCTGGGGGACACAGTGCGCACGCAGCACACAGGACACAGCGGGTAGCGATTGCCGGTAACCAGCCGATTTTAATGTCCGGAGGATCATGTGATCACCATGTCAACAAACCTGTTATGAATGAATTCATAACAGCTGTGTTTCCTATACTGTGATTGGCCCACAGCTATTACATGGGCCAATTACAGCAGCCTGTACCATGTGATTAGCTGTAGCCAATCACAGATCACTAGTAATCACAGCTGTCATGAATCTAAAGCCCCATACACACCATCAGATTATCTGCAGATTTTTGTCTTTAGATTTACCAAAACCATGTAGTTCAAGGGCCTGCCTCATTGCATACAAATTGAAACTCTCAGGCCGTGTACACACGGCAGAGAACCTCGACGGGCAGAACACATCGTTCCGCCCGTCGAGGTTCCCTGCCGGCCGTCGAAATCGGCGACCCGCCCGTCGGGAATGGCAACCAGCCATTCTTCCAGGGGGGCCGTCGAGCAAATAGAGAGCGTGCTCTCTATTTCTGCTCGACGGGCTTCCCGACGGGAAGCTCGCCGAGAGTGTACACACGGCCGAGGTCCTTGCTGGAATGCAGCTTCCAGCGAGGTTCTCGCTGGTTTCCAGCGAGAACCTCGGTCGTGTGTACAGATGAAAACATTGATGATTGTATGATCTTCAAGAGTACTACAGTGTTACTATGGTGACACTAAACTACTCTATACTGAAAGTATGTAAAAAACAAAAGAACAAAAAAAAAGAAAGAATTGAATAAATAATTATTTAAAAATAGTTTTTCGTTTTTTCTTTAACCACTTGCTGTCCATTCGCTGCAGATGTACTGCGGCAAGGTGGCTCGGCTGTGCAAATTGCCGTTAACTATGACGTTTCTTCCTTTTCATATATGATCTCTGAACACATGGAGTTCACCCCAAGACATTCTGTTTGAAATCTCCACACCTGTGATCATCCCAGAATTAGCTTATGTAGCGCCCCTATACTTTCAGTTAGGATGCTATTTAAATTTAGAGGGGGATGAGAGAGTTACATTGCTCTCATCCATGTTTATTTATACAAATTGTTCGGGCTGGGCTCCCTGTGGTCCCATTCTGTGTTCCAGGGATATACTTCTATTCTTTGGTCGACAGGTGGCGCTAGAGGGTCCAGGCGGAAGCACCTTTCCCCAGCAGCCAATTGGAGGGTGTTCTCCCTCGCGGGGCATGCTGGGGGAGGGTATTTCTGGCATTGACGCCATTGTTCCGGGTCTTCTACCCGCAACTTGTCGCAGGTGCGACACCCACCTTTAGGTGTGCGCACATCATGGGCCCCGCTACTATGGCCCACCTGGCTGGGGCGCACGTGCCACACGGAGTTCCAGACTCTGAGCCCTCCTGGCTCAGGGAAACTAAAGTCGCAGAGGGGCCCCAGTGACTTACTGGGACCCCACGCTTAAAAAGAGATCCCAAGCTGGATGCTGTTCAGTGGGGAGTCGGTCTGAGGTGAACCCGGAGGCAGGTGATCCAATAGGATTTAGACGGAACCATCGGGGATCTGGGTGACCGGACACTGACAGGTTGTATGCTGCAAACTGTTAGTCGGTAACCCCGACTATTTACTGAGAGGATTTGCTTTAATTCCTGTCCTTGAGAATTGGACCTGTGGCAGAGGCCTTTACTAATTCACTAAAGCCAAGTCGGTGGCAGAGACTTGTTCCTTTTCAGAGCTCACAGTGACACTCTGGCTGCCAGGTCTGTGAGGGAGGCATGTCTGGGTGCACTGCACCCATCCCGGCTGGGGTGTCGACGAAAGCGAGTATAATCACCGGAAGCAGGACTGCTTCTCTTCTACTATTCATAGCCTGAATCTGCAAAGTTCTTCCTTTCACCAACCTATCCTGTCTACCTCAAGTTGACTGTTGGTCGTGTTGGACCAAGAAATACAAGCATTGAAAACGTCAACTAATTGCCTGGACATTCCGTCACTGCTCTCATCACTACTATCACCCCTAGACATATTGCAGAGGTAACTTCAATTACGCCGAACCCACATCAACCCAGCGGCTCCTGCGGGAGTGAGCGCTACACTTCCTTGATCTCTGTAATAGGGATCCATCGGATCTGGTAAGAGGCCACTCTTTTTTTATTGTGGATGGAACATTTTGCCATTTTTCTTGAACACTGGTAGCCACTAGTGTTGCTCATGAATATTCGCATTGCGAATATTCGTTACGAATATTGCATATTCGAGTATTCGCGAATAAATCGAATATTGCGGTGAATATTCGCTATTGCGAATATTTGTATTTCTTCAAATTTATTTTTAAAACAGATCACATCCTAGTGATCTCTATCGACGTCTAAAAGCATTGCTGGTATGATTAGAGACCCTGGGCCGAGTAGCTGAGGCGATCCTTTTATGTTGCCGAATATTCGCAATGCGAATATTCGTATTACGAATATTCGCGAATACTTTCTCTGCCCTTCTGTGTTTTGTGTATAAAAAAAAAAAATAGCTTTAGTTTAGTCATATAAGTTTGTGCAAGTAGAGTTAGTGTTTAGTGCATATTAGTTTGGTAATCCAGGAAACGATCTCTCTGTTTCGCGTGTTGACGAGAATTTCGCAATCAATTTCGCATTCGCATTAGCGAAATTTCACAAAATTTATTTTTTTGGATAAAATATCACTAATATTCGATTTAACGAATATTTCGCGAATATTCTTCTATATATTCGTGAAATATCGCGAAATCGAATATGGCGTATTCCGCTCATCACTAGTAGCCACAGAGTTGAATACCATTTTTACTTGTCATGCCCTTTATCAAGTATATGGATTTTCTTATGGACTTGAACTTTTTCAATTTAACCTACATTTTTTTACACACTGGAATTTCTTGCACTTTTTTGCACATTGACATTTTGAATAATGCATTTGTTATGACATCTGTTATTTGCATCGTTAAGTTGCTGTCATATTGTTCACACACACACACATACTTTATGTTTGAACACTTAGGCCTCGTACACACGATCAAATTTGTCCGCTGAGAACGGTCCGATGGACCGTTTCAGCAGACATCTCCGATCGTGTGTATGGGCTAGCGGACAGATTTGTCCACCCGACAGATTTCAAAGCATGCTTTGAAATCTATCCGGTGGGAATCTGTCCGCCCGACATGTCTGCTGGTTAGTACACTTACCAGCAGACATGTCGTCCCGCTCCGCCGCCGCACCGCCGCCGAATGGATTCGGCGCATGCGCGGAAGTGTTTTACTTCCTGGTGCGGTGACGTGGCGGCGTCAACGTCACCGCCGCGTCACCGACACGTCAGCGCGCTCTCTGCTGGCGGGGATTTTGGTTTGCTCGTGTGTACACGCGAGCAGACCAAAATCCCAGCAGACAGATTTGTTCAAATCTGTCGGACGGACAGATTTGAACAAATCTGTCCGCTCGTGTGTATGGGGCCTGAGAGTCGGTTCACACTGGGGCGACTTGGGATCCGACTTGAAGTCGTCTCAAGTCGTTCCAAGTCGTGCTGTCCAGAAAAGCAATGTAAGTGAATGGGAGCGGTGTTAATACACGCTACTCATGTTGCTCCGACTTCAGAAGAGGTTCCTGTACTACTTCAATCAGACTTCTAGGCGATTTGTACCCATTGATTTCAATGGAAGTCGCTTCCAAGTCTGATCACTGTTTTAATTGAAGCGACCTTTCAGCAAGATAACATACATTTCTCAGGCAAACCCCTCCCTCCCCTTCCCTCTCCCAGAGCTGATTGTTGTTTTATTGGCCACTGGAATGTCTCCTGACCTGAAAAGAACTTCAAGTCGTGTTGTAAATCGCCCCAGATCGCCCTGTGGTTCATGCTCATGTCGTGTTGAAGTTGCTTCTGAAAGTCGTGTCGTCCCAGTGTGAACCGACTCTTAAGTAGTTTATTTACTTTATTTTGTTCATTATCACATCAGTTCACTATTTAAAGGAACAGCGCACTATTAGTCCCCTTTCACACTTATACGACTTGTCCCATGATTTTGGACTGCAAAATCGCATGACAAGTCATTCTTCTTGATTTTCAATGACTTCTATTCATATTGGCACGGATTTAAGTCGTGTCAACTTCAAAGTAGTCCCTGCACTACTTTGGTCCAGCTTCCATGCGAGTTGATGTCCATAGACCTCAATGTTAAACCCTCAAGTAGCATGCAAATTGTACCTGAATAATATAGACACGATTTCAGTACAACTTTGTAAGCACAAACTGTAAACACAAGCAGATTTTAGACCCTTGTCCCACCCAATCCTTTCAACATAGTAGCCCCTCCCAAGCACATTTTTCTAACACACATTCACTTCCTGGTTATTCCCTCAGCAACAATGTGCTCCAAACAGCCCAAAAAAAAAAAGACGTCCTTGTCCTCTGCTTCTCCTCCGCTTCTTCCTCATGCACTGCTACTGCTGCAGCAGCAATGACAACTGTTGTGGCAATATATTGAGTAGCAAACATTTTCTGTCACAACACACCACACCACAACAACCAGGAAGCAAACAGGAAGTGGAAACAGCTATGGCAGGAAAAGGAATTACCTCACACCATGTATGTTTTCATTGGTTAATGCCAAAGTTGTGGTAAAGTAGTACTGATCCAAAATTGCGTCAAAATCGTGTGAAATCGCGGTAAAATCGCTGCAAAAACTCTGCAAAGTCACACGACTTTGAAGTCGTACGAGTGTGAAAAGGACCTTAGCCATTTTTATTACTTTATCTCTTCCAAGATTTGAGTTGCAGCAGTTCCATACCAGACGAGCGCAGATATATTTTTATTTATTTACGAAACACCTTGGACTGTCTACTTTCCAAAAAGAGGTAATTTGGGGGGTATTTGTACTGTTCTGGCCTTTTAAGGGCTTCAAGAAATTAGATCGGTCGTCAGTACATCAGGACCGATCGATTTTCAAAATATATATACACCATAGTTTGTAGATGCTATCACTTTCACATAAAAACCAAATAATGTATCTTTATTGGGATTTTTTCACCAAAGACATGTAGCAGAATACATTTTGGCCTAAGTTCATGAAGATATGTTTATTTTATTGGATATGTTCTATAACAGAACATAGAAAATATTGTTATTTTTTTTTTTGGTCTTTTTTTGTTTATATAATACAAATAAATAGAAAACCCAGTGGTGATCAAATACCACCAAAAGAAAGTTTGAATTCTGTAAAAAAATGTATATAAATTAAATTTGCGTATACTTTTGCATAACCGCACAGTTGCCAGTTAAAACAGCGCAGTGCCGAATAGCAAAAAATGTCCTGGTCATGAAGGAGGTAAAACCTTTAGGAGTTCAAGTGATTAAGTTCTGCTTTAAAGGGGTTATAAAGGTACTGTAAATGTCTTTTCACCTTAACCACTTAAGACCCGGACACATACGCTGCTAAATGACCCAAGGTGTTTTTACAATTCGGCGCTGCGTCGCTTTAACAGACAATTGCGCTGTCGTGCGACGTGGCTCCCAAACAAAATTTGCGTCCTTTTCTTCCCACAAATAGAGCTTTCTTTTGGTGGTATTTGATCGCCTCTGCGATTTTTATTTTTTGCGCTATAAACTAAAATAGAGCGACAATTTTGAAAAAAATCACTATTTTTTTACTTTTTGTTATAAAAAAAATCAAATAAACTAAATTTTAGTAAAACATTTAGGCCAAAATTAATTCAGCCACATGTCTTTAGTAAAAAACAAAATCGCAATAATAAAAATAGCTACCTAGCGGGAACAGCGACACTAAAACAGCGATCAGAAAAATCATCGCTTAGTGATGCTGGCAATAGGGAGTGAAAGGGTTAACTAGGGCAGTGATCAGGGGGTTAAAACTTTATTAGGGGGGGTGGGGGGGCTATCCTGGACCTAACACTAACTGACTTTTACACTGCCTGTCACACTGACACTAAATGCAGTGATTAGATCACTGCATTCAGTGACACTGTGACAGGGGGGTGGGGGGGGGGCGATCACAAGGGGTTAATGTGCCTATGTGTGTGTGTGTCAGTGTTGTGTTGGTGCACACTTACTGTGGATGTCTTCTCTCATCAGCAGCGGTGGGAAACACCGCTGCGATGAGAGGTGACATAATTTCCTCCTTCCTGTGTAAACACAGGAGGAGGAACTGACACGAAGGGGGAGTGCTCCCATTGGCTGGGAGCGATCGCGGGGGGGGGGCGGAAAACACGGACATCCGCCCGCTCGTCGGCGATCGCTCCCAGAGCCAGGGGGACCGCCGCACGCCGCGGAGGGGGTCCCTTGTGCCTGTACGAGCCATGTTGTGGCCGTAAATGTGCGTGCGGGGGTCCTTAAGTGGTTAAAGGGGTTGTAAAGGTACAATGTGTGTGCTCGCCCCCTCCCTTGGACTACGGGAGAGTCAGGACGCTCTCTACGTTGCAGATAGAGAAAGGAGCTGTGCGTTAGTGGGTGTCCTGACTCTCCTGTAGTTCAAGGGAGGGGGCGAGCACGACACTCCACACCAGGGAGAAAGCCTCGCATTACTGTGTGTAGTTACAGACAGAAGAACAGGAAGTGAGGATTTCTCAGAAGAAATAAGGACATTTAAAAGCAAAATGAAAGGATGAGGTAAGTGAAGGAGGACTGCACTAAGGTAAAGGAAGCTATTTAGGGGAAAACAATTGTACCTTTACAACCCCTTTAATGCTGAAATGCCTGAATCATATACAGCCAATCTCTATTATCTGGGAGAGATATCCTAGAGGACAGGACAAGACTATTTTACATTTTTATTTGGCATGGCACTTCATGAGATACACCTAGTACTGTACTGAGAAAAACTGCCATACGGATCTCTACAATTCTGGAAAGGGAACAAATGGAAAGCTAGTAAATCAATTTGTAATCAGTAAAAGGTGAACTATAGACAGTTCATTTAAAATAAATGCACAAAAACAGAACACAAGTGGCAGTACTTTGTTTTCTTAATTATAAAAAAGGCCCTAATTGAAAATCTAGTTATTATAATAAAATCAGAGGTCTCAGTTGCAGACATTTGCCAACATACACAGAGGCCACATATCATCAAAACTCAGTACAAATAAAATTGTATAAAAACAATACTTTAACTGATAAAGCTAACCAGATATTTATTACTTCGGGAAGTTACAGTGACCTAGGTGAAGATGCAGGCAGATGCAGGTGGCTATGTGCCAGTATAGTGTCTACTTACAACAGACAGTGTCATCAGGTGTTAGGTCCCTTTTAGGGAGATCCCCCGTTCAGTGATGTCATGGGTGAGTCAGTGCTCAGTTATAAACCAGGTTTGGAGGAGCCCAAGAACATTTGGAGCATGGGAGGCAGAGACTCCACACTAACACAGCACAAGGAGACCCTATACAGGCAGGAGGCTGGGGGGAGACCTGTACCCTAGGAGAACCAGTGTTCTGTCAAGTTCTCCAACCCATCAGAAACTTTAACTGCTTAACTTCTGTAACTTCAGTAATTGAAGTTTTTGATGAATTGGTGGTTGGACACAATGCTGGCAACCGAATATAGTCATGTAACTATGTAACTAGTCATGTAACTATGTACCCTAGGACAGATGGTGTTCTGTCAAGTTTTCCAACTGTAGACATGGGGGTGTTTAACTCAAGTGGTAAATACGTTTTTCAGCAAGTCCACAGCAGTCAGTTGTCTGGTTTGAAGGCATGGCAGCCCATTTTTATTGAAAGGAAACAAAATAAAAGTTCACACATAGGATTTCCCTAGCAGGGGTTCTTCTCCAGTTCAGTTCACAGAACCAAAATTGCCAAGCCTCCTGGCTCCTAGGCTTACTTAGCCTTGCCGTACCTGCTAACCTGGCCCACTTCTGGCCTCAACAGGATTCTCCAGCCTACTGTCTCCCAGACTTCCTTAAGCCCCCTTTAGACTCGCTAGCCACCTCAGGTCTACCAGCCTCCCAGTCTGTCAGGCACGAAGTCCCCTCACACCAGGGATGTAGTCTTCCACAGAGCAGACAGACAGACAGCTCCCCACACACAGGTCTGTCTTGAACCAGCAGCCAGCTGCACACACTCCACCTTCCTCTCCCCACTGCTCTCCCCAGCCTCTCATTATATTGGTTGTATGCACCTGGGCACACAACCTTCTGGCTATTCATAAGACCTGGACACAGGGTTGGAGATCCCATCCCGCCCAAGTCTCTGCAGGATCTCCAAACTACACAGCCCCATGCAAACTTAGAAAAACATAGTTACATAGTTACATAGTTACATAGTTAGTCAGGTTGAAAAAAGACACAAGTCCATCCAGTTCAACCATAAAAAAATAAAAAAATAAAAACAAAATAAAACACAGTACATCCCATACACCCAACTCCATACCCACAGTTGATCCAGAGGAAGGCAAAAAAAACCAGCAGAGCGATGATCCAATTTGCTACCAGAGGGGAAAAAATTCCTTCCTGATCCCCAAGAGGCAATCGGATTTACCCCGGATCAACTTTACCTACAGAACTTAGTACTCTGTTATATTATGTGTATTTAGGAAAGAATCCAGGCCCTTCTTAAAGCAATCTACTGAGCTGGCCAGAACCACCTCTGTTCCACATTTTCACAGCTCTTACTGTGAAGAAACCTTTCCGTATTTGGAGGTGAAATCTCTTTTCCTCCAGACGTAAAGAGTGCCCCCTTGTCCTCAGCGTTGACCTTAAAGTGAATAACTCAACACCAAGTTCACTATATGGACCTCTTATATATTTGTACATGTTGATCATATCCCCCCCTTATTCTCCTCTTCTCAAGAGTGAATAAATTCAGTTCTTCTAATCTTTCCTCATAGCTGAGCTCCTCCATGCCTCTTATCAGTTTAGTTGCCCTTCTCTGCACTTTCTCCAGTTCTCCGATATCCTTTTTGAGAACTGGTGCCCAAAACTGGACTGCATATTCCAGATGAGGTCTTACTAATGATTTGTACAGGGGCAAAATGATATCTCTATCTCTGGAGTCCATACCTTTCTTAATACAAGAAAGGACTTTGCTCGCTTTGGAAACCGCAGCTTGGCATTGCATGCCATTATTGAGCTTATGATCAACTAAAACCCCCAGATCCTTCTCCACTACAGATCCCCCCAGTTGAACTCCCCCTAGCATGTATAATGCATGCATATTCTTAGCCCCCAAGTGCATAACTTTACATTTATCAACATTAAACCTCATCTGCCCATAGTCGCCCAATTAGACAGAGCATTGAGGTCGGCTTGTAAATTGGAGACATCCTGCAAGGACGTTATTCCACTGCATAGCTTCATGTCATCTGCAAAGACAGAAATGTTACTTTGGATCTCAGACCCAATATCATTTATAAATATATTGAAAAGTAAGGGACCCAACACCGAACCTTGGGGTACACCGCTGATAACCTTCGACCATTCAGAGTAAGAATCATTAACCACAACTCTCTGAATTCTGTCTTTCAGCCAGTTTTCTATCCATTTACAAACTGATATATCTAATCCTGTAGACCTTACCTTACACATGAGCCGTGTGTGGGGAACTGTATCGAACGCTTTTGCAAAATCCAAGTATACCACGTCCACTGCTACGCCTCTGTCCAGGGTTTTACTTACCTCTTCATAAAAAGAAATCAGGTTTGTCTGACAACTTCTGTCTTTCATGAATCCATGCTGTCTGCTGCTTAAATAGTTTGTTTCCAGCAAAAACTCATCCATGTGGTCTTTTATTAAACGTTCCAGTATCTTCCCAACTATAGAAGTTAAACTAACAGGTCTATAGTTACTTGGTAAAGACTGTTCCCTTTTTAAATATGGACACCACATTGGCTCTACGCCAATCCAGTGGTACTATTCCTGTTATTAATGAGTCCCTAAATATTAGATACAGTGGCTTTGAAATTTCAGAGCTTAATTCTTTTAGGATCGGTGGGTGGATGCCATCTGGTCCAGGTGCTTTATCCACCTTTATTCTGTCTAAATATTTCTGGACCATATCACTTTTGAGCCATTGTGGAGAAAGCTGCCAGGTTTCTCCATTTAAAAGCTTTGCTGTGTAGTTCTGCAGTCCACTGGCATGCAGTTTCTGTGTCCGTTTTCGCTCCCTTTTCATAGAGACAGGGACTCTCACTATTACACAACCCATCAGAGACTCCAACAGCTTAAATTTCGGTTTATTTAAAAACAGCAGTAATTGGAGTTTTTGATGAATTGGTAGTTGGGCACAACACTGGCAACCAAATAGAGTCTGGTACAGAATATTATGGGCTGAGGTTCTTACTGCGCTCCGATACTAGCCAATAAAATGGCCGCCTCCGAGGCAGTGACAACTTTTTCATTGTTAGCTGCAGGGCTTTCAAAACAGCTCAGTCTGGGGAGGGGCGTGGCGACCGAGCTCCAAGATGGATGCCTAACCCAGGAGCTCCGCTCGTCCGCCGGAGTTAAACAAGTTACATCCACATCCACCGGCACCATCTGCCACTCAAACAGGGGATAGTACTGCCTGAACCCCCAGGGATCTTACCGGAGATGACGAGACGCCGAAAAAACCCGCAGCAGCCGCAGAAGCTCACAAGCTATTTCTCCTCAGAGCCGCACGGGCTACAGCAAAATGGCGGCGACGCTCGGGAACAAAGGCCGGTTCACAAGGCAGGGCAGCCGAATGGGAGCCGCGGGATTACTGCCATAGCACCCCGCATGGACAGGCTGTGCAGCGAGTCCTCCTCTGGGACATCCAGCCCTTCCACCAGAAGCCCAGCCAAATCGAAGAAGAGGAGGAACTCTCTGGATAGTCCGCAGGCAGACCCTGAAATGGAGGTAAGCGGCTCACAGCACTCTAACAATGCCAAAGTAAACTGTGAGGGAGACCCTATATCCGACTTCCCCACCTCTGACAAACCCATCTCTGACACGATGCTGAAAGACATGCTTCTGTCCCTAAGATCCTCCCTACAGGCTGACATGATTAGAGGAATTAATAACTGTCAGAGGGAGGTCCAGGCCATAGGCAACAGAGTAGACAGCATAGAAACCAAAATGGATGAATTCACCTCATCATACAACATGATGGTAGAAGCTCACACAGCACAGGGTGAAGATATCAATTGGATAAAAGACAAACTTTCAGACCTCGAGGATAGATCCAGGAGGAACAACCTCAAAATAAGAGGTGTCCCTGAGTCTGTTCCTCCTGATCAGCTGTTACAGTACGCTCACACTCTGTTCTCCACACTAGTGCCGGAGCTGACACCTCAGGATCTTATTGTGGACAGGATACATAGGGTCCCCAAACCGTCGTTCCTCCCTGATGAGACCCCAAGGGATGTACTGCTGAGGGTTCACTACTACCACATAAAAGAAAAAATTCTGATAGCATCGCGAAAACAGAAAATGTGCCCCAACAGTATGTGGCATTGAGGTTGCTCCCCGACCTGTCCAGGCACACGCTACAATGTCGCCGCAACTTAGCGACCATCACCAAGGCACTCAGGAACCACAAAATCCTCCATAAGTGGAAATATCCGGCTACTCTCTGTATCACTCACAAGGGGGCCACAATATCTGTGTCCACACTGGAGGAAGGGATTACCGCCCTGAAGCGATGGGATATACTCCCTGACCAGGAGGCTCCACGCTCACCCCCACCAGGACCTCATGCACTTAGAAATGAGTGGCAACTAGTTTCCCACAAGCGCTCTCAAAGGAAAAAGCCGGTGGACTTTCCTGCCGAACCCACATGCTAAATCACACATAGCTCCGGAGGCAGGAGATTGCAATTACTCTTCTCCTCTTCCCCCTCTGCAAGTTATTAGCAGTTGTATCTGCACACAGATCCGTTGAAAGATCAATTTTTTTATGTTTTCCATGTTAATCCTTTTTGTTCCTTGTTTCTTTAGTTTTTTGCTCGATTTACGCAGACATGTCCGCATCACTGTCTATCCATGCACTGAAGATCTTCCATCCGGGGTGCTTCTGCCGCATCGCACCACCGAGAGCAGACCGCATCTTGCGGCCGCAGTGAGTACCTACTATACGTTGCCTCTATACCAGCTACACCTCATCCTCTATGACGATTACATGTTTTTCGATTAATGCACGGGGACTGAATCACCCTGCTAAACGGTTTTCCCTGTGGAAAGAGGCCTGCAAGCATAAGGCAGATATCCTATGTGTGCAGGAAACCCACTTCCAACAAAACAAAGCCCCGAACTGCACACACAGGGACTACCCGCATATACTTATGGCTTGTACACCGGACCGTAAGAAAGGAGGAGTCCTACTAGCCATAAGGAATTCCCTATCCTTCCAACCCAAGGAGACTTTCCTGGACCCAAATGGCCGGTATATAATAGCTTCTGGAGACATCAACTCCAAACCGTACACAATAGTTACACTGTATTCCCCGAACTCCCATCAACTTCGATTCATACGAAAGGTCATCCAAAAGGCTACCTCATTGAAATACGGGAGCCTGTTGTTATGCAGAGACTTTAACTTGGCCTCAGACCCCTTGCTGGACACTACCGCATGCAAACCTAATAGAACGAAGTCACTTCAAAACTTACTTAAATCTGAGGAACTCTTTGATGTGTGGAGGTGCCATCACGCCAACGAAAGAGACTATACTTTTTTTTCACATAGACATTGCTCATACTCGCGCATTGATATGTTCTTAACGGATAAGTGGCTGCTACAACAGGTTGACACAACTAAAATACATGACATTACGTGATCTGACCACGCTGCTATATCTATGTCTTTCTTAGAACAGGGAGTCTCTTCTTCACCACCCATCTGGCGTTGCAATGTTAGACTGCTCCACGACACCAGAACGCACGCTACAATCTCTCAGCATCTCCAAAACTTCTTCTTAGATAACACTCACTCAGTCTCTGACCCATTTGTCCTTTGGAATGCACACAAGGCTTATATGAGGGGCATACTCATCCAACTTGGGGCCAAAGAAAAAAAACGATACAGGTCTAAAATAGATGCACTGCTTTCGGACATCCATATCACAGAAACGCAAAACAAAACATTGCCATCAGTGACCCTCACGAACAAACTGAATACACTTAGAGAAGAATTGAGAGAACACCTTTCACAACAATACGATAAACATCTTAGACGCCTAAAATTGACCCACTACGCTAATGCTGATAGAGCAGGTAAATATTTGGCGAACAGACTAAAATCTGCGCGCACAAAATCTAGAATAGGATACTTAAAACACCCCACCTTACACCACAAAATTGTGAACCCACAAGCCATAGCGAATCACTTCGCTGACTACTACGGTTCGCTATATAACTTACACAGTGATCCGCATACGCCCCAACCAACTGCAGAGAAAATAGACTCATTCTTGCAGGGATTGAACCTTCCATCTCTGTCATCTCACCAACTAGCAGACCTAAATGCGCCGATCAATAGTCAGGAAATTGGAACGATTGTGAATACACTACCTGATGGTAAATCCCCAGGGCCAGACGGCTTCTCCAACGAATACTTCAAGATATTCAATTCAATACTATCACCCCACATGTGCTTAGTCTTTAACAAGGCCGCTGACTCTTCCACATTTCCCCAAGAGATGCTGAGAGCACATACAGTATAGTAACTCTACCCAAACCAGGAAAAGACCCTGACACACCAGCTAATTTTAGACCAATTTCCCTTCTCAATACTGATATCAAAGTATATGCCAAATTGCTGGCTAAAAGACTGTCCGATATTATTCCATCTCTTGTCAAACGCGACCAGATGGGTTTTGTGAAGGGGAGACAGACCTCGGATGCTACAAGGAGAATCATTAATGTAATTTATCACGCTGAGAAAAATCGGGTGCCTTCTCTGCTGCTGTCTATAGACGCAGAGAAGGCATTCGATAGAGTCCATTGGACCTATATGAAAATGGTGCTGTCCAAGTTTGGTTTCCAGGGCTTCATACTAACAGCCATACTGGCTTTGTATTCTTGTCCGCCTGCTCAAGTATTCTCAGCAGGTTTCCTATCCGTCCCCTTTGATATAACGAATGGGACCCGCCAGGGATGCCCATTGTCGCCCAGTCAATTTAATCTGATGATTGAACCACTAGCCGAGGCACTCAGATCACACCCCAGGGTCTCGGGTTTTCAGTTTGGTTCTAGCGTACATACTATTAACTTATTTGCGGACGATGTTATCTTGCTTCTGACCAACCCGCTTACTTCTCTCATACAGGCTCATATCAAGATATCCTTACGGCCTTTGGAGATATTTCATACTATAAAGTTAATTACGCAAAATCCCCGATTCTGGACATAAATATACAACCATCCATAAAAAACACCTTACAAACGCAATTACCATACACGTGGAGCGGAAGGGGTATCGCCTACTTAGGGGTAACTATCACTAATACCACTAGAGCACTAGCTAAAGCCAACTTCACCCCGCTAACCACCAAACTAGAAACCCAACTAAGAGAAATATCGAAAAGGGAAATATCGTGGTTTGGCAAAATACAAGCCTTCAAGATGTTAATATTACCTCAAATTTTATATATGTTTCGTACATTGCCAATTCCTATACCGAACCATTACCTCACGACCCTGTCAAAATTGTGCTGGCAGTACATCTGGGGAGGCAAAAAAGCTAGATGTTCCCGAAATAATCTCTACTCCCACAGGAAAGTAGGAGGGGCGGGACTGGCAAACATACATGACTTCTTGTGGGCAGTCAGATTAGACCATATCAAGTTCCGTTTACAGAATTACAACACGCCACTTTGGGTAGACATAGAAGAATGGATTTACCCTACTCGGGACCTAAAATCAATGCTAATAAGTGACATCTGGATACCATGGGACACTAAAACTCTTTCCCCATCCATGCAGGTCTCATTGACGGCATGGAGGATCCTCCTAAGCCACACGCATTTGCACACGCAGGAAATAGATTACAAGCTACCACTGCGCATTCTAGAATCACTAATACCAATGTTGACAACAAAGGGTCTAATAGAACAAGGCATTGCACACGTATCAGATCTATATGTTGGTCCACATCCTAAATCCTTGGAACAAATAATAGAACAATACCACCTGCCAAACTCTTTGGTGTTTACTTGCTTGCGTATACTGCACTTCCTTAAAGAACATACCAACCCGAAAATTATGATTCCATCCAAAATATGGCAATTTTATTCTACGCCTACACAACCACAAAGAGGAATATCATTACTCTACAACGCCATTCATGACAAACTTACTTTTCGGAAAACAAAAGCAATGGAGAAATGGGAAGCGGAATTGGGCACTACCTTCTCCGATGACCAGTGGCAATATGCCTTTAGAGAAACGCATAAAGCCTCCCATTGTGTCAAACACTGGGAACTCATCATCAAAATAGCAAATAGATGGCATTACACCCCGTATAGACTAGCTAAATATTTCCCAAACTCATCACCACGATGTTGGAGGGAATGTGGGCAAATAGGGAACCTTCTACATATGCTATGGCATTGCCCTAACATTAAAAGCCTTTGGAACCAAATTTTTAAACTGATCTCTTCCCTTACTGGAATCTTGACTCCACCAGATCCCGCACTGGCCACCTTACACTTAGGTATAGAGAAATTCCCACTAGACTTCAGACCAGTTATTACACATATACTACTAGAAACGCATGCACTGATTTTGCGTAACTGGAAAGGCAACACCACCCTGAACCTCTCGGACGTCAAAAAAGCAGTACACAGAAACTATACGTTTGAGCGTTTAATAGCCATCAACTCTATGCACTGTGTCCGATTTGACCGAATGTGGTCCATATGGACAACAACACGATAGTACGTAGGGAGTACTGAATCCCTGATTTATTGAGCATTCATATAGGTTTTCTTTGTTCATCTTTGTTCATCTTTATCTTTGTTTAATGGAATACCTACCATGGTCATCATTTAGACTGCATCTGTGTATATCGAATTGTCTTGTCTTGTATTTTTTGTAACTTGTTTACATTTGAAAATACTCAATAAACATATTGAAAAAAAAACAGCTCAGTCTTCCTGTACTGGACTCTATTTGGTTGTCGGTGTTGTGTGCAACTACCAATACATCAACATTTCCAATTACTAAGGTTTTAAATAAACCGGAAGTGACGTGGTTGGAGTTTCTGATGGGTTGGAGATAATGACAAAACACCGGCTGCGGACTTTCTGACCCTTATGGAGGCCGTTGCTAGGGCAGATTGCAAAAGGCCTTTTAGGCCAGGCCAAGAGTTCCCTGAGTGAGGCTTTTCCCCTGGAGAATTCCGAGAGAGGTGTATACAATAGGGGCCAGATTCTCAAAAGAGATACGCCGGTGTTTCGTAGGAAACACCGTCGTATCTCTGTTTTTTTCCTGAGTATCTATGCGTGTGATTCCTAGAATCACTTACGCATAGATACAGTGAAAATCCGACAGGTGTAAAACACTTACACCGTCGGATCGTAGATGTAATTACTTTTCTGGCCGCTAGGTGGCCTTTATGTTGTTTTCTCATTTGCCTATGCAAATGAGCCTAATCCGACGATTCCCTAACGTTTTTACGCCGCCCCGTCGTAGTCGTTTACGTTGTTTCCGTAAGCGTAAACCTACCCCTGCTATATGAGGGGTAGGTTTACGAAGTTCCGTCGTTGCCATGTTAAGTATGGCGTCTGGTCAGCGTCGTCTTTTTCCGTCGTTTACGTTGTTTTACTAAGTCGTTCGCGAATAGGGATTTACATAAACGATGCTCACGTCGGCTTTATTCATTTTTTCCGACGTGAGCTGGAGCATGCGCACTGGGCTATTTTTGAGGCCGGCGCATGCGCAGTTCTATCGACGCTGGGGCACGCTTAATTTAAATACAAGCCGCCCCCTTTGAATTACGCGGGGATACGCAGAGCCATTTACACTACGCCGCCGCAACTTACAGAGCAAGTGCTTTGGGAATACGGCACTTGCTCTGTTAATTTGTGGCAGCGTAGTGTAAATGGCTTAGGCTACGCCAGCGGAAAATGTACGAGAATCTGGCCCTAGGTTTCTACAGAGATCCCAATGTTGTGAGTACCAATGACCCTGGGTGGAAGGAGAGACTGTTAGGCCTCGTACACACGAGGCAATCTATCTGTTCAAATCGGTCGGACCGACCGATTTGAACAGATCTGTCTGCTTGGATTTTGGTTTGCTCGCGTGTACACACGAGCAAACCAAAATCCCCGCCAGCAGACAGCGCGCTGACGTGTCGGTGACGTGGCGGTGACGTTAACGCCGCCACGTCACCACACCAGGAAGTAAAACACTTCCGCGCATGCGTCGAAATCATTTGGCGCGTGTGCGAGAAGACATGTCTGCTGGTTAGCATACTAACCAGCAGACATGTCGGGCGGACGGGTTCCCAGCCGACAGATTGGTAAGCATGCTTTCCAATCTGTCGGGTGGCCAAATCCGTCGGCTCGCCCGTACACACGATCGAATCTGTCTGCTAAAACTATCTAGCAGACCGTTTCCAGCAGACAGATTTGATCGTGTGTACGAGGCCTTAGAGGGAGATAACTACTTAAAGTCCTGCATATTCTTTCACATGTGACTACTGCAGACCATCCACTAAATATGATTGACTATGTAATGTCAAGTGACTCCGGAATGTTGTAACCGGCGCCTCTGCCGGCGCTGTAATGCGCTCCACGCTGGAATGCCTTTAGCGCCCGCTTGATAACGTCATCGCTCAGCGCCGCGTGCGTTCCAGCCTGGAACACAGAAGTGCACCGCAAATCACTGCTGCCCTGGAATCAGTGCTTATGCACTGCACCTATCTTTTGCCGATAAAGGCATTTTAAATAAAAACCCTGTTCTATTATTGTCGGCCATAGCCGGCTGGGCTACATTTTAACTATAAAATATGGAAAAAACACTGCGCTAAACAAATGGGGGTGGAAGTGCTGCTAGTACCAATAATACAGATACATATATTGGAAGAACTAGGAAAAAGGAAGTGAGGTACAGCGCGAAACCAAAATCCGTGAAATTAATGATAGTGATATCAGAAATTGATAAAAATGAATAATAGACCAATCTAGACAACACGATTGGTTATATGAACACACATTGTGAAATATGTCAAAAATTAAAATATTATATCATAAAATTTAATTAATATAACACCGGTATACAAAATTATAACTAAAAAAACATAATAACGTGCACATTAAGATAAATATGAAGCAAATGAAAAAGTCCATAAATATTCCCAAAAGCATGAAAAAGGTGTCTGTGTAAAAGTGAGCTTTAAGAAGTCTTCAAAAGAGATGTTCAAAAGCTTGACACCACCTTCCACCAAAGATACACCTGAGTGTCAGAAAATATAGTCTCCTTACCAGACCACCTGACCACACCTGCGGTCAGACTGCACCCGGGTTTGTTTAGAGTCACCCAAACGACTATAGGCTGGAGTTGCTTCTAATCACAATAAGCCAAAGCGGATGGATATCTCAGATCTGGCTCCCAGGGACCAGACTTCCTGTCTGTGGGTGGGACGCTGTACCTCACTTCCTTTTTCCTACATTTTAACTATAGCTGCCACACTACCCTAACCTGGAAACCACCCATCCCTGAGCTGTAGGCAATCCCACTCCTGGAGCTGTGCTGCTAGCCTCGCTAAAGTTGTTGCAGACACCCCAAGCTACCCCCCACCAGGAGACCCTCCATAGAAGAATCCCATTGCTGCTGAACTACAACAAGACTTCCTCTGCAAATGGATAAGTAGGCATTGTTTCACTTGTAGTGCTTCAGAATCATCTGCTACATATATTGCATTTAATCAATTGCTGTGTTGAACTCTGGCTTGCTAAGTGCTACCATACACCTTCAGATTGTCTGTTGTGTTCTTGGCTGCTTACTGTGGAGTATCTTAAAGGGACATACATTCTCAACTTACCTGAGCTATAATTACCTCTCTTACGCAACTATCCGTTGCCTACAGTATTATTAATTGCTACGTGCTTGACATAAGTGTTAAGCCCCATACACACTATCAGTTTTCCTGACGGTTTTCTCTTCAGGTTTACCAAAACCATGTAGTACAAGGGCCTGCCTGATTGCATACAAATTGAAACTCTTGAGGTTTGACCTCATATTAGATGGTTTTGGTAAACCTGAAGAGAAAACCATCAGGAAAACTGATAGTGTGTATGGGGCTTCACTTGTTTACGGGCCCATGCCCTAAGTTACTGAACATGTTCGCCTTATCTTTCCTATGCTAAGGGTTGAGGTATTTCATACCTGCTCTCTCAGTGGCCTAATGCATTTCCTTATGTTTTAGTGATATGATAAGGGAGAACCCCCAAACTCCTGTCCCCTGATTGGAGTGACCTGGGGGCCCGTACTGATAATCACTTGCATAAGGGAAGTGCATTGGAATCTTCACGTGTATTGTATACTTTTAAAACACTACGGTTTGGTCGCATGTTGTAATACGTCCAACCTTAGTAGCTCAACGCCTTCTTTTATGTGAGAGAGAGATGATGTAGAAAACCCCCAAACTCCTGTTTGTGTGGAGTGACGCCTGGGGTCTAATACTGAAATCTCACATAGAGAAGTGCATTGAAATCCTTGCTAACCGCAAGGTTCACTCCAGTGGCGTAACTAGAGACTTCAGGGCCCCGGTGCAAGAAATCATGAAGGGCCCCCCCTCCAAAGTGGCATGACAGTCAGGTGGACCCCTCACACTGGCAGGCGGCAGTCGGGCACCTCAAACGTGCAGACTTGGCGGAATTACAGGGCCCAGTCGCAACGGCGACTGCTGCGACCCTGATAAATCCGCCATTAGTTAAAGGTGTGTTACATGCAGAGTTCAAGGTGTGCTATGTACAGAGTTCGGGGTGTGCTTCATACAGAGTGCAGTGTGTGCTACGTACAGAGTCCGGGGTGTGCTACGTACAGAGTCCGGGGTGTGCTACGTACTGAGTCCGGGGTGTGCTACGTACTGAGTCCGGGGTGTGCTACGTACAGAGTCCGGGGTGTGCTACGTACAGAGTCCGGGGTGTGCTACGTACAGAGTCCGGGTGTGCTACGTACAGAGTCCGGGTGTGCTACGTACAGAGTCCGGGGTGTGCTACGTACAGAGTCCGGGGTGTGCTACGTACAGAGTCCGGGGTGTGCTACGTACAGAGTCCGGGGTGTGCTACGTACAGAGTCCGGGGTGTGCTACGTACAGAGTCCGGGGTGTGCTACGTACAGAGTCCGGGGTGTGCTACGTACAGAGTCCGGGGTGTGCTACGTACAGAGTCCGGGGTGTGCTACGTACAGAGTCCGGGGTGTGCTACGTACAGAGTCCGGGGTGTGCTACGTACAGAGTCCGGGGTGTGCTAAGTACTGAGTCCGGGGTGTGCTAAGTACTGAGTCTGGGGTGTGCTAAGTACTGAGTCTGGGGTGTGCTAAGTACTGAGTCTGGGGTGTGCTAAGTACTGAGTCTGGGGTGTGCTACGTACAGAGTCTGGTGTGTGCTACGTACAGAGTCTGGTGTGTGCTACGTACAGAGTCTGGTGTGTGCTACGTACAGAGTCTGGTGTGTGCTACGTACAGAGTCTGGTGTGTGCTACGTACAGAGTCTGGTGTGTGCTACGTACAGAGTCTGGTGTGTGCTACGTACAGAGTCTGGTGTGTGCTACGTACAGAGTCCAGAGTGTGCTACGTACAGAGTCCAGGGTGTGCTACGTACAGAGTCCAGGGTGTGCTACGTACAGAGTCCAGGGTGTGCTACGTACAGAGTCCAGGGTGTGCTACGTACAGAGTCCAGGGTGTGCTACGTACAGAGTCCGGGGTGTGCTACGTACAGATTCCAGGGTGTGCTACGTACAGAGTGTAGATTTCAGAAGTGCCACATTTCTGCGGAAAAAAAGCCTGGAGTAAAAGTATACAGTGCAAACACTGTCTACAGCCACGAAACATACAGCCACAGCACCTGTGATCATCATTATCATGCTGATAATTACACTGTACTTCATGTGACTGTACTGTATATAGCCTATATACACTACAGTCACATGAAGTACAGTATAATATAGGCTGTACAGTGTGATCATCAGCATGATAATGATGATCACAGGTGCTGTGGCTGTATCTTTCATGCCTGCAGACAAAGTTTGCTCTGTATACTTTTACTTTAGTATACTATAACAACCACTGCAGTCTGAGTCTCAATACATGGACACTCACATACATACATACATATTCACATGCACACTTACATTCATACATACATGGCATGCAAACACACACACACACACACACAGTAGATAAAAACGGCAGTCTTTTACCTTAGCAGCTCTTCCTGCCGGGTACTGCACTGTAGGGGGAGACAAAGAGCACACACTTTGCTTTCAGTTTGTAATGACTGTGACGAGCTCCCCGCACAGTGCCGATTACAGTTCGGCTTGGGATCGGGGAACTTGTCTGTGCTCCTTCTTTTGAAGCACTGTATACAGGGGGCCCTCGGGGCCCCCTCCAGCAAGGGGCCCGGTCACCATGGCGACCTCAGCACCCCTATAATTCCGCCACTGGTTCACTCCTGTTTACCAGAGCCGTTACAAATGTATGTCGATGTGATGTGACTGTTATGCTGTTTCCTGAATATTATCTGTAAAATTGCAGCAACTATTCACGTGTGGACATTCATTCCTTGGGAAATAAAGGTCAATGCCCGGGAATGTCATGTGGAGGCTTGTTTTATGTAGTGGGGCTCAATATAGTGTAGGGTTCAGCCTCAACAGGAGAGACAGTGTTCTACCAAAGAGCCGGGATGGAAACTTGTGCTCTTGGTGCCAATTCTAGCCAATCACAAAGCCTCTCTTACAAAGGGACTGCTGATTGGTTTGCTGTACATAAGTGAGAGACCTACAGCTGTCCTTTGTGCGCTACGCCCGCACAAAGATACACTCTCCATCCTGAATCTGGCCCACAGTGTTTTGCTTTTAGGCCAAACATTTTCTATTTTAGTCTCATCTGACCAGAGCACCTTCTTCCACATGTTTGCTGGGTCCCCCACATGGCTTCTCACAAACTTGTCGGAATTTGTGATCGTCTGTACGCAGCATTACTATGCTGGGAACTTAGCCTTCTCTGCTCCAATGATTAGACTTCCTGACATGCCCCTTGTGACAGACTCACCTGGGACAGAGGCTTTTGGAGGGGTCTGAATGCTAGCCTCTTGCCTTGCGATTATGTGCCCTGCCATTTGGGGGAACGGTGCCTGGGGACCCTGTATATGCCATTAGAGTGACTGATTCATACTGTTGGGACATACAGTGTTATGCCGCGTACACACGGTCGTTTTTTGCGATGAAAAAAAACGACGCTTTCAATCATGAAAAAAAGCGACGTTTTTCAAACTTCATTTTCCAAAACGACGTTGCGTACACACCATCGTTTTTCTACAAAGCTCTAGCAAAGCGTGGTGACGTACACCACGTTCGACGGCACTCTTTTCCATTGAAGCTCCGTCTCATAACTTGCTTCTGAGCATGCGCGATTTTAAAAACGTCGTTTTCAACATCGTTTTGCCCACGCACCATCACTTTTTATGACACAAAAAACAACGTTTTGAAAAACGACACAAAAAATTCAAGCATGTTGGAATTTTTTTTTGGTCGTTTTTTTGAAGACAAAAAACAACGTTTTGACCCATACACGATCAATTTAAATGACGTTTTAAAAAACTTCGTTTTTTTTTCATCGCAAAAAACGACCGTGTGTACGCGGCATAAGGAGATGCTAATGCCATCCCCTCCAGCTATCTGTCTGTTCTCTGTGCTAATTGACCATGCTATTGTGTGAAGATGTCCGGCTGTGTTTACACTTGTGATAATGTGTATTGTATAGCAGGTGAGCAAGAAGACGTGACGTCAACCCTGAAAGGTCATATCTATGAGTCGTCTAGTCTGGGTAAATTATTAGTTAATTAGCTCATGTTAATTTATGTTCTGGTTACCTACTCTTTAAACTGTATATAAGGTTGTATTCTTGGTTCTATTAAACACTCCGGGCCAGATTCTCAAAAGAGATACGACGGTGTATCGCAGGAAAGACCGTCGTATCTCTGTTTTTTTTACTGGGTATCTATGCGTGTGATTCCTAGAATCACTTACGCATAGATACAGTGAAGATCCGACAGGTGTAAAACACTTACACCGTCGGATTGTAGATGTAATTACTTTTCTGGCCGCTAGGTGGCCTTTACGTTGTTTTCTCATTTGCTAATGCAAATGAGCCTAATACGCCGATTCCCGAACATTTTTACGCCGCCCCGTCGTCGTTTACGTCGTTTCCATAAGTGTAAACCTACCCCTGCTATATGAGGGGTAGGCTTACGAAGTTCCGTCATATGCCATGTTAAGTATGGCGTTGGGTCAGCGTCGTCTTTTTCCGTCGGTTACGTTGTTTTACTAAGTCGTTCGCGAATAGGGCATTGCGTAAGTGACGATCACGTCGTTTTCACGTTGGTTTAAACAACGTTTTCCGACGTGAGCTGGAGCATCCACACTGGGCTTTTTTCCTGGCCGGCGCATGCGCAGTTCGATCGATGCGGGGCGCGCTTAATTTAAATACAAGCCGCCCCCTTTGAATTACGCGGCCTTACGCCGGGCCATTTACACTACGCAGCCGCAACTTACGGAGCAAGTGCTTGGAGAATACGGCACTTCCTCTGTTAAGTTGCGGCGGCATAGTGTAAATGGCTTATGCTACGCCGCCGCACAATGTACCAGAATCTGGCCCTCCATGTTCAGCAGACAAACAAGTCTCGTCTCGTTGTGTGTTGAGGGCAGCTGGAATATCTGAAATATCTATATCCAGACTAATAGGAAGCAGTATTTGACGGAAGCACTCAAGCGGAGTGTGGGACGTTTAGTTACACCCCCCCCCCCCACAGCCATTCACTGGGAAGATCAGTGTGCTGCTGCCCCTCCAGCTCTTATGCAGCTGAGGCGGCGTACACATGACCGAGGTTCTCGCTAGAAACCAGCGAGAACCTTGCTGGAAGCTGCATTCCAGCGAGAACCTTGGCCGTGTGTACGCTCTCGGCGAGCATCCCGTCGGGAATGCCGTCGAGCAGAAATAGAGAGCATGTTCTCTATTTGCTCGACGGCCCGCCTGGATGAATGGCTGGTTGCCATTCCCGACGGGCGGGTCGCCGAATCTGACGGCCGGCAGAGAACCTCGACGGGCGGAACGATGTGTTCTGTCCGTCGAGGTTCTCTTCCGTGTGTACGCGGCTTGAGAATAGAGGGAATGTGATCACTTATAAAAAAACAGGGGACAAAGGTATTTATAATGTGTTTTATATCTATACACATATGTTTTGCATTTAATTTCCGTTTTAAACTGAATGTGTTTTGTTACAAGGCGCGGGTTTACAATCACTTTAAAAACGCCGCACAAAATGAATTTATACCGTGTTGATAATTAAATAACATATTTGCATTGACCTGATTGCATGAAATTATGACAACATGCAGCAAAGTCAACGACACCGATCTACGGCCTCCCTTTTTATCGCTCGGCAGTTTCATTTGATGGAGTTTATATTTTGGAAACGTTTTGTTTTATAGAGAGCTTTATTACCTCTGTGACTGTATAGCGGGGTGATGACACAATGATGTAGGATGTGCCATGTATTTACTAACATGTAGTTTTTCTTCCCTGTGTTGCCGTCAGATTGTGTTTCGTGTGATAGCCTTCTTTACAAATGGCTGAAGAAATTGATATGATTGTTATAAATAACCGCTGCATATTGTCCTTGTAGCCGGAGATAAAATTTATAACTTCCTCTGGCAACACAAATTAGGAATAAATATGATGGTCAACCAGGATGTTTATGTAACAACTGGCAAGGATCCTTTGACCACTTTCCACCCAGCTTTTTAACCACTTGCCTATTGGGCACTTTCACCCCCTTCCTGCCCAGGCCGGTTTTCAGCTTTCAGTGCTCTCACACTTTGAATGACAATTGCGTGGTCGTGTAACACTGACTGTACCCAAACTACATTTTTATCATTTTGTTTTAGACATACTGGGCCCGATTCCCGTAAAATTGCCGCTGGCGTAGCGTAAGCCATTTACACTACGCCACCGCAATTTAACAGAGCAAGTGCCGTATTCCCAAAGCACTTGCTCCGTAAATTGCGGCAGCGTAGTGTAAATGGCTCTACGTATCCCCGCGTAATTCAAAGGGGGCGGCTTGTATTTAAATTAAGCGCGCCCCCGCGTCGATCGAACTGCGCATGCGCCGGCCTCAAAAATAGCCCAGTGCGCATGCTCCAGCTCGCGTCGGAAAAAGTGAATGAAACCGACGTGAGCGTCGTTTACGTAAATCTCTATTCGCGAACGACTTAAAACAACGTAACCGACGGAAAAAGACGACGCTGACCCGACGCCATACTTAACATGGCATACTACGGAACTTCGTAAGGTTACCCCTCATATAGCAGGGGTAGCCTTACACGTACGGAAACGACGTAAACTACGACGGGGCGGCGTAAAAACATTTGGGAATCGTCGGATTAGGCTCATTTGCATAGGCAAATGAGAAATCAACGTACAGGCCACCTAGCGGCCACCGATGTCATTACATTTCCGATCCGAAGGTGTAAGTGTTTTTCCATCTGTCGGATCTTCACTGTATCTATGCGTAAGTGATTCTAGGAATCACACGCATAGATACTCAGTAAAAAAAACAGAGATACGACGGTGTTTCCTACGAAACGTCGGCGCATCTCTTTTGAGAATCTGGCCCATAGAGCTTTTGTTTGGTGGTATTTAATGACCACTGTTTTTTTTTTTACTTTTTGCTAAAGCAATGAAAAAGGACAGAACCTTTTGTAAAAAAAAGTTTTCTGTGATACAATTTTCTAAATAAGTAATTTCCTTTACTGATGTGCGCTGATGAGGCTGCACTGATGGGCATGGAGACAGCACTGATGAGGTGGCACTGATGGTTACTGATAAAAAGGCACCAATGGGTACTTATGAGGAGGCACTGATAGCTACTGATGAGGAGGCACTGATGGGTACTGATGAGGAGGCACCGATGGGTACTGATGAAGAGGCACTGATGGGTACTGATTAGAAGGTACTGATGGGTACTGACGAGGAAGCACTGATGGGTACTGATAAGGCAGCACTGATGGGTACTGGCAAGGCAGTACTGATAGGTACTTATGAGGAGGCACTGATGGGTACTGATGAGGAGGCAGGCAGTGATGGGTACTGATGAAGAGACACTGATGAGGCTGCACTGATATGTGTCACTGGTGGGCATTGATAGGCGGATGGGCAGCACTGATAGGCGGCACTGATTGGCATTGACAGGCATCACTGATGGGCACTATTGGGGTTGCACTGATCAGCAGGACACTGATAATTAGTGCCCTGATTATCAGTGTAGATGTCCCCTGTGTTGATTTATTGGCTCTCTCCTCCTCATGCATGGTCAGCGTGAGAAGATGGACTGCTGAACAGCAAATACTGTTTACACTGTGATCACCTGTGATTAGACCAGTGTTTCTCAATTCCAGTCCTCAAGCCCCCCCAACAGGTCATGTTTTCAGGATTTCCCTCAGATGAAAAGGCTGTGGGAATTACTAAGGCAGTGAAACTGATCAAATCACCTGTGCAAAATAATGGAAATCCTGATAACCTGACCTGTTGGGGGGCCTTGAGGACTGGAGTTGAGAAACACTGGATTAGACACAGCTGGTCGCATGGTATAGAGCCGCTGTGAATGGCTCTTTACCCCAATCTGTCATAGGACACAACAATCACAGATCCCTGCCAAAGCACGGCGCAGAGGGAACGTGGGAAGCGCAATCACAGGAGGATGTTCAGCCCTCCCAGCAATGTGTGCACACACTTCAGCCGCCATTCAGCCAAAGCGTGGGTGGGAAGAGGTTAAAGTAGACCTTAGCGAAAACTTTATTTTGGATAGATTGGCCCCGTGTGACAAGTTGGGGAATTTGTAGCTCATTGTAGCACCTAACAGTGAGTTTAAAAGTAACACAAAAGTTCACACAGAAGTCCTCCTACACAGGGGGTTCTCACTATCAACATTATAAGGAAAAAAACAACATTGAGCCTCTAGTCTCTCTTCGCAGCTTTACTGCGGAACTTAGTAGTTTTGGTCCTCCTGACCATCAAACACATCCAGTGCTCGTGCACACACGCTGTACCTCAGCTCTGTGTTTTCCTGCAGGGTCCCATCTGCTCCGTTTGTTCCAGACTGTCTCTCTCAGGCTCGTGCCTTAATCTGTCCTGGACGAAGGGGTGCAACCAGGCCCGGATTTCCCACAAGGCCACCAAGGCCAGGCCTCTGGGTGGCAGGGCGTTGAGGGGCGGCAGCAGCATGGAGTTCCCCGACACCCGGAACATACAGATAAGTTGCTTTCTAGCAGGACTAAATGTAGTGTGGGGGAATCCACTCGCTCGTTAGCAAGTGATTGTGGTGATCTCGCCTAAATCATTTGTAAAATGTGTGCTGCCGTCCGTCCTCACCCCCCCCCCCCACATACCTCTCTCTGCTGCCTCTGTCTTCGTGACCCTGTCCTCCCCCCGGCACCCAAATTTGTCTCCTGTCCTTGCTGCCGATGTACACAGTGAGAGGGGTGAGCTGTGCTCTTCCCATCTCAGCTGTGAGAGGAGGAATCCTAGCACAGTACTAGGACTCCTGTTTTTGGAGGTGACAGGGTTAATAAAGAGAACCTGTCACCTCCAATTGCTATCACACAAGCAATAAAGATAAGTGAAAAAAATTTATAAAAAATAAATAATAAGAAATAATATTTAAATTAATAAAATAAAAAAGTAATTAAAAAGAAAAGAATACGAAAAATAATATTAAAACTAATAAGAAAATTATACAAAAAGAAAAAATAAGTAAACGACAAGCTACAAATAATAAAAAAAAAGATTAAAAAGCAAAAAAAAATTTGAACTAACCGTGCGGCTCCTGCCACCCGGTTGACAATCTTTGTTTATTTGGGGGGGGGGGGGGTGGTTTGGTTGGCGGGGAGGGGGTGCATTGCGGAACCTGGCCTTGGGGCAGCAGAGAGAGCAAATCCGGCCCTGGGTGCAACGTGCACCTTTCACTGCTCCCTTGCAATCACTGACCCCCTCGGGAGGGTGGGGCCCTGAGCTCTAACTCTGGCTCTAAGGTGAATGCAGTACACACCTGAATCATTAGTGTGCCTGCTTCCAAGAAAACCCGGCCCAGACTGCCATATTAAAGTGGTTGTAAAGGGAGAAGTTTTTTTATCTTAAAGAATTCCATGCATTAAAGCGGATTTTCACCCAAAAATTGTATTCTGCTTTTCGGAATCGTCCTCCACCCCATCCGGTGTCACATTTGGCACCTTTCAGGGGGAGGAGCAGATACCTGTATAATATAGGTATTTGCACCCACTTCCGGGCGTAGATAGTCGAGCTACCCACAGCTATCTACGCCACATCTGGCGCCTCCTCCGCCCCCCCCCCCCCCCCGCTGTCTTCTGGGAGACACACAGGTCTCAGAAGACAGCAGGGACCAGTAAGATCAATTCGGGCATGCGCAGTAGGGAACCAGGAAGTGAAGACGCAAGGCTTCACTTCCTGATTCCCTTACCGAAGATTGCAGCGGCAGCACCCGAGATCGTGGCCGCCCAGGACAGGTAAGTGTCCTTATTTTAAAAGTCAGCAGCTGCAGTATTTGTAGCTGTTGACTTTTAAAACAAAAAATTGGCGGAACTCCGCTTTAAGATGAAAAAAAAAAAACTTCTGTGTGTAGCGCCCCCCCCCCCCCAACACCCCCTAATTACTTACCTTAGCCCCATCTCTCTCCAGCGATATCCACGAATGTCTAAGCTGTCCAGCACACTCCTCCTGATGGCTGAGACACAGCAGCAACGCTGTTGGCTTCAGTAGCTGTCAATCAAAGTAAGTCAGCCAATTAGGGGAGAGAGTGGGTGGGGCCTGTTAAGGGCTCAATGTCTGAATGGACAGATGGAGCTGTGACTCGGCTCCAGTGCCCCATAGGAAGATGCTGACTGTGGGGGCACTCGATAGGAGGGAGGGACCAGGAGCAGCAAGGAGGGATCCGAGAAGAGGAGGATCTGGGAAGCTCTGTGCAAAACCAGCTGCACAGAGGAGGTAAGTAAAACATGTTTGTTAAAATAAAATAAAAAACAAGACTTTACAATCACTTTAAATAGTGGCATTGTATTTCCCTGCCACACCCCTTAAAGTGGTTGTAAACCCTTACAGACCACTTGGCCCTACAGGTAAGCTTAGATTAAGGCTTACCTGTAGGTGCAAGAAATATCTCCTAAACCTACGCGGTTAAGGAGATATTTTCCAAAATAAGGGGAACGATGTCTACGGTGCATGCGTGCCATAGACAAGGGTGCAGGCGCACTGAGCGTGCCGTCACTATCGGCTCCCGTGCGCATGCACAGGAGTGGCGTCATCACTGCTCCGGCCAGTCACAGCGCCGGAGCAGCGATACCCGGAAGTCACTCCGGGGGAGATGGCGGCGACCGAGGAGGTGATCTTGGACCGATGTGGGGTCTTCGATCTCAGGTAAGTAATCCATAATGAGCTAGTATGCTATGCATACTAGCTCATTATGACTTTGTCTTTCAGGTTTTTTTCTTTTTTTTTTATGGGTTTACTTCCTCTTTAGTTATACATTAAAGTTTTGTTGGAATAGCTGTTTTTTTTGTTTTTTTTTTTTGGTTTAAATGGCTTGTGGTTTGGGAAAACTGTTGTGGGTTTGGATGCTTGAAGTGCTGTCAGTGATCAGTTGAGCTCCTGAGATTTAGATCATGCTATATTGCGTACGGCACCCTGTAACACACCAAATCCACAATGCAGTATTTTTGCTGTGAGGAAGATCCTGATACATTTATCTACTGAGTCTCATTGCAGTAAAACCTAATTTGTAAGTGTGAACTTTTGCTTGGTGATCCATCAGCTCCTCATTCTGCAGCATTTAAAATCGAATGACCAATTCAATGTGTATGTGTACAGTATATATATAACCTAGGAAATAAAATAAGAGGTCTCCCCGTCTACCCAAAGACCGTGCCGGCCAAATGCTTAACAGCATCCAAGCTCCCCTTTGAATAATGGTATGTAAAAAAAAGGGCATTCTTGGCATCCTTTTAAATGTGCATGTTTCTTGTTTATGCTCTATGGCAGGGGTGCACAACCAGTGGCCCGGGGGTAGGGTGACCACATTTCCAAACTACCATTCAGGGACACCCTCCCTTCCCAAAAATCAGCTTGTGCTGTAACGAATCACAGCACAGTGATTGGACACAAGAGGCGGGATTTATGATTTCTCCAATCACAAGCAGGGGCCGGGGATTGTGCTCCTCCAGGCATTCTTGGCCAGGACAAGTACTGTCAGTGAGTAAAGCGGTGATTTGGCGGTCTTTTTTGGGGGCATCAGATTAGCCTGGGGGGTGGCTGTGTCAGTTTCATTCCAGGACACTGTATTGTCCTGGAATGAAGGTGCCCGGGACAGACCTGCAAAATGCAGGACTGTCCCGGGCAATCCGGGACACGTGGTCACCCTACCCGGGGGCCACATCTGGCCCGTGGACAGTGTTGCTCATCGTCCTTTAAAAAAGTAATTAGTTACAGTTACAAATTACTTGTCCGAAAAAGTAATTGAGTTAGTGACTCAGTTACTACATTGGCAAAGTAATTAGTTACTCAGCAAAGTAACTGACTTTTTTTTGCCGGCGTATGACGACCCCCTAAAATTTTGGTTTTGGGATATACTCACCGTATAAGATGACCCCTCACTGTGCCATCTGTAATATGCTTCACTGTGCCACCTGTAACATGCCTCACTGTGCCATCTGTAACATGCCTCACTGACAGTGAGGCATGTTACAGGCACAGTGAGGCATGTTACAGGCACAGTGAGGTATGTTACAGGTACAGTGAGGTATGTTACAGGTACAGTGAGTGAGGCATGTTACAGGTACAGTACAGTGAGGCATGTTACAGGTACAGTGAGGCATGTTACAGGCACAGTGAGTAAGGCATGTTACTGGCACAGTGAGTGAGGCATGTTACAGGCACAGTGAGTGAGGCATGTTTCAGGCACAGTGAGTGAGGCATGTTACAGGCACAGTGAGTGAGGCATGTTACAGGCACAGTGAGGCATTTTACAGGCACAGTGAGGCACTGTGCCATCATACATGCCTCACTGTGCCTGTAAAATGCCTCAACGATGATCTCCCTACCTTCTCCTGCGGCCATCCTCCATTATTTAAAAGCTGCGCCTCCCCCTCTGACTGTCCGGTCACCGTCGGTGGCCATCCTCCATTAATAAAAAAGCCGCCTCCCCCTCTGACTGTTCCAGACTGTCCGTGATAGGCGGAACAGTAATTTTCCCAGCAGACCATCTGTTCAGTGTTCCGCCTATCACAGATGTCCTCTCGTCCGAGGCCGAGGCTGAGTGGGAGGCGCGCTTTTTTAATAATGGAGGATGGCCGCCGACGGTGACAGGTACACAGCTACATGTGTAATTGCGGTAACGCCGCTCCCATTACTTGGGTAGATTACTCGTTACCCTCAAAAGGGGCATTGTTAGGTAACGGCGTTTATTTTAACGCCGTTACTTACAACACTGCCCGTGGAGCCCTCTGATGTGGCCCATGACCTCCTGCTCTGGAATGGTGGGTCAGTAAGCACAAATTGCCAACCCTCTATCCCAGAGCATCAGTGTTGTGAATGAAGCCAACGGTAGAGGAAGCAAGCAGCTGCGGAACAGAGCCACATACGTCGTTGCTTCCTGCATAGCACCACCTCCTGTCACGCCAAAATAAACAGAAGCGGATCCATCCACTTTCGTCTGGGTGGATTGGATCGCAGGGTCATATCATAGAGTAGAATGGGCTGTGTACATGTCCGCTCTGCATACGTAGAGTAGACACGGACCTATCATCCACTCGCTCTGCTCATTGTGGCCCACAACCAGTTACCAAGTCGCTTAAGTAGCCCTCACTTAAGTGGCCCTATGGCATGGGTGTCCAACAGTGGCAGACCATCAATGAGGGGCACAGGTGCGCCGCCCCCCCTAATACATGCACCCGGCCCCTAATCTCCATGCAGGTCACTGGACGCATTGAATTTCAATTAGGGTTTTTTGTTTTGGAAGCACGATTAGAGCCTGAGCCTCTAATTGGCTTTAAAAAAGGGTGGGCTCGGGGCGCAGAGCACTGCGCCCTGGGTCCACCCAGTTTTGTGACAATAGTGAATTAATATTTGCTATTGTCATCCTGATTTTCCTCCTGGCCAATCAGGAAGTGGGTCCTGAGACCCAATTGGCCAGGGAGTCTTAGACCAGGAGGAGAATCAGGAAGACAATTGCGAATATTAATTTGCTATTGTCAAACAACTTGGCGGGCTTGGGAGCGCAGTGCTATTTGCCCCGAGCCCTCCCTTTTTTGAAGGGGGAGGTTTGTTTGACCCCCCCCCAAAATATTGAGCACCAGTCGCCACTGGTGTCCAACTTGCTCCCCTCCAGCTGTTGTAGAACTACAAGTCTCATCATGCCTCTGCCTTTGAGAGCCATGCCTGCAACAGTCAGCTGTGCAATGCCTCATGGGACTTGTAGTTCTGCAACAGATGGAGGGCCACAGGTTGGACACCCATATGGCATTGTACATTGTGTAAATAGAGAAAAAACACAGTAGAGTCTTCTATCACTAGAGCGGGTATTACAATAAATCTACAAAAAATTACAACGTTACCTTACATGACGTTCTTATTTTAACCATTTGCAGACCGCCCGCTTGCAATGTACTGTGAACGAGCAGCCAATTTTGTGATTGTGCACAGCGACTGCCTTTGTTGCTCTGTGTTTGAGCTTTGGGGTGCACAACCTAACGCTGCATTCACACCTAAGCGTAGGCGATTTGCGGCGTTTTTACCGCGATATGCCGCAACAAATTGCGGCATTTTTTACCGCGATTTGCCGAAACAAAACACTGCGTATTTTACCGCGGTTTTGTACAGGTCATTGGCACCAATGGAAAAAGCCCAAGCCGCCCGATTCGCGCGACAAAAAAGGGTTCCGGGACTTGTTTGAGCTTCAGGCGTTCAGCGTTCGTTCGGCGTTTTGCAGTGGAACCATCTCCATAGAGAATAATGTTATTTTTCCCCTCTAGCGTCTTTGAGCGTCGCTCTTCAGGCGACAAAACGCTCAGGTGTGAATGCAGCCTAATGCCATAGGCTGCAGACACCTATGCGGTAACGTGTAAGTACTCCTCCCCTTTCTTACCTTGTGTCCTAATACTGCATTCTGTACACAAACATTGCATTTATTTTCCTTTTAAAAGGGTTGTAATCTTTAGGGCCCTTTTACACGTGCGGACGAACGGTCCGCTTTTTCTAAGTCCGTAAACGGACTTAGAATGGGGCCCTATGGGAGCGGATCCGTTAGCGGATGATGCATCCGCTAACGTCCGCCTACGATCCGCGTCCATCTGGATCCGTTTTGCGGACAGAAGAAAACCCTATTTTTCTTCTGTCCAGTGGATCGGATCGGATGCAAACGGACAGACGGTCCGTTTCCATCCGATGCTCCATAGGGGATAGCGGAGGAGAGACAGGGCGGTCCCTGCACAGTGTGTGGGGACCGCCCTGTCCGCCGACAGCTGAGCGGGACCCCCCGCTGAGCCAACGGACACACACGGAGCGGACCGAAAAACGGTCCGCACCGCGTGAAAGGGCCCTAAGGCATGAAATATGAACAAAGCATATCCCTCTATAGTGTGTACTTGTCTAAACCTAGAGCACTATGTGTCATTTCTCTCTGCTGCTTCGTTCCTCTGCTATCAGCATGAATCACTTCTGACAAGATTTCCTAACGCCAAGAGAAAAAAAGTGACAGAGTAGGGATCTCCAACATGTAGCCTGTGATTGACATCTTCAGCGCTATTCTTGTGTGCTGTGTGTGTGTGTGTGTGTGGGGGGGGGGGTGGGGGGGTGGGTTTGCCACCTTTTCTTCAAGTCAAACCCGAACACTTTAGCGGTGCACAGCAATCTTTTTTTATAGTATGAACTATACATATATTTTCCAATTACATAAGATTTCTAATAAAATAAAGTTAATCCCAAGAGTCCCCTTTTTTCATCAGAGTCTACAGAGTTCTCCATTTACTTTTGAACTTGCAGAATTCCCTTACACTGTATATGGGGGGGGGGGGGCTCTGCAGACTCTGATGTAAAGGAGAACTCCGGGGACTCTAACATAAGGGATGCTCTGGGAACCCTGATTTAAGGGGGTACACTGAGAACTTTGATGTACAGAGAGGCTCTGATGTAAGGGAGAACCCTGATTTACCTGAGTGTACTCAATCAGAGGCAGCAGAAAGAAAGGGAGAGACTTCAGTCACAGACAGGGATGGATGGTGAGCTCACTCCTTGGCAGTCAGCACCTCTAATCCAGATGTATCTGAGGCTGCTGGAGTGTGGGCAGACACAGGGCGGTAGGGGTGGGAGGAAGAGGAGCAGATCAAGCCCTTTCTCCTCTCCTATCTGTGTGGGGGAGGGGTAAATGTTAGTGTTGGCTTTGGGCAGTGTGAAAGAGCATGTAACAGACACTCTCGGCTAACACATCTGTAGCCAGCAACCCTGCTGGGAAGCCATAGTCTGGTCTGAAAAATGTGTACTGGTTTCAGGAGGTCTGAAACCCGAATGCATGATTACAAACCCAAACTGTCCGGGCGAATCCTAGACAGGTGGCAACCCTGGGGGGTGCTTCCATTCCCTCCTATCATCTCTCAGCGCTCTCCTCACTGAGCTCTGCAGTGTGTAACCTCAGCTCTCCATCCCATGTTTTTTGGATGCTCAGCCAAGCTTTATAAAAACTCCTGTGAACAGATGTAGAGAACAGAGGGCTGCAGATAAACGGGTACGCCTTATGTAGGAGGATTTGCAGGATTAATACCATCGCTGGACATGTTATAGTCACACGTCAAGAGTACAGACTATACCCGCCCTTTCTGCGCCTCTTCTCTATTCATAGAAGCTGTACTATAGCTTCCATCAATGAAAGGCGCTCTATGAATGGAGGATCTCACTTCCTGTTTTGTCTATGGAACAGGAAGTGAAGAAAAAGCTCCCCAATGGAACACACACACACAAAAAAAAAAAAAAACAGACAGAGGGCTTATAACCCTCCTGTAATCTGTCAAAAATGCAAAAAAATAAAATGTTGGGCCAGATTTAGATACCTCTGCCTATCTATAGGCAGGCGTAGCGTATCTCAGATACACTACGCCGCCATAACTATCAGTGGCAGGTTCCTTATTCAGAAACTACTTACACCGTAAGTTACGGCGGCGTAGTGTAACTGTGGCGGCGCAAGGCCGCGCAATTCAAATGTGGAAGATGGGGGCATGATTCATGTAAATGAATCATTACCCCATGTTAGTGACGTTTTTTCTGAACGGCGCATGCGCCGTCCGTGGACGTATCCCAGTGCGCATGCGCGAAATCACGTCGCTAGTTGTCAATGTAAACGACGTGAACGTAACTAACGTCGAGCCCCATTCCCGAACGATTTACGCAAACTACGTAACCGACGTACAATTCGACGCTGTCCCGACGTCCATACTTAACATTGGCTGCGCCTGCTATAGCAGGGGTAACCTTACGCCGGAATAACGCTTACGCAAATGACGTAAACTACGACGCCCGGCCGCAAGTACGTTCGGGAAACGGCGGAACTCCCTAATTTACATATTTGACGCGTAAAATGACGGAAGCGCCACCTAGCGGCCAACGTAAAACTGCAACTAATATACGACGGTGTCACAGAATTACGCCGCTCGTATATTAGCAGAATTCCGGCGTATCTTCTTTTCTGAATAGCAAAAAAATATACGCCGGCTATTCTTAGTATTTACGCGGCGTATCTATTGATACGCCGACGTAAATACTATTTGAATCTGGCCCATTGTTTTTAGTTCTTATTTATTATAATCTCATTAAACAGGTACCAACTGACTAAGCTGTAAATCTTTGCCACATAAAAATATAACTAACATAAAATCACATACAATACATAAAAGATGCATTAATTAAGTTGCTTACATTTAGTTGATCTCAAAGGTTAAGCTCCCATGATGGGATATAAATGATGGAGACTGAGCTATTGGGCGGCATGACGGGCTAGAACAGGTGGGAAGGGACATAACATTTTCTAGAACGTCGGCTCCAGGGATGCAAATCAGCTGTTTTTGCATTAAAAGAGAACAAAAATAAAAAGATAAATGTGTTAACTGCTATAGTTAGTGCACCTCATTTTAAAATAATGTACTGCTTTCCTTTTAATTACACCAGAGTACTTTCTAAGCTCCCTGTGCAGCTTATTTTGGTACTAATTATTGGCGTAGGACTTAATCCACTAATTTGTTGACAGTTAAACATATTAATTGACAGAGATAATCATTGCTGTTTTTGATGATAAATAAACACATAGACAAATTTTAATGATTAAAAAAAGGGGCCCAGATTCACGTAGATCGGCGCATTATCATTCCGGCGTAGCGCACCACTTTTCCGTTAGACTTGCGCAATCTAGCCGCGTAATCCCGCGATTCACGTAGCTTTTACGCAAGAGATTGCGCAAGCGTAAGGTTTTTTCCTGAGGCGTAAGGAGGAGTAATACAAATTGGGAGGGACGTGGGCGTGTTACATTGAAATGAGCCGTGACCCCATGCAAATGAAGGGCCGGCCGACTCGCGCATGCGCGCGTGAAGGAAACCATGTCAGCTCCGTTGTGCGCATGCTCACAACTCGGGAGCGGCGCAATCAGTGAAATTGGAAATGGACTAGGGCAATGTTGTGAACTACGCAGACAGCATAAATAGACACACACAAACGCCCTTCCATTGCAAAAGTACATCCCTTTGTGTCCCTTCCCATTGAATCAAGTGCTTTTGCTCTGTTGTTCGTTAGAGTGTGTTTTGTACAGTAGTTGTGAGATTAGTGTTCTGTGTGATCTAGTGCTTGTTGGTAGTTTTGTGAAAGTGTATTTTGATAAGTGTTTGAGACTGGTGGTTTGATTGATATATTTCTGAGCGTTTGTTTTCTTGCTTTATTTTTTCATCTGATTTTTTTGTGTCTGTTTCTTGCTGAGTGCTAGTGTGATTTTTGGCTGTTCTTTTTCTCTTTGTGTGTGTTCTTGTCTGATTGGTTGTGCTTGTATTTGTGACAGATTTTTGGTGACTGCTAGTGAGTTTGTTTGGAAGTATGACTGAGAGAAAAAGAAAGCTGAATTTTACAGTGGGGGAAAAAAGAATTCTTGCCCGGGCCATTACCGACTATGGGCGTTTTCTCCACGGCCCGCAGAGTGCCACCACCACCCCGGCCAGGAGGAGGGAGATATTGGATATGATCACGGAGCAGGTCAATTCATCGGGGGAGGGGGAGACACGGACCCGCTCTGGGATTGAAAAGAAAATAAATGACCTCCGGCGTGAGGTGAAAAAAAAACTGGCCGCAATAAATGCCCATGCCAGGGGCACAGGAGGGGGCCCACCATGCCGGGTTAGATTTACAGCGACGGAGCGTGTGGTGGCCCTGACCTTTCACCGGCATGAAGTGGAGGGCCTGCCAGGCTTTGACACAAGTCCGGTCCCCGCGGTGCCAGGTAAGGTTTTTATTTCTCTCAGGTGTGTAGCATGTGTGGGGGAGGGGGTGAAAGGGAATATGTGCCAAGTGTGTGGATCCTCCAACCTGTGAATGTTTTGTGTCATCCACAGCTGTGCAGGAGGGTGCAGGGCCATCTGGACTGACCGCTCCAACCCCAGGACAGCAGCCTAATGAGGCCCCCCCAACAAGGCCAGAGTCCGCAGAGGAGGAACAAGAGGAGGGGGAGGATCATGCGGAGGACGATCATGAGGAGGAGGAGAATCATGAGGAGGAGGAGTCCATGGAAGGCACTGGCCGTTTGGTTTCTGCGGACTCTTCCCCTCTGGCTGCAAGAAGCCTGCCCTCCCTAAGGGTGAGCCCCCCCCCCTCCTCCCCCAACATGGCTCCCCTCACAAGGGCCTCCCCTTCTCCCCGGCCACAACCATCAGCTGGAGCCAGGAGGTCATCCCAGAGCACCAGGGGGCGCCCAATCTCCTGCCCGCCTGTCTGAGAAGGAACCTGGCCACCCAGACCCGCCTTCTGAGACAGCTCTGCCAGACTATGGGGCGGGTGGATCAGAGCCTGTCCTCCATTAACGATAGCCTGGGTAACCTGGACTCCCACTCCCGGGCCTCCACAACCTGCCTAAATGACCTGCAAACTACAGCAGCAGGCGTTGGGCAGGATGTGAGGGCCCTTACCCAGGCTATCCAGGGCAACACGGCAACACTTGGTGCTGCCCTGGACAGAATAGCCGTGGCCTTGGAGGGCAGGCCGCCAGGTGGGCAGATCTCAGGGGCTGCTCCTCCTTCCCCGGCTTTTCCCCTCCCCCATGCGTCTCCCCTGAGGGTCCGGGGCCGTGGCCGGGGGCGCCCCAGGCGTGGCTCAGGCAGAGGGCATTAATTTTTTTTTTCCCCCTTTTGTTTGTTTTGAAAGCATTTTTATTTTTGTTCTCTGCTTATTTATTTTTTTCTATGCAATTTTTGTTTCTATGCATTTTTTTTTTGCTGACATTTTTGGCATATTTTGGGTTGTGAATGATGTTTGAATGTGGGGGTGACATTCCTGCTGGAAAAGGGGTGTCATCCTCAATTTTGGTGGAGAAGGGTTCCCCAGGACCAGGGAGAAGTGATCTCCAGGTCCGTGTGAATAGTGTATGAATGTACAGTGACATAATTGGAGCCTTGACGTGGCGTTACTGCTCACCAGTCTTGCATGGTGGACTGGTGCCAATCCAATTTGATGAGGATGTGGGGTGTGTGTGCTAGGGACCATAGTGGTGTGCATGCATGCATTCTCATTGTGCCATGATTCATGTGTGTGTTTAACGTGCAAAGATGCCCAATATGAGCTGTCTCCTGACTGCTCTTCCCTCAGAAGACGGGGTATCCTCGGTTAGGGGTTGATTGTCTGGTTGGGGGGTTAGGTCATCACGTTCCTCTATCTGCAGGCCCTTCCTCACTGCGAGATTGTGCAGCATGCAACATGCAACGATGATATGGCACACAAAGTTTGGGGAATACAACAGTGTACCCCCAGACTTATCCAGGCATCGGAAACGTGACTTCAGGAGGCCAAAGGTGCGCTCCACCACTGCACGGGTTTTGATGTGTGCTTCATTGTATCGTTCCTCTCCTGGGGTTTGGGGGTTCCGGATAGGAGTCATGAGATGGGGTCCCAGGGCATATGCAGAGTCACCTGTAAAGGAAAAGACAGGAGAATGTTAGTCATGCATGTGCCACTTCTGTTGTGCATCACGGGAGGGGATAGTCATGCCTGACTCCCATGTCACTCACCAACCAGCCAGGTGTTCCCATACACGTTCTGTTCGAATTCTGTTCGGATGTGGCATTGATTGTAGATGTAGCTGTCATGGGTGGATCCGGGGTGTTTGGCACGAACGTGCCATATGAGGCCTTGGGCATCGACTATCACCTGTACGTTGATGGAATGCCAATTCTTCCGATTGCGGTACATGTGCTCGGTCTCATGGGGGGGCTGGAGTGCCACATGTGTGCAATCAATGGCCCCGATGGTGCGTGGGAATCTGGCAATTCGGTAGAAATCTGCCATTGCCTTGATTCGCAGCTCCTCAGTGGTTGGTTTTATGATTTGGTTGGCAAAGCGTGTGAGGATTGCAGGGACAACCTGGTGCACACATCTGCTCATGGAGGATTGTGACATCCCAGCCACCACTCCACTTGTACGCTGAAAAGAGCCACTGGCAAGGAAATGGAGTGTTGCCAGTACCTTGACCAGTGGCTGCACTGCATGTGAGCGTTGTGTTGGGCTGGTGATGTCCTCCTGCAAGGTTGTGGTTAATTCCAGGATGGCATGAGGGGGGAATCTGAAGATGCGAAAGACCTCTGAATCATTCATGCCAAACAGGTGTATGCGGGTGCGGTATACCCTCTCCCGTGCCATCCTCCGTGCCCTCCTCCTTCTTTGGTCATCTATATTCACTAGTGCAGCTATGAGCGACGATGCCCCTAGCATGTTGGCAGTCAAATTGTAGTGCAACACGTGTGTGTGGTCTGCTCCTCAGTAACGGTGTTGCTTTCTGTGAGATGTAGACGTTTTTTCAAAAGTTAGACCAGCTTTTAGGTGCTCTAACTTTAGACAGGACATTTTGCAGTTGCGCACATCGCGTAGCCTGCGCAGCAACTGCGTTTTTTTGTGGATCCCCGTAACTCCCTCATTAGCATATTTGACTAGCAAATCAATGGTGTGTCTAGCGCAGTTTTGCGCGAAGGGAAGCGCATGTCTAACTCAATTACGCCGGACAAAAAAACGTAGATTTCTGGTGTATATTGTTTTGTGAATCGCGTCCAACTATACGCACGCGCACATTTAGACTTACGCACGCGCAACAGCAGTTGCGCACGCGTAATCGCTCTGTGAATCTGGGCCAGGATGTTTAACTAAATAAAGCCCATACATCCCAAAATAAGTGCCTAAAAGCCCACCACTGCATCCAAAACTTTGGGAAAATATCTAGGTACCTCCATGTTTTAGCAGCCCTGATTGGCTGCTGTGTGAATGGACCCTGCAAAGAGTGGTTGCAGGCTTCATTCATTAATGCACTGTAACAATATTATTAGACATGTGCACTGATGAAAAATGTGTTCGTTTTCGTTTTATTCGTTTTTTAGCTTTTTTCGGAAATTCAGGAAATTTGTAAATTCGGAAATTCGGGAATCTGGAAATTCTAAAATTCTAAAATTCTAAAATTTTGAAATTCGAAAATTTTTGAAATTCAAAAATTTTGAAATTCGAAAATTTTGAAATTCAAAAATTCGAAAATTTTGAAATTCGAAAATCCAAATTTTCTGATTTTTGAATTCCAGAATTTTAAAATCTTCGAATTTCCGATTTTTTTCGAAGTTCAGATTTTCCGAATTTCCGAATTTTCTATTTTTTTCATTTCCAATCTTCAAACTTTTAAAATTTTGGAATTTCCGAATTTTTTTAATTTCCAAGATTCCGAATTTCCGAAAATTCTAATTTCCGAAATTTCGGAAGTTCGAAACTTCCAAAATTTCGGAAATTCGAAATTTCCGAAATGAGAAAATTCCGAAATCCGAGAATTCAGAAATTGAAAAAATTGGAAATTCAGAACTTTTGGAATGACCCAATTTGACAAAATGTGTTAAAAATTGTGCTTAGGGTAGTCAGTTTTTAATAGGAAAGCAGAGAGACTTGCAGGAACAGAAGGGATCTCACATAAAGGAAGAAATACAAAGAGAAGAGGAGACATTCTAAAACAGGGATCCTCAAACTACGGCCCTCCAGCTGTTGTAGAACTACACATCCCACGAGGCATTGTAACACACTGACATTCACAGACATGACAAGGCATGATGGGAATTGTAGTTCCTGAACAACTTGAGGGCCGTAGTTTGAAGACCCATGTTCTAAAAGTACATGATACAACAGGCAGGGCCGTCTTAATAGCATTGCTCTTAGTAATGCTCTGGGGCCCTTACAATGGAGACAGGTAAACAGACATCAAGTAGGTAGGAGGCACCTTTTGGGTGGAGCTCCGGCATTAACTACATGAACAATCATTCTGTGCAGCTAACAAACAGTGGGGAAAATACTACATACTGACATAGCTGTCCTGTGCATATAATATATCTGCTAGATTGATGCCTCCCCAGCACTCTGACCCCTCTACACCCCACATATCCCCCCATCACTCTCAGTGCCATCTTGGGGCCCCCAATTTTGGGGCAGCGTGAGCTTAAGGACCAGCTGCTTTGGGGAAAGTGCAGGGGCCCCCATGCAGCCTGGGCCCCTGGGCAGTGCCCAGGTGTGCCCTCTCATTAGGACAGCCCTGACAACCGGCACATACAGTGCCTTGAAAAAGTATTCCTACCCATTGACATTCTCCACATTTTGTCATGTTACAACCAAAAATGTAAATGTATTTTATTGGGATTTTATGTGATAGATCAACACAAAGTGGCACATAATTGTGAAGTGGAAGGAAAATTATAAATGTTTTTCAAAATTGTTTACAAATAAATACGTGAAAAGTGTGGTGTGTATTTATATTCAGCCCCCTTTACTCTGATACCCCTAACTAAAATCTAGTCTACCCAATTGCCTTCAGATGTCACCTAATTAGTACATAGAGTCCACCTGTGTGAAATTTGATCTCTGTATATATACAACTGTTCCGTGAAGCCCTCAGAGGTTTGTTAGAGAACCCTAGTGAACAAACAGCATCATGAAGGCCAAGGAACACACCAGACAGGTCAGGGATAAAGTTGTGGAGAAGTATAAAGCAGGGTTAGGTTAAACAAAAATATCCCAATATTTGAACATCTCACGGAGCTCTGTAAAATTCATCATCCAAAAATGGATTGAGTATGGCACAACTGCAAACCTACCAAGACATGGCCGTCCACCTAAACTGACAGGCCGGGCAAGGAGAGCATTCATCAGAGAAGCAGCCAAGAGGCCCATGGTAACTCTATAGGAGTGGAGAGATCCACAGCTCAGGTGGGAGAATCTGTCCACAGGACAACTATTAGTCGTGCTTTCCACAAATCTGGTCTTTATGGAGGAGTGGCAAGAAGAAAGAGATTGTTGAAAGAAAGACATCAGAGGTCCCGTTTGTGAGAAGCCATGTGGGGGACACAGCAAACATGTGGAAGAAGGTGCTCTGGTCAGATGAGACCAAAATTTAACTTTTTTCCCTAAAAGCAAAACGCTATGTGTGGTGGAAAACTAACACTGCACATCACCCTAAACTCACCATCCCCACCGTGAAACATGGTGGTGGCAGCATCATGTTGTGGGAGGCTTTTCGTCAGGAGGGAAAAGTTGATGGGAATATGGTTGGAGCCAAATACAGGGCAATCTTAAGGCCCGTACACATAATCGGATTTTCCAACGGGAATTGTGTGATGGCAGATTATTGTCAGAAAATCTGACTGTTTGTATGCTCCATCCGGCAATTGTTGTCGGATGTGGGATAGCATGCTTTAAAATTGTCTGCCAACAATTGTGTGTTGTCGGATTATGCAAGTGTGTGTACAGAAGTCCTCCGGACAAGACTCCAAAGTACTAACACGCATGCTCAGAAGCAATGCTCACCATAACACGACATTAGCAGAACTTGCCCAAAGGGTGGCGCTAAAGAGCTGAAAAAACACGTTGTTTTGTGTTTGTTGGCCGACAAGTCTTTGCCGTTGGTATGTAATACAAGTTCCTGGCCAACGCCCTTCGGACAAAAGTCCTACGCTATGTCCAATGAAAATCTGATCATGTGTACCAGGCTTAAAGCGACACTAAAGATTAAAAAAATAAAAATAACAAACACGTTATACTTACCTCCACTGTGTGGCTCGTTTTGCACAGAGTGACCCATGTCTTCTGGGGTCCCTCGGCGGCTGCTATGGCTCCCCCTCCGCAAGAGCTTTCCACCTTCATGCGAGCGAGCTTGCATGGTGGAACGCTCTTGCGGGCAAGCTCCCGTGATACAGCGGCGGGCGTAGCTGCCGACTGTATCACTTATCCCCAGCCCTCAGTGCGCTGCGTCATCGGATGTGATTGACAGCAGTGGCTGCGCTGCTATCAATCCGTCCAACCTAGCCAATCAACGGCCAGGATGGAAACTGAAGAGGATGACGGGGATGAGCGTGGGACTTTCAAGGGGGGGGGGCTGTGCTGTCAGATGTTTTTTCACCTTAATGCATAGGATGTATTAAGGTGAAAAAACATTTACCTTTACAGAAGAAAACCTGTTAGAGTCAGCAAAAGGCATGAGACTTGGGCATGGGTGTGCATGTACACATAGGCTATACAAGAGGTGCGTTTAGAGGCAGAAATAAGAGCAGCAGTAAAAACGTGTAACGTGTAATGCAATTGACCTTTTTTTTGGGGGGAGGTTAAAGTGGAACTAGATGCTTACCTTTGTGGAGTGATGGAATGATGTCACTCCTGCCGGCCAGCCTAAAAGATATATACATTTTAAAGCCTAAGTTTACCTTATTTTTATTTTCTAAATTCCAGCTGCTCTATGTACCAATATAAAATGAATGTACCTCTGTTATAGAAAATAAAACACTTTCTTTATATATTAGAACAGGCCTTACCTCAGCCTCCAATGTCTCCTATAGAAAACTCCTCCATTACTTCCTCCTACTCGTCTTGGTAGTGCAGCAGATGACCTCATTAACACACCCTGCACCTGCCCTCCTCCTCCAGGAGATTGTTACCGACTACATATGCAGTTTCATGCTTTTCCAATGCAGACAATGTCAGTGAGCACTGGTCACTGGGGAAACGCTGCAAGTTTGCGACCCCCCCACCACTGCTACATTTGTCACTTTTACCGGGGGAGCGGGTACCGGTTTTGACGAGTACCTGCTTCCACTTCCGGGTAAGATAGCCTTGGCAATCTTCAAGTATTTATGGCCCCTCCCTCCTCCTTCCCCCTGTTGCCTTCTGGGACACATGCGCCGTTCGTTAGAAACATCTGGCTGGCAGTTCGGCCATCATTTGCATGTTTCATGCCCACTCCCACATACGCCGGCTTACGCCGAGGAAACCCAGCACAGTTTGGGAAGCAAGTGCTTTGTGAATACTGTGCTTTCCTCCCCGCGCTGCGTCGGCATTGCGTATATTAGATACGCTACGCCAGCATAAAGATGCGCCGACGGCTGTGAATCCGGCCCAATGTGTTTATTTATCTCTTTCCAAAGCTCCAAGAGTGGTTTCTCTCTGCTTCGCTCCTCTGTTATCCGCATGGATCACATCTGAGAAGTTTTCCCGACACATGAGATAAATTTGAGACGGGGGAGGAAGCCCAGCGTGGAGCTTGTCTATTCAGAATACAGGTCTGTATTCTTCCTTCACTACTGTTTGCTGTGAGGGGGGGGGGGCGCTTTCCACCAATCAGCTCTCACACAGTGTAATTGCAGCTTCATTTGGCAGAGTGTGCACACTGGAGCAAAGGTATTTGTCGAGCGATCACATAACAGCCTATGTGGAGCAAAGCCAAAGTATTGAGTCAGGCCGCGTACACACGATCGAACATGTCCGCTGAAACTGGTTCGCCGACTAGTTTCAGCTGACATATCCGATCGTGTGTACGGGCTAGCGGACAGGTTTTTCCAGCGGACAAATTTCAAAGCATGCTTTGAAATTTGTCCGCTGGAGACATGTCCGTCGGACATGTCCGCTGGTTAGTACGCCTAACCAGCGGACATAAATCTCCCGCATGCGTCGAATGGATTCGACGCATGCGTGGAAGTATTTTACTTCCTGGATTGGTGACGTGACGTCACCGCCACATCACCGCGTTATCCGTCCGAGGGGATTTTGGTTCGATGGTGTGTACACGCCATCAGACCAAATATCTGAGGAGACATGTCCGCTGGTAACGGTCCGTTGGACATGTTTCAGCGGACATGTCTCCTCGTCTTTACGCAGCCTAAGTGTGTTCCTGGGAGTCTGTAAAGCTCACCATACACAATAAAATCTGATTGTACAATCTCATTCACATTTTTGCGACCTGAAAGTCGTGCGACTTTGACATGACTTGAAGCAATGCCTGTGTAATCTTAAGGTCCCTCAAGTTGCATCAAAGTTGGACCAAAGTAGAGCAGGGTGTCAGGGTTGAGTTCACCTGTTGGTGGCACTGGGGTTCACTTTGCTGATAGCTGCAGTTCCAGTGTCCACCTGCAGGTGTTTTCCAGAAGCCAGCAGGTTCTGATCAGCCACACCTGACTTCAGCTGCCAGATGGATATTTAAGGCTGCTACTCCCTTCCCCCAGCACGTCACTATCCTGTCTGATCGCCTCCTTGCTGCCAGATTGTGCCTGATAACCTTCCTGTGTCCTGATCCATCCTGCACCCCTCTGCTTTGTCCCATGCTCTTGTACCCAGTCGTGTTCTCCTTCCTTGCATCCCTGTTACCTCTGTCCCTTATGTTGTAGATATTGTATATAGATAGCAGTTAGGTTCGATAGTTATTCTTGTTATTGTTTGCTGGAGTGGTTTATGTTTTCCCTGGTTGCTGTGCATGTTTATTGGTGTATGTTCACTGTATATAAATATCACTTTAATGATAAATACTTTGGTCTCAGTTCCTCTGTGTAGCTACGTGTCTGGTGGTCTTAGCTGCTGACCCTGACACAGGGACTACTTTGCACTCAGATATGAACGGTTCTCATCGGAAATAATGGGGAATGACTTGTCATGCCACTTTGCAGTCCCAAGTCACATGACAAGTCGCACAAGTGAGAATGGGGCCTTCGATCTACAATCAACTGTGTAGTGCAAGGGCCTACCTGATTGGATACAGAGTCAGGGCCGATCCTAGGGTCACAGACGCCTGGTGCAGAAATATTTCTGGCACCCGCACATGGGCATGGTTATCTTACTAACTCCTCCCCTTTGCAAATGTTTCTATGGCTACGACTCAAACACAGAGATGCTCCCCTAAGAAGTCTTTATTAGTGTCCCAATCAGAGTCCCCCCAGCAGGTGTCCCCCATCAGAGCCCCCCCTTAGCAGGTGTCCTCCATCAGAGTCCCCCCCAGCAGGTGTCCCCCATCAGAGCCCCCCCTTAGCAGGTGTCCTCCATCAGAGTCCCCCCCAGCAGGTGTCCCCCATCAAAGACCCCACACAGCTGGTGTCCCCCATCAGTGCCCCCCCCCCCCCCCCCACAGCAGGTGTCCCCATCAGAGCCCCCCACATCAGGTGTCCCCATAGATCAGTACTTGTCCAATAGATCCCTGTAGCTCGGGCGTGCTGGGAGCAGAATCACATTACAGGGGGGCATACGTGGCATCTTTAGTCACTTGGAGGGTGGCACTCGGAGAGCATTTCTGGGAGTGTACAGGATGATTGGCAGCAGCTCCGGCCAACCCAGAAGCCTCTCATCACATGGGAAAAGAGCCAACACACGCAGAGGGGGCGGGGCAGACAGGAGACTGCTCCATGCGCACCGGACAGAATTAATTAGTGGAGCCTAGTGCCTATCTGGCAGTGTGCCCATGAATTGCTGCTACTGTGCCCATCAAATGCAGTACCCATCAATTGCTGCCAGTGTGCATCCCCCGCCCGGCACTTACCTGTCTCGTGGGGCAGCGGGTCATGGCGGCACTGTCCTCCACACTTCTCAATGTCATCTCCCATCTTCTCTTCCCGTCCTCTGCTCAGCACTTGTCGTTTCAGCCAATCAGGTGACAGGAAATAGACCAGAGCACCAGATTGGCTGAGAGGCAGTTCAGTGTTAGGATAACAAATATTCATTTGCTTTCCTAACACAACGCTGAGTGAACAGCGAGCGCCCAGCATGGCGCCTTCTGTTCACCTTTTTGGACTCCTATTAGAGCCTATGGCTCTAATCAGGTGCTTTCAAAAAATACCCCACCGCTGTAATTCAGGCTCCCGTCACCCGAAAAGGGGCCTGCGCCTGAATAGAGGGTGGCCGCAGCGACATAGACAGATTCATGCAATGCATGAATCTGTCTATGGTGATAGAGGGGTGCCAGGAGAGAGGGGGTAGCGCCTGTGCGCCCCTTATGGACGCACCACCACTGGTCACCAACAATACTCAGGTAGGACGTGGCGTTTAAACAATGATCAATTGATACTAAGGGGCCCAAAGTGTTCCAAGAAAATATCCCCCCCACCATTACACCACCAGCAGCCTGAACCGGTGATACGAGGCAGGATGGATCCATGATTTCATGTTGTCTCCACCAAATTCTGACACGACCATCTGAATGACGCAGCTGAAATTGAGACTCATCAGAGCAGGCAACGTTTTTCCAATTTTTTATTGTCCAGTTTCGGTGATCCTGTGCCAATTGTAGCCTCACTTTCCTGTTCTTTGCTGACAGGAGTGGCACCCGGTGTGGTCTTCTGCTGTAGCCCATCTTCTTCAAGGTTGGATGTGTTGTGCCTTCAGAGATGGTGTTCTGCATACCTTGGGTGTAGGAAATGGTTATTTGAGTTACTGTTGCCTTTCTATCATCAGGAACCAGTCTGCCCATTCTCCTCTGACATCAACAAAGCATTTTCCACCACACAACTGCCGCTCACTGGATATTTTCTTTTTTTCTGACCATTCTCTGTAAACCCGAGACATGGTTGTGTGTGAAAATCTGAGTAGATCAGAAGTTTTTGAAAAACTCAGACCAGACCGCCTGGTGCCAACAATAATGCCACGTTCAAAGTCACTTAAATCCCCTTTCTTCTCCATTCTGATGCTCGGTTTAAATTTAAGCAAGTCATCTCCACCACGTCTAGTTGATGCCATGTGATTGGCTGATTGGCAATTTGTGTTACCTATCAATTGAACATGTGCACCTAATGAAGTGGCCGATGAGTGCATATGTCTGGTGCAGGGGTCTCAAACTGGCAGCCCTCCAGCTGTTGGGAAACTACAAGTCCCATGAGGCATTGCAAGGCTGGCCTTTACAAGCATGACTCCCACAGGTAGAGGCACGATGGGACTTGTAGTTTTGCAACAGCTGGAGGGCCGTCAGTTTGAGACCGCTGACCTAGTGTATGGCCACCTTTATACATTTAAAATGAACTAGCTGTGGTTTAGGTGCCATTAGTTATTAACGACACAACAAAAGTGTAAGAGTTAAAAAAATGTGCAAACCGCAATGCGCCAAAATGCCCAGAGAGCAACTTTGCTGCGTTTGTCACTTGTAGGGCCTCCCATAAGGGGCCATGCAGGACGCCGGATGCATGAATTCCAATTGGGAGGGAGTGTTTTTTGAAGCATGTGATTAGAGCCTAAGACTCTAATTGGCTTCAGAAAAGGGTGGGCTCAGGGCGCAGAGCACTGTGAACCAAGCCCACCCAGTTGTGTGGCGAAAGCGAATGAATATCAGGGGCGAACTGACAACTCATGGGGCCCCCGGGCAATAGAAGATTATGGGGCCCCCGGGCTTACAGATGGTTACCACACCAGGAGGCAGTGCAGAGGCGGGGCAGCTAAAATCTCGGGATTTTCACATCAAAAGCATGTCGGTTTCGGACATATCAGGGACAGATGTAAAAAAAACACAGATTTTTACATACTGTCCCTGGTTTTACTGAGCCTGGCAACCCCGATGGGGCCCCCTAGTGGCATGGGGCCCTCGGGCAGTGCCCGAGTGCCTCAATGGTCAGTCCGCCCCTGAATAAAAATATTCACTACTTTCACAGTGATTCTCCTCCCGGGCCAATCAGGAAGTGAGTTTGAGACCCATTTCCCGATTGGCCTAAAGGAGAAGTGTTCTGATTGGCCGCTGAGAAGGAGGGAGGAGACGGAAGGCGCCATGACACCTGCGGAGGAGCACAGGGGAAGCCACATTTCATGCCCGCATCCTGCCCCCCGGTTGAAACGCTACCCGCCATAGATGGGGTAAGTGCTCCAGACCCGACCGGACTGGGGGTGGCTGTTCACATCAGAGCAATTTGTCATGCAATTTGACCTGTCAGTCGCATCCTATTGCAGGCAAAGGCAGTGTTCGGATCAATGCGATGCTGACATTGTGGTGCCGCATAGATTTGAAAAAGTCGTTCCTGCAGTACTTTCGGCACTGCCATTTAGCTTTGCAATTGTGCAAATCTAAGTGAAGTTGCACGATTTCAAATCCACAGTCAATGGGAATGGGAGCTGAAATGTGACTCAAAAATGCAAAATCGGCGTGCAATTGCTCCACGATTTCCATTCATTTTAATGGCAAATTGCGTTTCTTGTGCAGTTTCCAAAAGGTTTTCCAAAAGATGCAGCATGCAGGACTTTTCTGAGCCTGAGCCTGATCAAGCTTCGATTGGATTATGAGCTCTTCTGGTTCTGAGCCTAAACAAGCTTTGATTAGATTGTGAGCTCTTGTGGTACAACGCCTGATCAAGCTCGGTTTGGAGTGTGAGCTCTGCTGGGTCCACGCAATCGATCTGAGCCTGAATAAGCTTTGATTGGATTGTGAGCTCTTGTGGTTCTGAGTCTGAAAATTCAATTGGAATCTCTTCTGACTCAGCTTAATTAAGCTTTGATTAGATTGTGAATGAATGAATGAATGAAAAACGTATATAGCGCGGCACATGCGAACTAAATCGCCTTGTGAGCTCTTCTGGTTCAAAACCTGATCAAGCTTGGTTTAAATTGTGAGCTCTGATGGTTCCAGTCAATAGATCTCAGCCTGAACTATCGTTAATTCGTTTGCAAGCTTTGATGGTTCTATGCAATCAATCTGAGCCTGATCAAGCTTTGATTAGATTGTGAGCTCTTCTGGTTCCATGTAATCGATCTGAGCTTTGATTCGATTGTGAGCTCTTCTGGTTCTGAGTCTGAACAATTTTTAATTTGATTGCAAGCTTTGCTGGTTCCATGCAATCAATCTGAGCCTGATCAAGTTTTAATTCGATTGTGAGCTCTTCTGGTTCTGGTTCTGAGCCCGAACAAGCATTGATTAGATTGTGAGCTCTGCTGGCTCCATGCAATCGATCTGAGCCTGATTAAGCTTTAGATGGATTGTGAGCTTTTCTGATTCAGTGCTTGATCAAGCTTGGTTTGGATTGCAAGCTTTACTGGTTCCATGCAATCGATCTGAGCCTGATCAAGCTTTGATTCGATTGTGAGCTCTTCTGGTTCTGAGCCTGAACGATCTTTAATTCGATTGCAAGCTCTGCTAGTTTCATGCAATCAATCTGAGCCCGATCAAGCTTTGATTCGAATGTGAGCTCTTCTGACTCCATGCAATCGATCTAAACTGATTAAGCTTTGATTGGATTATTGAGCTCTTCTGGTTCAGCGCCTGATCAAGCTCGGTTTGGATTGCGAGCTCTGCTGGTTCCATGCAATCGATCTGAGCCTGAACAATATTTAATTTGATTGTAAGCTTTGGTGATTCCATGAGATCAATCTGAGCCTGATTAACCCTTTATTAGATAGTAAGCTCTTCTGGTTCTGGCTCTGAACCTAAACAAGCTCTGATTAGATAGTGAGCTCTTCTGGTTCTAAGTCTAAACAAACTTTGATTGATTGTGAGCTCTTTTGGCTCAATGCAATCGATCTCAGCTTAATTAAGCTTTGATTAGATTGTGAGTTCTTCTGGTTCTGAGCCTGAACATTATTTAATTTGATTGCAAGCTTTGCTGGTTCCATATAAGTTATCTGAGCCTGATCAACACTTTTCTAGATAGTGAGCTCTTCTGGTTCTGGCTCTGAACCTGATCAAGCTTTAATTAGATTGTGAGCTCTTCTGGTTCTGACTCTGAGCCTGATCAAGCTTTAATCCGATTGTGAGCTCTTCTGGTTCTGACTCAAGCTTTGATTAGATAGTGAGCTCCTCTGGTTCTGAGCTTGAACAAACTTTGATTCGATTGTGAGCTCATTTGGCTCCATGCAATCGATCTCAGCTTAATTAAGCTTTGATTAGATAGTGAGCTCCTCTGGTTCTGAGTCTAAACAAACTTTGATCGATTGTGAGCTCTTTTGGCTCTATGCAATTGATGTCAGCTTAATTAAGCTTTGCTTAGATTGTGAGCTCTTCTGGTTCTGGTTCTGAGCCTAAACAATATTTAATTTGATTGCAAGCTTTGCTGGTTCCATGCAAGCAATCTGAGCCTGATCAACCCTTTTCTAGATAGTGAGCTCTTCTGGTTCTGACTCTGAACCTGAACAAGCTTTGATTAGATTGTGAGCTGTTCTGGTTCTGACTCAAGCTTTGATTAGATTGTGAGCTCTTCTGGTTCTGACTGAAGCATTGATTAGATTGTGAGCTCTTCTGGTTCTGACTCAAGCTTTGATTAGATTGTGAGCTCTTCTGGTTCTGACTCAAGCTTTAAATTAGACAGTGAGCTCTTCTGGTTCTGACTCTGAGCCTGATCAAGCTTTAATCCGATTGTGAGCTCTTCTGGTTCTGACTCAAGCTTTGATTAGATAGTGAGCTCCTCTGGTTCTGAGCTTGAACAAACTTTGATTCGATTGTGAGCTCATTTGGCTCCATGCAATCGATCTCAGCTTAATTAAGCTTTGATTAGATAGTGAGCTCCTCTGGTTCTGAGTCTAAACAAACTTTGATCGATTGTGAGCTCTTTTGGCTCTATGCAATTGATGTCAGCTTAATTAAGCTTTGCTTAGATTGTGAGCTCTTCTGGTTCTGGTTCTGAGCCTAAACAATATTTAATTTGATTGCAAGCTTTGCTGGTTCCATGCAAGCAATCTGAGCCTGATCAACCCTTTTCTAGATAGTGAGCTCTTCTGGTTCTGACTCTGAACCTGAACAAGCTTTGATTAGATTGTGAGCTGTTCTGGTTCTGACTCAAGCTTTGATTAGATTGTGAGCTCTTCTGGTTCTGACTGAAGCATTGATTAGATTGTGAGCTCTTCTGGTTCTGACTCAAGCTTTGATTAGATTGTGAGCTCTTCTGGTTCTGACTCAAGCTTTAAATTAGACAGTGAGCTCTTCTGGTTCTGACTGAAGCGTTGATTAGATTGTGAGCTCTTCTGGTTCTGACTGAAGTGTTGATTAGATTGTGAGCTCTTCTGGTTCTGACTCAAGCTTTGATTAGACAGTGAGCTCTTCTGGTTCTGACTGAAGCGTTGATTAGATTGTGAGCTCTTCTGTGAACAAGCTTTGATCTTATTGTGAGCTCTTCTGGTTCTGACTCAAGCTTTGATTAGATAGTGAGCTCTTCTGGTTCTGAGTCAAGCTTTGATTAGATACTGAGCTCTTCTGGTTCTGAGTCAAGCTTTGATTAGATAGTGAGCTCTTCTAGTTCTGAGCTTGAACAAACTTTGATTCGATTGTGAGCTCTTTTGGCTCAATGCAATCGATCTCAGCTTAATTAAGCTTTGATTAGATAGTCAGCTCATCTGGTTCTGAGCCTGATCAATCTTTAATTAGATTGCAAGCTTTGCTGGTTCCATGCAAGCAATCTGAGCCTGATCAACCCTTTATTAGATAGTGAGCTCTTCTGGTTCTGGCTCTGAACCTGATCAAGCTTTGATTAGATTGTGAGCTCTTCTGTGAACAAGCTTAGATTAGATTGTGAGCTCTTCTGTGAACAAGCTTTGATTTGATTGTTAGCTCTTCTGGTTCTGACTTAAGCTTTGATTAGATAGTGTGCTCTTCTGGTTCCGAGTCAAGCTTTGATTAGATAGTGAGCTCTTCTGGTTCTGAGCCTGAACAATCTTTAATTCGATTGCAAGCTTTGCTGGTTCCATGCAAACAATCTGAGCCTGATCAACACGTTATTAGATAGTAAGCTATTCTGGTTCTGCCTCTGAACCTGAACAAGCTTTGATTCGATTGTGAGCTCTTCTGGTTCTGACTCAAGCTCTGATTCGATTGTGATCTCTTCTGGTTCTGACTCAAGCTTTGATTAGATTGTGAGCTCTTCTGGTTCTGACTCAAGCTCTGATTCGATTGTGAGCTCTTCTGGTTCTGACTCCAGCTTTGATTCGATTGTGAGCTCTTCTGGTTCTGACTCAAGCTTTGATTAGATTGTGAGCTCTTCTGGTTCTGACCCAAGCTCTGATTCGATTGTGAGCTCTTCTGGTTCTGACTCAAGCTTTGATTCGATTGTGAGCTCTTCTGGTTCTGACTCAAGCTTTGATTCGATTGTGAGCTCTTCTGGTTCTGACCCAAGCTTTGATTCGATTGTGAGCGCTTCTGGTTCTGACCCAAGCTCTGATTCGATTGTGAGCTCTTCTGGTTCTGACTCAAGCTTTGATTCGATTGTGAGCTCTTCTGGTTCTGACTCAAGCTTTGATTCGATTGTGAGCTCTTCTGGTTCTGACCCAAGCTTTGATTTGATTGTGAGCTCTTCTGGTTCTGACCCAAGTTTGATTCGATTGTGAGCGCTTCTGGTTCTGACCCAAGCTTTGATTCGATTGTGAGCTCTTCTGGTTCTGACTCAAGCTTTGATTCGATTGTGAGCTCTTCTGGTTCTAAGCCTGAACAATCTTTAATTCGATTGCAAGCTTTGCAGGTTCAATGCAAACAATCTGAGCCTGATCAACACTTTATTAGATAGTAAGCTGTTCTGGCTCTGAACCTGAACAAGCTTTGATTCGATTGTGAGCTCTTCTGGTTCTGACTCAAGCGTTGATTCGATTGTGAGCTCTTCTGGTTCTGAGCCTGAACAATCTTTAATTCGATTGAAAGCTTTGCTGGTTCCATGCAAGCAATCTGAGCCCAATGAACACTTTATTAGATAGTGAGCTCTTCTGGTTCTGGCTCTAAACCTGAACAAGGTTTGATTAGATTGTGAGCTCCTTTGGTTCTGACTCAAGCTCTGATTCGATTGTGAGCTCTTCTGGTTCTGACTCAAGCTTTGATTCGATTGTGAGCTCTTCTGGTTCCATGCAAGTGCCATTTAAAGCACCAGCCTTTATCATCCCAGAGCCAGCATTGCTCACATGGAGTGTCGGAGAAGCGTTGCCCGCCCATGTCTCCGGTAAAAGCCTCCATGGATGTCGTGTATTGATCAGCAGCACAGTACCGGGGGCTGCATGGCCGGGTCGGATCCGTCGCTGTCCATGGTGCTGCAGCAGATCTCAGGCACAGCAAACCCCGCCTCAGTCTGCAGACGGACAGGGACAGGCGTCATGTGAGTCCCTCCTCCTCTCCATCCTCTCCATCCCCTCCTTCACTCCTGGAGATCGGAGCACAAGCCTGGAGCTGCTGGAAAGGCAGAGCACTGGTTTGATCCCAAGACCTGGGCAATTGTCCCCCTTCCCATGGACTGATCCCTACCAACCGCCATCACCTCCATCTAAGGCCAGCTCTGCTCACCCGACGCAGGTAATGTCCCCCCCTCCATCCTTCCTTCCTTCCCTCCCCATCCTCTCCTAGGTGGAGGAGAAAGGAGAATTGTCGGGGAGGGAGATGCTCTGGGCTGGGTGCGCTTCTAGCATATTGAACAGGTACCCGATCATAGAGGAACTTGGGGGCTGCAGTGATGATGATGCCTTATTTACCCAAAACATGGACCATGGTGGGCTCCATCCATCTGGTCCATGGGTAATGTCTATGCGACGGAATAATGAAGAAGGAAAAAAAAAAATGGGAGGGGTAGGTTGGATTAGGCGAATATGAGATGTGATGCACCCCTAGTGCTATTTCTCAGCTTCATTATCTTCTATTTCCCTGATTGTGGCTGAAGAAGTCACCCCCTCCTTCTCCTCCTTCCTCCTATTCCTTATTTTTTCTTTTTTTTTTTTTGCTTCAGAACTGCAGACACGGTGCTGTAGGTACCCAATCGATCTTTTCAAGCAGGGATGGATTGGGATCAAGAAATATGATGATGAAATGAGAGGAAAGATTTATGGTTAAGGCTTCTTTTTTTTTATTTTTCTTAGAAGATCCTGGTTGGTCTTGTAGGACCCCCATGTCATTTTGCATCCCTGTAGTTGGGGTCTTTTCCAACGCAATGAAGGATTCCCCCGAAAGATTGTAAATCCTGGTTGATGTGCCATTTATAAGAATATACAGTATTGTTGTATAAGCCGTTGAAGCTCCAGATCTGAAGACTACCAGGGATGGAGATGACAAGTCAACTTCAAATATTATATATATATTTTTCTCCTGCTGTCTTTTTTACAACCATACTTGATTGTCCAGTGATAAGACTTTAGTTGATGGTATGGATAAGGCATTGGCGGTGTATCATGCCTGATAACAAGCTATGCACTGTCTACACACTTATTTAAATACACATCTTTTTTTTTTTTTTATATATGCATTTATGGGTCTACCATTGCATGTCTCAAGAGGGAAATGTTTATCTTGCTCTATTTAAAGTGCATGCTGATTTGGACTGGGATTTAAAGCTTTCCTGGAACGATATGTATTCTTGTCGAAGGGATATTGTGTTTCCTTAACAAGGTGTAAGGGTTAAATTAAATTACAGTGTATCAAGGTTTTACATTTAAATAATAATATCTGAAGTTTAGGTAAAAAAAAAAAAATGTATTAAGGTTTAGGTCAAATATTAATGTATCAAGGATTACGTTGAAGAATAGCGAATTAAAGTTTAAGTCATATAACAATATATCAAGGCTTAAGTCAAATATCAATGTGTCAAGGGTTACATTAAATAAGATTTAATCAAGGTTTAAGTCAAAATAACAATGTGTCAAGGTTTAAGTCAAATATTAATAAATCAAGGGTTACATTAAAAAAACATTTTATTAAGGTTTAATTCAAAATAACAATGTGTCAATGTTTAAGTCAAACATTAATAAATCAAGGGTTACCTTAAATAACATTTTATTAAGGTTTAATTCAAAATAACACTATGTCAAGGTTTAGGTTAAATATTAATAAATCAAGGGTTACCTTAAATAATATTTTATTAAGGTTTAGTTCAAAATAACAACGTGTCAAGGTTTAGGTCAAATATTAATAGATCAAGGGTTAGGTTAATTAACAACCAATCAAGGTTTGAGTCATATAACAATGTCTCAAGGTGTAAACCTTATGGCCATATTCAGCTACACAATAGAGGGTGCTTTGCTTGCTAGGCAAAATCACTAGTATCCAGTCTTCCTTGTCTGTATTATGATTGTGAAGACTAGTAGTGGTGCCACCTTATGCAGGAACTTTGCCCATTGGCAATCTCCAAATGTGTTGGTTAAGGAATCACTTTGCTCTGGTCTAGTTATGTTGAGGGATCATCCATAAAAGCAATGCACCAAGGCATTAGTTAAATAGCGATATACCAAGGTTTAAGTCAAAATAACAATGTATCAAGGTGTAGACCTTATTGCTATATTTGGCTACACAATAGAGGGTGCTTTGCTTGCTAAGCAAAGTCACTACTATCCAGGCGTCCTTGTTTGTGTTATGAGTGGGAAGACTGGTAGGACTTGTAGAGGTGCCACCTCATGCAGGAACTATGCCCATTGGCAATCTCCAAATGTGTTAGTTAAGGAATCACTTTCCTCTGGTCTAGTTATGTTAAGGGATCATCCATGAAAGCAATGCCACAAATTTTAGGGGAAATCACTAGTATCTGGGCTTCCATGTTTGTATTATGAGTGGAAAGCCTGGTGGTGGTACCACCTCATGCAAAAACTTTTCCCATTGGCATTCTCTGATTTAATTGGTTGTAGAGATTTCCTTTCTCTGGTCCACTTGTGGTGGGAGATCATTCTTGAAAGCAATGGGTTAAAGGGAAATCACTAGTATCTGGGCTTCCATGTCTGTATTATGAGTGGGAAGCCTGGTGGTGGTGCCACCTCCTTTAGGAACTTTGCCTATTGGCATTCTCTGATTTAATTGGTTGAAGAGATCTCCTTGCTCTGGTATACTTGTGGTGGAAGATTATAGATAAAAGCAATGGGTTGAAAGGAAATCGCTAGTATCTGGGCTTTCATGTCTGTATTATGAGTAGGAAGCCTGGCCCATTGGCGTTCTCTGATTTAATTGGTTGTAGAGATTTCCTTTCTCTGGTCCACTTGTGGTGGGAGATCATTCTTGAAAGCAATAGGTTAAAGGGAAATCACTAGTATCTGGGCTTCCATGTCTGTATTATGAGTGGGAAGCCTTGTGGTGGTGCCACCTCATGCAGAAACTTTGCCCATTGGCGTTCTCTAATTTAATTGGTTGAAGATATCTCCTTGCTCTGGTCCACTTGTGGTGGAAGATTATTGATGAAAGCAATGGGTTAAAGGCAAATCGCTAGTATCTGGGCTTCCATGTCTGTATTATGAGTGGGAAGCCTGGTGGTTGTGCCACCTCATGCAGAAACTTTGCCCATTGGCGTTCTCTAATTTAATTGGTTGAAGAGATCTCCTTGCTGTGGTTCACTTGTGGAGGGAGATCATTATTGAAAGCAATGAGTTAAAAGGAAATCACTAGTATCTGGGCTTCCATATCTGTATTATGAGTGGGAAGCCTGGTGGTGGTGCCACCTCATGTAGGAACTTTGCCAATTGGTGTTCTGCAAATTTGTTGATTAAGGGATCACCTTGCTCTGGACTACTTGTGGTGGGAGGCCATCCATGAAACCAAGGCATACGTTAGGTAGCAATGGGGTTTATTTACTAAATCTGGAGATTGCAAAATCAGGCTCACTTCGGCATAGAAACCAATCAGGTTCAAGGTTTTATTGCCAAATCCTAATTAAACAAGCTGAGGTTAGAAGCTGATTGGTTTCTATGCAGAAGTGAGCCTGATTTTGCACTCGGCCAGCTTTAGTACATAAACCCCAATGTATTAAGGCGTAAGGTAAATAAAATGAAATCAAGGCTGAAGTGAGATAACAATGTATCAAGGTTTTTGTTAAATAACAATGAATCAAGGTTTAAGTCAAACAACAATGTATCAAGGCTTAAGATAAATAAAAATGTATCAAGGCTCAGGTGAAATAACAATGTGTCAAGGCGTACGTTTAATGACAATGTATCAAGGCTTAAGATAAATAAAAATGCATCAAGGCTTATAACAATGAATTAAGGTTTGAGTCAAAAACAATGTATCAAGGCATAAACACTATTGCTATGTTCAACCACACAAAAGAGGGTGATTTTCTTGCTAGGCGAAGTCACTATTATCCAGGCTTCCTTGTCTGTATTACGAGTGAGAAGCCTGGTGGTGGTGCCACCTCATGCAGGAACTTTGCCCATTGCCATTCACTGAATGTGTTGTTTGGAGGGATCACCTTGCTCTGGTCCACTTATGGTGGGAGAACATCCATGAAAGCAGGGACACAATGCGGTGCCATAAATAAAGCTAGTTTCTGCTTGTAAAAAAAAAAAAAAAAGAGTGTTAATTAGGCATCGAGCTGTCGTGTCTAGGCAATAAATTAGGAGGAGGAAATGCATGCAAGGGCTTGCAATGGCAGAATTCTATGTACAATGATCACCTTGTGCAGCACGTTTGCTATTGTCTCCCTCTCTGATCTGCTTGTCAGGGCTTGTTTTTTAACCCATTGCTGCCGGAGGGGGGGGGGGGAGGAAAAATGACATGTCGAAAAGCAGGCACAGTGACAGATGTGCCATTGATGGCTGGCTCTTATTAACATGTGGATTTCTGTCTAAATCCTCCAGCTCACATGTGAGAGATGTAACAGCTGTATTAATGCTTAGGAAGGGTTTATGCTGACTAAATTGCGCCTGGGTCTCTTAATGAGCAAGCGGATGGCATGTGTGTGTGTTTGGGAGGAGGGAGAGGATTAACCCTTTGACGAGACAAGGCCTTGGCAGCAGTGAAAAGGTTAAGGCGCTTGGGAGACGCTTAAGAGCGCATGAGCCAAATTGGATTTTTATTTGCTGTAGGGGCGATCATGGCAGTGCTGACTGAGATGGGGGAGGGGGAGAGGCAAGGTAGCCAAGGAAATAATACCTGATATGGTGATTACGTCTCTTCAGTATTCATTCACATTCTACCTCACCTTGTGAAAATTAAATGTTAAGGCGCGCTTGCAGCTCAGCTCGCTAGCAACCCGCTGGGTTAGTGCGCTCCCTCATCATGTTTCCCAACACATTGGAAGTGACTGATAGCTTTGTATGGATTTCTTCGTAGTGTATGAGATGCAGATAAAATTGATAAAGTCCTGAAGGAAAATTGCTTGCTAATAGCTTCAATGTACGGGGGGATATTAATGCTTTGTTGTGATGCTATGCATAATTTGGCTGCATATTAATTTCCCTTTTTTGCTGCGACCTGCAAAAATATAAATAATAATAAAAATAATAATAAAATAAAATACATTCATTGTGTTATGTTGAGCTCCATAGTTACATTTGTATTGCATTGAATCATGCTAGATTGTTCTCTTCCTGAATTTGCAGATGATATACTTACTGATATTTAAATTGCTTTCAGATTGATGGGTTGTATTAGACTTCATCTGAATGGGATCTCGTTGTTGTTGTGGAAAGGAAAAAAGAAGAGTTGTTAAGATTTTTCCATGTGGAAGGCTTGCTTCGGTCTAACAGTGCATCATTTCTGCTTGAGCTTGAGAGAAAGATCTAGGAGAACCATGAGTGATGATTCATGCCCTCTTTTGTAGTGCCATGGCAAACCCGTCGTTGATCTATTCTTACTGTGGGATTTAAGTAAGCAGTGAAGAGAAAGGCTTAGCTTTGGATAGTGTCCAAAAATATTATCCAGATTGGATGCTAAAAGAAAGTTGGGACTTCACTGAATTCTACTGAAGAAGAACTGGATGTCTACCATGCATGATACCATGGAACATTAGAGCTCCATCATTTTTACATATTTTTTTTCTTAATTAAGTGTGTGTTTGGTCTAACTGGCTGTCCACTGACCACTGGTGGGCTACAAAAGTGAGACACAATATTTTTGTTGGATTGGTTCCCCACTAAGAAGTCAATCTGGAAGATCCACGCATTTTAAAGGACCCTCAAGACATTAAGTCATTAAAAATGGCTAGTGTCCTCAAACAAGGGGGGCTTATTATCTGGATGGTCTTAATTCTTGGATGCATGGTGGATCTGGGCTGTGGCCTAGAATTCCCTGGGACAGAAGGCCAGTGGACTCGCTTCCCTAAGTGGAATGCATGTTGTGAGAGTGAGATGAGTTTTAACATGAAGACCAAAAGATCGAGTGGACTCGTTATATACTTTGATGATGAAGGTTTCTGTGACTTCCTGGAGCTCATTCTCTCTGATGGAAAACTCAAGTTAAGCTTTTCTATCTTCTGCGCCGAACCAGCTTCTCTCCTAACAGATTTTGCAGTTAATGACAACAACTGGCACTCGGTGGTCATCAAGAGAAATTTCAAGAACACAACATTAATCTTAGACAAAGAAAGTAAGTGGGTGGAAGTGAAATCCAAACGGAGAGATATGACGGTCTTCAGCAATCTTTTTATAGGTGGGATCCCACCAGAACTAAAATCTTCCACGCTCAAATTAACATTCCCAGCAGTAAAAGACCACAGTCCCTTTCAAGGTTGGATAACTGATGTCCGGGTCAATTTCACAGACTCCTCTCCAGTAACCTACAGTGACATTAAGTTGGAGGACACTACAAACCCATGTGACAAAGATCAGGTTTGTCAAAATGGCGGAATTTGTTCAGTTGTGAACGAAGAAGCCACGTGCGACTGTTCCCAGACCGGTTTTCAAGGGAAAGACTGCAGTGAAGGTAAGAACTATATTCCTATTTGTCTTTCTTATGGTCGGATCCTGCGATTTGTGTACATAACTATATAGTTCAAGGGTTCTTGCATGTTTGTAGATATTTTCGTTTTTCAGTTGGTCCCCCTTTTTTTCCTTGGCCGGTCCTTATTTATTGTTGCTTGCCCTTTTATTTAAGTAAGTTCCTTTAAAATAATTAAATGTTTATTGTTGGATCATAAAACAAGTACATTAATAAATCAAGAAGATACATTTGTGCATTATTCACATGATCAGAAGGTTCAGACAGACATTAGCCTTATAAACATGTGAAGCAGATTTTTAAGTCAGGGTGGCATAAAGATGCTCTAGGAACAAATATTGGCCTTCACACTAAACATGGAAAATTGCATAAAATATTTGGCTGCACCAAAATAATTTTTCATCGATGACAAAAAACATTAAAGGTTTTTTTGTTCTTAAAGTGTTCTATCACACCTGACTTGACTAAACCATAATCTTTAAGACAGAACTGGGGCAAACCAGGGCCAAAGTGATTGCTCTATATTTATTGGAAGAAAACATTCTGTTAAATATGGAGCAATCATTCTGCCCCGGAATTGTCCTAGTTTCTTGGTGATAAATGTTTTACTAAATCATATCTGGCTATGAGTGAATTGAGTAAAAGGCTTAAGTTGGTCAACTAAAGTGATACTGCAGACTTTGAGTGAGACCGGAAACCATTAAACAAAAGCAGAATAACGTATCTGACTATATGAAATGTTACTTAAAGTTGTAACCCAGGAGAAGATCGTAGATTTGTTGGTGGCTTCCAACTATTTTCAACCATGTTTCTGGTCCAGGATATTATGGTATATGTACTGTATGCTTATCTATGAATGTCTTACATTATACAAAGGTTAACTTTGAAGAAAGACTTCCATAATTAAAGAGCTTCTAATAATGCTTACAAATATATGTATAAATATGAATGAAGGCCTATATATGAATAGAAGCCACCAGAGTGGGTTTAATGGAGCAGTGGTTATCAGTACTGCATGCCTTTTTATAATCTCCCCTTTAGTTCTCCTCAAGGCAAAAACTCAGTAGAGGACATACTCAAACGTATGTGGTACATCATTAAAATGTACATATATGAACAAAGTCCACTTTACTCCCTATAAGTGTTGGCTTAAAGGAGCAGTAGTGATCAGTACTGCATGTCTTCTTATAATCTTCCCTATAGTTCTCCTCAAGACCAAAACTCAATAGAGGACATACTCAAACGTGAGTGGTACATCATCCAAAACTCACATATATGAACAAAGTCCACTTTATTTCCTTTAAGTGTTGGCTTAAAGAAGCAGTGTTGATCAGTACTGCATGTCTTCTTAAAATCTTCCCTATAGTTCTCCTCAAGGCCAAAACTCAGTGGAGGACATATTTAAACTCGTGTGGTACTTCTTCTAAAACTCACATACTATATTTGAACAAAGTCCGCTTTACTCCCTATAAGAGTTGGCTTAAAGGATTAATGGTTATCAGTACTGCATGTTTTCTTATAATTTTCCCATAGTTCTCAAGGCCAAAACTTAGTAGAGGACATACTCAAACTTGGGTAGTACATCATACAAAACCTATATATATATATATATATATATATATATATATATATATATGAACTAAGGCCACTTCACTCCCTATAAACGTTGGCCTAAAGGAGCAGTGGTCAGGGGCAGGATCGGTACTACATGTCTCCTTATAATCTTCCCTACAGTTCTCCTCTAGGCCTCAGTAAACAACTCACTAAAAACTCACTAAAACTCAGTAGAAAACATACTAAAACGTATGGGGTACGTCATTCAAAACTCATACATATGAAAAAATGCGACTTTATTCCCTATAACAGTTGGCTTAAAGGAGAAATAGAGATCAGTACTGCATGTCTTATAATCTCACTTATAGTTCTCCTCAATGCCAAAAATCAGTAGAGGACATTCTCAAACTTATATGGTACCTCATCCAAAACATTATTTTTTTTTAAGAACCCATTCTGGGCTTTATTTTCCTCACTTGCCATTCCACTGTCTTCTGGACAGGAAGTCAAAGGAAATCACCTAATGGCTATAAACCGTTAACAAAACTCTTGAACCTTCCAAAATTTGCCATATAAGTAAAATGTTTTTATCGTTTCCCTTGTGTCTGTTGTTGAGATTTTCCCTCACTTCCTGTCCTGGGGATCACTGCCATTGAAGTAGGAAGTAATAGGGAATCTCAACAGGAAGCACACTAGAACAAAACCCGAAAATAAAAGTTATCTAATACTGTATTAATAGAACTATCATTTTGGCGGAAGTCCACTTTAAAAGAGAACTTCACCCAGCTTCAGTTTTGGTTGACCATGGGTGGACTTAAAGGCTTAGTTTTCTCATGTTACACAAAGGTTAAGGGCATAGCATGAAACATGGTCACGATCCCCAACCTTCCCAACCTCAAATCACAGCCTTAGGCCGCGTACACACGATCGGACATGTCCGATGAAACCTTTCTGCAGACCGGTTTCATCGGACCAGTTACCATTACCCACTCTAATCCTTTCTAAACTACTGCCATAGTGCTGATCTATAAGGATATAGATGTCTCCTGCATGTATCCTTACTTGTCAAATGTCTCCCATCTGTCTGTTATAAGAACTGAAAAACTGCAGATTCTGTGGGTGGATCTGTTGTCTGGAGCTCGGTGGGTGGAGTCGTGATGTCAGTAGACTCTCCACCCTTCTCTACACTTCTCTTGTCAACATGCATTTTTTCCTATGTATTCCTTACAGTAAATTTTCCTATGATCACTAACATCCAGTCAAAATCCAGGAAAGTAACCACATGACTTTAGAAAAGGAGTGGGGTGGGAATTAAAAAATAATGCCTGTCTCCAGGCTAGTGCATGAGATATGTAAATAACCTGTCACTCACAGCCCAGGGGGCGTAACGGACTAAGGTTTTCTCTGTAAGTCTGTTTTATGTCACTGAACAATAAAAGAGGATTGCTCAGAGCTGGATTAACTCTGTGTGGCAAGACTGGGCACAGATTATAGGAAATCTTATACTGTACATTGTGACATCAAAATATAATAATAACATTTTGGGTTTACATCCACTTCAATTTGCAGGGATTTCCTCTCACTTCCTGTTTGGCTATGGGGCAGGAAGTGAAAGAAAATCTCCCCAATGGGACACAGATGACAACAACAAAAGACAATTTTCAGGGATCCCCCCTTACTCTACCCAAAATAAAAAATAAATGCCTATAGTTCTACTAGATTCCTGTAGATTCCCCATTCTAAATTAACAAGAGTTCTTCAAGAGAGTGAAACACAATCAAATACCTTATCAGAAACAATGCATATCTGAAGAGTATTCTTTGATTGAGCTGGCCTTTAAAGCAAGGCAAAACGTTTTACCCTCTCTGAAGCCCATTCAACTGCCCTACATGCAATAAATGCACCAAAGTAGCTCCTGCACCTTTTTTTTGACAGGGAGCCTCACTCTTTTTTGCAGTGGGTGTTTTGGCGCATTTTTCACGTGTTTTGTCGCAAGACAAAACGTGCATCTCCTAGCCGCGTTTGGGGGTCCCATTAAGCAATAATGGCACTGCAAGTGCGATGCACATTTTGGCATGTTTTTCAGGTATTTCTGGGAACGAGTGCAGAAACACGAACGTGTTCTTGGTACGGGAAGCTGTGAATGGGGCCTAAGGTAAAACTCATTTAGACTTTAGTACTGCTTTATATCAGCATGTTGGGTATGACAGATGTCAAACCTGGCACATGATGTCAATGGGACTGCGCCAAACGCTTGGCTTGCGGTTGCAGCATGGAATTTCCAGAAAATAAATAAATAGGGGACTGCATTATTACCTCCCTGAGTGCCTGCAAACCTCTTCACAGCTGCCTCTGAAAAGCATTTTACCGTGCTTCACTTTTCAGGGTGGCAGTTAAAACTGCTACCCACGTGAAAGAGGCTTAATAGTAGTAGCAGCAGCAGCATAGTATTGTTATGTATTGACTTTATCATCAGTAATGGTAATTAGTTACTGCATCTTCCTGCAAATCAATAGGATAGTGGTATTGATAATATAACACTGGAGCAGAATTATCTGTGGCTGTAGCCATATAGTATCCACAATATAAGAGTGGTATAGAAGTATCTGTGGTTGTAGCAATATCTATCAGCAGGGCCGGGGCAAGGGGTGGGCAGGAGGACAGGCTGCCCCGGGCAATGTGGTATCATGTGAGATGGGGAGGGTGGGGGCACCACACAGAAATGAGGGGATTTGTGTTGGAAGGGGGAATTTGGGGGGCAATAAGGGGTAAGTATTGTTCTAGGAGTGGACATTTGGGGATGGGGGAATGCTAAGAGTTGTGATTTAGATAGGGTTTGAGTAGGGAGGGGGGACTGGGATGTGATGATTTTGGGGGGAATTTGTGCTGGAAGGGGGGTATTTGAAATAGGGTGGGGGTGCACTAGGAGGGTAATTTTAGGGTAGATTTGTGGTAGGAAGGGGCATTTGAGCTGGGGGGATTTGGGGATGAGGGGCAAAGATTTGTGCTGAGAGGGGGATTTCAGCAGGTGGTGGATTTGTACTGGGAGGATGGGCAACTTATGCTTTTGTGCTCAGTGTTTTTGTTGGGAGGATTTTTACTGACACATAATGCTCATGCACCTTGGGGGGTGCCGCAGCTTTGCATATTCACCCTCGGCTCTAGATGACCTTGTCCCAGCCCTCGGCTCTAGATGACCTTGTCCCGGGCCCTTGGCCCTAGATGACCTTGTCCCGACCCTCGGCTCTAGATGACCTTGTCCCGGCCCTCGGGTCTAGATAACCCCTTGTCCTGGGCCCTCGGCTGTAGATGGCCTTGTCCTGGCCCTCAGCTCTAGATGCCCTTGTCCCGGCCCCTCGGCCCTAGAAGACCTTGTCCTGACCCTGGGCTCTAGATGACCTTGTCTCAGCCATCAGCTCTAAATGGCCTTGTCTCGGCCCTCAGCTCTAGATGACCTTGTCCTGGCCCTCGGCTTTTGATGACCTTGTCCCGGCCCTTGGCTCTAGATGACCTTGTCCCAGCCCTCATCTCTAGTAGACCTTCTCCCGGCACTGCCTATCAGTTTTAGTAATATAAGGGGAGATTTACTAAACAGACAGGCCCGGGACAAAGGGTGGGCAGGAGGGGAAGTTGTTCTGGGCCCAGTAAAGCAAAGGGACAAAATGTGGATGCAAGGCTGTTCTACAGCCTGTATTAATAGTGGGGGAGGGGGCGCAGTTCTGCATTATTGTCTTGGGCACTTGATGACCCTGTCCCGGTGCTGCACACAGAAGAAGCTGGTGCAACTGTGCAAAGTAACCAATCTGCTTCTAGCTTGCATTGTCAAAACTCAACCAAACAAGCTGATTGGTTACTAGGCACAGATTCTGTTTGCACCAGTTTTAGCAAATCCCCCAATAGTATTGATAATATAAGAGTGTTGCAGAATTATCTGTGGCCATATCTAATAGAATGTAGAGAGGGATTCCCAGTTAAAAAGCACCAAGTGAACAAAGCAACAGTTCCATCATGAATATTCTGCTGCCTTCATGCACACACCCAGGGGGATATCCTCCTCCACTTCTGGCACTACAGAATCCAAGGCCCCGGGGAGAAAAGCACTTATACGTTTCTGTTTACCACCGAATGACAAAGCTTTCAAAATGCAAAGATTTTTTTCATCTGCAGGGGGTTTAGAAGGTTACACAATCGCTCCACCTTTCACCTTCCCCTGGGCATTCCTCCCACCCTTTGCATTGGGATTTCATACCTTGCTAGCCTCTAAGTCTTCAATTGGGAATGGCAAAGAAAGCACATAGTAAAATCAGTATATAGAAGCTGATTAGAATGTAATCAAATTTCTGGTTGGTTTAGTAAAATAATAAATCCATCTTCTGTCTCGTATCTCCTTTTGTATCTTAAGTGGCGCTCTGCAGTTGGGTGCACAAACCGGCCTGAAATGGATTATAATCCAAGGAAGGTTGTTCTTAATCCAAGTGAAACTGTAATGCCGCGTACACACGATCAGTTCATCTGATGAAAACGGTCTGATGAACTGTTTTCATCAGACGAACCGATCGTGTGTGGGCCCCATCGGTTTTGTATCCATCAGTCAAAAAACGAGGAACTTGTTATAAAATTATCTGATGGTTAAAAAACTGATAGAAAAAAACGATCGTCTGTGGGGAAATCTATTGGTTAAAAATTCACGCATACTCAGAATCAAGTCGACGCATGCTCGAAAGCTTTGAACTTCATTTTTCTTAGTGCGTCATTGAGTTTTACGTCACCTCATTGGACTCGATCGGATTTATAACCGTTGGTGTATAGGCAAGACTGATCATCAGTCAGCTTCATTGGATAACGTATGGAAAAATCCATCAGACCGTTTTCATTAGATGAACCGATCGTGTGTACAGGGCATAAGATTTATTTTATACACAATCCTCTCATTGAGATACAACAGCCCTCTGTATTAAAAGTGGAAAAAGGTGTTTTTGTGGTTTATAGAAAATATTTAGACCCAGTCTGTCATGTGACTGGGGGGTGTTAGAGATCGGAAGAATAGATTTGGTTGCTCTGGCCGCGTACACACGATCAGTCCATCCGATGAGAACGATCCGATGAAGCTCACTGATGGTCTGATGTTCCTACACAGCATGGGTTAAAAAACCTATTGTGTCAGAACGCGGTGACGTAAAACACAACGTCGTGCTGAAAAAAACGATGTTCAATGCTTCCAAGCATGCGTCGACTTGATTCTGAGCATGCGCGGCTTTTTAACCGATGCTTTTGCATACTAATGATCAGTTTTGACATATCGGTTAGGTGTCCATCGGTTAAATTTTAAAGAAAGTTTATTTTTTTTGACCGAAGGATAACTGACCGATGGGGCCCACACACGATTGGTTTGGACGGATGAAAACGGACCTTCAGTCCGTTTTCATCGGTTTTGACCGATCGTGTGTATGCGGCTTTACAGTAATAGTCATAATAAAAAATAACACTATTATTAGTATTAATATTATTATAGTATTATTATTTATTAGTAGTAGTAATAGTAGTAGTAGTAGTATTACAATAGCAAGCAACAACAATACTACTACTACTAATTCTATTATTATTATTATTACAACAACACTAATAATAACGCATAGAGCCAGTTCACACTGGGGCGACTCGTCAGGCGGCTCAGCCGCCTGAAGAGTCGCGTCCCATTCAATGCTATGGAACCATTCTAATAGGAGCGACGCAAGTCGCTCCGACTTAGAAAGAGGTTCCTGTACGACTTCGGGGGCGGCTCGAGGCGACCTGCATTGACTTCTATACAGAAGTCGCTTTGCTGGTCGCCTCTGAAGTCGTCCTCAGGACGACTTGCAGAGCCGCCCCCAGAGTCGTGCCATGGGAGTGTAAACCGGCTCTAAAAATATTATTTTACTATTATTGTTATTACAGCTGTTATAAAAATAATAATAACAATAGTGTTATTTTAGGTACTACAACACCAACAATAATAACCATAATAAAAAATTAAATTATTATTATTATTATTAGTAGTAGTATTAGTAGTAGTACTGTATTACAATAGCAACAGCAATACCACTACTACTATTATTATTATTACAACACCACTAACAATAATAATATTGTTATTACTATTGTAATAAAACTAATAATAACACTAGTATTGTCATTGATATTACTATTAGGCCCTGTTCAAACGGGCGCCTTTGTTTTGCAAGATCTGCTTCCTCAGCCGGGGGATCGCTCTGGTGATCTCCGCTGAGCAGGCGGGTTACAGACCAATCTCCACTCCACTGCGCAGAGCAGGGATCGGCACAGACCTGCTATCCTCTATGGGGAGTTCGAATGAAAATAGGCCCCCTGTCATCTTTCATCTGATCCACCAGACGGATGGAAAATAGAACCGCCATCCGTCTGGATTTTGGGGACAGAATCAGATTGGCTAGCGACAGGTGTCAGCGATCATGTCACCGCTGACATCCACCGCTCCATAGAGGTGAATTTAGGGTACGATCAGGTCCACCTGAAAAACTGACAGGACCTGATCGGACAGCATGTGTGAAAGGGGCCTTATTATTATTATTATTATTATTATTGTTGTTGTTGTTGTTGTTAGTAATCTTAGTGTTGCTGTAATACAAATAATAACAATGTAATAATAATAATGTTGTGATTATTATTATTATTATTAATAATATTATTTTTATCATTATCATCATTGTTGTTGTAATAACAATAGTGTTATTATTGCTATTATTATTATTTATTATTACAACAACACTAACAATAATAATCATAATAAAATATTATTATTATTATTATTATTATTATTATTGTTATTATTAATAATAATAATAATAATAATATTATTATAAGTAGTAGTTGTAGTAGTAGTATTACAATAGCAACAACAGTACTACTACTACTACTACTACTACTACTACTACTTCTACTAATATTAGTAGAATATAGGCTGTAGCTGCAAACTGTGTATTAATACTACTATTATTATTATTATTATTATTATTATTATTACTATTATTAATGTTATAGTAGTAGTAATAGTAGTAGTAGTAGTAATATTCGTGGTAGTATTACAATAGCAACAACAATATTAATACTACTATTATTATTATTATTATTATTATTATTATTATTTATGTTATAGTAGTAGTAGTAATAGTAGTGGTAGTATTACAAGAGCAACAACAATACTAATACTACTATTGTTATTATTATTAATATTATAGTAGTAGTAGTAGTGGCAGTAGTAATATATGTATATATTTATTTTAAATTACCATTATCTGTGGCCCTTACTTCAAATGATAAAAGATAATATGATTCGCCTAGGAGATCGGTGCTCATATAAATGCCCTGCGCTGTTTGCCTATAAAAAAAGGTCATGGATATCCAAGGTGAATCTAATAGCTCGAACGATTTATTGCAGGCAATATGTTATCCCTGTTAAAGCATGAAAACTAAAGCATAGTCTCCCGGATATTGACAGGCAGACAAAGGGTCTGATTTACTAAAGTGTGCCGGGCTAGATTTATGTTAAACATTTAAACATCGGTTGCAGGGAATTAGAAAAAAAAAAAAAGGCTCCCATGATTGGATGTCTTCAGCTCCTTTTATTCTTTAGTATATTTGTATTCTGGTCCTTTCACAGCACATGACCTCACACATGACCTCACACATGACCTCACACATGACCTCACACATGACCTCACACATGACCTAAACTGATGGCCCCAGACTGTGACAGATGGACAGACAGCGGCAGTGGGACATACAATAATATACCTGGATAAATGGTGAAATTGGTGAAATATTTTTTGCCCACAACTCCCAATTTTCTTAACACTTTCATATGTCATTATTATTAAAGTAGATCTAAACCTTTAGGAGAAACCTAGGTCAACTTTACATTTTTTTAAATTTCATGCATGCCTTGATTGCTTGGTCCTCCCCCCCCCCCCCCAAAAAAAAATAAATACTCAATCCTCCAATGTGTAGGCAGATGCAGTGCAGCCTCCCTGCACAGGTGGCGCTGTGACAGTGTCGACGAAGGACAGAAAGAACACTGATTGGGGACTGTTTTGTGTCCTATGTTGTGCACACAACTTCCAGAAAGCTGAGTCCAACTCTTCTGCACATCGGGGCTCTGTCATACCAGCCTGCATGCTAAAACACGTAGGGGCAATGAGGGGGCAGTGTGATACATTGTTACACTGTTTACTTTTTTTTTGAAGAGTCATAAAAAGTCACTTCATTCAAGTCTACGCACTGCATCCCATTGTGATGCACTGTGGTGCAATGACATGTGATGCAGCCTGTTGTGTAAAAATGCATATACACTATATTGTCAAAAGTATCCGCTCTTGTTCATCCCTATGGTGTTCTATCGGGTTGAAGTCAGGCCTCTGTGCAGGCCAGTCAAGTTCCTCCACCCCAAACTTGCTAATCCATGTCTTTATGGACCTTGCTTTGTGCACTGGTTCAGATTATTTGGTGGAGGAGGGATTATGGTGTGGGGGTGTTTTTCAGGGGTTGGGCTTGGCCCCTTAGTTCCAGTGAAGGGAACTCTTGTCAGCATACCAAGACATTTTGGACAATTGTTTTGCTCCCAACTCTGTAGGAACAGTTTGGAGATGGTCCCTTCCTGTTCCAACATGACTGCACACACCCGACACAAAGCAAGGTTCATAAAGACATGGATGAGCAAAAAAAAATATTTCAAACTACCACAATTTTATTCTCCAGGGTCTCTGTTTTCAGGAAATATACAGCGCATTGGGGGTTTAACTAATCTTCGGGCCTAAAATGTACAATGTACAATGTAACTTGTGTGCAGAAATGCAAAACATGACCTCTGCAGCAAGAAATTACAATCTTAAAATGTATTTTCTAAAAATATGTAACCGCAGCTTGAAGAGGAGTGGGTGAAAAAATCCTGTTGCTGCTGACTTTTAATATTAGGGGGCTTACCTGTCCAGGGAGCCCTCGATGTCGGGACCCCAGCCGATCTTTGGATCGACTATCGAATGTAAGGTAAGGGAACCCAGGCAATGTAGCCTTTTTGCCTTTACAGCTGGTTCCCTACTGTGCATACCCTTTTTTAATTGGCTCGGCGGCGGGGGAAGGAAGAGGGGGGCCAAACTTCTGGGAGATCGGGCTACGGCACCGCCCCTGGAAGTGTCCCCGCTCCCCTCTCACCCCCTGAAAGATGCCAAGTGTAGCTGAAGCGTAGACAAAGCGTATAAGTGAAAGTTCCACATTTAGGTGGAACTGCGCTTTAATATAGCATAACTGCTGTGTTGTCAAACCTGTCAAGTGCACTCGGGAATATGGAGTCACTCAGAGTCTTGCTTCATCCAAAGTTCAAATATTTAATAAGGTCTCAGTCATATATACTCTACAAATTTACAAAATGGTGAAGACAATGGGTCCCAACTGTCCCTGATTTTGAGGGACTGTCCCTCATTTAACCACTTAAGACCCGGACCATTATGCAGGTTAAGGACCTTGCCCCTTTTTGTGATTCGGCACTGCGTCGCTTTAACTGACAATTGCGCGGTTGTGCCACGTGGCTCCCAAACAAAATTGGTGTCCTTTTTTCCCCACAAATTGGGCTTAAAGAGACACGTACAGGTACGTGATTGCGCCCAGCCGTGACATTCTGCCGACGTATATCGGGGTGAAGGGGTCCTTAAGTGGTAAAAAAAACTGTACCTGATTTTGAGAGACTGTTCTGGATTTTGAGGGACTGTCCCGGATTTTGAACAAAGTCCCTCTGTCTGTCTGTTGTATATAAAATGCACTTTTTATCTTTCAAAAAGTGTTTCCCGGTGCTAAACCTTTTCTCCAATTTGTAAATTGCTGCATTTGTAAATTTCAGGAGCCAATATAAAGGAATAGTAGTGGTAAAAAAAACAAAAACTTTTTTGTATAATTCTCCTTTAAGGGGGCTTGGCAGGGTGTGTGTCTTATGCCTACATACTTTTGCTAATAGGTGTACCTCGTTCACATTTCAAAAAGTTGGGAGGTGTGGAGGAGGGGTGTCTATATTTGTATAGTTGTAACCAATAAGAAGATATCACAAACAACATTGTTACTTAAAGGGGTTGTAAATAAAACTTTTTTTTTTGCTGAAATGACTGTTTACAGGGTATAGAGACATAACTGTTAACTGATTCCTTTTAAAAATTATTAAAAAATAGATAAAAATCAATCATATAATGAACCTACAGTTTCTAGTTTCGTTTTTGCATGTTGTTTCCTGGTTCTCTGCCTTACAGAGCCATAGAGCAGTGATGGTTTGGAAAACAAAACTAGGCGCACAGTAATCACACCTCCTTGATTAGTGACCACAGTGAGAAAGCTCCCAGCACTGTGGTCATCAGGAAACAGACAACCAGGAAGTGTGTAGATCAGAGAAGAATTACAGAAACTTGAGAGCAAAAACGAACAATGAGGACATGAAAACAGCACTGCATTAAGGTAAAGGAAGCTATTAAGATTAAAAAAAAATCCTTTACAAACCTTTTAATGATTATCTCACTGTTTACTCTATTGTGTAATACGGCCATCTGAGTATTATTTTGTAATAAAGGTTACCATAGTACATTTGTAATACTTAGGACATACAGTATCTTTGGTTATACATATTCTAACTAAAAAATAACTCTATCCTTTATAGACCCGGCATCCACACTTATTGGTCAAAAAACAAACCAAAAAAAAAAAACAGGTCAGGGGTGACTTGTTTTAAAGGAATTTTACTGCTTGCCAGGAATATGTAAATAGTTGAAGGTCCATAGTCTGGGCACGGATTTCACATATCACATTACTAAACATTATACAGAGAGTCTTCTTTTAAATAGGAATCTTTCTTGTAAATCTAGGTTCACTTTACATTAATACATAGCCCACAATATTCTTGTGTATCAAAAGTGTATAAGAGAGAACTATGTTCCGGGTAGTAACTAGTCAGACACCTCCTGTAGATTGGCTAAAATAGGCAGCAGTGGCATTTTTCGTCAGACGCTGTTGATCTATGAAACTTAAAAGGATAATTTAATGAACAATGTTGATGACAATGCAGATGTTGTTATCGTATGATGATGGTGGTGGTGATCATGGTGATGATGTTGATGATGTTGATTATGATGATGGTGGTGGCGATGATGATGGTGATGATGTTGATGATGTTGATTATGATGGTGGTGGTGGTGGTGATGATAATGATGGTGATGATGGTGGTGGTGGTGATGTTGATGATGATGATGATGGTGGTGGTGATGATAATGGTGGTGGTGATGATAATGGTGGTGATGATGATGATGGTGGTGGTGATGATGTTGATGATGGTGGTGTTGATGATGTTGATGATGGTGGTGTTGATGATGTTGATGGTGGTGATGATGATGATATTAATGATGGTGGTGGTGGTGGTGATGATGTTGATGATGATGGTGGTGGTGTTAATGTTGATGATGGTGGTGTTAATGTTGATGATTTCGATGGTGATGTTAATGTTGATGATTTCGATGGTGATGATGTTGATGGTGGTGGTGATGATGATGATGTTGATGGTGATGATGATAGTGGTGGTGATGATGTTGGTGGTGGTGATGGTGATGATGGTGGTGGTGATGATGGTGATGATGTTGATGGTGGTGGTGGTGATGATGATGGGGGTGGTAGTGGTGATGATAGTGATGGTGGTGGTGGTGGTGGTGGTGCTGATGATGTTGTTGATGATGGTGGTGGTGATGATGTTGATGGTGGTGTCGATGATGATGATGGTGGTGGTGTCGATGATGATGATGGTGGTGGTGTCGATGATGATGATGGTGGTGGTGTCGATGATGATGATGGTGGTGGTGTCGATGATGATGATGGTGGTGGTGTCGATGATGATGATGGTGGTGGTGATGATGTTGATGATGATATTGATGATGATGGTGGTGGTGATGATGTTGATGATGGTGGTGGTGATGATAATGATGGTGGTGATGATGTTGATGTTGATGATGATAGTGGTGATGATATTAATGATGGTGGTGGTGGTGATGATGTTCATGATGATGATGATGATGGTGGTAGTGATGATAATGAAGGTGGTGATGATGTTGATGATGATATTGATGATGATGGTGGTGGTGATTTTGATTATAGTGATGGTGATGATGTTGATGATGATAGTGGTGATGATATTAATGATGGTGGTGATGATGTTGATGATGGTGATGGTGGTGGTGTTGATGATGATGGTGATGATGTTGATGATGGTGGTGTTGATGATGTTGATGATGGTGGATTTCATGATGTTGATGATTGTGATGGTGGTGATGATGTTGATGATGGTGGTGTTGATGATGTTGATGATGGTGGTGGTGATGATGTTGATGATGGTGGTGGTGATGATAATGGTGGTGGTGATGATAATGGTGGTGGTGATGATGTTGATGATGGTGATGTTGATGTTGATGATGATATTGATGATGGTGGTGATGATGTTGATGATGATGGTGGTGGTGGTGATGATGTTGATGATTGTCAATTGTCTAAGGGAGCGTACAAATGGTCGGCTTTCAGGCCAACAGTCTTTTGGGGCACCAGAGGCTCTAATAGGCTTCAAAATAGGGTGGGCTCGGGTCGCAGAGCATGTGACCATAGCCCACCCAGGTGTGCTACAAAAGAGAATGAATATTTGCTGTTGAAACACTGATCCTCAATCTGGCCAATCAAAAGCTGGTGTGAGACTTGTTTTCCGATTGGCCGAAAAGAGAAGACTCAAGGAGGGGAGGAAACGGAAACCGCCGCTGTAGAGAGCAGGAGAACGGGAAGACACCGGTGATGGAGAGAAGGAGAACGGGAGGCCGCCTAGCAAGGGGGAAGCTGCCGGTGATGGGGTAAGTGCTTCCTGAATGGGAGGTGGCATAATGTTAGCTGTGCCCCAGAAAAATATGCCACCAACCGCCACTGCCAGGGAGTAGGGGGAGACAGAGAGTTCCGCTCCAGGCAGGTCTTGTTGGGCACAATCTTCTTCTCAAGAACTAAGGGTGCTATCAATGCACATGGCAAATAAGAACAAAAGATGATCAGGACAGCTGTACTCCAATCCAACGTAACTTTAATGTAAAAAAAACTGGAAACAGGCACTACAAGTCACAGAAACGGAACCTAAGACAGCTGACGCGTTTCACACTAAGTTAAGTGTTTACTCATAGCGGGAGTAGGGGGAATCGGCACTGCATGTAGTGATCACACCTTGCACAACCCCTGTACATGCCCAAACCCCTTCACACAGGAACAGAGCTGAGGCTTTCAATCACAGGCTGTGTGCTGAAGCACCTCCCCTTTTTTTCTTGGTTTCAGGGAAACGTGTCTGAAGTAATTCATGCTAATATCAGAGGAAGAAGGCAACAGACAAAAATTACACTTAGTGCTCTGGATTGAGACAAGTACACACTAAAGAGGGATGTGCTTTGTTCATATTTCACATGTGTGAGATTTGCAACAACTTTAAGCCTCTGAAATAACCACAATGGCCTATTGCCAAAATTCAGTTTATTTACTTTTCGCTTTCTTACAAAACTAGCAAATTTGTTTTAGAAGAAATTTCCAGCCTTCTTCTTGGCAAAAATCAATGCCAGTGAAAAATTTAGCTGTAATTGGAAATCGCTGTTTGTTATGAATGCCAATAACGCAGCACTTGTGTTCTGAGGACATGAATGATTAATACATGTGTGAAGAGCCATCAGAATTAGCTTGTGGTCTCACCCCTATGTTCTGAAGACAGATCTCTAATGACATTTGTTTCAGGGAGCAGAAGAGGAAACATATGGTATAAACACTGCAAATTGCATATTTAATGAGCAGATCCTGATAGTGAGTGTTAGTTCTGAATCTTTTTTTTTTTAATTGGAAAAGCTTGTCCCAGCTCACATTAGGTACATCTAATTATATTTAAAGGAGAAGTTGAATCACTTTAAAAACCACTGTTAAAGGGTTAGGTCACTGTAGTTGTCACATACCTGGTGATGGAGCGTAACCTCTGGCTTGGTACCCCTGAAAGCATGAGTGTCTGGAGTGGCACGAGTGCCAGGTGGTTCTTGCCATAACAGGTGTAGATGAGAAGTCTGTGTGTACTTAGATTCAGGCTGGACCGTAACGCAGAGCAGCAGGAACAGCAGGCCTACAGATTACGGGTAGGGATGAGCTTCGAGTTCGAGTCGAACATTGCCTGGTCGCCGAACAGCAAACTATTTGGGGTGTTCGCGGCAAATTCGAAAAGCCGCAGAACACCCTGGAAAAGTCTATGGGGGAAATCTAAAGTGCTAATTTTAATGGCTTATATGCAAGTTATTGTCATAAAAAGTGTTTGGGGACCCGGGTCCTGCCCCAAGGGACATGTATCAATGCAAAAAACGTTTTTAAAAAAACTGCAATTTTTTCAGGAGCAGTGATTTTAATAATGCTAAAAGTGAAACAATAAAAGTGAAATATTCCTTTAAATTTCATACCTAGGGGGGGGTGTATAGTATGTCTGTAAAGCAGCGCTTGTTTCCCGTGCTTAGAACTGTCTCTGCACAAAGTGTCATTTCTGAAGGATAAAAAGTAATTTCAAATCACTGCTCCCGAAAAATCTGCAGTTTTTAAAACTTTTTTTTGCATTGATACATGTCCCCAGGGGCAGGACCCAGGTCCCCAAGCTCTTTTTAAGACAATAAGGGCCCTTTCACACTGGTGCGTTTTTGCCGCGTTTTAGCCACGTTTTCGTGGTAAAAATAGCGCTATTAAAACGCTCATAAAACGCTCCCGATGCCCCTATCCATTGAAATTAATTAAAAAACGCTGTAAAAACACAGTAAAAACGCGGTAAAACCAGATCGTTAAAATCGCGGTAAAACACTGCGATTTTACCGCGATTTTACCACGTTTTTACCACGTTTTTAATTCATTTCAATGGAGAGGGGCATGGGGAGTGTTTTAATAGCTCTATTTTTACAGCGAAAACGCGGCAAAAACGCACCAGTGTGAAAGGGCCCTAACTTGCATATTAGCCTTTAAAATTAGATTAAAATATCTCCTAAACCTCCACGGTTTATGAGATATTTACTATAATCACGGGTGCCGCTGTCTGCGGTCCATGCGCTTTAAACAAGCGGCGCAGGAGCACTGTAGTGTGCCGTTCCTCATTGAGGCTGTGCCATCACTGCCGGCTCCTATGCGCATGTGCGGGATTGACGCCATCACGGCTCCGGCCAATCGGAGCCACGATACACGGAAGTAACCTATGCATACTAGCTCATTATGCCTTTGTCTTGCAGGTGGTGTTTTTTTTTTGTTTTGTTTTTCCTGGGTTTATTTCCTCTTTAACTGTATATACTATTGGGTTTTGAAGATGGAGACAATGTTACTTTTTATATAAGGCCAAAAATAGCAAATATTCCCTTCAGCAGTAGAAGGATAGATTTTAGAACATGAAGGCACATACCCTCCAGACTTGTCATCAGTTGACATAATAGGACCAGGAATGACTTGACTCTTGATTCATTTAGCTGGTCTTGTGTCACCTAAGGAGTAAAGTGGCATCTCTCCTGTGTATGCATTTATGTTAATTGCTCACATGACTGGATAAAGGAAGCATTTTAGATACCTACTGTATTTTGCAACTTAGAATCAGAAGAGTGTAGCTGTGTTCTGTTGAAACCTCAAATAAGATTGTTAAATATTCTTTGTGAATACAATAGTATTAGTGGCCTAAACTGGTTCAGCGCTAATGCCACATACACACGACCGTTTTTTCATGACGAGAAAAATGCAGATTTTAAAATTGGTCGTGAAAAACGGTCGTGTGTAAGGCCGCGTACACACGGCAGAGAACCTCGACGGGCAGAACACATCGTTCCGCCCGTCGAGGTTCCCTGCCGGCCGTCGAAATCGGCGACCTGCCCGTCGGGAATGGCAACCAGCCATTCTTCCAGGCGGGCCGTCGAGCAAATAGAGAGCGTGCTCTCTATTTCTGCTCGACGAGCTTCCCGACGGGAAGCTCGCCGAGAGTGTACACACGGCCGAGGTCCTCGCTGGAATGCAGCTTCCAGCGAGGTTCTCGCTGGTTTCCAGCGAGAACCTCGGTCGTGTGTACACGGCCTCAGCTCCAGAGCATTTTTCTTGACGAGAAAAATTGTCGATTTTTTTTTTTTTAGAACTTGCTCTATTTTTCTAGTCGTTTTTCAGGTCGTGAAAAACGGTTGTGTGTAGGCTTTAATGAGGGGGGAAAATGCACATGCTAACAAGCAAGTTATGAGACGGAAAAATTTGCATAAGCAGCCCAAAGGGTGGCGCCATTCGAATAGAACTTCCCCCTTTATAGTGCCGCCGTACGTGTTGTACGTCACCACGCTTTGCTTAAGCATTTTTTTTACAAACTTGTGTATGCATGGCAGGCTTGAGAGGAATCACGACAAATCACGTTGAGAAAAACTTTATTTTATTTCATGACATGAATAACGGTCGTGTGTATGCGGCATCAGTGCTCTAGTGCACCCAATCAGGCTTTAAAGCAGACCCCCCCCCCCTTAATAAACCTGACTACATAAATACAGTAGATCTAGAAAATGTATATATGTATTAGTAGTACTTACCTGCTTCCTTCTTGCACTGTTTCCCCAGTCTCACCACTCTGTCACCACTATCGGTCACAATCCCACACCTTCATTTTTAAAATAACAAGCTGTAGTGTATAGAGAAGCGCCATAGATATGAGAAGGATTATAAGTGGCACCTCCATCCCATCAAATTAAAAGTAGAGAGTGGGAAGAGGCTGTATTGGACATTGATGGAACCATATATTTACTGATAGTACACATTCAAGGTTAGGACATTTAAATAATTTGTATTACAATAATATATAAAGTAGCATATTCACAGAATAAAATAAATAAATCACGACAAGGTTTAGAACATAGATACCATCTGTATATTGGTTGCTCTACATTTTGCGGGTTTATTTTAGGTGCTTCTTCAGGAGTTTTTTTTTTAATCAAATGGCACAGAGAAAAAAATTGTCATGTAACTATAAAGATAGAAGAAAGACATATAAATATTATTCAACAGATACATTTTGTGAATATACATTGTCATATTTCAAATAAACAAGAGGACATCTGTTGTGAAAATAACCTATCATTGGCTCTCATGTCTTACCAGAAAGGGGCATTGAAAAAAAACGGGGACCCAGGAAAAAGGCAGTGACCCACCCGAAGCAATTGAGTGATGTCAGACGCAATTGCATGGTGGGCGTAGCTGGACTTGGGCTCTTAGAGGACGCCCCAGCATATAATAAATAGACACAAAAAAATACAAAAAAATCTCCTGAAGAAGCGCCTATTATAAACCTGCGAAACACGTAGAGCAACCAATATATGGATGGTATCTATGTTCCATTTGTGATGATAGGATGTACTAGAAACCTCCCTTTGATTGTCATGATTTATTCCTTTTATTCTGTGAATATGCTACTTTATATATTTTTGTAATAAAAAGTATTTGTATTTCTTAACCTTCACCTTCAGTTAATAAATGGTACCATCAAAGTCCAATACATCCTCTTCCCACTCTCTACTTTCAACAAACTGTAGTGGTAGAGAGGTGCTGGGCAAAGATTTTCACAGATTATCAAATGTGGACAAAGTCATTACTTGAGCCCAGTTGGTCTGTACTCCACAGGTCACCACAAAGATGAGGACCCACTAAGGAGAGGACAGTCAACCGAACTGAGAAATAAAAGTGCAATAGATCAAAGAGAGCACCAAATGACAATTCCTTAGGAGTCCAAAGTCTTTATTGTTCAGCTGGTTACAACAAGCAGGGCAAAGAACAGGCAACGCGTTTCAGGGCCACACAATCCCCCTTCATCAGGGCTGAGTGAAATGGTAGAATGTAAATTGTCTCAAAAATACTCCTCGGAAGACTGATATGCAGGCCGAGGATGTTATGTTGAATAACAGTTAGTGTTGCTGCTCAGAGTAGAAGTGGCAAGGACCCCTTTAAAAGACAATGGATAGGCTGTTGCCCTGCTTGTTGTAACCAATTCAACTATAAAGACTTTAGACTTCTAAGAATTTTTTATTTGACACTATTTTTGACTTACTACACTTGGATTTTTTTTAATAATATCAATGACAGCCGGCCTCTTCTTCCTTCTCAGCCAGCCCACCAATGGTGCTTGCATCTCATCTTGTACATGTTGTAACATATTTTAATTCTTTGTTGAAAAAAAAAATAGAACCCCTCCACCCCCAAGTTCTCACTTCTGGCACATGAAATGTACTACATTACACTCATCTGTTGACAAAAAAGAAAAGCTTAGATCTCCTGGAAGGCACTGGTAAGGTTGCCTTTCCAAGGGGAAACTTTGGGGCCAATGCAACATCACCAGTGCCTTTGGGGAACCAGGAAGCGGGAAGGATCTACATGTAAGGAAGCCAATAAATCAAGGATGATTAGAGACCGACATGCAGAGATGTTTGCATCAAGGTTTTTTAGATTTAGGGGGAAACTTTATTGTTCCCCCTGTTGTCATGGTCTAGCCTGCAGATTTTCTGTTTGTGAAATTTTTACCAAAGTATGCCAAGAAAATATGCCCCACACTGTTGATACAAGGCAGGACGGATTCATTAACCACTTAAGACCCGGACCAATCCGCTGGTAAATGACCCAAGGTGTTTTTGCGATTCGGCACTGCGTCGCTTTAACAGACAATTGCGCGACGTGGCTCCCAAACAAAATTTGCGTCCTTTTCTTCCCACAAATAGAGCTTTCTTTTGGTGGTATTTGATCACCTCTGCGAGGTTTAGGCCAAAATGTATTTAGCCACATGTCTTTAGTAAACGCTGGCAATAGGGAGTGAAAGGGTTAACTAGGACAGTGATCCGGGGGTTAAAACTTTATTAGGGGGGGTGGGGGGGCTATCCTGAACCTAACACTAACTGATTTTACACTGCCTGTCACACTGACACTAAATGCAGTGATTAGATCACTGCATTCAGTGACACTGTGACAGGGGGGGTGGGGGGGGCAGATCGCAAGGGGTTAAGTATGCCTATGTGAGTGTGTGTCAGTGTAATGTTGGTGCACACTTACTGTGAGGTGTTTCTCCCATCGCAGCGGTTGGAAATACCGCTGCGATGGGAGATTACATCACTTCCCCCTTCCTGTGTTTACACAGGAGGAGGAAGTGACACAAAGGGGGAGCGCGCGCATTGGCTGGGAGCGATCGCGGGGGGGCGGGTAAACGCCGACATCCGCCCGCTCGTCCCGGATCACTCCCGGAGCCAGGGGGACCCCCGCCTGCACGCCGCGGAGGGGGTCCCGATGGGACCCCCGAACCGCACGAAGGCGGGGACGTAAATTTACGCCCTTGTGCCTGTACGAGCCATTCTGTGGCCGTATATGTGCGTGCGGGGGTCCTTAAGTGGTTAACATCCTTTCATGTTGTTTAGGCCAAATTCTGACCCTACCATCTGAATGTTGCAGCTGAAATCGAGACTCATCAGACCAGGCAACATTTTTACAATCTTCCATTGTCCAATTTTGTTGATCCTGTGCGAATTGTAGCCTCAGTTTCCTGTTCTTAGCTGACAGGAGTGGCCCCCGGTGTGGTCTTCTGCTGCCATGGCCCATTTGTTTCAGGCCGGGTTCACACCTATGCGAATTGGTTGCGGCTTAAACCGCATCTAATACATTTTTAAATACATTGTTTTCAATGAGGCTGGTTCACATATGTGCGATGCATTCGCACTGCGCATTGCCGGAAATCCGTATGCGTTGTGGAGGCCTTGCGGTGCGGCTAGGGTTGCCACCTTTTCCTCAAGCCAAACCCGAACACGCCACTACATAAGGTGGGTGTGGCCATATTGAGGGAGGGGCCTCACGAGGCATGATTAAATTAAACAAAATAATTATTTTACCTATAAAATATGCTTACTTTGCTGTGCCACAACTAAGAGTCTCACTGACATGAATAAACCTCAGCACAATCATTTAAACAAAATAAAACTCATCCATTACTACAGAGGTAAGTGCAGTGGAGATCAGGGGCATTAGTTCACCTTTTAATTTTCATTAAGTACAGAGGGTATTACAGTATGTGCAGGGAGGGAGTGCAGAATTTACAACAGTATATACAAGAGTGTGGCGCGTATGTTGGTATGTGTAGGAAAGGAGTGCAAAGTGTAAGACATTATGTACAGGAAATGAGTGCAGAGGGTAGGTATTACTTGCAGGAAAGGAGTGAAGAGGGTGTAACAGTGACCAGTATATGCAGTAGAGGAGTGTGGAGGGTATGATGGGAGCACTATGTACAGGAGAGGAGTGCGAGGGTATGATGGGGGCAGTATGAACAGGAGAGGAGTGTGGAGGGTATGACAGTGGGCAGTATGTACAGGAGAGGAGTGTGGAGGGTATGACAGTGGGCAGTATGTACAGGAGAGGAGTGTGGAGGGTATGACAGTGGGCAGTATGTACAGGAGAGGAGTGTGGAGGGTATGATGGGGGCAGTATGAACAGGAGAGGAGTGTGGAGGGTATGACAGTGGGCACTATGTACAGGAGAGGAGTGTGGAGGGTATGATAGTGGGCACTATGTACAGGAGAGGAGTGTGGAGGGTATGACAGTGGGCAGTATGTACAGGAGAGGAGTGTGGAGGGTATGACAGTGGGCAGTATGTACAGGAGAGGAGTGTGGAGGGTATGACAGTGGGCAGTATGTACAGGAGAGGAGTGTGAAGGGTATGATGGGGGCAGTATGAACAGGAGAGGAGTGTGGAGGGTATGACAGTGGGCACTATGTACAGGAGAGGAGTGTGGAGGGTATGATAGTGGGCACTATGTACAGGAGAGGAGTGTGGAGGGTATGATAGTGGGCAGTATGTACAGGAGAGGAGTGTGGAGGGTATGATAGTGGGCACTATGTACAGGAGAGGAGTGTGGAGGGTATGATAGTGGGCAGTATGTACAGGAGAGGAGTGTGGAGGGTATGACAGTGGGCAGTATGTACAGGAGAGGAGTGTGGAGGGTATGACAGTGGGCAGTATGTACAGGAGAGGAGTGTGGAGGGTATGATGGGGGCAGTATGAACGGAGAGGAGTGTGGAGGGTATGACAGTGGGCACTATGTACAGGAGAGTAGTGTGGAGGGTATGACAGTGGGCACTATGTACAGGAGAGTAGTGTGGAGGGTATGACAGTGGGCACTATGTACAGGAGAGGAGTGTGGAGGGTATGACAGTGGGCACAATGTATAAGAGTGGAAGGATGTTTAGGGACTGCATAGTGGTTAAGCGGGTCATACATGAATTGAAATTACACCAATTATGCAGAGACCAGCCATAGTCGATCTATGTATGGGCTAGCTGGTTTTACACGAGTCAATCTATTAATTGACTTGAGTACAACCAGCCTGTTTTTCCAAAAACAATCAGTGCTGCCAGCTATAGATAGCAACACTGATCATTGTACTCACTGGCAGAACACAATAACACTACAGGAGTGATTCCCCCATCCACAGGTCAGCAGGTGAGAGGGTGTGTGGGGACAGGCTGGGGAGAGATACCAGTCAGTGGCTGGGTAGGCACTGGCTAGTATCAGAGCCAGATACACACAGGTTACATACGTCACGATCGTTAGAGCGAGAGCAATAATTCTAGCACTAGATCTCCTCTGTAGCTCTAAACATGTAACCTAAAAAAATTTAAAGCATCGCTTAGGATACCAAAAAAAATCGTGCTAACTTTAGTGTTTTTTTTTAATGAATGAAACAGTTTATTTCCAAAAGAAAAACACGTTTGAAAAATTGCTGCGCAAATACAGTACCGTGCTAGAGCTGCACAATTAATCGTTAAAAAATTGTGATGTCGATTCAACCCCCCTGACATCTCCAATGCAGAGTTTGCTGATTCTTTCATATAACAAGTGGAGAGACTTTCAGCTGTCAAAAGAAAATATCTGGACAGTCTGCCAAGTTCTTAGCAGGAAACATTGGGGCAGATTCACAGACATTTTGCTTAGCGTAGCGTATCAGAAATACACTATGCCGCCGTTTTTTACCTTGCTCTACGTGGAATTCAGGTCGATTTTCTACGGTAAACGACGGCGGCGTAGTGTATTTCTCCCGTCGCAATCCATCTGCGCGAGTAGGGGGCGTGAAACATTTAAATTAGGCGCGTTCCCGCGGCGATCGATCTGCGCATGCTCCGTTCGCAAATTTCCCGCCGTGCATTGCGCGAAATCACGTCGTGACGTCATTCGTTGTTTATGTAGCGTACTTTACGGCCGATCCACGTCCCGACGAGTTACGTAAACAAAATAAAAATTTAAATAAATTCGAAGCGGGAACGACGGCCATACTTAACATGGGCTACGTAAAGTTAGAGCAGCAAAAAGCTGCTCTAACATTACGTAGTAAAAAATAGACGAAAACGATTGCGACGCCCGCTCGTATGTTCGTGAATCCCCGTAAAAACACATTTGCATATCCCGACGCACCAAAACGACGCAAACTCCTCCCAGCGGCCGCAAATAGATGGCAGCGTAGATCCGAAGGCTTACGAAGACGTAAGCCTCTCGGATCGAAGCCCGAAGCCGGCGTATCATGGTTTGAGGATTCAAACTAGTGATACGCCGCGCGAAATTGGAAATTACTCCTGTCTAACACCAGTTAGACAGGCGTAATTGTTTTGTGAATCTGCCCCATTGTAACTAAGGGCCCTTTCACACGTCCGTTCAGTTCGTCCGTTTTTTTTGGACATCCGTTAAGGGACCTCAATGCTTCCCTATGGGAGCGGATCCGTTAGCGGATGAGTATCCGCTAAACGTCCGTTAACATCCGTCTGCGGTAAGCTCCATTTTTTTGGACGGAAGAAAACCCTATTTTTCTTCCATCAAAAAAAACGGAACGGACGAAAAACGGATGAAAAACTGATCAACTGAAGGGGAAAAAACTGAAGGGGAAAACTGAACGGACGTGTGAAAGAGCCCTAACACTTTCTTCATAGATCAAAGGGATAAACTTCTGTGTGTAAAGAAAATATCCGGGCAGTCTGCCAAGTTTGTAAACAACATGAAACATTGTAACCAACTTCCTTTTTAGATCAAACTTCTGTGTGTAAATGCAAGAAATGTAACCACTTAAAGTCCAACACTTGTTAAAAAGCAATATTTTTTGCTAGAAAATTACTTGGAACCACCAAACATTATATATATATTAGCGGAGACAAAAATGGCAATTGCTGCAATATTTTATGTCACGCTGCATTTGCCCACTTCATTGAATAATAAAAACCATAAAAACAAAACAGTAAAGTTAGTCCATTTTTTTTTTCATTTTAATGTGAAAGATGATGTTATGCCGCACGAATCGTGAGAGAATCGTGATCTATCTTCTAAGCAAAAAAATTGCAGTTGTCGTTTTAGCCAGAATCGTGCAGCTCTATGCCGTGCAACATAAAAAGTTGCAAAGACCACCATAGAGTAATTTTCTAGCAAAAAATTAATGATTTTTTTTTCTCAGTCTGCTGCAGTGTGTCAGCTTGTATTTATAATGGCCGCTCTGTATGTAGCTTCTGACAGGCTGTGCAAGCAGGCCCGTATCTCCAGAACCATAAATGATAGCCATCCCATATTTTGACCAGTTGTGGGGTAGGTCTTCAACTGACTACCCCCCAAATGTGGGGTTTCTGTGACCTCTGGTCATCGAGCTACAACCCCCGCTCCATCAGCCCCTCTGTTAATCCGGCCCTGTATGGAGGGGGGGGGGCAGGACTGTATGTATGGCTGTGGATGGTATATGCAGGGGGGGCAGGACTGTATGTATGGCTGTGGATGGTATGGAGGGGGGGCAGAACTTTATATACGGCTGTGGATGGTAATGGTATATGCAGTGGGGGGCAGAACTGTATGTTTAGTGTATGGTGGGGGTAGTGTATGGTCCGCCCATCCACCCACCTCCATGTGTATTCTGTAGCCAGTCAGAGAAGAGCTGAGCACTCTGTGTCCCATGTGTCCTCTTCCACTCTGCAGCACACAATGCAGACGGAGGCGCGCCGGAGGGAGGGAGGGGGAGGGGCTAGCACAGTGAGAAGTTGCACACATGTTTACAGCCCAGCCGGGGGGCTAACAGAGAGCACTGCTGTGGGCGGCACACCTTCTACTAACACTCAGGCAAGCTGGTGGAGCCGGGGATGTGCAGCTCTGTTGCGGCCGGGCCAGGATGGACAACTAAAAAAAAAATGTGCCCGGGTTTCAGGAGGCTTTAAAACCGGGCACATGTGTCCAAACCCGGACTGTCCGGGTCAAAACCGGACAGGTGGCAACCCTACGTGCGGCTCAGGTGCGAATTCAGTCCCATTATCTTCTATGGGTACGCAGCTGATTCGCAGATGTGTTCAGTTCTCTTCAGGAATTTCTCTCATTCAGCTCAATACATTTCTCCCCCACTCTCCTCTCACTCAGAACTTCCCCCAGGTCTCCAGATTCGCAGCAAAAGGAGCTAATCTGCTGAACACTTCTCTTATCTGTCTGCAGAGATAAAAAAGCTGAAATTCTCACTGCACAAGTGTGAACCCAGCCTCAAGATTTGATGCGTTGTGTGTTCAGAAATGGTATTCTGCATTCCTTGGATGTAACAAGTGGTTATTTGAGTTACTGTTGCCTTTCTATCATCTCAAACCAGTCTGCTCGTTTCACCACATTAGATGCCTAAATGCATTGAGTTGCTGCAATGTGATTGGCTGATTAGCAATTTCTGTTACCAAGCAATTAAACAGGTGTACCTAATAAAGTAGCCGGTGATTGTAGATATGCTTAGTGCAGCTCAAGTTGCCTGAGCAACTTCTTGGTTCTTGCAGCTCCTGGCTGTCTAGTGTATTCAGTGTCTGGCTTCCCATGTACCAACCCTGGCTTTGTCTTCCGCTTGTGCTTTCTGCCGCCCACCCTGACCTCGGCTCGTTTCATGGATCCTTTTCTGTTTCCTGCCATCTAAAGTCTGCATACGCAAGTGGTCTCCATATCATAGCTGAGGGTCCGGGACCTGGTTCCAGCTTGCTTCAAGTCCATCTCCACGATCTGGGGCTTAGACGCCACGCCCTGTGGAATCCCAGCTTGACGTTCCACAATGGCTCACTTTTATTAGCTGTGTATTACAGAGTTGCAACAAGTGGTTATTTGAGTTACTCTTGCTTTTCTATCATCTAAAACCAGCCTGCCCATTCTCCTGTGATCTCTGATATCAAAAAGGCATTTTTGACCATAATACTGCTGCTCACTGGATATTTTCTCTTTTTTTTTTACCATTCTTTGTAAACCATCGCCTCTACAAGTCCATCCCCACCATCAGGGGCCCTGGTGAATAAGCAGGCTGGGGCTGCGACTCCGCACCCTGGGGAATGCCAGCTTGGCGTTCCACAATGTCTTACTCCCATAAAAACCTGACACCTGTCATCACTGTGATCTATGTGATCTGCCATTTTCAGGCTTTAATAATTGTAAATCTGTTTATAACATCTTTTACTAGCTACGTATTATAGAGTTTGTGTGTTACTAGAATTGCTTGCCCAGTCTTCGGAGGCAAGCCAGTCTTTGTTTTTTTTCATTTCATCGCATTTCTTTGATGTGTATGTTTTCAAGGCAACACTCAAAAAATCTGGGTGCCAAACCCATTATTGACCCTCTGCGGCAGATTGTTGCTTCTGTAGACTGAGAGCTGCTCATGAACTGCATGAATTTTATAGCTGGTCAATGCATTTGACCTGACATTTATTGTACTGTAACTGTAGGGAAGACACAAACCTCTTATCAGGTCTCTGCATAAGAGCTAATGGCACTTGGCTCCGGTAATATCAGCATGGTTAGCGCAAAGAAAAAAAAAGACAACAAAGACATACATCAACTTCAAAGAGCCAGCATTACCGAGCCTGGCACCCAATTTTTGCTACAAGGGTGGCATGATAATGAACTGGCTTTTCGTTACGCAAAGAACACCGTTATTACTGAAAGTCCTACTCTATTAAATGACTTCTGTTAGTTGAATCACCCACCAGATTCTTATATCTTGTTTTTTTGGTGGATAATATTTAGGGTAATTTTTTTATTTTATTTAATGATCCTTATATTCAGGCTTTTTCATATACCGTATTTATCTTCATATAGCGCGCACCGGCGTATAGAACGCACCCCCAACCTGGAAGAGAAATTTCAGCGAAAAAAAATAAAAATAATTACAGTTTAAATGCCCCTCGCCGGTGTCTTGCCTGGCGTCCATCGGCGGCCTTGTCCGGTCCGGCGTCCGTCTTCAGCCTTGGTGTTTTTGAGCTGATCCCCACTTCCCACGCTGTGTTTGAACGCTGCCGAAGTATACCGAGCGCAGTACCCTCGGGCACGCTCAACCACACTCGGCTCCTCTCGCATAAAGGCTAGGAGGCATGACCGCGAGGGGAGCCAAGCCTGGCCGAGTGTACCCGAGTTTACTGCGCTCGGTATATGTCGGCGGCGGCGTTCAAACACAGTGCGGGAAGCGGGGATCCGCGTATATCGTGCACCCACGATTTTCCACTGATTTTAAGGGGAAAAAAGTGCACGGTATACGCCGATAAATACAGTACTGTGGTGTTTGAGGTTAATAAGGGACCTTTTTTTTGTAAAAGAACAGGTTCAAGATCCTTAAAAGAGAAGTATGGGATTTTTTTTTTTAATCATAGTCACTTGGTGTATGTAGCATCACTCAGGCTCTAAGGCTGAGAACCGGGCGATCAAACACAGCTGATCACTCAGTTCTCAGAGCTCTCTGAGCAGAGAGCTGGTGACTGTCAGTCACTGCTCTCTGCTCTGCCCCTCCAGAACTCTCTGGAGCACTGGGCTGAGAAGGGGGTGGGAGAGGCCGACTCAGGTTCTTAGCAGCTCGCTGAGAGGCTGAGCTGGGTGCCGGTCCAGGCATGTGGGCGGATCCCGACCATATGGTCATGAACTTGGACCTGCTCTGTGACATCAGCCTGCTGTCTGCTGAAAACAGGTCACAGGTGCGCAGAATGATCTGTGATCCACAGAAGAAGCACAACCAAACAAGCTCTGACTGTACTCCTTTAAAGCTGAACTCCACCTTTTGATACACTTTATATAGTTTGTTTGGGCTACCAAGGCTCTAACAAACTACCGTATTTATCGGGGTATTGCGCGCTCCCGCGTATAGCGCGCACCCCTAATGTGGACCTGTAAAAAATGTTTTTTGTATTTTTAGTACTTACAGTTTTGGTGTCTTGCCCTGATTTTCAGGGAAAAAAAGTGCGCGATATATGCCGATAAATACGGTATGTCCCCTCACTAACATGCTGTACCGTGTACTTGTATGAGAAAAATCCTGTTCTCTTAGTATTGCTTCCTTTGTGTCAAATCCAACGGTGTTCCTGACAGTCCCTCTGCTTTTCTATTAAAAACTGACTACACTAAGCAGGAAAGCACACCATAGTCAGTTCTCTAGCTATGCTGGGAACTCAGGGTACTCTATTCCAATCATCAGGCATGTTCTGACACGCCCCCCTCCTGCACAGCCATTCACTGGGAAACTCAGTGTACTATTGCTTCTCCTCCCTCCAGCTCTTATTCAGCTGAGAACAGAGGGAATGTGATCACTAAGGCCGCGTACATACGAGGAGACATGTCTGATGAGACAGGTCCGACGGACCGTTTTCATCGGACATGTCTCTTGGGATATTTTGGTCTGATGTGTGTACACACCATCTAACCAAAATCCCAGCGGACAGAGAACGCGGTGACGTAGAAGACACCGATGTTCTCAAACCAGGAAGTTCAATGATTCCACTCATTCAATGCTTCCACCCAATCAATTTGACGCATGCGCGGGATTTCGGTCCGATGGTTAGGCGTACTAACCATCGGACATGTCCGACGGATAGGTTTCCAGCGGACAAGTTTCTAAGCATGCTTAGAAACTTTTGTCCGCTGGAAACCTGTCCGCTAGGCCGTACACACGATCGGACATGTCTGCGGAAACTGGTCTGCGGACCAGTTTCAGGGGACATGTCTCCTCGTGTGTACGCGGACTTATACAAAAGGGGAAAAAGTATTTACGGTATATATTTTTTTAATCTATATAAACATTTTTTGCCTTTCATTTCTATTTCCAACTGAATGGGTTGTTTTACAAGGTGATCGTTTACAACCAATTTTAAAGTGGATTTTCAACCAAAAGAGATAGCTCCTCTGATCTGCTTCCCCCCCCCTCCAGTGCCACATTTGACACCTTTCAGAAGGAGGAGGAAAATGAGCTACACGCATGCATGCACAGTAGGGTACCGGCTGTTAAGCCAAAAGGTTCCAATGCCGGTTTCCCTTACCATGAATGTTGGCGGCAGCACCCAGGAGCCGATCCAAAAGTCAGCTGGGTGCCGACATTGCGGGATCCCTGGACAGGCAAGTGTCCATATAGTAAATCAGCAGTTACAATATTTGTAGCTGCTTACCTTTTATTTATTTTTTTACCTAGGCGGAACACCGTTTTAAGCACTAGAACACAGTTTGGGAAACCTGTGCTCCATATGTGTTTTCTGCACTCTGTTCCTATTACAATGCCCTTGCGACCTGCAGTGGGTGTCAATGCAATGTTAATGACACCCCCTAACATACTTTGCAAAAGCTGTGAATTTGCCTTTACCGGATTGCATACAAAAGGACTACACAATTTGGTTGCAATGCATTTCTAAATTTGGTGCACGCACTATACTTTGGTGCAATGCAGTCTGATTTGCCCCCATTCAAAATGAATAAGCTCAAATCAAACCACACTAAATTGCATGTGAATCCTGTATTGAATTGTATTGTAGGTGTACTGTCTGCCCTCATGTTGTAAAGCGCTGCAAAAACTGTTGGCACTATAGAAAGCCTGTATACAGGACTGTATTAAAGAGAGGGCACATTTGGGCACTGCCCAGGGGCTCCCTCTGCATGGGAAGGCCCCTGCACTTTCCCCAAAGCAGCTGGTCCTTAAGCCCGCGCTAGCCTGAAATTGGGGGCCCCATGATGGCACTGAGAGTGATAGATACACAGGGGAAGCAGTCTGCCTCCTACCTACTTGATGTCTGTTTACCTTCACTGTTATCATTGTAGGGGCCCCAGAGCATATCTTTGCCCAGGGGCCCATGATGCTATTAAGACGGCCCTGCCTGTATAATAATAAGAATGTGAATTGCACAGGAATGTGATGTGACTCCTGTGTGATTCATATGAGATTCATAGTCTGAACAAGGTCTAAAGGCTCTAAACCATTGTCATTCTATCCAAAACAAATACAAATAATTATAATATAAAAAAAAGGTTTGGGACGGATCCCTGTAATGTTGTAATTGCATATTGCATTTCTTGCTACATACATGTTTTATAAATCTATTGTACAATGTGTTTCCTATGCGAAATAATTTAAAAGTGAAATGTGATTTATCTTTTCCCATTATGTTCCCACTTAGCAGACACACTGGTGGTTTTGTGAGGCTTTCTGTGTCGGATAAATCTCTTAAATCTAGGGAGATGATTATTGCGGTCTAGTATTGTCATATATTTAGTCTAGAAGAAATATTCTGGACATGTCTTTTTCTCGTCTGAGATTCAATTTTTTTCTTAACTGACAGCCTAGTGGCTTATCTTGTCTCCAAAAAAATGGATTGTCTCTTCTTTTTTTCAACGGCGGAAGCAAGGCATGTTCATAAATCAGTCATCGGGGATTTTAGCTGAAATGGTGTTCTGAATCCCACTCCCCCACAAGAGACTGAAAGCATCACCCCAACCAGACTTCCAGCAAGAGCCAAGCCATTAATCTGGCTTTGTTTTTAGCTCAAGTAAACAGCAGTATACTTACAATCTAATGGATGGGGTTTTATACACTTATAAGAAAACCGTTTATAAGCACAATATCATAACGTACATTGTATTGGTATATTCTGATGCACTGGTACAAAAGACATAAGCAGTTTAAAAAAAATGCTGTTTTATATGTTTTATATTTTGCTATAACAGTTAGGTAAATGGGGTTTTCACATAAAGATTTCTCTTGGTACAATGCTGCCAGCTTGTTTTATTTTTGTTATTTAAAGTTGTATTGTTAGAAAATACCACGTAACTACTTAACCCCCGGACCATATTGCTGTCCAATGACTAGAGCACTTTTTGTGATTCGGCACTGCGTCGCTTTAACTGACAATTGCGCAGTCGTGCGATGTGGCTCCCAAACAAAATTGGCGTCCTTTTTTTCCCACAAATAGAGCTTTCTTTTGGTGGTATTTGATCATCTCTGCGGTTTTTATGTTTTGCGCTAGAAACAAAAATAGAGCGACAATTTTGAAAAAAATTCAATATTTTTTAAATTTTTCTATAATAAATATCCCCAAAAAAACATTTTTTTCCTCAGTTTAGGCCGATACGTATTCTTCTACATATTTTTCGTAAAAAAAAATCGCAATTAGCGTTTATTGATTGGTTTTGCAAAAATTATAGCGTCTACAAAATAGGGGGTAGTTTTATCACATTTTTATTAATATTTTTTTTTTTACTAGTAATGGCGGCGATCAGCGTTTTTTTTTCAGTACTGCAACATTATGGCGGACACTTCTGACACTTTTGACACATTTTTGGGACCATTGGCATTTTTATAGCGATCAGTGCTATAAAACTGCATTGGATTACTATAAAAATGCCATTGGCAGTGAAGGAGTTAACACTAGGGGGCGGGGAAGGGGTTAAGTGTGTTCCTGGGTGTGTTATAACTGTATGGGGGGGTGGCCTCACTAGGGGAAATCACTGATCTTCTGTTCATACATTGTATGAACAGAAGATCAGCATTTCCCCTGCTGACAGGACCGGGAGCTTTGTGTTTACACACATAGCCCCTGGTCCTCGCTCTGTACCGAGCGATCACGTGTGCCGCGCACGGGACTCGGGGGCAAGCGGGGACGTGCGCGCACCGCCGCCGGCGGCGCGCACGCGCCCCCTAGTAGCCTCAAAGTAGCCGACGTAGATCTACAGGCTCTCGCCCAGGAGAGCCGACCTGCCGCAGTAATATGACGGCGGCTGGTCGGCAAGTAGTTAATAATAACAAATGAAATAACTAACAAAACAACAATAAATGGTGTAACGGAACCCCAAATGGGACAGGGGTTAACGCCGTTTACGATATTCCATTCCGAACCCAAGACAGCTTATCGACACTCCACCATTCGGCGACACGACCCATACGAATTTCCCCCCAGAAACGAGACGCACAGCTCTGTTCTCTAGTTCAACAGGAATAGACAATCTTTATTGAGAAGGCAGGCTCTCATATACACCAAAAAGAATACTTGCAGTAATCAAATGGACAATGACACACTCCACCCACAACATCATACAATGGTTACTAACGAGCCCCCCTCAATACACATCTTTTAGTAGACAGACATTCTGACTCTGAGATAATCTACACAAGCTAATAAGCTACAGCTTATAAATCAGACATCTGACCTTTAGACTGTCTTGTTAACTCACAATCCACATTTATCATCAATAGAACTTCACACAATGACAGGTTCTTAGGAGCCAGACTAAGATTCATTTACATGACAGTAGAAGGCGACATTAACACCTCAACAGTCGGTGTTCCCACATTGAATTAATCACTTTTCCTATTGACCGATTGGATTTAGAATCAACAACCTGTAATATTTCAAGATATCCTGGAATACATTGTGAATTATCATTACTGCCCCATCTCATGTAATCCAAGATATCATTTCTTAGTAATCATATGCCCCTAGTGGACATAGGATGACTTTAGACAAAAGAGTCATCGGTGAAGCTGAAACAGGAGTACCCCACACCCTTCAAGAGCCTCTGGGTCCCACGGGCCATTCCGTTTCAAATGGGATATGGAATAAATGTTTCTCCCCCCCAGCTCTTATGCAGCTGAGAACAGAGGGAATGTGATCACTTATAAAAATGGAAAGAAAGGTTTTAATTTTTTTTTTATATATCTATACACCAGGGCTCGACAATATCAGGGTGCCCGGTTGCAATTGTGACAAGAAATAGTGACCTGGTGCCCGGGGAAGCATAGGCCTGCAGAAGGCTGCGAAGCCATGGCCTCAATTACCGGCTGGCGCAGCGGGGGAGGTGGGGGCGCACGGAGACACAGTATACTGTGTCTCCGTGCACCCCCACCTTCCCCGCCGCGCCGGCCGGTAATTGAGGACGTGGCTTTGCAGCCTTCTGCAGGCCTAAGCTTCCTTCTGTGATCTGGCGCCATCTTGTGGTGGCCGTTGGCATTTCAAGTAAACAGCAATCCAGCAATTCTAATGTGTTTTTCACTGCCATTTCCTTCCCTCTAATTAGAGCCCCCAAACATTATATATATTTTTTATTCTAACCCCCCAGAGAATAAAATGGCGGTCGTTCTGTCACACCGTATTTGTGCAGCGTCCTTACAAGCGCACTTTTTTGGGGAAAAAAATACACTTTTTTAATTAATAAATAAGACAAGAGTAAAGCCAGCCCAATTTTTTTATATTGTGAAAGATAATTTTACGGCGAGTAAATTGATACTCAACATTCAAAATTGCGTCTGCTCGTGGAATGGCGACAAACATTTACCCTTAAAAATCTCCATAGGCGACGTTTAAAAAAATCTACAGGTTGCATGTTTTGCGTTACAGAGGTGGTCTAGGGATAGAATTATTGCTTTCCCTCTACCAATCACGAATGTGTTCGCTTCTGTGCGCAAGCTCGGTGGGACAGGGCGCGTCCCTGGCTCCTAACTTTTTTAGCTGGCTCCTAGATTCCAATCAAATTTGTCAATCCCTGCTATACACAAATGTTTTGCCTTTCATTTCTATTTTAAGCTGAATAGGCTGTTTTACAAGGTGATCATTTACAGTCATTTAAAGGGGATGTAAAGGTTCATGTTTTTCACCTTAATACATCCTGTGCATTAAGGTGAAAAAACATCTGATGATTACCAGCCCCCCAGCCCCCCTGTTTTACTTACCGGAGCACTGGAAAGTCCTGCGTCGCGAACACGCTTGAAATGGAGTGGAAGGGAAAATCATTTTAATTAAATCTTTGCAGATGTACTCCTAATTGTACTAAAGAAACAATATCCCATAAGTGAGGAGAGCAGGCTCCCTTTGTGTTACACAATCCTTCAATAAGAACTCTTTTTATGCAATGAAAATGTATTGAGGTAACAAAAGGCAGCAGCATACAGATATTCAGACCTCCATAAAAACCTGGTGCAATACATACATTTGGAAACTCAATATGTTAAAAAGTAACAAAGAATGGAAAGCAAGGATAAATTGTCCAGGAGAGTTTTCATCGTTCTCTATACAAATGTTTGAGCAGAGATGGGCCAATCTGCTGGCTGCAATCCCGAAGAAGAGGAATACAGCATCAGGAGGGAAGGCGAGAAGAAAATAAATACTTTACAAGTGAAAAGTGAAGAAGGAGAAGGAATCTACTGAACATAATTTGTGCAGACTGTTCATTAACCTCCAGGCCAGGGCAGACAATGTTGGAGATAGGACACTACCATCCCTTGATGCCCATAAGGCATTTGATAGCGTTGAGTGGCGATATCTTTGGGCAACCATGCAAAAATTTGGATTCAGTGTTATGTTCTTGTCATGAGTACAGTTGCTATATAGCTTCCCTCAAGCAGCCATCAGAGAGGCTGGTCGGCTATCAGAGCCCTTTTCTTTACATAGGGGTACCAGACAGGGGTGTCCATTGTCCCCTCTCCTGTTTGCTATGCCCGTAGAACCAATAGCCGCCCTGATACGATCTGACGTCTCAATTTGCAGATTTAAAGTGGAGCTCTGCTGATTTTTTTTTTTAAGTCAGCAGCTACAAATACTGCTGCCTTTTAAAATAAAGACACTTACCTGTCCATGGTGCCCACGATCTTGGCACCCGAAGCCGATCTCTCCCTCCCGAGCTCTCGGGTGCTGCCTCCGACATCTTCGGTAAGGGAAACAGTTAACCCCTTGATTGCCCTCCTGATCACCCAGCCAGTTTCATTAGCATAGTATATGGTGACAGACAGTTGCGGCTGGTAGTTTATTGTTTGGGGGGCAGCCCCCCCCGCTGTTTGCCAGTCCACCGACACTTACCAGATTGGCTGGCACATCGGGGATCATCGGGCAGGAGGACAGTGTTTTCTTTGTCCTCTTCCCTTCTGAGATCACAGCAGCTTCCGCCGTGCATCCCCTCCACTCCTCCTAGACATCCAATAGGATTGCCTAACCTTTCAGCCAATCAGAAAATGGGTTGCATACCTGTGCATCCTGATTGGCAGAGTGGAGATTCAGTGTTAGAAAAGCAAATATTAATTTGCTTTTTTAACACATCTGGGTGGGATCAGGGAGCAATGCTCTGCACTCTACCCTATATTTAAGCCTTTTGCTCTAATCAGGTGCTTCAAAAATACACCCTTGCCACTGTGATTCAGGAGTCTGGTGTCCAAAAAGGGTCTGGATGCCTGAATAGGGGGTGGCATTGGCGGCCATAGAGGGGGGGGGGGGGTCACGGATAGAGGCGAACAGTGCCCGTGCGCCCATAATGTATGGGCCTCCTCTAGTGAAAGTGTACAGTAGTATCACAGATGTCAGATAATGTTAGTAAAAGTCAGTTAGTGTCCCTCCCAGCCAATGTTAGTTAGCGCCGAACCTTGATTACCCGCCACACTATTACAGTCACACTATAAGTCACTGATCACTGCCTTTACTAGTGTAGGTCAATTGGTTAAAAAGATGTGGGCCCCCTGTTGTTGCTCAAACACAGCAAAAGACACTATTATTCTAACACCTACAAAGCCTTTAATTCATGCTTTACTAAGGAATACAGGGAGGGTTGTAGATCCTAAGGACAAAATGCCATATCCCTGTCTATGCCCCTCTCATTTACCCTTTCCTTTTTTTTTATCTACACATTCCTTTACCTCTCCCTTCTACCACACCAATATGTGGTTTACTATGTAAACCAACATTGCTCAGTGCAGAGGGACGCAATAATCTTTCATATCGTCTATATAACGTCAACTGCGTTGCAATTGGACATATAGGGCCAGATTCTCGTAGATTGCCCGCCTGCGTAGCGTAAGCCATTTACACTACGCCGCCGCAACTTAACAGAGCAAGTGCCGTATTCTCAAAGCACTTGCTCCGTAAGTTGCGGCTGCGTAGTCTAAATGGCCCGGCGTAAGGCCGTGTAATTCAAAGGGGGCGGTTTGTATTTAAATTAAGCGCGCCCCCCGCATCGATTGAACTGCACATGCGCCGGCCGGGAAAAAAGCCCAGTGCGCATGCTCCAGCTCACGTCAGAAAACGTCGTTGAAACCGACGTGAAAACGACGTGATCGTCACTTACGCAATGCCCTATTCGCGAACGACTTAGTAAAATGGCGTAACCAACGGAAAAAGACGATGCTGACCCGATGCCATACTTAACATGGCATACGACGGAACTTCGTAACCCTACCCCTCATATAGCAGGGGTAGGTTTACGCTTACGGAAACAACGTAAACGACGATGGGGCGGCGTAAAAACGTCATTACATCTACGATCCGACGGTGTAAGTGTTTTACACCTGTCGAATCTTCACTGTATCTATGCGTAAGTGATTCTAGGAATCGCATAGATACCCGGGAAAAACACAGAGATACGATGGTGTTTCCTGCGATACACCGTCGTATCTCTTTTGAGAATCTGGCCCATACACTGTAAGCACTTCCCTATCTGCTGAAAAAACTCTATTCTATCCCACTCAATAACATTTAAAAAAAAATAAGGCTAATTCTTATTCTTAAGATAAAATCTGGGGTATTCACTATTCATGCTTCTATAATAAAGCCCCCTTTATTAACCACTTAAGACCCGGACCAATATGCTTTAGGCGACAATTGCGCGGTCGTGCGACGTGGCTCCCAAACAAAATTGGCGTCCTCATTTCCCACAAATAGAGCTTTCTTTTGGTGGTATTTGATCACCCACTGTGGTTTTTATTTTTTGTGCTATAAACAAAAATAGAGCACCAATTTTGAAAAAAATTCAATATTTTTTACTTTTTGCTGTAATAAATATCCCCAAAAAGATATAAAAAAAACTTTTATATCTGTATGGAGAACAAGCGAATGAGGGTGATGACATCAGTATGTCGCTCGCTCCGCCCGTCATCACCCTCATTCGCTTGTTCTCCATACGGACGGGTTTGCCTGTTTAGCGTCCGGCCGGTGCTACAGGCTCAAGGCTTGTTTGATTTACAGAAATGTGAGTTTTTTACTGTTTTTTTACGATTTACAATAAATCACCTTTGGTTTTACGCTATGCGAGGCCTTCTCTTCCTTTCATGAATGAATTGCCAATGAGAGAGATTTTGGTGTTTTGGAGTCCACTTGACGGTATACCTTACTACGGATGCAGCTGACACCATTCCCCTGCTGGGTGCATTAGGACCAAAGGATCTGGTAAGCAGATTGATGGGCTTATGGTGGTGGATTCACACTGGGTCCAGATGGCATCACGAGATTACAGTTATTTGGAGTGTGCACGGGTGTTCAATACTTTGCACAACTTTATGGACTCTTTCATCTAATCCACTTGATTGACATTTACTGTTTATGTCACCGTTTATTCAATTAATCGGTTCGCATGTATTTTCTTTTCTAAGAAAATCTGGGATTTAGCATTCATGTCTCATTATTTCAAGATTTGTTATTAATTTGTGATATTTACACGTGACATGCTCCTTTACTGGCATCCCAATTTTTAGAACTGTATATCTGTTTTTGCGTTCACTGGTTTGATTTAGTGGATGCATCACAGGCTATATATATATATATATATATATATATATATATATAATATATATATATATATATATCTTTATGTCATATATGTTTCTAACTGTAGGGGGGCCGGGCTGGACGTGTGATGTCACAGATCGTCTTTCCCTATATAAGGGAACAGACGATCAGTGACACTGCCACTGGGAAGAACGGGGAAGGTGTGTTTACACACACCTCTCCCCGTTCTTCAGCTCAGATGACCGATCGCGGGACACCGGCGGCGATCGAGTCCACGGGTCCCGCAGTCACGGAGCTTCGGACCGGGTCGCGAGCGCGCCGCCGGCAGCGCGGTCACGACCCCACGTACAGGACGTACAAGTACATGCCTGTGCCCAGCCGTGCCATTCTGCCGACGTATATCTGCGTGAAGGGGTCCTTAAGTGGTTAATACAGCATATTGAGGGCCACACTATTGTTGACTTGTTTCCATAAAAACAACTTATTCTCCTCTTTACATATATGCTTTGAATCAAGATAAAAACGATATGTTACTTTAAACTTCAGAGGAAGGTAGTAACACACACGATTCTGATATTTTTACACTTAATAATCTATTAATTCATTTTATTATCTATTTATCACTTAATTATTATTATCTTAATTGTTTTCTATTTTTAAAGATTATTTTTTTTTTAGTTTTAGTATTTAAGGGTAAGACAATTAATACATGACCCATTCCTGTGATTGTCTGAAGTTCCTGTAACCCGCTTTTAGCTTTGTGTGGTCCTAAATTGTGTCCTAAATCTGTGAAGTACTCATAAAACTGTGAAGTACTCATAAAATGTTCTTTAAAGAATAGCTGGATTATTCATGAAGTTGGATGTGTAAATACAAGAATATAAATAAATCAAGTGTTAAAAGAAAAAGGGGCCACACATAAGTGCTGTCCCTGCGCGAAAAATGATTCAGATCACTCAATCCACACTTTCACATCCTGCCTGTGATTCCACCCCCACCAACGCATTTCGTCAATACATGCTTAGGCATTGACATGTGGGTTGCTGAGCGGGGATTGCTTTTGAGCGGGTGCCAGCTGTACCCAAGTATGGAGGATTTAGAGCAACATTATCTGCCACTGACAAATAAATCAAGATTTTTATTTCTTAGAAAACACAAGGTTAATTTAGCACTGGTACAAATCCTTTGGTGGAGGGGAGATTATGGTGTGGGGTTGTTTTTGAGGGGTTGGGTTCCAGTGAAGGAAACTCTTAAGGCATCAACATACCAAGACCGGTTTGAGGTCGGGGCTCTGTGTGGGCCAGTCTAGTTCCTCCACCCCAAACTCGCTCATCCATGTCTTTATGAACCTTGCTTTGTGCACTGGTGCACAGTCATGTTGGAATAGGAATTGGCCACCCTGGCTTTGGGCAATTATGGCTCTCCGTTTTTTGCACGCTGTGATTGGCCAAGCATGCAGGGTCATAGTGCATGTTTGGCCAATCATCAGCGCGCAATGCCGCATTGAATTATGGGCCGTTGCGCGTCACTCGAATTTGGCGCGAACGACCAGTTTTGTTCGAATTTCGTCGAACGTACGATCAGACAATGTTCGAGTCGAACATACGTTCGAATCAAACGCGGAGCTCATCCCTAGTCACCAAGCCATCACCAGTGTAAAGCTAGTCAGGTACCGGTCTAAGGAGTTTGTCCTCAATCCATGTAGATGCACCAACAGAAATGTTGAAACCGCACCTCGATAATGTTCTTTATGAGGGTACAGTGGAACCTCGGATTATTAGCACAATCCGTTCCAGGAGAATACTCGTAATCCAAAGTACTTGCATATTAAATCGAGTTTCCCCATTGAAGTCAATGGAAATAAAAATAATTTGTTCCGCATTGACTTCAATGGCATGCAATACCGCATGCGGCCAGAGGTCGGGGGCGCCGGAGAGTGTCAGAAACGCCCCGAAAGACTGCGTTCCCGAGATTTGCCGAGGTCAGCCAAGCTGTCCTCTGACCTTTCCGTGCATTTTCCAATGGCGCCATTCCGCTGCGATCAGCACTGTTCGACTATGCTTGGCTCCGGCGCCCCCCCTCAGGCCAAACAAGGTACTGCACACCGATTTGGCCTGAATCATGCTTGTGTTGCGAGACAACACTCGCAAACCGAGTTACGATTTAAAAAAATACAGTACTCATATAGCGATAACGCTCTTTAACCGCGTTACTCGCAATCTGAGGTTCCACTGTTGAACATATTACACTAGAAACATGTAGTCATAGTCTTACTGTATGGCTTGCATGCTAAGAATGTTGCCCAGGGAAAAGCAAGTCCTCTATTTAAAGCCTGACTCCCGGCATAGCTCCAGGCTGTTTATATACATATTATATTTTAAAACAATGTAAAAATGCTAGATCCGCCAAACTGTGAGATGTATGATGGTAATTAGACAAATCCATGAGAGGATAAAATATTAATTTCACATAAGAAAATCTTCTCTATTAGCCGTTTGTATGGCTAAATAAAAATGTACTGAGCCGAGTGACGTCATCGATGTACGGCTCCTTTTCTGTTAAATTTAGATTTTCTTTATCCTCTCATGGATTTGTCCAATTACCATCATACAGCTTACAGTTTGTCCAATCTAGTGTTTTTATATTGTTTTAAAATAAAATATGTATATATAAAAACCTCAAGCTATGCCTGGAGTTAGACTTTAAATAGAAGACTTGCACTTCCCTGGGCAACATTTTAGCATGCAAGTCATGCAGTAAGTAGCAACTGTAAACATTAATCTCATGCGCTCAAGAGAAGTGCACTGGTCAAAGACAATCCGTACTCTTCAGTAGATCCAATTTTGCACCGGTTTTGCTGCCCCCTGCAGGCCGGAGAAACCTAAAGAAACTACTGCAAAAACAAGGAACAGAGTGCGCATATATGGTACCAATCGCATTCCCCCCAATGAATATATGGAATCCATTCAACTGTTAAGGGCTTGTCTGCTTTACCTTCATACAGTAAGTATCTAATCCTCTCTTGAATGTTTTTTTTATAAAAAAGATAAGGATGCTCATTTCTACATGCTATAACTCACCCTGATAGAGACCCTTTCCTTCAAATTACATTTCATCTTCTAGATGGACAGCTTCAGACCGGCAAGGCTTAGGATGTTGTTTTATTGATCTCTAGGCTGAAGCTAAAAATCATAAATAAGCTCCTTAGAATGTAATTCATCTTATATCGGCTTGCAGTCCTAAAACTCTAAAGTGGTTGTAAACCTTTGTGTTTTTTCACCCTATGCATTAAGGTAAAAAAACACCTTGTACTCGACGCCCCCCCCCCTCCCGTATTCCTTGTTTTACTTACCTGAGCCCCGAACTTCCGTGGTCTCGTAATGCAAGGCTTTCTCCCTGGTGTGAAGTGTCGTGCTCGCCCCCTCCCTTGGACCACAAGAGAGTCAGGATGCTCTCTACGTTGCAGATAGAGAAAGGAGCTGTGTGTTAGGCCGCATACACACGATCAGTCCATCCGATGATAACGGTTATCCGATGAAGCTGATGGTCTGATGTGCCTACACACCATCGGTTAAAAAAACGATCGTGTTAGAACGCGGCGACGTAAAACACAACGACGTGCTGAAAAAAAATAAAGTTCAATGCTTCCAAGCATGCGTCGACTTGATTCTGAGCATGCGTGGATTTTTAACCAATGTTTTTGCATACTAACAAATGTTTTTGACCTATCGGTTAGGTGTCTATCGGTTACATTTTAAAGCAAGTTCTCTTTTTTTCGACCGAAGGATAACTGACCGATGGGGCCCACACACGATCGGTTTGGACCGATGAAAACTTACGCCTACGAAATATACACTACGCCAGGTGTTGGGAGCATTTGCTTTGTGAATTTCATGCTTGCCTCTCCGCGCTGCGCCGGCGTAGCGCAAAAAAGATACGATTTGGCGGCATAAATATGCGCCGATGTCTGTGAATCCGGGCCTGAAGGTGTCCCTCCTTTCTACCTGGGTTCTGTTGTACAGAGACAACAAAAAAATAGTAAAGAAAGACATAACGCACTATATAAAAAAAAAACATAAAAAAACATATAACTGCACTAAACAGCATTTCGGAGTTCAGTTATAAACAGCAGAATGTATTTGTTTATTGTTTCAGTCTGCAGTACAGATTCACTTTAGAAGCCAAACTCTTAGAGCTCCAAACGGCAAAAGCTGCGAAGGAGTTAAACAAATGAAATGCCAACTACCAATCAGGAAAGGCGCAGTTTGCCTCTGGTGTGTGCATTTATTTCCAGCCATCATCCCATTAGTAGTGTACATCCATTCGGATCTTGCATGCATGCCATTCCCAGGGAAGAGCCTTATCTCTGCTGCTATCACCATGAAATGTCCCAATTTTCACAGCTGCCGTATCATTTAACTTCCGAAGTTTTTCCATTTGTGACAGTTTATGAAATAGCATCCATCGCAGATGCTTAACAAAGGGCGCGTTTGTTTGTGAACCGTTCTGCCTCTTATCATTCTCAGCTTGTTTTTCTGGCCTGTGTTGGGCGCAGCAGCTGTTAATTTAGGATACTCAGTAAACAATATTATATACAGTTTGGTCAGCCAAGCGGCACTGGGCATTGTTCAGTATTTTATATATATTTTTCTTAAAAGTATTGCATTTTCAAGGCATATGACAGTATAGCTATGGGGTCTCAAATTCTAATGTTAAAGGGGTTGTAAAGGTACAATTTTTTCCCCCTAAATATCTTCCTTTACCTTAGTGCAGTCCTCCTTCACTTACCTCATTCTTCCATTTTGCTTTTAAATGTCCTTATTTCTTGTGAGAAATCCTCACTTTCTGTTCTTCTGTCTGTAACTCCACACAGTAATGCGAGGCTTTCTCCCTGGTGTGGAGTGACCTGCTCGCCCCCTCCCTCTCCAGTACCCTGTTAGTGTGTCTGTATGTGTATTCTGTGTGTATGTATACTGTATGTGTATACTGTGTGTCTGTGTGTATACTGCAGGGTTTGACAAATTTTCTTGGAATCTAGGAGCCAGCTAAAAAAGTTAGGAGCCAAAAAATGCACCCCGTCCCACCAAGCTTGGGCACAGAAGCGAACGCATATGTGAATAGCGCCCGCATATGTAAATGGTGTTCAAACCACACACGTGAGGTATCGCCGCGTTTGGTAGAACAAGAGCAACAATTATAACCCTAGACCTCCTCTGTAACGCAAAACATACAACCCGTAGAATTTTTTTAACGTCGCCTATGGAGATTTTAAAGAGTAAAAGTTTGTCGCCATTCCACAAGCGGGCGCAATTTTGAAGCGTAACATGTTGGGTATCAAACTCTGCGTAACATTATCTTTCACAATATAAAAAAAATTGGGCTAACTTTACTGTTGTTAATAAAAAAACGTGTATTTTCCCCCCCAAAAAAGTGCGCTTGTAAGACCGCTGTGCAAATACAGTGTGATAGAAAGTATTACAACGACCGCCATTTTATTCTCTAGGGTGTTAGAATAAAAAAAAAAAAATAATATAATGTTTAGGGGTTATAATTAGAGGGAAGGAGATGGCAGTGAAAAACATTAGAACTGCTGTTTTGCTACATGTAATGTAATGCAATGTAACCTGTAATGCCACAGACAAAGCTGAAGCCTGCAGAAGGCCGCAAAGCCATGGCCTCAATTACCGGCCGGCCCGCGCCGGCCGGTAATTGAGGCCACGGCTTTGCGGCCTTCTGCAGGCTTAAGCTTCCCCAGGCGCCAGGTCACAATTTCTTATCGCAATTGCAACCGGGCGCCCAGATTTTGTCGAGGCCTTGTATATTGTGTATGTATACGTATGTGTGTGTGTTTACTGTGTGGCCACATAATCTATTGCCTAAGGGCCCCCTAATCTCTTATTGCCCGTGGCCCCCATGAGTTGTCAGTCCACCCCTGGAGCATACAGACAGTCAGATTGTCCAATAAAACACGTCCGTCGGACCGTTGTTGATGGAAAGTCCGATCGTGTGTATGGGCCTCAAAAGGGTGACTCTGTCGCTTGTCCATAGAGGAGTGGAGCCACCATAAGACCCCAAAACGTGTTCCTGGCCAGATCACCAGGTGAACATATTGTGAAAATCGTGTATTTAAATGTTTTCTTTAAATTCAACTTTAAAGTAACCAAAGTATGTTAAATCTCTCTGAATTGTGACATGAAATTGTGAAGTAAATAGTGTTAATGGTCTTTTTGTGTTGCCTGTGGGAATAGTAAGGAGTTTTTTATTTTTATAATGCATTCTATACACAGCTAACTGAAAGCTCTATATGCTAATTATAGACATTTACAGCTGCACTAACAAATTGTAGCAAATCTAAAATTACACCCCAAGCTTTTAGATTCTTCCTTGCTTTATTTTTACAAGTTTACCATTTTCTTGGAGTTTGTGAACAATGATGTAAAACAAGCGTCGCTTTCTGTAGAGTGTCTCTCAATGAATCCTTTTTCTGGACCATTGTTCGCTCAGACTATATAGGGTATTTATAAAGCCTATGCAATGGGCTTTGTGTTCACATTGAAGGTGTGAGGAGGGTGTTCTATCTTTCATGACATGAATGTCTGATAGCCATCACTGTAACACTTAAACCGTTCTCTGAATTTCTGTGGAGGCATTTTAGATAAAAATTGCATCCTGACCAATTAAGTGATATTAAACCATTATTCTTTTCTAAAAAGGAAGATGATACTAACAATTACATTGTGTCCTAGTTTTTTCTACAGTGCCTGCAATGTTTTTCTTCTTATATGACTAGGTCCCCCATTGCTAGCCCAGACTTCCATTGTAAGGGAAGATCCTAATATTTTTCTTATTATATTACTAGGTCCCACCATCGCTGGCCTTGACTTCCATTGTAAAGTTGCCCCTATGTTTCTCTTTTCTTCTTATATGACTAGGTTCCCCCCATTGCTAGCTTTGGCTTCCAGTGTTAGGGTGGCCCCTAATTGTTTTTCTTCTAATATGAATAGCCCCCCTTATCGTTGGTGTTAACTTCTATTGTAAGAGTGGCTATTTTTTATTTCTTCTTCTTCTATTACTAGGTCCCCCCATCTCTGGCCTTAAATTTCATTGTAAGGGTGGCTCCTCATTTTTTTCTTCTTTAATGACTAGGTTCCCCAATCGCTCTCATTGACTTTCATTGTAAGGGTGGTGTAACGGTCACCACCGTTTACGATATCCATTCCATCGCCCCAACCACGACAGCTTATCCGACAATCCAGCCGACAGGACCCATTTCATTCCCCAAAACAAGGACGAGACACGCAGCTCTGTTCTTGTTCCAAAATGTATGAACGCTTTAATGGTACACTTAGCTTTCTTATATACAGTACAGCATGTTAAAGTTAATCACAGGAACAATGAACTCTCGACCCCCACATCACACAATGGGGGGCTTCAATCACATTATTTTAGATAATGACATCCAGTTGAGCTAATTACTAATTGTAACATAATGCATTATCCAGACAGCCTGGCTCCGAATACAGCTTGACAAGTCACATCTATTATCAATAGAATTCACACAAAATACCTGAGAAGTCACATTCCACAGCTTTAGACAGACTTCTGTCTCTGACAAAAAGGTACTCACACCTGATCATCAATGGGCTTTAAACAGTCTTATCACACAATGGAAAGGTCTTTCAGGAGCCAGCCTCACTTAGCATTTCAACAGCAGGGGCTAAGCATTGAAAGAGTCATTCTTATTGACCGGTTGTGGGTCCACATGAAATAATATGTCCAGTATATCCTGCAATATATGATTTATCATTTATTAGCCACCCTATGCCCAAAAGGGGCACAGGGTGAACTTAGACCCACGAGTCCTTAGAGCCGCTGGCACAGGAGTATCCCCCATCCCTCAAAAGTCTCTGGGCGTCACGGTTCATCCCGTTACAGGTGGCTCCTCATTTTTTCTTATACAATTCATCCTCCCCATCAGTGGCCTTGACTTTTATTGTAAGGGTGCCTACTCATTATTATTTTTTTCCTATGTGACTAGTCCCCCCCATCACTGGCCTTGACTTCCATTGTAAGAGTGACTCCCCATTTTTTTCTTCTTCTATGACTAGGCCCCCCCATTGCTGGCCTTAACTTCCATTGTAAGGGTGCCCCCCTTTTTTTCTTCTTTAATGACAAGGTTTCTCTATCCGTCTTCTTGACTTCCATTGTACGAGTGGCTCCTCATTTTTTCTTCTTATACAACTAGTTTCCACCATCAGTGGCCTTGACTTTTATTGTAAGGGTGGCTACTATTTTTTTCCCTTTATGGATAGCCCCCCCAGTGCTGGCCTTGACCTCCATTGTAAGGGCGGCCCCTTCTTTCTTTTCTTTTTTCTTATATGACTAGGTTCCCCCCATTGCTGGCTTCCATTGTGAGGGTTACCCCTTATTTATTTTTCTTCTAATATGACTACCCCCCCCCCCCCCTATCGTTGGCATTAACTTCTATTATAAGAGTGGCTCCTTATTTTTTTTTCTTCTTCTATGACTAGGTCCCCCCCGTCGCTGGCCTTGACTTCCATTGTAAGGGTGGCTTCTCATTTTTTCTTTTTCTTCTTTAATGACTATGTTCCCTCATTGCTCTCCTTGACTTCCATTGTAAGGGTGGCTCCTCATTTTTTTTCTTATACAACTAGTCTTTCCCATCAGTGGCCTTGACTTTTTTTTTAAAGAGTGGATACTTTTTTCCTATATGACTAGTCTCCCCCCCCCCCCCATCACTGGCCTTTACTTCCATTGTAATGGTGGCTCCCCATTTTCTTTCTTCTTCTATGACTAGGTACCCGGATCGCTGGCCTTGACTTCCATTGTATGGGTGGCTCATCATTTTTTCTCTTCTTTAATGACTATGTTCCCCCATCACTCTCATTGACTTCCATTGTAATAGTGGCTCCTCATTTTTTTCTTCTTATAAAACAAGTTCCCCTTATCAGTGACCTTGACTTTTATTGTAAGGGTGGCCACTCATTATTTATTTTTTACTATTTGACTATGCCCCCCCCCCCCATCCCCAGTGCTGGCCTTGACTTCCATTGTAAGGGTGGCTCCTGTTTTTTTTTCCTTATATGACTAAGTCCCCCCCCCCCATTGCTGGCTTTGACTTCAATTGTAAGGATGGCTCCTCTTATATTTTTCTTATATGACTAGCCCCCCACCCATTGTTGGCCTTGACTGCCATTGTAACACCCTTACAGGAGTACTTACAGTATCCTTGCGCCACCACTGCCTATTTGGTGTATTGGACGCACACAGGCAACAAGAGAAAAGAAAATGATGGCATAATAGTGCCGGTGTGCTTGAATGACAGCGCTAGGAATGATGGGACATGTAGAGCAATATTATCAATACATCAATATCAACAACCCTCTGTGCACACGTGTAATGGTCGGACCCCAATTCTTCTCACTTGTCCACTCCTTTAAGCATAAATAAAGCCATCACACTGTGCTACCCTCTTAGAACTCGGGATGTCCTAATATATAGAACTGCAATGTTGCTCAATCCACTGCACCTGCTCCTTAGATCAAGAAGATGCCACCTGAATTTATTTGTCTTAAATGGTTAAATATTTAGGGGGATCTCCTCTTCATCAGTGCCAAAACAAGTTGATTGACTGGTGGATCATGTGATCTTCAAACATATCCACAATGATTTAACATGATTGCATTGGCGACTCTCTCATTTGTAATTAAGACCTGGTGGTTGACTTCTGTCTCTTGATTCATAAATATGGTTTCTCTTCTGTTCATTGAAGGGCGGTGGATGGTCAACCGAGCTTCAGCACTACCTGGTAGCTTTTTAATGCCAGTCCAGAGGGGTTTAGTATCCCTGCTGGTTGACAAGGTGGGGAGGTCTGCTCCCTTTCTGCAATGCTGCTTTAGCTGAGGTGGGCAGTAAGGTAGCAGGGATCGCTAGTATTAAGGAATCCACTACTTTTTGCCTTTCCTGTGGGTCAGGGGGGACCTTTTCCCTAAGGTATCCACTCTGCCTAGCTTATTAAACTCCTCCAGCACTGGAGGCCTTTGCTTCCTCCTCAGATGCGGGTCAAGTGGCATTGGGGTCATCATGGCCCCCCATAACCTTTGATTACTTCTCTGCCTCTATGAAAGGGTTTCTTCCGCATGGAAAAGGTTCTGCTGTAGAAACCTTCCAAGCGACCATGGATTTTACGGGAAGTACGACAATCCCAAGTGTCTCTACATCACATTCTGTTTGCTATGGTGGTATAAGAACAACGCAATGAGCTGCAGTGGCTGAAAGTGATTTTTACGTCTAGTTTACTGCATTGTTTAACAACTCCTGTTCATTATTATTGATTGCCGTAGTTTAATTTCTTCACTGTTTGAATCTCATTTCATATGCTTTTGATCACGAAGGCCATAATTACAGTAGTTGGTAGGGTTGAAAGAGATCTTAATAAATTCAGCATATATAAATACTTTCTAAAAACTGCTGATCCAGAGATAGCTAAAAAAAATGCACTAAAACTAAGGCAGCTGCCAGTTAATCTTCACAGTAGTGGATACAGTCCTTGGATCAATCTGTCCATTAATTGATTCTTATCCATTTGGCTTAAATTGGAGCCCCAAGCAAAAGACCCAATTCCCTTAAGCAAACATTATGCTTTTATTATTTATCTCCTAAATCTGCTTTTTTTTTTTAACTGTTGATCCTGCCAGTTCTCTTGTTGTGGTCTTATTTCCTGTATCAAGCTTTCAGCGCTATGGTCTGCTCAAATTGCAGCATTTTCAGCACAGCGATGTCACATTGCCAATTCCAATATAACACAGGTTTTGTCCTTGAGGACATAGTGATAACTACACCCACATGATTACTGATCCTAAAAGGTGATACTGGTGCATCATTAGAGACCACCCACTGCCTGGAAGGAAAGAACAGCTATGGGTCACCTGGTCCAGAATAATATATACAGGGTTTTTTTCAGACAATAGGTGCAGGAACTCCCCCTTTCCGAGATACCCCTTTTCTCCGCCCCCTACCCATCTCCCAGTACCGCTCCTTTTAGACAATATAGAACTAAGTATCATTTTGTGGCGCTAAGTGATTTGTATGGAATTTGGTAATGATATCAAGAAAAGCAGTAAAATAGATCCCCTGCAGCCAGCAACAATAGATCCCCCTAACAACAATGGACCACCCACAACAAAATGTCCCGCCAGCAACAATAGACTCCCGGCAGCATCAACAGATCGCCATACAGCCAGCATTAATAGACTCTCTGGCTGCCATCAACAACTGACCCCTCCCCCAACAATAGCTCTCTTTCAGCAACAATAGACCCCCCCTGCAAAAATAGATTCCTAGCAGTGAGCATCAATACCCAGCAGCACACACCAGCACCCCTTGCCATTACATACAGTCAGTCCAGGAGGTTCCAGAACTGCCCCCCCACCCGCGTTCCCACTGAAAAAAGCCCTGAATATATACAAATTAAACTATTTAGAAGACATTTTATGAAGTCCTCGTGGTTTTCTGAATAGTGCTAATAGTTGAAAGCTACACGCCACATTTCAGGGAAAAGAGATGACTCCCTTTGACCTGGATCTAGCTTGTGACACCATGGCATTTCTTTTTGGCTTCATACTTGACGTGATTGTAGCTGTATTAGTGCAATTGTGACAGATAAAATTGAGTGCTGTCAGTGATACTTTTTTTTTTTTCACTAACATTCAATTTTTCAGGACAAGCTTTCAGGGTGTTACCCCTTCTTTAAGGTCCAAGCAGTACTTTTTTTTGGCTTCAGAAATGTATAGTGCAATGCAATGCAGTGACCCTTAGCAATCAATCACAAGCACCTTTGACTTAGATTGAGGTGCCAGGGGAGGTAATTAAAGCTGACTTTCACCCTGAAATATAAGTTCTCTTCTATCCACCCCTCCTCCCCTCTTCTATACAAATCTGGCACTTTTTTTTCCATCAAAGAGGTTCCGCCATGCTCCTAGGAAATTTCAAAACTTATCTTAGAAAGTATTATTTTATTGAAAGAGTAGTTGATCCACAGTTTAGTTGATCCAAGTTTATTTACCCACTTACAAGACCGGAAGATTTTCCCTCTTAATGACCGAGCCATTTTTTGTGATACAGCACTGTGCTGCTTTAACTGATAATTGCGCAGCCGTATAACATTGTTAACACTAGGGGGCGAGCAAGGTGTCACATGTGTTCCCTGGGAGGTGTTTCTAACGGTGGGGGGATGGGACTGACTGGAGGAGGAGAGAGATCGCTGTTCCAGATCACTAGGAACAGCAGATCTCTCTCTCCTCCCCTGTCAGAATGGGGATCTGTCTGTTTACATTGACAGATCCCTGTTCTGGCTCTCTTTCCAGCGTTCATGGGTGGCCGGCAGAAATCACAACCGCCAGCCATGCGCATCGTGTCCCCCACGCATTCCTGCTAAGGCTCTCAATAGAGCCGATGTACCGGTACGTTTCCGAGCCAACCTGCCACCGTATAATGGCTGGCGGATATTGCAACCACCGGCCACATGCATTGGGTCCTCCACTAGGGTGACCACATGTCCCGGATTGCCCGAGACAGTCCTGCATTTTGCAGGTCTGTCGGGGGCACCCTACTTCCAGGACAATACAGTGTCCTGGAATGAAACTGACACAGCCACCTCCCAAGCCAAACTAATGCCCCCAAAAAAGGCTGCCACATCACCACTTTACTCGCTGACAGTACTTGTCCTGGTCGGGAATGCCTGGAGGAGCACAGTCCCCGCCCCCTGCTTGTGATTTGAGAAATCATAAATCCCGCCTCTTGTGTCCAATCACTGTGCTGTGATTCGTTAAAGCACAAGCTGATTTTTGGGAAGGGGGGTGTCCCTGAATGGTAGTTTGAAAATGTGGTCACCCTATCCCCCTCACGTGCCTGCTATGGCTCTTGATGGAACCAACGTACCGGTACCTTTCCCGATTTTCGGAAACAAACCAACCTGCTGCCATAATATGACGGCAGCTGTTTGGCAAGTGGTTTTAAACCAGAAAATAAACTTTGACAGCTTGTTTTATTATTTGAAGATGGAGCACTATGTTAGTTTAGCATTAAGATTTTATGAACCTTTGCAAACTTTCTGAGTGTTATTAGCAAGCAGTAGATGCTTTCATTAAATTCACACAGTAATTGCTTAATACAGTACATGAAATAATCTAACGCATACCAGTGCATGGAGATTTATTGCTTGTGTCTAGGAAGAGGGGTGGTAAAGTCTATATGATTAAACCTATGGCCCCCACATGGCAAAACTTCCATTAATAATTAGTGGTGATGCCGGCAGACATATTATCTGTACATGACAGGAGCTGTTTTAGTGGCAGTTATTTCAGCTGTACATTACAAGTTTCAGCACTGCATATTGATTAGATGGGATGTTTATTGGGAAGGCTTTTAAAAAGAGAGCCGATGTTAAACACGGCGGGTGAGAAACCACCGACACTAATGTTTATGGTTCATAAATTATGTTTATGGCACCCACCAGAGAATAACTGAAGAGGAACCAAACAGTTCTGGTGCCAACAGAGTCATATTATTACTTTACTCTGCACGGTACTAGGCTCTTGTTACAGAAGGCATTGTGGTCAAATAATTATCATAGGAATCTTTTTTAAAGCAACTTTTGCTAGAAATATTTGCTCTTTTGGAATCATTCAAGGTGGTGGTGCCTCAGATGCTTACAGGAGAACCTTTGGCTTTAATGCCACGCTGTGTGCTGCAGCTCCACCCACTAACTGTCCTGTCATGGAGGCGACTTGAAGTTGTCTTGCCTGATGATTCATACTCAAGTCGTGTCCCAGTTGCCTCCCAAAGTCATGCTGGAAGTCGTGTTGCCCCTGTGTGAATGGGCTTACAAGAACCATATTGCCAGAAAAGAGTCTTGCTACTTTACAGGCAGACTAAGGGAACCCCCCATGCCACTATATTTGAAGGACTTTTTCATTTTTATTGTTGCACTTTAAACATTATTAACTACATGCCGTTATACGGTGGCAGGTCGGCACTGCTAGGCGAGAGCACGTAGCTCTACGTCCTATCTTTTGCGTCCGCTTGCGGGCGCGCGCACAGGCCGGCGGCGGCGTGCGCGCGCCCCCTAGCGGCCGCAAAAGATAGGACGTAGAGCCGCCGGAGGACGTAGAGCACTCGTTCGTTACAGAGCGGGGACCGGGAGCTATGTGTGTAAACACATAGCTCTCGGTCCTGTCAGCGGGGAAACGCTGATCTTCTGTTCATACAATGTATGAACAGGACATCAGTGATTCCCCCTAGTGAGGCCACCCCCCCATACAGTTAGAACACACCAGGACCACACTTAACCCCTTCCCCGCCCCCTAGTGTTAACCCCTTCACTGCCAATGGCATTTTTATAGTAATCCAATGCATTTTTTATAGCATGGTCCCAAAAATGTGTCAAAATTGTCCGATGTGTCCGCCATAATATCGCAGTACCGAAAAAAAATGCTGATCGCCGCCATTACTAGTAAAAAAAAAATATTAATAAAAATGCCATAAAACTACCCCCTTTTTTGTAAACGCTATAAATTTTGCGCAAACCAATCAATAAACGCTAATTGCGATTTTTTTTTACGAAAAATATGTAGAAGAATACGTATCGGCCTAAACTGAGGAAAAAATTTTTTTTTTTAGATATTTTTTGGGGATATTTATTATAGCAAAATGTAAAAAATATTGCATTTTTTTCAAAATAGTGGCTCTATTTTTGTTTATAGCGCAAAAAATAAAAACCGCAGAGATGATCAAATACCACCAAAAGAAAGCTCTATTTGTGGGGAAAAAAGGACGTCAATTTTGTTTCGGAGCCACATCGCACGACCGCGCAATTGTCAGTTAAAGCAACGCAGTGCCGAATTGCAAAAAGTGCTCTGGTCAGGAAGGGGGTAAATCCTTCCGAGGCTGAAGTGGTTAAAATCACTGCTGCTGAAAAAAAAAAGAAACGATAATAAAAAATAAAAAAAATGTAATACCTGTCCCCTAGGGCAGTACGTGGACCCCCATACCATTTTTAGGGTCAAATGGGGACTGTTGAATTCTCATGTTTGGCTCCCATAGACTTCAATGGAGTTTTCAGTTCGGGGCAGAACTTTTCTCCTGTTTAGGGCTCATTTCCACTGGCGTTTTTACAGCCACTTTTCTGGGCGTTTTTTGCATCTTAAAAACGCCTGTCCATGTTAGTCTATGGCCTCATGCCCACCATGACGTTTTTGAGCTGTAGATGGCTGAGACATTTTTAGGCTTCATTTCCACTGGCGTTTTTACAGCCACTTTTCTGAGCGTTTTTTACAGCTTAAAAAAGCCTGTCCATGTTTAAAAAAAATTTTTTTGAGCTGGAGCTTTAAAAACGCAGCGGCAGCGTTTTTGCGCGTTTTTGAGCGTTTTTTTTAATGTCTGGCGTTTTTACAGCTCTATTGCTGGAGCTTCAGAACGCACTGGTCCCGCGTTTTTTTTGCAGCTTAAAAATGTCTCAGCCATCTACAGCTCAAAAACGTCATGGTGGGCATGAGGCCATAGACTAACATGGACAGGCGTTTTTAAGCTGCAAAAACGCCCAGAAAAGTGGCTGTAAAAACGCCAGTGGAAATGAGCCCTTAAGCCGTGTAAGGCTGCTTTGCTTGTTAAATCAAAAATAAATTAAAGCATCACTTTTTTTTTTCTACTGGTGTTCTTTATTCTTCCAAGCTCTGTGTAATTTGTTTTACAATGGCACAAAGAAAATAGCTGGCACTCCATTTGATGTGTAATAAGATAAATGTTTAATGCACCTTCAGACGGAATATTGCCACGTTGAACAGCTTACAGAGTAAACTATTAAAATCCTGTAACATTTCCAGTGTATCCAATCTAGACACATTTTCAATAATAAAGAAGCATGTTTAAATATATGGAATATTGCTTCTCCTATGCCAAAGGCAATTAACTGGCAATATATTTTTGGTCAACTTGTTTTTATTGTTTGCGCTGAATTACTCCTTTTCTCATTATATTATAATGCATTATTGCCTGGTGACCCATGGTGTTTGCCAATAAACGGCGGGCAATGTTAATGCATTTCTAAAGGACTAGAAAACACTAGGAGCAAAATAAAAGTATTACTCAATATTGGTAGAGAGCAAATTGGATATTATGTAGAATTGCTTCATATATTTGAAAATGTATTCTTTATTTAATAACAAGATGTAGCAAGCCCTGATATGTGGTAACCATAGCACACAATCGCATTTCAATGTTTTATATTTCAATGTATTCATACTAACAATAGATGAATGATTTCTGATTGGTTGGCATGGGTTGCTGCACTGCATAGTATTCCTTCTTTATTATAAAGGATATTTGGAAGTATGCATTGTCTATGAACGAAATAGATTTTACTTATTACTTCAAATATGTTAAACAAATATATCTTCTTAAATTACGTTTGTGTGTGTATATATATATATATATATATATATATATATATATATATCGATATAGATATAGATATATGTATACATCTATATCTATCTATCTATCATCTATCTATCTATCTATCTATCTATCTATCTATCTATCTATCTATCTATCTATCTATCTATCTATCTATATTTATATTTAAAGGGGTGTTCCACCCAAATGTAATGTTTATTAAAAGTCAGCAGCTACAAAAAGTCTAGCTGCTGGCTTTTAATAAACAGACACTTACCTTCTCCACAGCCTTCGGCTTCACGGCCGGGCACCCACTGCGCATGCGCGAGCCGCACTGCGCATGCGCGTGCGGCGCGGCCCGCCGCTGATTGGACAGGCGATCGTCTAGGACCTGTCAGTGTCCTAGACGATCGCCAAAGGGAGGGGCTGCAGTAAGTCGATTAGTCCTAATCGCCTTACCAGCCCCTCGGCGGAAGCAGGAAGTGGGACAGGAAGTCCCACTCCTACTGAAGCCCCCACTACCCCCCCAAAAAAAATGACATGCCAAATGTGGCATGTAAGGGGGAGGGGACTAAGCGGAAGTTCCATTTTTGGGTGGAACTCCGCTTTAAGCTCCAGAAGATTTTATCCCCTTCGTGACCAGGCCATTTCTTTTTATTTAGCACTGGATTCTTTTTAACTGGAAATTACCTGGTCGTGCAACACTGTACCCAAATTAAATGTTTTTTTTTTCACACAAATAGAGCTTTCTTTTTATATGATTACCACAGTTTTTTTTTTTATTTCATATATTTTTTGTATATAAACAACAAAACACCAACTATTTTGAAAAAAAATATATTTTTTTACTTTCTGCTAGAAAACATATTCAATAAAAAACTGTAAAGAAATCGAATTTTAAAAAATTTAGACCAAAATTTATCCTGCTACATGTATATTAATTAATGTTCAACACACACACACACACGTGTATGTATATATATATATATATATATATATATATATATATATATATATATATATATATATATATATATATATATATATATATATATATACAATTATTAATACACATATATATATATATATATATATACATATATATTTTATATATTATACATATCTATTATAATTACTATATACCGGTATCTATCTATATATATATATATATATATATACATATAAAATGAATGTATGATATATATATATATATATATATATATGAAAGTTATAGCGTCTATAAACAATGGTATGTATACTAGGATTTTAACTTTGTTTTTACACTAGTACCAGCAACGATCAGCAACTTATAGTGGGACTGTGATAGTGCATCGGGCAATCTATCACTTTGCGCAAACTGACTAACTGCCACTGGCATCTCCAGTGACATTAACACACTGTCACTGGCTGGGAAGGGGTTAACATCTAGGGGAAATTAATGGGGTTAATTGTGTGCCCAGCAATGTGTAATGTGTGTAATATGTGCTGCTTTTTACTACAGATCATCTTGTTTCTTTTTCCTGCTTTGCAGGTAAAAGAGACAGAGCGACCGTTCCCTCTGTATAGAGCTCTGTGCTGTTTGTCAACACAGGGCTCTAGGCTGTGATTCGACACAGCTGGTCACTTGCCGGCTCAGCTCCGTTCCTTAAATAGGCCATCTGGCACCAAGACTGGGATTAGGTGTGCATGCCCATGCACCTTCTCATACATATGAGCATGTCTGCGTGAATTAACATTCTTGTGCAAGCGAACGTGCACATGCACCCAGCTGTAAATAAGCATTGTTCTGTGTATTGGCAGACGTGCACATGATCTTCTGATGTTTACTTGGCTGAAGGATGAATGAAAGTGAGGGTTAACCTAACATTCTGTGGTCCACTAACAAGTCCCTTACATTGCAATGATTTCTTCTCACTTTCTGTTGAATCTACAGGACAGGAAGTCTTCTGTGGCAAAAAAGCGTGATAAAGTTTTAATTCTCCCCTATTCTATCTAAAAAAAAATAAAAAATTGGCTTTAGATACACCAGAATGTAAATAGATTTTTTTTTTTTTTTTAGCGCCCCAAGGATGTTTTGTTTACCACAGTTTGATTCCAATGTATTCTTGTTTATGCATTCCATTCAATAAAAACAGTCTGTGTTGATTTTTCAAGATAAAATTTCAATGTCATAGATGAATAGAAACAGATTATTATACTGTTGTCATGTTTTGCACAGGGCGCAGCATTTCGACTTGTTTGCCAATTGTGTAACAATAATTTTCATGGCCACCGACTTCCAGTATTTGTATCTTCATCACTGTTATTTCGATATTTGAATACCTTTGGCTGTTATTTTTTATATTTCTCCATAATGTATTGAGGTTAAACATTGGGTAAACAACTTTCCATCCAAAGATTTTCTTTCCATCTGCCACCTACTGTATATATACACTACAGTATATTGTCAAAAGTATAGGGATGCCTTTATGGACCTTGCTTTGTGCAGTGGTCCAAATCATTTGGTGGAGAGGGGATTATGATGTGGGGTTGGGCTTAGACCCTTATTCACAGAGAAGGGAACTTTGAAGGTGTCAGCATACCAAGATATTTTGGACAATTTCATGCTCCCTACTTTGTGGGAACAGTTTGAAGATGGCCCCTTCCTTTTTCCAACAAAGGTCCACAAAGACATGGATGAGCAAGTTTGGGGTGGAGGAAGTTGACTGGCCTGCACAGAGCCTTGACTTTAATCTGACAGAACACTTTTGGAATGAATTAGAGTGGAGACTGCGAGCCAGGCCTTATCTTTCATCATCAGTGCCTGTCTGCCTGAACTCAATATTGAACCCTACAGACTAAGACTGGGATGCCATTAAAGTTCATGTGCGTGTAAAGGCAGATGTCCCAATACTTTTGACAATATAGTGTATATCTACATGGCTTGCGGTGGTGGACAGACAGGGTTACTGAAAAAAATGGATGATAGGTCAGACATTCCTAACTGTTTATCCAGACTGATGTAATTCTTGCTACACTGTGTATTTGTCAACTATTTGGGACAAAGTGGAGATTTCTTGTTTTCCTTGTGTATCTATAACCAAAACTTAATTTTTTTCATTTTCTTCAGAATAGGTCATAGTTAGGACCTTTGTGACCATCTGCGTCTCATGTGGGAGATTCATCTGTTGATCCCTGCTGAGCAGGCAAATGTTAGGTCCGTCTCTGCTCACTGTGCAGAGACAGACCTATCAGAGCTCCGCTCTCCTCTATAAAAACAAACCGCTTGTACGATCCGATCCACCAGACAGAAGGAAAATAGGGTTTCCATCAGTCTGCATTTAGCTGACATCCATCGCTCCATAGAGGTGAATGGAGCGTCGGTTCAGGTCTGCCTGAAAACTAACAGACGGACCTGAACAATGTGTAAAAGGGGCCTGATGCCGCGTACACACCATCGGAATTTCCGATAAAAAAAGTCAGATGGGAGCTTTTCATCGGATATTCCGACCATGTGTAAGCCCTATTGGACTTTTTCCATCCAAATTTCTGACGAACTTAGAGAGCAGATTCTGTATTTTTCCGTCAGAAATTCGGACAGAATTTTGCCTTGTCAAAAGTCAAAATTCTGCGGCATTATTGTCACTGGTCCCTAAAAAGTGTCAGTTAGGTGTCTGATTTGTCCACTGCAAAGCCCTCATATTAGTCGCTGATTGCCGCCATTAATAGTAAAAAAAAAAAATTATAATAAAAAAGTTAATCCACAGTTTGTAGATGCTCTAACTTTTGCGCAAACTAATCAATATACGCTTATTGGGATTTTTTTCCCAAAAACAAGTGGCAGAACACATATTGGCCTAAAGTGATGAAGAAATTCATTTTTTTACAGTTTTTTATTGTATGTGTTTTATAGCAGAAAGTAAAAAAAATAAAATTTGTCAAAATTGTCTTTTTTTTTATAGCATGAAAAAAAAAAAAAACGCAGATCAAATACCACCAAAAGAAAGATACATTTGTGGGGAAAAAAAGGACATACATTTTGTTTGGGTACAACGTCACACGACCACGCAATTGTCAGTTAAAGGGGTTGAAAAAACATCCGACAATACCGGCCCCCCAAGCCCCCCACCCGTTTTACTTACCTGACCCCTCGAAAGTCCCGCAGCCATTGGCTCGCGCTGCTGTGAATCACATCCAATGACGTGGTGCGTCGGGAGGCGGGGCCAAGTAATACAGTGAGCGGCTATGGCCGCCGGCTGTATCACGGGAGCGCGCCCACAAGAACCCCATGTGAGTACGCATGAAGGTGTTGAGTCCTTGCAGGAGGGGGGGAGCCAAGACAGCCACCGAGGGACCCCAGAAGACCAGGTTCAGGGCCACTCTGTGCAAAGCGAGCTGAACAGTGGAGGTAAATATACCATGTTTGTTATTTAAAAAAAATAAAAAATTATCTTTAGTGATCCTTTAAAGCAGTGGTCTCCAAACTGCGGCCCGGGGGCCAGATGTGGCCCTTTGCTTGATTTTATCCGGCCCTTGGGGTGCTTTTTTATTCATTGGCACCAATGAAGGGCAGAATTCCTCCCAATGATGAGGCAGAGTTCCTCCCAATGATGGGGCAGAATTCCTCCCAATGATGGGGCAGGATTCCTCCCAATGATGGGGCAGGAATCCTCCCATTGATGGGGCAGAATTCCTCCCATTGATGGGGAAGAATTCCTCCCAGTGACACCAATGATGGGGCAGAGTTCCTCCCAATGATGGGGCAGAGTTCCTCCAAATGATGGGGCAGAGTTCCTCCCAATGATGGGGCAGAGTTCCTCCCAATGATGGGGCAGAATTCCTCCCAATGATGGGGCAGAATTCCTCCCAATGATGGGGCAGAATTCCTCCCATTGATGGGGCAGAATTTCTCCCAGTGACACCATTGATGGGGCAGAATTCCTCCCAGTAATGGGTACAGAATTTCTCCCAGTGACACCATCGATGTAGGGTTTTTGTACTCCACAGTTCGGCCCCCTTAAAGTCTGGAGGACAGTAATCCGGCCCTTTGTTTAGAAAGTTTGGAGACCCCTGCTTTAAAGTAACGCAGCGCGCCGTATCGCAAAAAAATGGCCTGGTCATGAAGGGGGCAAATTTTCTGTATGTCAAGTGGTTGCGTTGAATGCCTGTTGACTTCCATCGTCCAATCATGTGCATGCTGTTTTTTTTTTCTTTGTATGCGATTGGATATTCTTTAGAAAGCAAAACTTCACCACATTCACAGGGCAAGATCCCTTGCAAAGTAAACAGTCTTTTTCCTTTTAGTAAGTCAACCTCACACACTTCAAATGAAAATAGAAGAACAATCATGAATTGGGTGGTATGAAGCTGGGCCTCACTGTCTACCCACTTTGCCAAGGACACCTGAAGCCCCAGTAGGTTTATTTCTACTCTACTTTGCCCCTTCACTTAGAAGAACCCAATTCACTTTGCACAGTACTGAGAATAGTTGTAGCCCGTAGAAGCAACATATTCTCCAAGACAGGGAGGGTTTTCCACCACCATAAAAAATAAAAATAAAAATAATAGACATGAAGTACGACAACTATTACAGCACATTCATAAAACTGACAATCACTTAGCTACTGTTGTGGTGATGTTTCTAAATGGCAATAAAATTGTTGTACTTCTTAACTAATTCATAAAATAGAAGTGTTATTGGTCTTTGTGGACAAATATTCACAGTGTAATCTAATGTCATTCAGGCGCAGTGATATTTACAATTAATAGAAGATGATGTCCTGTCATTTAGACATTCATAGGCATCTGTTATAGGTAATAAATATAGTAATATACAATAATGGTTTATATTATTGAGTAATGATGTAGTATGTTTCTCTGCACAGTTAAGATCTAATTGTTGAACAAATCAGGTGCATGTTCTTAAAGTGAAAGTAAACCTCCGATAATTTTTAGCCAAGAAAACTGCCATCTTGGCCTCGGTTTAACAGGGGCGGCCCGTTCATTAAGGGTGCATGGGTGACGCCCCTCCCCTGTCCATCGACGCCTCCTCTATACATACGTCCGGCCCCTTTCAGGACACCGACACATGGATTCCAATGTGGGGGGGCTGCTTTTTTGAAGCAAAGGCTTTAATATAGGATGGGCTAGGGGTCATAGAGAGTGCTCTTCAAGCTCACCCAGGTGTGTTACAACAACGAATCAATATTCACTGTTGTAACACTGATCCTTCTGGCCAATCAGGAAGCAGCATTTGACAGGCGATCCTATTGGAGGCCTAGGAGGAGGAGGGGAGGAGCTGGAAGCTGCCATGGAGGAGAGGACACTTAAAGCCAGGCCATCGCACCACGCTGCCTGCCACCCGCCACGATTGGCTAAGTTCTGGACCGACCGGCAAACAGCGGGGTGGGTGCCGCTTTGATGAATGTTAACTGTTTTTTGAAACTATCAAATTGATGGGGTTCACCTATACGAATTGGTTGCGGCTTAAACCGCACCTAATACGCAGAACATTTCTAAATACATTGGCCCAGATTCAGATACAATTAGATTCGCGTAGAGTATCAGAAATACACTACGCCGCCGTATTTTACCTGGCTCTACGTGGAATCCCGGTAGATTTTGTCCAGTAAACGATGGCGGCGTAGTGTATTTCTCCCGGCACAAGCCATCTACGCGAGTAGGGGGCGTGAAGCATTTAAAAATTCCCGCGGCGATCGAACTGCGCATGCTCCGTTTAGAAATTTCCCGCCATGCATTGCGCGAAATCACGTCGTTACGTCATTTTTTCTTGAGTAGCGTCGTTTACGGACATTCCTATTCCCGAACGAGTTACGTAAAAAAAAAAAAAAAATTTAAATTCGACGCGGGAACGACGTCCATACTTAACATGGGCTACGCACCGTTAGACCAGCAAAAAGCTGGTCTAACAGTACTTAGAAAAAAATAGACGAAAGCGATTGCGAAGACCGCTCGTATCTTCGTGGATCGCCGTAAAAACTCATTTGCATATCCCGACGCATGAAAACGACGCGGACTCCTCCCAGCGGCCGCAAAAATATCGCAGCGTAGATCCGAAGGCTTACGAAGACGTAAGCCTCTCGGATCAAAGCCCGAAGCCGCCGTATCATGGTTTGAGGATTCAAACTAGTGATACGGCGCGCGAAATTTGAAATTACTCCTGTCTAACACCAGTTAGACAGGCGTAATTGCTCTGTGAATCTGGGCCATTGTTTTCAATGAGGCTGGTTCACATATGTGCAATGCATTCGCACTGCGCATTGCAGAAAAAACGTGTGTGGATTTTATGCCTTGCGGTGCGGCTCAGGTGCGAATTCAGGCCCATTATCTGCTATGGGTACGCAGCTGATTCGCAGATGTGTTCAGTTCTCTTCAGGAAATTGTCTCATTCAGCTCAATACACTTCTCCCCCACTCTCCTCTCACCCGGAAAATTGCTGATCGCCTCCATTAGTAGTAAAAAAAATAATAACAAAAATGCAATAAAACTATCCCCTATTTTGTAAACGCTATAAATTTTGCGCAAAAACCAACCGATAAACGCTTATTGCGATTTTTTTTAACCAAGAATAGGTAGAAGAATACTTATCGGCCTAAACTGAGAAGAAAAAAAAAACGTTTTTTTTTATATATATATATTTTTGGGGGATATTTATTATAGCAAAAAGTAAAAAATAATATAGAATTTTTTTCAAAATTGTCGCTCTATTTTTGTTTATAGCGCAAAAAATAAAAACCGCAGAGGTGATCAAATACCACCAAAAAAAAGCTCCATTTGTGGGAAAAAAAGGACGCCAATTTTGTTTGGGAGGCACGTCGCACTACCGTGCAATTGTTAGTTAAAGCGACGCAGTGCCGAATCGCAAAAAGGGGCCTGGTCCTTTAGCTGCATTTTGGTCCGGGTCTTAAGTGGTTAAACTCACCTTAATTTACAGGGATTTCCTCTCACTTCGTAGGTACAGGAAGTGATGGTAAATCTTCCCAATGGGACAAAGATGGCAAAAATAAACCTGACACTCCTGTTATTTTTGCCATCTTTGTCCCATTGGGAAGATTTACCATCACTTCATGTCCCATAGCCATAACAGTGAGTGAGAGGAATTCCTTGGGGACCCCCCAGGTCACCAGAACTAGTGTCCCAATTGGATAACTCTGCCTTAAAAAAAAAAATATTATCCACGCTAGATATGTGCATAGAAAAAAACAGTGATAGAAGTGATACAAAAAACTGCTGCTAGACGCTCAAAAGCAATCACAGTATATACAGTAAAGTGCAGCGCTGTTACAAAGTGAAAAATTGTGATATGATTTTGGAAAATTAAAAAACAGTGTGACAATATATAAGTGCCATCATTTAAGCTCAAATTCATCAATAAAAAAATCCACAAAAGTACAGAAAAAAAGAGAATTCAATAAAATATAAAAATCGTTCCAAGTGTCCTGCCTGAAGTTAAACCATAATATTTATTTGCCATTCACTCTAAAAAAATATACACAAAAATAAAATCTGCAACTTTAAAAGCCATTTGCAACAAAAACTGTAAAAAAATAAATAAATAATAAAATAACTTACCCTTTAATTATATAAATAACAAATAATTGTGTGTGAACACAATATCGGCATATTATTCTTCCTGGTAAAGTACGCGGCATGTTGAGTTATATTGCTAGCTGTTTACAGCACATACCATTTATATGCTTCTGTTCAAAACCAGAAATTACTTCTTTGCCAACCAAACACTCCAACCGCTGTTTTAATGATGGTGTATAAAACTGTTTTGATCCAGGGGGATTTCTTTTTACATTGAAATGTTGAGAATATTTTTCAAGCACAAAGAACATAGTTCTGCTAATCCCATAATTTGTTAAGTATTAAACTTTTGTGTAATTGGATAAAAGGTCGGACTTCTCGTGCCTTAATGCAGCCTTAAATTGTGGGTTAAGGCTACATGTTAAAGTTGTATTTTATATTTACAAATGAGCAATATAGTAATTTAACCGTCGCATAATTATATTTAAGCCTTTAAAATATATGGTAGTTATTTTAGTTCATTCAAAATGGATATTTATTTTATGTACATCATCCAAATAAAAGTCACATCCTTAAGCTTCTGCTTTTTGTTGGAACTAAACTCCCTCAAATGCATTAACATGTACAGTGCAACCTCCCTCTTTTGCTACAATATACAATATGTGTAGGCTGCAGTGGATTTTTAAAATAAGTGCAAACCAGTGCCAGGGAACACAGTAGATTGTACATGGGATGTACTGAAAGTAATGAAAAAATTAGCAGAACTTTTTTTTTAACCCCCTTGCCACTGGCCGCACGCAAATATGTGACCTCTCAGGCCGCGTACACACGGCAGAGAACCTCGACGGGCAGAACACATCGTTCCGCCCGTCGAGGTTCTCTGCCGGCCGTCGAAATCGGCGACCCGCCCGTCGGGAATGGCAACCAGCCATTCTTCCGGGCGGGCCGTCGAGGAAATAGAGAGCGTGCTCTCTATTTCGGCTCGACGGGCTTCCCGACGGGAAGCTCGCCGAGACCGTACACACGGCCGAGGTCCTCGCTGGAATGTGCATTCCAGCGAGGTTCTCGCTGGTTTTCAGCGAGAACCTCGGCCGTGTGTACGGCGGCTCAGTGTGTGGGCCTTATATTTGTGTGAATTGGTGTAATAACAGCTGTGCCCTGCACCAGTGGTGGCTGGTGGTATATTTTGTTGGGGAGGGGGGCTGCAAACAATGTCATCCACACCTGCCTCCCTTGGTCGGTTGGTCCCCAGCCCCGCACTTACCCCATCTAGACTGCGGGCGATGCTTTCTCCGGGCAGTGGCTTCCCTGGCATCTCCTCGGCTTCACGGCAGCTTGTCTCCTCCTCCTTGGGGGCCGATAGGATCGCTTCTCCTATCAGCCAATCGGGTGACGGGTCCCAGGACCCACTTCCTGATTGGCTGGGAGGAGAATCAGAGAGACAATAGTGAATCTTAATTTTCTATTGTCACACAACTGATTGACTGGCTGCTCTGCACCCTGAGCCTACCCTTTTTTGAAGCCAATAAGAGCCTCGGCTTCAAAAAAAAAAAAACATTGGAATCCATGCGTCTGGCACCTTGCATGTAAATTAGGGTCCGACACATGGATTAGGGAGGTGGCGCCCCTACACCCCATATGGACGGGGCTGCCACTGCCCTGCAGGCTCTCAGAACATGGTTGACTGGCTGCTCTGCACCCTGAGCCTAACCTTTTTTTTTAAACCAATTAGAGCCTCGGCTTCTAAAAAAAAAAAACATTTGTATCCATGCGTCCAGCGCCTTGCATGTAAATTAGGGGTCGGCACATGGATTAGAGAGGTCGTGCCCCTACACCCCATATGGACAGGGCAGCCACTGCCCTGCAGGCTCTCAGAACAGTTACTGGCTCTCAACGGAAAGTACACGATCACTGCGTACGGTCAGGAGCTTTCCAAATCATGTGACCGCCGTGACAGCCAATCATTGCAGTCACATGATCATAAACCCTGCCCCGTCTCCCGGCATCCTAAACCTCTTAAAGGGCCGGGAGCCACCAGCATCAAGAGGTTAACATACATAGGTCATTCAAATTTCACATATTGGTAGAGTAAAGCCAGCTAAAGACGGTTCAAATCTCAGCCGATTCAGCAGGTACCAGTCGAGATCCATCAGTCAAGTCGATCCATCAGTCAACCAACATGTCAGATTTTTAGGATACAAAGTTTGCCAGAGGCTAGCAATAATCACTGTGTTCTCCTGGCAGGGACAGCTTCCCGCGACCCCACCCTTCCGGGAGAACACAATAAATCCATAGGAGGATTTTCCCCCATGAAAACTGACAATCAAGCGATTTTCTTTCCTGCAACCTTTTCTTGGCCAATGAGCAATTTTTGCCTCTCAGAGAAGATACCACTGAAATCATAAATAATTGTAGCTATCTATAAGGGGATAATTCTTCCCAATGACCACAAGTGTAAGCAGCATTCTTGCCATTGACCATCACACTAATGTATCATGGGTTGTAGATATAGTCATTTTTAGCAGGGGTTCCCTAGTTATTTCAAGGGTTCCTCTGTGTCAAAAAGGTCGAGAAAGGCTTCTCTATGGTAACTCTTCTTTTTCATTGCAAGTAAATAATGATCTCCAAGCAGAAACAACGCGCTGTCATTGAGTTCTATTTGCTGAAGATTCGTGTCAGCGGTCGCAGTTGATGGCCTCCCACTGCGTGGTTTGTCTTTCATTGTCAGCTTCCCCTTCTTTAACCTTCTTCATCCATCTGTGCACGTTGCTCTTGTCAATGGTGTCATCTCTGTAGCCGTCTGTAGATGTCGGTCAGCCTGCACCTCTTCTTTTGTCAAGTACTCAGTGACAGCATTTTGCCTCTGCTTGGAAACAATTTTTTACCTGCAATGAAAAAAAAGAATTTGAGTTACTATAGAGCAGTGGTTCTCAACCTTCCATTGTTGTGACCCCTTGATAAAATTTCCCAAGTTGTAGGGGCCCCTAACATTAAAATAATTTTTGTATGGTGGGTTCTCAGCACCCAAGGCAAGACAAGTAAGTTGCACCCCTAACCTATGGATATTTAGTGCTCCCTGAGTCCCTTCCAATCAGTACATTTTTTCCCCCATATCTCTCTCTAGCCATCTTTCTTGTTCTTTCTCTTATTCTTTCTCTCCCTTTTTCTTTATTCCTCCCCCTCTTTTCCTCTCCCTTCCATGTATGGGGTGAGTGGCAGTGCTGGTGGGGGGTGGAATCAGTGGCAGTGTTGGGGGGAATTCTGATCAGCCAACATAGGTGTTCTTGATTCAGGTCATCTGCTGATCTGAGAACTGTAGTGGCGACTTGTAATGGAAAATCTAATCACAGGTAGTGTTACTCACTGTGTCTCCGACTTCATGGTGTCTCCAACTTTGTGGTGTCTCGCAGAAGTGACACCTATGCTCAAATCAGGAGATAGGGTCTCCTCCAGCCCCTCAAACTTTACATACCTCACCAGTCAGCTGACCTCTAGTCTCTGCCCCTCTACCATGCTGTGAACTGAATGGGCGGCTGCGAAGAGGCTTAGTGGGCAGCCGTGGGCTCCAGTGGGCGGCCGCGAAAAGGCTGGGAGAGCAGTGCAGGCTTCAGGAACAGCCCAGGATTTGGTGACCCCTGGCAAATCTTCATTTGACCCCCGAGGGGGTCCCAACCCCCAGTTTGAGAACCACTGCTATAGAGGAACAGTTACTCATGTGAAATTTTAATGACCTATGTAAGTTAATAAAAAAGTTAGGCCCACTTTCCTATTACTTTCAGTACAACCCTTATTTGCTTACCTTATATTTAGAGCCATTGTGCAGATGAGAGTACTTCCAGCTCCATAATTATCTAGCAAAGAATCCAGGTAAGGCAGATTAATGATATAATGTAAATCATAATTTTCATATTTACTATACATTGAAACATCGGACTACGGGTAACACGGTTAACAAGCGTTTTGCAATACGATCACTTTTTTTTTAAATCCTGACTCGGTTTGCGCCAGTGCGGTGTGCAGTTCCACATTTGGCCAGAGGTACGGGGATGTCGGAGCCGATTGGGGCCGATCGGAGCCGTTCAGAAATACTTGGAAATACTAAGTTCCTGAGCCTCTCCGAGGGTTTTCCAGTACAGCTGACCTGTCCCAAGTATTTTCTAGTCTTTCCGGCGCCCCCCCACCTCTGGCCACATGCGGTATTGCATGCCATAGAAGTCAATGCAGAGGAAATTATTTTCTTTTCCATTGACTTCTATGGGGAAACTCGCTTTGATATGCGAGTGCTTTGGATTACGAGCATTCTCCTGAAATTAGGCTTGTAATCCAAGGTTCCACTGAAGTATACTTTAATGATTTTTATGATTTTATGTTACTTCTTTGCATAAAATGCAAGCCTGACTTGTCAACACATGTATTGATAAGAAATGTGCACTGAAGGGAGTGATAACCCAATTAAGAACACATTTTTCATCAGTAGAGCTTTCTGAAAAATAAAAGATGTCTGCATATTTTAATTCCATCACAGATCCATCAAAAATAAAGGATGTATTCCTAATTTTGGGATAGCGAGTGAAACATGTAAATCACTCTTAAATCACTATATTCACTATATTGAAAAATCTCTGTGTTGGTGTTGAAATGGTTTCCTTCAAAGCAGGCATGTCCAAAGTCCGGCCCAGGTGCCAATTGCGGCCCACGTTCTGGTTTAATGTGGCTCCCCTGGTAATTTGGATATATATATATATATATATATATATATATATATATATTGTGGCCCCCAGGGCCACAAAAAATAAATACTGTATTTATCGGCACTGCCTCGGATGGGACAGGGAGGGGTGCGGGATGAGTGCCCTCAGATTACATACAGGAGAATCTCCTGTTTACTCTGCGGCATCTGTAATAGGAAGTCCTGTTTCCTGGGCTGCCATTGGATGACTGTTCTGTCTATCATAGGAGGCGGGACTTTGTATTAAAGAGGCTGCCATGTAAACAGAAGATTCTCCTGTATGCAATCTGTTGGGGCTCGTCCCACCCCCCTCCCTGTCCAATCCGAGGCTGCAGATGGGCATCGATCAGGCTGCACTGATGGCAATGGTGAGGCTGCATTCATGGCACCTGTGAGGTTGCATTCATGGCAATGGTGGGTCTGCATTCAGAGACTGCATTTATGGCAATGGTGAGGCTGCATTTATGGCAATGGTGAGTCTGCATTCAGAGACTGCATTTATGGCAATGGTGAGGCTGCATTTATGGCAATGATGAGGCTGCATTCATGGGCACTGATTAGGCTGCATTCATGGGCACTGACCCTTATTTTGCTTTACAGTTCTTAATTAAAATGTTTTATATTATCTTTCTGAAACTTACCTCTTAAAGTGAAGGTGCGTGTTATACACCGATAAATACGGTATACCCAAATAACACGTCCAGGCTCATCTCTTCACCACACACAGCCACAAAGGCGAGAGAATTTTTGTTGGCCCGTGTATTAGTGCTCAGACAAACGCACACAGGTCTGGATTCACAGCCATCGGCGCATCTTTATGACGCCGTAGCGTATCTTCTTTAAGCTACGCAACGTTGAGAGGCAAGTATGAAATTCACAAAGAAAATGCGCCCAACGTTGCGCCGGCGTAGCGTATATTCGTCGGCGTAAGCCGATGTAAGTCAAAGTAGGTGGAAGTGGGCTGGAAGTGGGCGTGATACATGGTAATGAAGCGTGACCCCATGCAAATGATGGGCTGAGCGTCATCCAAGTACTTAAAACGATCGGCGCATGCGTCGTAACTTGGACGTATCCCCGTGCGCATGCGTACAACCATGTCAAAATAACTGGCTAAGATACGTCAAATCACTGCCTACGACATGAACGTAACCTACGCCCAGCCCTATTCACGTAGTACTACGTAAACAACGTAAAATTCGACGGCTGTTCCTTGGTCCATACCTTTGCATGGGTTGCGCCTCCTATATGAGGATTAACTTTACGCCGGACATAACCCTTACGCAAATCACTTAAAACATTCGCCGAGCGCATCTACGTTCGTGAATCGGCGTATCTCCCTCATTTGCATATCTGAATCGAAACTTCCATATGCATCCAGCGTAAATATGCGCCCATGATACGCCGGCGTAGGAAAGTTACGCCGGTCGGAAGAAGCCTATTTTTCAACGTAACTTAGTTTGTGGGTCCACCGCATAGATAGGGCGGCGCACATTTGTACTTATGCGGCGTAAGTGATACGTGAACCCGGGCCTTAGAATTTTAATGGTTCAAAGAATTTCAGGCAAAATGGTCGGCCCTCACATATGTTCACTTCACCAAATCTGGCCCTCTTTGAAAAAAGTTTGGACACCCCTGCTTTAAAGCTTATGCAGATAGCCCCTTGTGATTTGTGTGGCTCCAGGGATTTTTTTTTAACTAGCATCCAGTTGGTTACAGTCAACCTTTATTGCAGTTTTGTGGAAGAGCTCCAAGACACTAAGATCAGAACTGATTGGTGCAGTTGAGCGTGGTTGAATGATATGAACGATTGCTACGTTTTTATTTTTTTTATTTATTTTTTGTTTGCATTCTTATATAGTCATGTATTACAGTATCTTGCTTTAGTGCACAATTAGCTGTTAAATTGGACCATGGAAGAGAGCTTTAGGCTATGTAAAATATTTATAACATCTAAAACAGCACACAGTGAAAGAGATGAAGCACTTGCCTTGAAACATAGAGCCTAATCACCCATAGTCCTCTGTATGCAGACTTGAGAATATAAGTGATGTTTTGTGCTTGGTTTTTAGCACTTATAAATATTTTATGGCCTTCAGGATGTTCTTCTCTTCTGGATTGAGTGCAAGCTGTTTTTCATTAGAAGGAAACCCTGCCAGGTACATTTATGTTGGTCAGCAATATATTTTAAATAATTCTTTTTGATATATGCCGTGTGTGCCTTGCCGTATGGAAGTGCTGCACAATGTGTGTGTAAAGTGCTTCTGGAATTCAGTTGAATTGGGATAACCGTGAAACACCAATATGTCAGTCCACATGCAAGCTGGTTACATAGGTTTGAAAAAAGACACAATTCCATCCAGTTGAACCACAAAAAAATAAACAAATAAAATAAAAAACACAGTACAATCCCATACACCCAACTCCATACCCACAGTTGATCCAGAGGAAGGCAAAAAAACCCCAGCAGAGCGATGATCCAATTTGCTACAGGAGGGGAAAAAATTCCTTCCTGATCCCCCGAGAGGCAATCGGATTTACCCCGGATCAACTTTACCTACAAATCTTAGTACTCAGTTATATTATGTACATTTAGGAAAGTATCCTTTCTTAACCACTTCCTGACGGCCGTACGACTATATACGGGCGCAGGGTCTTTTTACGGCCTCCGCTACTCCCCACCACTGGGGGGCGCGCAAGCACCGCCATCGGCGCATGCGTGCCCGCTGCATCACTGAGATGCCGATGCGCGTGCCTGGCGGCCGTGATGTCCGCCAGGCACTCGCGATCGGCGGTACACAGACATAGACGTGGATCTGTGTATGTAAACACACAGATCCACATCCTGTCAGGGAGAGAGGAGACCGATCTGTGTCCCTTGTACATAGGGACATAGATCGGTCACCTCCCCCAGTCACCCCCCCTCCCCCCACAGTTAGACCACAATGCAGGGTACACATTTAACTACTCCCTCACCCCTAGTGTTAACCCCTTTAATGGCAGTCACATTTATACAGTAATTAGTGCACTTTTATAGCACTGATTGCTGTATTAATGTGAATGGCGCCGAAAATGTGTAAAAAGTGTCCGATGTGTCCGCCATAATGTCGCAGTCCCAATAAAAATCGCAGATCGCCGCCATTAAAGGAAAGATCATCAGATGATGATGATGATCATCAGATCCATCTGATGATGGATCTGATGAACCAGTGGATGCTGAGAAACGCGTCATCCCATTGGTTGGCCCGAGGTTCGACATCACTTCCGGTCGTACAGCGACGGATTGCGCTTCATGCTGGAATGCACAGCGCGTCCTAACTAGGATACACGGCTCCTGGACCCCCTGTTGCTTCCCCTAGGCTTCCCCAGGATGGGCTTTTACATCTCCCATGACTTGGCCAAGTCAGCCTGCCTGGACCTTTGCAGCTGGAGACGATAGGTGTGACACCGGACCAGTCGTTAACCCCTTATGTGCCTATGCTCTCATTGTCTTGTGAGTAGCCAATTTACTGTTTACTAATTTACTTCATTAAATTTCTATTTACTGCACTTAGTTTGGCGCATGTTCTTCTTGTTTACATATACCTTTCAGAGTCTGCTTCTGCTTCAGGATTGTGCTGCCACTAGTGTTGTTGGACTAACACTGAACTTTTGGGACTTTTTATTTGACCATATTTGTATGGTCATTCATTGGACTATCATTATATGGTCATTTATTTATCCATTTGTTTATTTTCCTTTGATCATTTCCCTCTGATATTGACATGGACCTTATGATTTATTAATTGTATTATTGATTTTTTGATTGCACTTTTTAGTCGTGCGCCATCTACCTATTTTTTACTGTGGACGTTAAGGCCTGGCTCGCAGTCTCTGCTGCATGCTTAGGGTTCAATATTGCGTTGGCCCACCCTTTGCAGCTATAACAGCTTCTAGGATGGCTGTCCACAAGGTTTAGGAGTGTGTCTATTGAAATGTTTGACCATTCTTACAGAAGCGCATTTGTGAGGTCAGGCACTGATGTTGGACGAGAGCCTGGCTTGCAGTCTCTGCTCTAATTCATCCCGAAGATATTCTATTGGGTTGAAGTCGGGACAATCAAGTTCTTGCACCCCAAATTCCCTCATCCATGTATTTATGGACTTATGCCGCGTACACATGGTCGTTTTTTGCGATGAAAAAAAACGTTGTTTTTTAAAACGTCATTTAAATTGATCGTGTGTGGGCAAAACGATGTTTTTTGTCTTAAAAAAACGACCCAAAAAAAAATGGTGTAGACCAGGGATCTCCAAACTACGGCCCTCCAGCTGTTGCAGATCTACGTGCCCCATGAGGCAATGTAAAACTCTGAAATTTTAGACATGACTAGGCATAATGGGAATTGCAGTTCCTGAACAACTGGAATGCCCTAGTTTGAAGACCCCTGGTGTAGACTGTGTGGTGGTCAACCTACTTGATGTAGCAGGTCTCAAGGACCCTGTCTATAATGCTACAGAAAAATGATGAAGACTGCAAGCAGATGATAAGCGTAGACTACAGGCATGCTACAAGAGATGGTCAGAGACTACAGGCATGCAACAAGAGATGGTCAGAGACTACAGGCATGCAACAAGAGATGGTCAGAGACTACAGGCATGCTACAAGAGATGGTCAGAGACTACAGGCATGCAACAAGAGAGACTATAGGTATGCTATAGGACAGTGATGGCAAACCTTGGCACCCCAGATGTTTTGGAACTACATTTCCCATGATGCTCAACTACACTGAAGAGTGCACGAGCATCATAGGAAATGTAGTTCCAAAACATCTAGGGTGCCAAGGTTTGCCATCACTGCTATAGGAGATGGGCAGAGACTACAGATTTGCTACAGGAGATGGCCAGAGACTGCAGATTTGCTACAGGAGATGGCTAGAGACTGCAGATATGCTGGGGGAGATGGCTAGAGACTGCAGATATGCTACAGGAGATGGCTAGAGACTGCAGATATGCTACAGGAGATGGCTAGAGACGGCAGATATGCTACAGGAGATGGCTAGAGACTGCAGATATGCTACAGGAGATGGCTAGAGACTGCAGATATGCTACAGGAGATGGCTAGAGACTGCAGATATGCTACAGGAGATGGCTAGAGACTGCAGATATGCTACAGGAGATGGCTAGAGACTGCAGATATGCTACAGGAGATGGCTAGAGACTGCAGATATGCTACAGGAGATGGCTAGAGACTGCAGATATGCTACATGAGATGGCTAGAGACTGCAGATATGCTACAGGAGATGGCTAGAGATTGCAGATTTGCTACAAGACATATCTATAGACTGCAGATATGTTACAGCCCATGGCTATAGACTGCGGATATTCTACAGGAGATGGTAAAATACTGCAGATATGCTTCATGAGATGGTCAGAGACTGCAGATGTGATAAGAGGTGTGGAATATTAGGAATGTGCTTCCAGAGACAGTTATAGACTGGAGACACGTTATGTCAGATGGCTAGAGATCACTGCTATTATAGATATTTTATAGACATCAGTTTGCACTCCTACATTTGTACTCCCTAAAGCCTTCTTTAAAAATTACTTGTGGCATATTTGATATTTTTCTCAGCATGATCCAAAAGAAAAGATCAGAGGGAAGAAAATATATAGAAAAAAAAAGTGTGAAAGAAATAAAGCAAACATGTTAAGAACTCAAAGCCAGCCTAAAGAATAGTTTTCTTTTACGGGTAATGCCTTGCACACACGATCGGAATTTCCAATGAAAAAAGTCTGACGGAATTTTTTCATCGGATATTCCGACCGTGTGTGGGCCCAATCTGACTTTTTTCCATTGGAGTTTAGAAATAGATGGAAAAAAACAGAAATTCCGAACATCTGTGTGGAACTCCGACGGAGAAAAAAACACAAATGCTCAGAATCAAGTCGACGCATGCTCGGAAGCATCGAACTTCATTTTTCTCGGCTCGTCGTAGTGTTTTACATCGCTGCGTTTTGGCCGTTTTCGGAATTTGGTCTCACAGTGTGTATGCAAGACAGCTTGAATGGAATTCCGATGAAAATTCCGATCGTGTGTACAGGGCATTCGAGTATGCATCAGACAGAGGACCACACAATACGTGCAAGAGGGCCACAGATTGGGTATATACAGACACAAACTACTGGAAAGGTAATTTGCTTGGAGACTGTTGACAGGTGACCAGACCTGCTGGTGCGCAAATATCAGCTTTCATATAGTTGGTCTTTAAAGAGGAAGTAAACCCTCACAATTAGTTTTTTTTAAAAAGCACCTGCAAGAGAAAGGCGTAATGAGCTAGTATGCACAGCATACTAGCTCATTATGTGGCACTTACCTTAAATCGAAGCCCCCAAAGTCCTTCTCGGTCCCATCTACCGCCGCTGCCATGTCCTCTGGAGCTTCTTCCTGTTTTTGCCGCTCTGGCGCTGAGATTGGCCGGAGCTGCAATGACGTCACTCCCTCGCATGCGTGCGAGACCGGCAGATCCCACGCATGCGCGAAAACACGGCATTAACCCGAATAATACCATTCACAACAACATCACCCACAGTGCGCCTGCGCTGTTGTCTAAGGTGCGCATGCACCGTAGACATTGGTGCCCATTTCTGTGAAAATATCTCCTTAACCATGTAGGTTAACCACTTAAGGACCGCAGCATGTACATTTACGTCGGCACAATGGCACCGACAGGCACATCAACGTATATATACGTTGGGGCCTTGAGGTGGGTCGGGGGTCCGATCGGGACCCCCCCGGTACATGCGGCGGTCCGCGCGGCTGTACAAGTGATCCGGGATGAGGGGGCGGCTATTCGTTTTTGTCCGTCCCCTCCGGATCGCTCTCAGCCAATGCGCGCGCCCCCCCGCCCTGTCACACAGGAAGGAGGAAGTGATGTGATCTCTCCCTCGGCGTTTTTTTCAACCACCGCTGAGGAGAGATCACAACACAAGTAAGTCTGCACTAACACTACACTGACACACACTACATATAGGCACATTAACCCCCCCCCCCCCGATCGCCCCCCCCTCCCCCCTGTCACAGTGTCACTGAATGCAGTAATCATACATGTATGATTACTGTATTTAGTGTCAGTGTGACAGGCAGTGTGACAGTCAGTTAGTGTTAGGTCCTGGGTAGCCGCCGTACCCCCCCTAATAACGTTTTAACCCCTTGATTACCGCCCTAGTTAACCCTTTCACTCCCTATTGCCAGCATCACTAAGCGATCATTTTTCTGATTGCTGTATTAGTGTCGCTGTTCCCGCTAGGTAGCTAATTTTTTTTTATTGTGATTTTTTTTACTAAAGACATGTGGCTGAATACATTTTGGCCTAAATTTTTGACTAAAATTTAGTTTATTGATTTTTCTTCTAATAAAAAGTAAAAAAATATTGATTTTTTTTCAAAAATGTCGCTCTATTTTTGTATATAGCGCAAAAAATAAAATTCGCAGAAGCGATCAAATACCACCAAAAGAAAGCTCTATTTGTGGGAATAAAAGGACGCAAATTTTGTTTAGGAGCCACGTCGCACGATTGCGCAATTGTCTGTTAAAGCGACGCAGTGCCGAATCGCAAAAACCCCTTGGGTCATTTGGCAGCATATTGGTCCGGGTCTTAAGTGGTTAAGGAGATATTTCTTGCACCTACAGGTAAGCCTTAATCTAGGCTTACCTGTAGGTGGAAGTTGTGTGGTTGGCTTTACAACCACTTTAAAGCGATTGTAAAGCTTTGTTCTATTTTTTTTTTTTTGCAATAACAAAAAAACAAACAAGTCTTACTTACCTCCACTGCACAGTTCATTTTGCACAGAGTGGCCCCAATTATCCTCTTCTTGGGTCCCTCGGCGCTATGAGCTCCTCCTCCCAAGTTGTATAACCCCCTAGGACAGTGATGGTGAACCTCGGCACCCCAGATGTTTTGGAACTACATTTTCCATGATGCTTAACTACACTGCAATGTATATGAGTATCATGGGAAATGTAGTTCCAAAACATCTGGGGTGCCCAGGTTCGCCATCACTGCCCTAGGAGAAGCGTTCTCCCGGGGGGTTACCATGTGGGCGCGCTCCTGAGTCCAGCATTTGCATCCATAGACTCTGAAGTAGGGCTCGGCCCTGCCCCCCCCCCCCCGGTGGCTGCGTCATTGGATTTGATCGACAGCAGCGGGAGCCAATGGCTGGGCTGTTATCAATCTATCATATCAAGAGCCAAGTACCCCGGGCAGAGAGGAAGAGTGTGTCTTTTCACCTCAATGCATAGGACACATTATTGAAAAAACACAAGGGTTTACAACCCCTTAAAGACCATTTGAAAAAGATAATGACATGGGCCTTGAACTGTATAAAATTATCATTGTGCAAGTACTACATTTAAAGGAGTTGTAAAGGAATTAATTTTTTTGCTGAAATGACTGTTTACAGTGTATAGAGACATGGGCCCAGATTCAGAGAGAATTAGATTATCGTAGAGTATCAGAAATACACTACGCCGCCGTTTTTTACCTGGCTCTACGTGGAATCCAGGTAGATTTTGTCCAGTAAACGACGGCGGCGTAGTGTATTTCTCCCGTCGCAATCCATCTGCGCGAGTAGGGGGCGTGAAGCATTTAAAATAGGCGCGTTCCCGCGGCGATCGAACTGCGCATGCTCCGTTCGCAAATTTCCCGCCGTGCATTGCGCGAAATCACGTCGTTACGTCATTTTTTCTTGAGTAGCGTCGTTTACGGAAATTCCTATTCCCGAACGAGTTACGTAAAAACAAAAGACATTTTTTTAAATTCGACGCGGGAACGACGGTCATACTTAACATGGGCTACGCACCGTGAGACCAGCAAAAAGCTGGTCTAACAGTACGTATAAAAAAATAGACGAAAGCGATTGCGAAGACCGCGCGTATCTTCGTGGATCGCCGTAAAAACTCATTTGCATATCCCGACGCATGAAAACGACGCAAACTCCTCCCAGCGGCCGCAAAAATATCGCAGCGTAGATCCGAAGGCTTACGAAGACGTAAGCCTCTCGGATCGAAGCCCGAAGCCGCCGTATTATGGTTTGAGGATTCAAACTAGTGATATGGCGCGCAAAATTTGAAATTACTCCTGTCTAACACCAGTTAGACATGCGTAATTGCTCTGTGAATCTGGGCCATAATATTTAACTGATTCATTTTAAAAACAATTAAAAATAGATACAAATCAATCATATAATGTACCTGTAGTTTCTAGTTTAGTTTTTGCATGTTGTTTGCTGCTTCTCTGCTGTACAGAGCCACAGAGCCAATACAGGGCAGTGCTGGTTTGGAAAACGAAACTGATTGGTGCTGTGGGGTTTTAGACACACAGTAATCACACCTCCTTGATTAGTGACCACAGAGAGAAAGCTCCCAGGACTGTGGTGATCAGGAAACAGACAACCAGGAAGTGTGGAGATCAGAGAAGAATTACAGCAACTTGAGAGCAAAAAAGCGAACAATGAGGACATGAAAACAGCACTGCATTAAGGTAAAGGAAGCTATTAAGATAAAAAACAGTTTTCCTTTACAAACCCTTTAATATGAGCGTTAAGTATTTTAATCCTGATTCATTTTATATCAGATGATACATGGTACTTATCACGGAACTTTAACTAGAAACATTTTTCTAGTTGCCTAATTACGACAATAAAATATTTTTTTTACAAAGGACAAATGAAAAAAGATGCTGATTATAAGAGCTAAAACTGCCTTTTTAAAAATGATTTAGTAACTATGAAAAATCATTCCATAAATGCTTGGAGAATTAAATGCAATTATCGCCGCGTTTATTATTGTCTCTATTTTACGGAGATGTCAGAAGAGAATATTTGCATGCTTATTTTGCTCTTTGTTGTAATCCAACAGTCATCTGCTGTGTTGATCTGTAATTGAGGGAGTTGAGGTGGTTGCCACTTACATATCTGAATGTTGTTAGGCTATATTTATTTTCCTCTTTTTCCTGTTATGTGGATGTTTTCCGTGTTGTTGTTCTCCCCTTGTTAGCAGCCAAGGGGTTTTAATGATGACCCTGGACCCTGCGTTTAATGCTTGCTACATCTCTTACTGCTCTGCTCAAGTTCTGTGTGCTATTTACCTTGTTTGTATGACAAATACCCCTTAAAGCCTTTGTAGCTATATTAACCACTTCAATACCGGGCATTTTCACCCCCTTCTTGCCCAGACCAATTTTCAGCTTTCAGCACTGTAACATTTTGAATCACAATTGCGCAGTCATGCAACGTTGTACCCAAATTACATTTTAATCGTTTTTTTCCCCACAAATAGAGCTTTCTTTTGGTGGTATTTGATCACCTCTGCGTTTTTTTTTTTTTTTTTTTGTGCTATAAACAAAAAAAGAGCGCAATTTTGAAGAAAACAATATTTTTTACTTTTTACTATGATAAATATCCCAATTTTTTTTAGTTCTTGTACTAACCAGCAGACATGTCAGACGGACGGGTTCCCAGCAGACAGATTTTAAAGCATGCTTTAAAATTTGTCTGCTGGAAAAACCCGTCTGTCCGCCCGTACACACGATCAAATTTGTCTGCTGAAACGGTCCGTCGGACCGTTTCTAGCAGATGAATTTGATCGTGTGTACGCGGCCTTAGTCGTAGGGTTCAATATTGAGTTGGCCCAACCTTTGCAGCTATAACGGCTTCAACTCTTCTGGGAAGGCCGTCCACAAGGTTTAGGAGTGTCTATGGGAATGTTTGACCATTCTTCCAGAAGGGCATTTGTGAGGTCAGGCACTGATGTGGACGTGAAGGCCTGGCTCACAGCCTCCGCTGTATCTCTGAGAAGCTAACTCTGGATGATGCTTGACCCTGGATGGTGACATCCTTCCTGGAGAGAAAAAAGCTAAAGATATTGTCAGGGGAAGCACTAGACTTAGGTCCACTGAGTGAAAGATCAACTTTATGGCATCAACTCATAAAATAAATACTGGGATACACCCTCTGCTCTCTCATCACATGATTTGATTGACAGCAACAGGAGCCAATAGCTCCCACTACTCTCACTGAGTACAGTGAGGAGGGGGAGAGAACAGTGACACTGCTTTTGCAATTTCTTCCATGGTCACAGAAGGGAATGACAGTTCTGGACCCGGAAGTGTTTAGAGCTCTTCACTTCCAGGTTCATTATAGCAAGGGGTGATCAACAATAGATGTTTGCTGGTCCCCCTCTGCTCTCCATGCTGATTATCATCATGGGGAGCTGCATACAGAGAATGCATTGAGATAAAAATCCTGCGCTACGCTCCGTACCGCCTCACCGACGGGAACCGTCATCCGCAGCATGTCAGGTAAGGTTAAAATACTTCATCCTTTACAACCACTTTAACTTCTTTCATGGCCACAGATGGGAATGACAGCTCTGGACCCAGAAGTGTTTAGAGCTCGTCATATCCTGGTTCATTCTAGCAAGGGGTTATCAACAATAGCTGGGCACTCTCTGCTCTCCCTGCTGATTATCATCATGGGGAGCTGCATACAGAGAATGCATTGAGGTAAAAATCCTGCGCTCCGCTCCGTGCCGCCTGTCATCCGCAGAAAGTCAGGTAAGGTCAAAAATACTTCATCCTTTACAACCACTTTAACTACTTTCCACTTAACCACTTTAACTACTTTCATGGCCACAGAACGGAATGACAGCTCTGGACCCGGACGTGTTTAGAGCTCTTCACTTCTGCGTTCATTCTAACTAGGGGTGATCAACAATAGATGTTCGCTGGGCACCCCCTCTGCTCTTTCTGCTGACTCCCATCATGGGCACCCAGGGTCCAGGATACATGGTGGGGGGGGGGAGACGGGGGGTAAGGCTGGGGAGCAGCATATTACTGCACTCATAGTGGTTTTACAACTGCCTGAATCACTTTTTTACAACAAGGCCAACAGAAAATATAGACATGTACATGCCGGCACAGCTGCTGACGTAGGACATTTGTTGGTTGCAAGGAAAGAGTTAATGAATACATAACTGCATTTTTTTATTTGCCTGAATTTTCGCTTTAACTAAATTGTTAATGAAGCTTTCTGATCACAAATGACCTATAAGAATGTAAAACCCTTCCCTGGCTCTTTAGTCACGGAATGTCACTTTGATGTTTGAATTACCCATAAATGTTTTCAGTCCAGCATAACATTTGTTACATGGCGTCAGCTCTTTCTCTAACAAATGTCTTGTTATTTCTCCTCCTACATATTTTGCCAATCTACATTTAATTTTTGCTCTGTCCCTTACATAAAATCAAAATCTGAATAAATGAAAAAATAAAAATTCTGACAATCCCGCTGTGAAATGTGAATAGTGAAAAGGACCCTTTTGATGCTGAAGAGGCTGAATTCCCTGCCTTTGATTTGTAGGTGTTGTGTATTTATCCATGTTAATGTCACTGACTGTAAATAGTAAATTATAGCACCACGCAACTACCTTTAAAAATAACAATTTGTAACAGTGGGAGATTTACTTTGAATATGTGATTTGCTTTGGTCTTTGAGAAAAAAAGTGTAAGCGTGCTTATAATATACAGTGTCAGTAGATGTTAGCAGACATTCCAGACAGGTAATTTGAGATGAAGCTGACCATGACATTTGCATCAAATTACATATTGCCATAAAAGGGTGATTATTGTGGAGAGCCAGATGCTCCTATGGTCTCTTTTATCTGTATATATCATGGAAGGTAAGATTCGGAACACAGATGTGTTAGCATTCATCACATATCCACAGCATTAAAAAGTATCTCTACATTTGTTGAGAGTAGCACAATCTCCTCTGTCTGATGAATGTACTTTGGAGGTATTTTAACATACTTTGTAGCAAATCCCTACCCTTTGTTATCAAAATGTGGACAATTGGCCTGTATTTGGTGGGTCACCAAAATTACGGGACCCCCCAGGACCAGAGACGTAGCTTGAAGCTTGTAGGCAAAAGTTGACCTGCCCCCCCCCCACTACCTCCCACCACTTTCACTGTGCGTGCATATACACCCACCGCACGCCAAGATACTAAAAGTGGCTTAAGAGTTTTGTGTTCCCAGAGTTCCTCCTTACATCAGAGGACAGGGATCACCACTGGAGAATCAGAGGACAGGGATCCCTAGCAGGTCACTTGGCAGAGGTCCTTTCCCATCCCAGCACTGTATAAAGTTCCTCCCAACCACACTACAAAGGGTTGAAATCACAGTTCTTTACACACAGTCTGTCAGCCTTCACAGGGTGTATATGGCTTTTATGTTGCTGTTTTGACATGTGAAATTAGATTCTTGGGGGGCAAAGCCATGTGACACAAAATCTTGAGCCTGCAGCCCCTCAGGAGGTGTTAAGGGATTTATCTTAGCAATTTTTGAAGGTTTCTCTGTCAGTGTTGGCAAGTCTTGGGGGGAAGGACAGGATTCCACTCTCCTCCTCTTATCTTGCTGAGCTTGGTTACCATTCCATGCACACAAAAATAGCAGCAAATAAAAAATACTTAGGAGTCCACAGTTTTTATTGTTCAGCTGCCCACAACAAGCAGGTCAACAGATATCCAACAAAGACAGTGACTCCCAGAAGAGAACATTCCCCCAATTTGAGAAATCCAAGTGCAGCAGGTCAAAGAGAGTGCCAAATGAAACATCTTTAGAAGTCCACAGTTTTTATTGTCCAACTGGTTACAACAAACTGGTCAATAGATATCCAATAAAAATGGGAACTCCCCCCCCCCCCCCCCGCAGGGGAGAACATTCATCCAAGTTGAGAAATCCAAGTGCAGCAGGTCAGAGAGAGCGCCAAATGAAAAATGCTATGTTTGAAGTAAATGCCCAGGTGCTCATTCACAAAGAAATCCATATAAATCCAAAACTGGTTTAGAAGCACTCATTTGTCTTGCAGTGTCTTTATTGTCACCGTTTCGATGAAGCTCAGTCCATCTTTCTCAAAGTAAAAAAGATGGACTCCCTTGAGAAAGATGAACTGAGCTTCATTAAAATGTTGACAATAAAAACACTACTGTTTTTGAAATTCCTCCTCTGCAACACTTGTGAGTGCCTCTAACCAGGGCCGATCCGCCCTATAGGCTCACTATGCAAGCCGCTTAGGGCCCCGCAAAGCTGTGGAGGGCCTTCCAAATTACTAAAGGCCCCGCCTGGTGAGAAGTTATTTTCGGCCCCTCACCCCGCTCCTCAACTCGCTGGCTGCATGGGAGAAGAGGTAAGAAGTCAGCACCCCCCACTTCTCACATTAATGTAAGATGTCATTTCCGAAAGCAGAACACCCCCTCCCCCCAGCTTCTCAACTTTAATATGACACGTGACACTGTCTGTAGCCCCCCCCCCCCCCACACTTCTCAACTAACACAGTTTTGGATTTTTATTGTTTGTTGTCTTGCTTTCGGAGACACTTTCCAGTGGGAGGCCGTGGGGATAAGCCCATTTGCCCTGGCTGCCATGGAACAGAAATCAAATTTATATGGAGAGGAGTTGCTCTTTAGCTGCTTGCTTATTTTTGCTAAGCAACAATGATGGTGTGTATATTCGAGTCATGTACAGGGATTTTCAAAACTTGCTTTTCCTTTATACCCCTGTGTGTTATTGTGTGTTAGCATTCCTCCATCCTTCCCTTTTTAATTGCCAGATAAACTGTAGAGTCAAGCTCAAATTCTATAGAGATGTTACTTATTAAAAATGACTAACATAAATACAAATGTTGCAAAGCATGCATCATTTTAATGGGTTTTGCTTAAGTCAGGAGAGGCTGCAATTCCAGACCGCGTACAGGCTGCTGAAAATGGACACAATATATTAGTACATTCATAAATTCTGCCACAATGTTGTTTTATTACTGCTAAAGACTAGAATGACTAAAAAGATGTGCGCGTCTTGCAAAAATACAGTGATGAGTCGCCCAATGTAAACATTAACTCATTTATTTTTATGGAAATATCGGTAATTCATAGCATCCAATCAGAAGACATCCATCAGTCATCTGATATGAAATAAAAAACTGTGGTTTACTCCCAAGAGGATCGGTAATACGATGAAGTTGTGTTTTTTAATGCAGATCCTGAGTGTGTGAAATTATCTTTAATGTGGCCTTGTATGTCCTCTTTGCAGTCAAAATGATTTGGTATTGCAAATATTACAAAATTCTTGTTTAAAAATAATTAGGTCTTTAAAAAAAAAAATGCACATACAGTATATAGCACGTTCCTGGTAAGGACCAAGTACGGTAGATGAGGGGGGTTCTTTTGTACCTCCTGTCAGATACTTCTAAAGGTGGTTGGATTAGTGGTTTGATGGCACTGGAACCCTAAGGCCACGTACACACGATCAGACCGGTCCAATGAAACTGGCCTTAAGGCCAGTTTCATCGGACCAAATCGATCATGTGTACGGCCCATCGGACCGTTGTCCATCGGACCAAAGTTTTAAAACTTGCTTTAAAATCGGACGTCTGACCATCGGACCAAAACGATGGTTAGTACACAAAAGCATCGGACCAAAAACCTGCGCATGCTCAGAATCAAGTCGACGCATGCTTGGAAGCATTGAACTTCGTTTTTTCAGCACGTCGTTGTGTTCTACGTCACCGTACGCACATCAGACCATCAGACCACTTCAGCGGTCACCCAATGAAAACGGTCCATCGGACCATTCTCATCAGGTTGGTCCGATCGTGTGTATGCGGCCTTATGCCTCACACACACGAACGTAAATTCCGACAAGAAAACCATGAATTTCTTTCCGACGGAATGTTGGCTCAAACTTGTGTTGCATATAGAAAATTAAGACTGTCAAGAACGCGGTGACGTACAACACTACAATGAGCCGAGAAAAATTAAGTTCAATGCTTCCAAGCATGCGTCGATTTGATTCTGAGCATGCATGGATTTTTGTGCGTCGGAATTGCATACAGATGGTCAGAATTTCCGACACAAACTTTTCTTGTCGGAAAAATTGAGAACCAGCTCTCAAATTTTTGTTGGCGGAAATTCTGACAGAAAAAGTCTGATGGAGCCTACACACAGTCAGAATTTCCGACCAAAATTTATCAGATTTGTCTGCTGGGCTGTTTTGATTTGAACGCTGTACACACGATCAAACCAAAATCCCCTCCGGCAGACAGCGCGGTGACGTGGCAGTGACGTTGACGCCGCCACGTCACCGCACCAGGAAGTAAAACACTTCCGCGCATGCGTCGGATCCATTCGACGCATGTGCGAGCAGATATGTCTGCTGGTTAGCGTACTAACCAGCAGACATGTTGGACGGACGGATTCCCAGCAGACAGATTTTAAAGCATGCTTTAAAATCTGTCTGCTGGCCAAATCTGTCTGTCCGCCCGTACACATGATCGAATCTGTTTGCTGAAACGGTCTGTCAGACCGTTTCCAGCAGATAGATTTGATCGTTTGTACGCGGCCTTACGAAAAATAAATGGACAGCTTCCTTGCACCAAAGTACTACCAAAATAACCTTCCAGAAGTGAAGACATTATTTAAATCTTTAAAATTAAATATTTAAATCTAAAATCAAACACCCCCCACGGAAATATTAGAGTCCAAGGTATGGTTGAATCCTAAACATCATTGAATTCAGAAAAAAAAAAAGAGTATAGTGGGTTGTGTCCATATGCACTCTGCATATGCAGAGCAGACACGGACCTGACATCCGCCGGCTCCGCTCATTGTGGCCCGCGACTGGTTACAAAGTCGCTTAAAGGGTCACTAAAGGAATTTTTTTTTTTAGCTAAATAGCTTCCCTTACCTTACTGCAGTACTGGTTTCATGTCCTTATTGTTAGTTTTTGCTTTGAAGTTGCTGTTAACCTGCTCTGTTCTCCACACTTCCTGCTTGTCTGTTTCCTTATAACCACAATACTGGGAGCTTTCTCACGGTGGTCTGAGCTGTCATTACTGCGTGTCTAAAACTTCCCAGAACCAATCAGATTCATTTTAAAAACAAAACACTGCCCTGGATTTGTTTGTTTTTGTTCTGTGTTTCTATTTCTACTTTGCAGAAACATGAAGCCAGTTCAAAAGTGAAACAAGCCTGCATGCACATTATATGATTGATTTTTATCTATTTTTAATCATTTTGAAAAGGAATCGGTTAACTTTTATGTCTCTATACCCTGTAAACATTCATTTCAGCAAAAAAAATGTTTTCCTTTAGTGACCCTTTAAGTGGCCCTCGTGCTTCAAAAGGTTGGGCACCCCTGCACTAGTTTAAAGGAACCTATATAGGAAATGAAAAATTAACCTTTACAACCCCTTTAACTCTTCATGTAGATGGGCAAAAAAGAGGATACAATGCCCATCTGGAACAGTTATAGCTGCAACTGCTGCTGCTCCTGTTCCTCCCCCAGCTCACTGATGCCTTTTTGGGTTTACCGCTTCCATTTAGCAGACAGCAAAGTCACATTCTCATTCCCTCCTAAAACATGGACAGTAAAAATGTTAAATCAATGAAGAATTAAAGTGTTATTAAATCGGCTAAGAAGGATAACCTTTAATGAAGAATGCCTGGTGTCTGACAAGCTGATCTATGTAACACAATGGATTCACTTTCATGGTCCTGTAGGTACATTGGTCAGACAATCCCTTAAAAGCTGTTATCTCATTAGTACCATTCATAATGGTAGCAGGGTGCCCTGTGGATTGAAAAAAAAAAAAAAAAAGCAAACCTTTACAGAGTAAGCTAATCAATGTTGAGAGAGCACTGGCAGGTAGAGAGACTATTAAACTCAATGCAGTAAAGAATAATAGTAACCCAAGTGGCCTTATAGATTTCTAATTCAAATAGAATCAGAGCCTGCATAGATTTCAAAGACTATCACAAAAACTATGCAAATTGCCCAGGGCCCATTTATTACAGTTTTCTTAACTTTCCCGGAAGGATCTCTGCGTAAGCTGGATTTTTAACCCCTTCGGATTGATGGTCTCAGAGATGGTAAAGCACACCCAGGGACCCCTCAGTTGCATGCTGATGAGGCTACTCTAAATAACATCTTTATTGCTCAATTGTTACTGTATTATAAAATACTTTAAAGTGGTTGTGAACCTCTGGAATGAAAACTGAACAGAGCATATCCCTCTTTAACCACCTCAATACTGGGCACTTACACCCACTTCCTGCCCAGGCCATTTTCCAGCTTTCACGCTGTCGCACTTTGAATTACAATTGGGCGGTCATGCTACACTGTACCCAAATTAATTTTTTATCATTTTCTATACACACATAGGCCCAGATTCACAGAGCGATTACGCCTGCGCAACTGCTGTTGCGCGTGCGTAAGTCTAAATGTGCGCGTGCGTATAGTTGGACGCGATTCACAAAACAATATACGCCAGAAATCTACGTTTTTTGGTCCGGCGTAATTGAATTAGACCTTCGCTTGCCTTCGCGCAAAACTGCGCTAGACACACCATTGATTTGCTAGTCAAATATGCTAATGAGGGAGTTACGGGGATTCACAAAAAAACGCAGTTGCTGCGCAGGCTACGCGATGTGCGCAACTGCAAAATGTTCTGTCTAAAGTTAGAGGACCTAAAAGCTGGTCTAAATTTTGAAAAAAAGTCTAATTGTCAGATAAAGCAACACTGTTAGTGAGGAGCTGAGCAGTCACACGTGTTGCCCAACAATCTGTATGCCAACATGCCAGGGGCATCGTCGCGCATAGCTATACTACTGACTTTAGATGAACAAAGAAGGAGGAGGGCACGGAGGATGGCACTAAGGAGGGCACGGGAGATGTTTTTTTTAATTTTTTTATTTGCTTATATAAAATTTACAATTTAAATTAATCTAATACAATATTCTTATCTGATACAAGCCCCTCACTCTTCACTTGATATATCACACACGCATAGACATCTATGGCATGAGTGATTCTGAGGTGTCTCGCATCTTCAGATTCACCCCTCATGCCATCCTGGAATTACCACAACCTTGCAGGAGGACATCACCAGCCCAACACATGGCACCACCCATGACACCCATGACAGCTACATATACAATCAGAGCCCCATCCCCACAGATTTCCAACAGAACATGTATGGGGACAGCTGGCTGGTTGGTGAGTGACATGGGTGGCAGGCATGACTATCCCCTCCCGTGATGCACACCTCACAAGTGGCACATGCATGACTAACATCCTCCTGTCTTTTCCCTTCAAGGTGACTCTGCATATGCACTGGTACCCCATCTCATGACCCCATCTCATGACCCCATCTCATGCCAGCTCACATTAGGCATCTTTGCACGTTAAACACACACATTAATCATGGCACAATGAGAATGCATGCATGCACACCACTGTGGTCCCTAGCACACACACCCCACATCCTCATCACATTGGATTGGCACCAGTCCACCATGCAGGACTTGTGAGCTGCAACGCCATGCCACGGCTCCAATTATGTCACTGTACATTCATACACCATTCACACAGACCTGGCGATCACTTCTCCACCACAAATGAGGGTGACACCCCTTTTCCCGCAGGAATATCACCCCCACATTCCAAAATCATACACAAACAGAACCAAAAAAATTAAATAAATGACGAGCAAAAATAAAAAATGCCCAGCAAAAATATAATTTAAACAAAATAACAACAAAGACATAAAAGACAAAAATCACTCTGCAAAACAGTCCCCAAATATCTCAAAGACACGTCACAAACAAACAAAAGCACCTTGCTGTAGAGGGAGGGATACAAAGGGATGTACTTTTGCAAAGGAAGTGCATTTGTGTCTGTCTATTTATGCTGTCTGCGTAGTTCATAAAGTTGCCCTAGTCCATTTCCAATTTCACTGATTGCGCCGCTCCCGAGTTGTGAGCATGCGCACAACGGAGCTGACATGGTTTCCTTCACGCGCGCATGCGCGAGTCGGCCGGCCCTTCATTTGCATGGGGTCACGGCTCATTTCAATGTAACACGCCCACGTCCTTCCCAATTTGTATTACTCCTCCTTACGCCTCAGGAAAAAACCTTACGTTTGCGCAAGCTCTTGCGTAAAAGCTACGTGAATCGCCGGATTACGCGGCTAGATTGCGCAAGTCTAACGGAAAAGTGGTGCGCTACGCCGGAATGATAATGCGCCGATCTACGTGAATCTGCCCCATAGAGCTTTCTTTTGGTGGTATTTAATCACTGCTGGGTTTTTTATTTTTTACCTCCCAAAGAAAAGACAGAAGAAAATTATCATTTTATTTCTGTTAGTAAATTTTGTAAATAAGTAATGTTTCTCCTTCACTGATGTGCACTGAAGAGGTGACACTGATGGGAACTGATAAGATGGCACTTATGGGAACTGATTAGGTGGCACTGATGAGGAGGCACTAATATGCCACACTTATGGGCACTGATATGTGGCACTGATGGGCACTGATAGGTGGTACTGATTGGCATTGATAGGCGGCATTGGTGGGCACTGATAGGCAGCACTGATGGGCATTACATAGTTGCATAGTTAGTGAGGTTGAAAAAAGACATCCAGTTCAACCACAAAAAAACAAACTAACAAAATAAAAAACACAGTACAATCCCATACACCCAACTCCATACCCACAGTTGATCCAGAGGTAGGCAGGAGAAAAAAAAATCCTTCCTGATCCCCCGAGAGGCAATCAGATGTTCCCTGGCATTGATGGACAGCAGTGATGGACATTGATGGGCAGTACTGATAGGCGGCACTGATAACCAGCACTGACTGGTATCAATAATGGACACTGATTGGTGGCACTTGTGGGCACTGATTGCTGGCAAAAAAAAGTAAAACAAAAAAAATTATTGTGAACATTTTTTCTATTTTATTTTCCAAATAATAGTCACAAAAATTTACAACTTCAAAAAAAAACTTGCCGTGCCTCTTACTAAATACCTTGGACTGTCCACTTTCCAAAAAGGGGTAATTTGGGGTGTTTGTACTGTCCTGGCATTTTCAGGCCTCAACAAATGATTTAAGCCATCAGTACATTTGTACAGTTTGTGGGCTCTAGAACTTTCCTATAAACTGAATAATATACGCTGATTTGATTTATTTTTTCTTTAAAATGTTACTTTGTTTTTCGCTTATTTAGCAAAAAAAAAAAAAAAAAGCGGTGATTAAATACCACCAAAAGAAACCTCTATTTGTGTGAAAATAAATGATAGTACTTTCTTATGGGTACAGTGTTACAATTGCCATTCAAAGTATGACAGCTCTAAAAGCTGAAAATTGGCCTGGGCAGGAAGGGGGTTAAATTGCCCATTATTGAAGTGGTTAAAGTATAACTAAAGGCTAAACTTTTTCTGCTAGTTTTTGAGTGGGATTAGACTACCTGTCAGGGTTTTATTGCTTTTTGTGCCCCCATTACGGAGATTCACCCTCTTGATTTGCCATGTTTACCACTATTACCAAAAGTATAAATAAAATCTCACATTTTGAGTTGTCCCCAGAACTGTAGTAGAGTGGAAATCTTCCATTGGGGGGGGGGGGGGGGGGGGGGGCTCTTGTTCTGCTGACAACCAGGAATTCCCTCACTTTGGAGGGTTTTCTTCTCACTTCCTGTTTTGGCTATGAGACAGGAAGTTAAGGGAAATCTCTCCAATGGAGGTGGAAAAAAAAAGAAAACTGACAGGGCTTATAACCCTCATTATCTCTATCCAAAAGGAAAACAGTTTTGCCTTCAGTTCTACTTTAAAGTCCTGTACACACGATCGGATATCTGATGGAATCTAATCTGATGGATTTTTTCATCGGATATCCGATGAAGCTGACTTTCATCAGTCTTGCCTACACACCATCAGTCAAAAATCCGATTGTGTCCAACGCGGTAATGTAAAACACTACCACGTGCTGTGAAAAAAGAAGTTCAATGCTTACGAGCATGCGTCAACTTGATTCTGAGTATGCGTGGATTTTTGACCGATGGACTTCCCCACAGACGATCGCTTTTTTTCTATCGTTTTTTTTAACTATAGGAAAGATTTAAAAAGGGTTCTATTTTTATTTTTTTACCGATGGAGAAAAAAAAACGATGGGGCCCACACACGATCGGTTCATCCGATGAAAACGGTCCATCGGTCTTCAGGGTTAGTTGGTTCGATTTTTTTTATTACCATCATCAACTTCACCTTCCACCCAGGGGAAAAATCAATGCATGTAAGGAAAAATATGAACTTAAAAAAAGTATAACTAACAACAAAACTTTTCTTTTTTTTAGACAGAGTCCAGAGGGATTAAAACGCTTGTCAGTTATTATTGCTGTATGTGCTCCTGTTTGGGGGATTCATCCTCTCTAGTTGTCATATTTACCATTATCATTAAAAGTAAAGGTGAAGAAAATCACAAATTTTAGGTTGTCCCCAGAAAAGTAATAGAGGGGAAATTTTCAAATGGGGACACTAGTTCTGGTGACCCAGGGATCCCCAAGGAATTCCCCTAATTTGCAGAGATTTCCTCCCACTTCCTGTTTGGCTATGGGACAGGAAGTAAAGGGAAATCTCAGCAACTGGACACTGGTTATAACCCTCCCTTGATTTATCCAAAATGAAATAAAAAATGTTGCCTATAGTTCCAATTTAACAATTACATTTAATTCCAATTTTTTTTTTAATTAAATAACACCTTAGATGGTCTTTGTATCACAGTCTTTTGGCTACATATATAAATGGCAGCTAAAACCATTCTGCCTCCTCTCCTCATTAAACTTTTCATCTTTGACAAAGTTCAGATAAGATACAAGGGGTTTACTGGTTTACTACATTATTACTATTTCTTGGAGATTTATGAAAGCTATGGGGGACATTGTTACTTGACTAGTATTGACCAAAGTGAATCCCCGGACTCCTTTAGCCTGGCAGTTACTAGAGAACAATCATTGATTTAGTAAAACCTAATAAATCATGTCAGGATTTTAAGGTCCTTCCTTTCCGTGTGGGAGATTACTTACCCATTGCAGTCCATGACCTTACCTCTGACAGCCACAATTTATGGCTGGTAATCATCCTCTTGGCTCTTCACTGCATGCGTGGTCAAGGTCTTCAGAAATGTTAAACAATTTTAAGTGTATTTCTAAGGGACCTGGATATTTTGGAAAGAAAACCAGTTGTAGACTGAATTACGTGTTGGATTAGAGGCCGGTGTTATTATTTATTTGTACAAACCACTGTCATCAAAAGTAATCAAAATGGAAAAATCAGGCCTACTTTACCTGTCAAAGTGGAACTATACCCGTCCCAGGGGCAAGACATTCCATGTGTGTAGACCGAGCAGATGTACAGGGGCCCTCTGCAGCCTAGGATTTATACTAGATATGGGCCAGGTGGATGTTGGGAGTCCTCCTACGGTCTGGACAAGGCTCATTTTTGTCAATCTTTCAGTAGATACACAGGGCTAGATTCAGGAATAAGATATGACGGCGTATCTCCAGATACGCCGTCGTATCTCTGTGTCTGAGCCCTCCTATCTATGCGACTGATTCATAGAATCAGTTACGCATTGATTTCTATTAGATCCGACTGGCGTTGTATCTAACTTGCATTTTTACGCTGGACGCTAGGTGGCGTTCCCGTCTAAAATATGCAAATGAGCCTAAGGCCCTGTACACACGATCAGACATGTCCGAGGAAACATGTCCGACGGACCGTTTCCATCAGACAAGGCTGAATTGTCTGTTGGTCTGATGTGCGTACACACCATCGGACCAAAATCCCCTCGGACCAGAACGCGGTGACGTAGAACACAACGACGTGATGAAAAAACAAAGTTCAATGCTTCCAAGCATGCGTAGACTTGATTCTGCGCATGCAGGGGATTTTGGTCCGATGGTTTGTGTACTGCATGTTTGAAAACTTTTGTCCGCTGGAAAACGGTCCGATAGGCCGTACACACGATCGAACTTGTCCGCTGAAACTGGTCTGCGGACCAGTTTCAGCGGACATGTTCGATCGTGTGTACGCGGCCTAATACGCAGATTCCCGAACGTACGCCCGGCCGGTGCATTTTTTTTACGTCGTTTGCATAAGCGTAGGTCTGGCGTAATGTTACCCCTGCTGTATGAGGCGCAGCCAATATTAACTATGGATGGCGTGCCAGCGTACTGGGACAAATTCATGGCCGGCGCATGCGCAGTACGTTCAGCGCGGGATCGTGTGTAATTTAAATAATACACGCCCCCTACCTGCCCAACATGACTTACGACGGGCCCTTTACGCTACACCGCCGCAACTTTACAGGCAAGTGCTTTGTGAATACAGCACTTGCCCGTAAAAGTTGCGGCGGTGTAGTGTAAATAGCTTACGCTACGCCATTTTATAATTACGCACTCCTACCTGAATCTAGCCCACAGCCTATAAGGATTTTTACTCAACCAGTAGTCGACGAGGTCCCAAAAATTTGTCTTGAAAAAAGGCCCTTTTTGAGTTTTTCTACCATTAACCAACCCCACCTTTAATCTTACTATGATAATAAGGGCTTCCTTCTTGGTTGTATTTTCTTTTTCTAACTTTTAAGTGCCTTCTCTATATATTCCTACGTAGAGTCCACTAGGGCTTTAGGTTAAATTCAGTATAAGAAAAGGATCGCTGCTTCTCCTGACCAGCCCAGGTGAAAAAACTAAGGGGTACAGCCAGTGTTCATTTTGGCAGCAAATTTCTATTTAATTTTAGACCTAGGCCTTGTACACACGAGCAAATGAATCTGTTCAAATCGGTCGGACAGACCGATTTGAACAGATTTCTCTGCTGGCTGTTTTGGTTTGATCGCTGTACACACGTTCAAACCAAAATACCCGCCAGCAGACAGCGCGGTGACGTGGCGATGACGTTGACGCCGCCACGTCACAGCACCAGGAAGTAAATTACTTCCACGCATGCGTCAGATCCATTCGACGCATGTGCGAGCAGATATGTGTAGCGTACTAACCAGCAGACATATCGGTCCGATGGGTTCCCAGCAGACAGATTTTAAAGCATGCTTTAAAATCTGTCTGCTGGTCAAATCCGTCGGCTCGCCCGTACACACGATCAAATCTGTCTGCTGAGACGGTCTGTCAGACCGTTTTCAGCAGATAGATTTGATCGTGTGTACACGGCCTTAGGGCCAGATTCTCAGCGGCGATACGATGGAGTATCTCAGATACCCCGTCGTATCGCCGTTTTTTTTTGCCTCGTATCTATGCGCGTGATGCTTAGCATCACTTTGGCATAGATACGCTTCAACATCCGACAAGTGTAAAACTATTACACTTGCGGATCGTAGTTGTAATGACAACTCCGGCCACCAGGTGGCCTTTACGTTGTTTTCTCATTTGCATATGCAAATGAGGCTAGTACGCCGATTCCCGATCGATTTTACGCCGCCCCGTCGTCGCGTACGTCGTTTTCGTCCGCGTAAGGTTACCCCAGCTTCTATGTGGAGTAACCTTACGAAGTACCATCGGGTGTCGTCGGATGCCATGTTAAGTATGGCGCCGGGTCAGCGTCGGCTTTTTTCGACGCTTACGTCGTTTTACTAACTCGTTCGCGAATAGGGGCATTGCGTACTGACGATCACGTCGTTTTGACGTCGGTTTCAACGGCGTTTTCCGACGTGAGCTGGAGCATGCGCACTGGGCTTTTTCCCCGGCCGGCGCATGCGCAGTTCGTTCGACGCGGAGGCGCGCTTAATTTAAATACAAGCCGCCTCATTTGAATTACGCGGGCTTGCGCTGGGCCATTTTCGCTACGCCAACGCAAACTACGGAGCAAATGGTTAGACAATACGGCACTTGCTCTAGTACGATGCGGCGGCGTAGTGTAAATGGCTTACGATACGCAAGCAAAATTCTATGAGAATCTGGTCCTTAGTCTTTGGACTAAAATGGCATTTTATTTTTAGTCCCATTTTAGTCTTTTGCAATTATTTTAGTTTTAGTCGTATTTAGTTGACTAAATCTCCAGTATATTTTAGTCGACTAAATGTCCAACGTTTTAGTTGACTAAAATCTCCAGTACATTTTAGATGACTAAAACTCATTTTAGTCGTCTAAAATCTATTGGTGTAAAAAATTGTAATGCATTAGTAAACATTTCTCTACAATTTCCAGACTCATTATATACTGCTGGAGTGAAAAATAAAATAATATGTTATTATTTATGGTATTAAGGTATGAAAATGCACCACAGACCAGTGTTCATTTTGAAGTAAAATTTCAATTTAGTTTTAGTCCCATTTTAGTTTTTTGACTAAATTGCCATTTTAATTTTAGTCGTATTTTTGTCATCTCCATTATTTTAGTTTGGTCGTATTTTAGTAGACTAAAATAGTATTCATTTAGTCTACTAAAATGTTTTAGGGCCCTTTCACATGTATTGATCCCTTGAGGATCCTTACCTTTATCATCCGCTTGCTCAGCAGGGATCGCTCGGTTGATCCCTGCTGAGCTGGCAGATGACAGGGCGGTCCCTGCACAGTGTGCAGGGACTGCCGTGTCAGATCTCCACTCTCCTCTATGGGGGGATGAGATGAACATGGACCGTCTGTCCGTGTTCATCTGATCCGCAGACGGATGGAAAAATAGCATTTTCCTCTATCTGCAGAAACGGACCATAGTGGGAACTGATGACATCCGCAATCCCATAGGGATACATGTATGTCCGTATTTCATCTGAAAACAGATGGATGAAATACGGACATGTGGTCCGCAGGTGTGAAAGAGCCCTTAGTCGTTTTAGTCCACTCAATTAAAACTGGGTACAGCCTAAGCCTACATGTCTCCAGCAAACCACACACCTTGAATCATTTTGCTTTGCCCACCAGGGCTTAGTCATTGGGTCATAGGGGTGATCCTTCACTGTTTACATTATTTACCTCTGGATTGGTAAATTGGTATCAGGACAAGCCTGCATTCCATGTTTTGGGACACAGGGGTATACAATAATAATACAAAAGTATTATAAAAGGTTGTAGTGAGTAAATACAGTATACGTTATTCTTTTCACATAAGCAAATATCTTCTTTCAGATACCGAGGAAAAGCTGCATAGGTGAGCTTATAGTGACCAGTTGGGGAAACCTGACAAGTGTTTTGAAGCTCTGAAAAGCTAGCTAGCTTCACAGTAGCCCATATTCTAAAAAGAGACTGGAAGTTACTGGCCCCCCAGCCCCCTCGTTTTACTTACCTGAGCCCTAGAAAGTTCCTGCATCGAGAACGCGTTGGATCTTTGCCCAGAGTTCTCGGCTTTTCATTGGATTGATTGATAGCACAGCCATTGGCTCCCGCTGCTGCAATCAAATCATGGGCGGGGTCAAGTCCTGCATTCGGCAGCTATGGATGCCGAATGCAGGACTCGGGAGAGTGCCCACAAGGTAACCCCCTTGTGACATTGCTTCCCAGAGGGGGGGGGTATCTGATGTGGGGAGGAGCCAAGAGAGCTGCCGGGGACCCCAGAAAATGACACTCGGGGGCCACACACTGTGCAAAACGAGCTGCACACTGGAGGTACTGTAAGTATGACATGTTTGTTATTTAAAAATAAATAAACCTATAGTGTCACTTTAATTGTGTAATTGGGCTTTAAACTGAGATTCCAAATAGTATTGAAGGCACTGCTTTTCCCAGCCTACAGGATTTTCCTATATCAAGATCTTTGTTTATCAAAACCAAGCATGCATTTTTTTTTTTTTTATTATTCATTTATGGATCTGTTCTGGCAAAAAAAAAAAAAATGTTGACTTAACTTTCTCCCATCAAAGATTTACATGGCTTAAAGTCTATGCAAAATTGTGTTCTTCTGGCAAACAAATTAAGCGGAAATGATACGTTTATATCACAGAGTAAAAATTAAATTGATAAGAAAGAATAATAATGTAGAGTTGGGTGAAAATGATATTTTTATTACCCTGTCACAAAGCCAAATTGTACGGACCTTGCACAAAGGAAAATGTTGGCAGGCAGGAGGAGACAGAGTTGGCTGCTTCTATTAGGATTGTCAATTTAAGAGAGACAATAGAATTTGGGGTCTGGATCTGCATAGAAACATTCTATTTCAATCGCTGGTTTTTGGTAAAGAATTAATAACAGTCTCCCAGCCCAAAAAAAGAAAAAAAAAAACGTAGCAGTGCTCATTAGGTTCCCTATTCTGCACTCAACCAACTTGACAATCTGCACAACTTTGCAAAGTCTGTACATTTAGCCTTTGACTGCACAGGCTTCGGAATGCTTCAATGAACCGTCAACAGCTGTCCTCATTCGGCTTCCGTGTCAAAAGTCAGTTGTTACTCTGACTTGTTCTGCAAATGATTCCTCGAGAAGGAGAGAGGAATAAAGTAAAAAATTCTGTGTTCATATATGTATGTGCAAATGGCTGTAAAGCCAATCATTTTAGAATACCGGGGCACAATGTGTAAGAGTATTTAAAGAACAACTCTAAGCAGTCAGTCAGTGAAATGACAATTGTATCTAAAGAACAAGTACATTTTTTTACTGGTTGCATGTTTTGAGTTACAGAGGAGGTATAGGGCTACAATTATTGCTCTCGCTCTAATGTTAGCGGTGATACCTCACATGTGTAGTTTGAACACTGTTTTCATATGTGGGCGGGACTTACGTATGCGTTCGCTTCTGTGTGCGAGCATACGGGAACAGGGGCACTTTCAATTTTATTGTAATTTTTTTATTGAATTTTTTATTTTTTTATTTTACTTTTTATTTTTTTAGTTTGACACTTTAACCACTTCAATATCGCAAATAGTCATATGATGTCCACAAAGGGGATCTCCCATCCCAGGTGGAAGTCATATGACGTCATGGACGTCCTGGACTTTGTGCGGGGATATCTGATATAATGCCTGCAGCTAGAGGCATCATTCAGATTTCATTGTGTTTTCCGGCAGCGATCCTGCACACCATAAGAATGATCATAGCGGCGGTTCCGCCGCTTGATCATTCTTATAAGCGGCGGGAGGGGACATCCCCCCTCCCGCCGCCAACCGGTGCTTATCCGGGCTCTCCCATGCCATCGGGGGCCCGGAGAAAGGATCGCCCTATGCCGGATAGGAAGCATGGTCACCACTCATCTCTATGACCGTTGGAGGCATCACATCACGCCCGGGTACCCGGAAGTAATCAAAGCCGTAGTTGCGGCTAGTAAGCATGAGATTGGTGATTTTTTTTCATGATCTCATGCTTTCCAGTCTGGAGGAGAGATGTGGGGTCTTATTGACCCCGCATCTCTCCTTAAAGAGGACCTGTCACACACTATTCCTATTACAATGGATGTTTACATTCCTTGTAATAGGAATAAAAGTGATAACATTTTATTTTTATTTTTTAAAGTGTAAAAAATAAATAAAGAAGGAAAATAAAAAATAAATAAAACAATTTAAAACGCCCCTGTCCCCGGTAAAAAATGATTGCGCAAATACCCTGCAAGATAAAAAGTTGCAATGACCGCCATTTTATTCCCTAGGGTGTCTGCTAAGTAATTTTGTAGCAAAAGAATGATGATTTGTACATGTGCCAGAATAGGCCGGTATGGAGGTGGGTATACAAGCTCTGTATTGAAGGGGTTAAAACAATAAAATAAATATGTAATCACTTTTATTCCTATTACAAATAATGTAAACATCCCTTGTAATAGGAATATGGCATGATCGGTCCTCTTTACAGTGAGATCTGAGGTCAATAAGACCCCACGTCTCACCTCTAGGCTGGAAAGCCTGAAATAAAAAATAAATAAAAATCGATCTCGGCTTTCCAGCAGAAGCGGCACCATTTGTTTGAATACAGAGGCTGGGCGTGACATCATAACATTGCGCCCGCCCTGCGGACGATCATAAAGAATCCGGCGACCATCTGGTCCACCAGAAATCTCTATGGTAAACATCCGGGTCCGGCAGATCTGTTCTCCGACTCACCGATATCAGCGTAACGGAAAAATTAACATGTATTAAAAATGTCTAAAATTCAACAAGTTCAGTCCATATAACAACAAATTGCAATAAAATACAATTGTATATAAAACCAATCAATTTAGATACTATAGTAAATGTGCATAGTAGTCTTTGCAGCTCAACGCGTTTCTCGCACAAGGTCCTCTTCATCAGGAGCTATCAATACAGACTTTCTATAAATACCATCTAAATACCCTTTTAAAAAGTAATATCATAATACAAAACAATACAGTTAAAGTTTGAATTCATTTAATTGCTCAATACCCTTTGTTAGAGTATACCTGTGCAGGGTATTAAGCAATTTAATTCAAACTTGCATTTTATTGTTTTGTATTATGAGTATTATGATATGATTATTAAAAGGTTGACATTCTATTTCTCACCAGCTACTGTAAGTGGAAACGAGGGTCAACAATGCCCATCTGCAACCTCATTGTGCCCATTTGCAGCCACACTGTGCCCATTTAAAGCCTCACTGTGCCCATTTGCAGCCTCACTGTGTACATCTGCATGCCTCAGCCTCACTGTGCCCATCTGCATGACTCAACCTCACTGTGCCCATCGGCATGCCTCAGCCTAACTGTGCCCATCGGCAAGCCTCACTGTGCCCATCTCCCTGCCTCACTGTGTCAATCTCCCTGCCTCGTGTACCTGATCTGTGCCTCAAGTACCAGCGCTGTGCCCATCTGCAGCCTTATGATCTCCTGGCGCTGTGATATGCAGTCTAGTTGGCGGCCGCGTAGTGTAACATAGCCCTGACTTTTCCCTGTCCGTGAAGGAACACTGACTCAGTTTCCCAGCAGTGAATCAGTGTTCAGCCTATCACAGACGAGGAGAAGGAGAAGGCAGGGCTTTGTTACACTGCACGGCTGCTGACTAGACTGCATACGGCAGCCCCGGGAGATCATAAGGCTACATATGGACACAGTGAGGCAGCAGGACTCGAGCATAAGCCGAGGGGGGCTGTGTCAGCACAAAAAAATGTGCTGAAAAACTTGGCTTATACTAGAGTATATCCAGTATATATATATTATATTAAAAATATTATTATCATTTTTTAAACATCTATGTAATTCTTTGCACAGCATCATGTTGCAATGCATTGCAGATGTATTACACAAATGCATCACGTCCTATTCTTTTCAGCAACACATTGGTGTGATCTGAAAACATGGGACATAAGGAAAATCGCCTTGATATTCCATTGGCACTATGTTGGTGGTGTGAATGACCCCTTTGTGTGCTGAAATGTAATTTGGATGATTGTAATGAATTATCTGATCCACAGTTACATATATAACGGCTCACAATGACTTTTAGCAATTTTCCTATTGTCATTCATTATGGTATTACATGGGATGCAATTAGCCTCACTTCAAAAAGTCTTAAACAGATCAATACATTTCTTGCTTTAAAACATTGAAAATCCACATCTGACCTTTTAAAAGGCATGTACTAATTTATGTGCATCACACATGGCCAAGACAAACATCACCCGCAATACAAGTAGTCATGTATTGTTTTCAGTAATGCTTATTTGTATAATTGGGCAATTAAGCTTCAATTTGTTTGGCGAGTCAATTTATTCCTACAGTAGGCTACAACATAGAAAATAAGATATAACAACAAGAAATAAAAATACATCATATATTTATTTAGCTTTCATTTAAAAAGTTCCCAATTTATAGTATAAAATAAATAATAGGACATTAATAGGACATTATTGCTTTACAGTCCCTCCCTATATTTTCAACATTAAAGTTCAGTAATATGTTGCAGTTCTCCATCATATTTCACTATTTCAACATTCTCCTGTTTCGTTGTTTAAAGGGTCACTAAAGGAATTTTTTTTTTAGTAAATAGCTTCCTTTACCCTAATGCAGTCTTGGTTTCATGTCCTCATTGTTCATTTTTGCTGTAATCCTTCTCTGTTCTGCACACTTCCTGTTTGTCTGTTTCCTTATGAAAAAAGTACTGGGAGCTTCTCTCGGTGGTCTCTAATCAAGAAGGTGTGATTACTGTGTGTCTAAAACCCCTCAAAACCAATCAGTTTCATTTTAAAAACAAACACTGCCCTGTATTGGCTTTGTGTCTCTGTACTTCACAGAAGCATGAAACTAGATGAAAAACAAAACTGAAACTACAGGTACATTATATGATTGATTTGTATCTATTTGTAATAATTTTTAAAATGAATCAGTTAAAGGGGTGTTCCAGCCGCAATTTTTTTTTTTTTAAAGTCAGCAGCTACTAACAGTGTAGCTGCTGACTTTAAATAAAGACACTTACCTTGTCCTACTTGCCCGCGCTGATGGCCCCCCCGATGCCGGTCCCACGATCGCTCCGGGTCCCGCGCCGCCATTCACACTATGGGAAACAGGCAGTGAAGCCGTACGTCTTCACTGCCCATTTCCTACTGCGCCTGCGTGAGTCTCACGCTGGCTTGTGAATGGGCGCGCTGCTCTCTGAGAACACACACAGTTCCCAGAAAGCAGCGCGCCCCATTCACAAGCAGAAGAAGCAGAAGAAAGGACACCGTGGTGTGGAAGAGGCAGATTACGGACTTCCGCATAGCAACAGGTATTTCGGGTGAGTATTTTTTTTTTCCAGGTTTTTTTCAATTTAATTTTTTTAACCGCTTCAATACCAGGCTTTTATACCACCTCCATACCGGGCCTATTCTGACACTTCTCTCCTACATGTAATAATCATCATTCTTTTGCTAGAAAATTACACAGTACCCCCAAACATTATATATGTTTTTTTTTAGCAGACACCCTATGGAATAAAATGGCGGTCATTCCAAAGTTTTATCTTGCACAGTATTTACGCAATTATTTTTCAAACGCCTTTTTTTTGTAAAAAAAATGTTTATGAATTAAAAAAATAACAAAACAGTAAAGTTAGCCCAAATTTTTTGTATTATGTGAAAGATTATGTTACACCGAGTAAATAGATACCCAACATGTCACGCTTTAATTATGCGCACACTCATGGAATGGCGCCAAACTTCGGTACTTAAAAATCTCCATAGGCAACGCTTTATTTATTTTTTACAGGTTACAGTTTAGATTTACAGAGGAGATCTAGTGCTAGATTCGTTGCTGGCACTCTAACGCACGCGGCGATACCTCACTTATGTGGTTTAAACGGCGTTTACATATGTCGGCGGGACTTGCGTGTGCGTTCGCTTCTGCACGCGAGCTATCGGGGACAGGGGCGTTTTAATTTTTTTTTTATCTTTTATTTATTTTTTTGACTTATTTTTTATTTATTTTTACACTTTTTTTCATTTTTTTTTTCCACTTTTATTCCTATTACAAGGAATGTAAACATCCCTTGTAATAGGAAATGTGTGTGACAGGTCCTCTTTATGGAGAGATGTGGGGTCAATAAGACCTCACATCTCTCCTCCAGGCTGGAAACCATGAGATCGGTGAAAAAAAATTCACCGATCTCATGAATGGGGGCTTACAGCCGCAATTGCGGCTTTGTTTACTTACGGGGACCCGGGCGTGACGTCATCAGATCGCGCCCGGGTCCTCCGACGGTCATAGAGATGACTGGTGACCATCTGGTCACCAGTCATCTCTATGCTTCCTGCCGCCGCCGACGATTCGTTCTCCGGGCCCCCGAAGGCACAGGTAAGCCCGGAGAAGCACCGGATGGCGGCGGGAGGGGGGGGATGTCCCTTCCCGCGGCCTGTAAGAACGATCAAGCGGCGGAACCGCCGCTATGATCGTTCTTACATTGTGCAGAATCGTCGGCTGAAGAAGAGGATATCTGGATGATGCCTCTGGCTGCAGGCATCATCCAGATATTCGCCTGCAATGCCCAGGCCGTCAATTGACGGCCACTTAGGATGGTAAATCCTATCCCAGGCCGTCAATTTTCTATGGCTGGGTATTGAAGTGGTTAAACAAAATGGGCAAATGTTGTTTTCCTGGGTGGAACTCCACTTTAACTATTATGTCTCTATACCCTGTAAACAGTCATTTCGGCAAAAAAAAAAAAAAAAAAACTTTACAACTCCCACTTGTCCACCGGGACTATTTTGCCACTTCTCTCTTTCATGTAAAAATCACAATTTTTTTGCTAGAAAATTAATGAGTACCCCCAAACATTATATATATATTTTTTAGCAGACACTCTAGGGAATAAAATCATTGCAACTTTTTTTCTCGCACAGTATTTGCGCAATCATTTTTCAAACGCCTTTTTTTGGGGAAAATAAAAACGTTTTCATGAATTTAAAAATAACAAAACAGTAAAGTTAGCCCAATTTTTTGTATAATGTGAAAGGAGACGATTTAATTTTTATTACAGGTTACTATTTTCGAGTTACAGAGGAGGTCTAGTGCTAGAATTGTTGCACACGCTCTAACGCACGCAGTGATAACTCACATGTAGGGTTTGAACAGCGTTTACATATGTGGGCGGGACTTAAATGCGTGTTCGCTTATGAGCGCGAGCTACCGGGGACAGGGGCATTTAAAAAAAAAAACTTTAATTTAATTTCTATTTTACTTAATTTTTTTTTATTTTTACACTTTAAAAAAAAAAATTGATCACTTTTATTCCTATTACAAGGAATGTAAACATCCCTTGTAATAGGAATCACTGTGACAGGTCCTCTTTATGGAGGGATGTGGGAGGGAAAAAAGACCGGGGACGTCATATGACGTTCTCGGTTGTCAAGTGGTTAATAAATGTTTCCAAAATTTGAAAATTAGAAAATTCGCAAATTAGATTATTCGTAAATTTAGAAATTTGATAATTCAAACATCAAAAAATAAGAACCAAAACCCAAAAATTCTAAAGAACGAAGATCCGAAAATAAGAACGAAAATCCAGAAATTAGAAAACCCACAAATTCAAAAATCTGAAATAATAACTAACTAACTAATAATAACTATTACTAACTATTAAATTATAGGTATGAGAATTTCCTTTAAAATGTGTCTGTTAAGCCTCATACACACGATCGGACTTCCATCGGACAAATCCGTGGATTTTTGTCCGAAGGGCGTTGGCCGTGAATATGTTCTGAATACAGACAGCAGAACTTTTTCAGCCAATATTCACAAAACTACGTGTTTTTTCTGCTCTTTAGCGCCACCCTTTTGGGCATCTTCTGCTAATGTTGTCTGAGGCCGCGTACACACGATCGAACATGTCTGCTGAAACTGGTCCGCAGACCAGTTTCAGCGGACATGTTCGATCGTGTGTACGGCCTATAGGACCGTTTTCCAGCGGACAAAAGTTTCCAAACATGCTTAGAAACCTGTCCGCTGGAAACCTGTCCGTCGGACATGTTCGATGGTTAGTACACAAAATCATCGGACCAAAATCCTGCGCATGCTCAGAATCAAGTCGACGCATGCTTGGAAGCATTGAACTTCATTTTTTCATCACGTCGTTGTGTTCTACATCACCGCGTTCTGGTCCGAGGGGATTTTGGTCCGATGGTGTGTACGCACATCAGACCAACAGACCACTTCAGCCTTGTCCGATGAAAACGGTCCGTCGGACATATTTCCTCGGACATGTCTGATCGTGTGTACAGGGCCTTATGGTTAGCATTGCTTCTGAGCATGTGTGTTTGTACTTTGGATTTTAATCCGATGGACTTGTGTACACACTATCGGATAATCCGACGGAACATATTTGTTGTCAGACAATTTCAGAGCATGACAATCCAACATTTGTTGTCGGAAATTCCAACAACAATCGTCGGATGGAGCGTACAGACGGTCGGATTAGCCGACAAAACCCTTCCATCACACAATTGCTGTCGGAATATCCGATCGTGTGTACGGGCCTTTATTGAACGTAATGAATACGAATTTATCCGAAGTTAGGAATTATCCGAAATAATTAATTAATAATAACTAATAATACAACAATTTATTATTATTTATTATTATTAATTTGTTGTGTTCCATTCGTTTTGATGCGGCCATACTGTATGTATGGAACGCTTATGTTCCATACATAATTTACAGTCCCAGTTTGGAGTGTGAATAAAATGAAATAAAACAATATATTTTGTATTCTCGGTAGGGGCAAGCTTATATTGAAGTTACCTTACCCTTCCGTATGGTGCACACACAAAGCCTGGACAGAGTCAAACACAGCAGGAGGCATGATTGCTCCCAATACAACAGAATAGAGGCAGCTGCTTAATCAATAGAAGGCTAATCTTGGTACATGGGGGGAGGGGGGAAATTCATCAATTCACAATACAGATCACAATTGTACAATTCCCAAATGTTCAATCAGCACAGAGGATCTGCCATTTGGGTTTGTAGTTTAGACACACGGGTGTTAGCTGCATATGTCTACACACATGGAAGAAGCACAGCTGCCTAAATAAGGCTTTCTCAACTGGGGTTCATCCAGTGCTTACTAGCGGTTCATTGAGCAATAAGCAATGTCTGCATCCTAGATGAGAACCCGAGAGACACCAATGATCTTATAACCGCTTAGCGCCCACGCCTCCCAGACCTTTAAAAAGTTTATGATGCTGGGAGGTGGGGCTTAAAACCACGTGACCGCCGTGATTTGCTGTCATGGTGGTCACGTGACCCGAAAACTCCTGATCGCAAGGACCAATTCGGAGCTTTCGGTCAATCGACGGTTACTGTGTCGGGAACGCAGGTGTTTGGGCAGCAATTCATGAAAATATGCACCCCTTCTGCGCTAAGGATCAGGCGCCAAAAAGCTGCATATTTGCGTATGGCCTCGCCAATGTAAGGAGAATTTTTCCCACTGACCACCAATGTAATGGACTTTCTTCCCACTGACCACCAATGAAAGGAAAATTCTTCCCACCGACCACTGATGTAAGAAGAATTCTTCTTACTGACCACCAGTGGAAGGAGATTTTTTCCCACTGACCACCAATGTAAAGAACATTCTTCCCGCTGACCACCAATGTAAGGAACATTCTTCCCACTGACCACGCTGTAAGAAGAATTCTACCCACTGACCACCAGTGGAGGAGAAGTTTTCCCACTAACCACCAATAAAAGGAACATTCTTCCCACTGATCACCGACGTAAGAAGAATTCTGCCCACTGACCACCAGTAGAAGGAACATTCTTCCCACTGACCACCAATGAAAGAAACATTTTTCCCACTGACCACCAATGAAAGGAACATTCTTCCCACTGACTATCAATGTAAGGAACATTCTTCCTACTGACCATCAATGTAAGGGGCATTCTTCCCACTGACCACCAATGTAAGAACAATTTTCCCACTCTATTAAATCCAGTGACGCGGGTGCCAGGGGGTGGGGCCGAGTTATACACTCGGCGGCTATGGACGCCGAGTGTATGACACGTGAGCACACCCACAAGGTAACCCCCTCAGGAGAGAGCTTCCCAGAGGGTGTTATCTATTGTGTGGAGGAGCCGAGAGAGCCGCCGTGGGACCCCAGAAGACCAGGATTGGGGCCACTCTGTGCAAAACGAACTGCACAGTGGAGGTAAGTATGACATGTTTGTTATTTTTTTTTCTAAAAACGGGACCCTTTACAATCCGTCTGAATGCACACCTAGACACTATGGGGTTGATTTACTAAAGGCAACTGGACTATAACCTTTGCGAAGTGCAATTGCCCTCTACAAGTGCAGTTGCTCCAAAGCTTAGTAATTGAGCAGAAGTTCTGCTGACTTCCATCAGCCAATCATGTGTAAGCAAAAATGCATTTTTTTTTTATTTTCCTTGCTCGTGATTGGGTATTTTTCGCATAGTGACCCTTCATCTCATTTACGGAGCTCTGGAGCAACTTGCACGGTGCACAGTGTATTTGCCTTTAGTAAATCAACCCCTATGTGTGTGTCGGGTCTGGCATTTGAATTGACTCCTAATAGCCTAAGTCTATTCCTAGCTCCGTCCTGACCCCATTACTGCCCTCCTCTGTCAGCTTTTCGTTCCATATCCTTTTACCTGTCAAGTGGCTGAATTAACCACTTATACCAAGCGCCCAACACAGGAGGCCCCCGGTGGTTTCTTTTTTTTATCTCAGTCTAAACCTCCATCATCTGAATGGCAAGATCGCCATTGAGCCATAAAAAACACGATGATACAATTTATTTTGACTTACATGGGTATTCATTGTGTAGATTCTGTTACAGAGGCTTTGTATGTGTCAGTCACTCTGAAATACCTTCTTTTTTTACCCGCATCGGCACAATGCCGGCATTGTCACCCGTATATTGATGGAGAATTACATCTCTGCTAAAAGATCTTTAAAAACTTGCGAGGCTGAAGCGGTATCATTCTTCCCTAATATCTGTGTCAGTCATAGATTTGTAGTGAATTTGTGGAATCATTCAGAGAATGGACTTTTATTTATTGACAGATGTGCCATAGTCGGCCACAGCCACATATTTTATTTGCAGTTGATAGAAAAATAAAAAAAAAGCAACACAACACAGAGATGAACAGATGGACATTATATTATATATAACCCAGCTAAAATAAATTGTATAATATATTTAGATATATATATATATTTATAAACAGTATATTATATTGTTAATATTATTGGGACGCCTGCTTTTACACACACGTGAACTTTAATGGCATCCCGGTCTTATTCCGTAGGGTTCAATATTGAGTTGGCCCACCCTTTGCAGCTATAACACCTTCAACTCTTCTGGGAAGGCTGTCCACAATGTTTAATAGAAAAAAAAGGGGAAACTGCGCTAATTGTATATAAATAGTGAAGGTGAGCAGCTACAAAAACAATTTGACAAAATTGGAATGTGAACAGTAAATAAAATTAGTAGCGCTATAGAAACACTCTGGATAATGAAACCACAGCGATAAGTGAACAAGTGTCCATAGGTGAAACAAACATCAGAAACACATGAGTCCATCAATATACGGTGTATGACCACATCCTCATCATGTAAGGGACACTCTGCACGGTAACACAGGAATAAATGGAATACCCTTACCGGAAGGTGTGGATCTGCTTGTCAGCGACAACAGATCATGTAGGCATAGATAAATTCCACTCGGATCTGCTCAGCTGAAAGGAGGCCAGATGAAGGATTCCTCATAGGATATCCGGCTGGTAAGCTGCAATCCTGGACTGGAACCTTTTCTTGGATGGGTCGGCACAAACTGGAACAGATGACAATAACCAAGGGGTCTGCTGCCCTCCTGGAAGTGGTGGAAGCAAAGGGGTATCCTCTCGGGATAAGCACACATGGAGTGTAAAAAACTTGATTCCAAGCAGGTCATGCAGAGGGAAGAAAAAATATGCTCCAAATGGTGCAGATAAAAGGGGGATAGGTTTTTATTGACAAAAAGCACATACATAAAAGTGATCACAATGGCATAAAAGATAAAAACAATATGGGGAGCAGGTGTACCAGGCCCGACGTGTTTCGTCTCAGAGGACATCAACAGGGGCACAAGGTTTAGGAGTGTGTCTATGGGAATGATTAACCATTCTTCCATTCTCCCAATTTGTGAGGTCAGGCATTGATGTTGGAGAGAAGGTCTGGCTCGCAGTCTCCACTCTAATTCATCCCAAAGGTGTTCTATCGGGTTGACTTCAGGCCAGTCAAGTTCTTCCACCCCAAACTCGCTCATCCATGTCTTTATGGACCTTGCTTCATGCACTGGTCCAAATCATTTGGTGGAGAGGGGATTATGTTGTAGGGTTGTTTTTCAGGGGTTAAGCTTGGCCCCTTAGTTCCAGTGAAAGGAACTCTTAAGGCGTCAGACATACCAAGACATTTTGGACAATTTCATGCACACAACTTTGTGTGAACAGTTTTGGAACTGTCCCTTCCTGTTCCAACATGACTGTGCACCAGTCCTAACCTCAAGAAGATAGAACACCTTTCTAGAACACCTTTTTAGAGCTGAGACTGCAAGCCAGACTTTCTCATTCAACATCAGTGCCTGACCTCACAAATGCGATTCTGGAAGAATGGTCAAACATTCCCATAGACACACTCCTAAACCTTGTGGATAGCCTTTCCTGAAGCTGTTATAGCTGCAAAGTGTAAGCCAATGCAATATTGAACCCTACGGACTAAGACAGGGATGCCATTAAAGTTTATGTGTGTGTAAAGCCAGGCGTACCAATACTTTTGGAAATACATTTTGTGTGTGTGTGTGTATATATATATATATATATATATATATATGTGTGTGTGTGTGGCCCTTTTCTCATTATCACATAGCATACAAGGTGTTCTATTGGGTTGAGGTCAGGGCTCCATGCAGGTCATTCAAGTTCCTCCACCCCAAATTTGCTGATCCATGTCTTTATGGACCTTGCTTTGTGCACTGGTCCAAATTATTTGGTGGAGGGGGGATTATGGTGATTATGGTGTGGGGATGTTTTTTAGGGGTTGGTCTTGGCCCCTTAGTTCCAGTAAAGGGAACTCCTAAGGTGTCAGCATACCAAGACATTTTGGACAATTTCATGCTCCCAAATGTGTGGGAACAGTTTGGGGATGTCCCCTTTCTGTTCCAGCATGACTTTGCACCAGTGCACAAAGCGAGGTCCATAAAGACTTGGATGAGCGAGCTTGGGGTGGAGGAACTTGACTGGCCTGCAACATTCACTGATCCTCAGGTGTTTAAAAAAAATAGCCCAACTGAACACTCAGTTTAGATCAGCAAAATACATTCCAGGTAGAAGTGTGCAATTTGTTTCGGCCCAAATATAAATTCAAAGTTTTGGGTATTCAGATGTATCCGAATCTCCAAATGAAATAGTAAGGCATTTCATTCAAATTAATTTAATATTGTTTCAGCACTGAATGTATGTAATGGTAAAGGGTGCTGGAGGGTCTATAGATGTTGGCTCCTGGGGTTCTATTTTCACTGGGGGGATCTTTTTTTTTGGGGAGGGGGCTATTATAGCTGGGGAGGTCTGTTGTTGCCGGTGGTGGATCTGTTGTTACTAGGGGTGGGTCTTATGTTTCTTGGAGTTAAATTGTTGTTGGGAGGGATCTAATGTTGAGGGAGGGGTCTATTGGTGCTGCCTGCATGGCGGTCTATTGTTGCTGGAGGGGGGTTTGTTGCTGGTGCTCCATTGTTGCCTGGGGGGGATCTAGGTGGATTATAGTTGCTGGCAGCAGGGAATTTATTTTACTGCTTTTCTTGTTCTCATTAACAAATTCTATACAAATTACTTAGTACCAAAAAAATTATGCTTGGCTCTATATTCTTTAAAATGGGTGGAACCAAGGAAAGGTAGTTGGCGGTGGGTAGGGGGTGGAGATCATGTGTGACCTAGAAAGTGGAGTTTCTGCATCTATTTTCTGAGAAAAAAGGCCCTAATGCTCATGCATCTTGGGCAGGGGATTGGTGTGTGTGGTATAGTTTGGCATGTTCACCCCAGGCTCTGGGTGACCTTGTCCCGGTGATCTGCCGATATGGTTCCTCCTATCGATATGGTTCCCCTCTTGACTGCACAGGCGCAATCTGAGCCGACGGAAATCACTGAACCTAAGCAGCTGTAGCAAGAGATCCGAGGCGACGTGGAATTTGCTGCAAGTGGCCAGCCGGACTCATGTCCTCGCTTCACTCGGATGGCTCGCTGCACTCGCTCCTGGCCTCCAGGGATGTTAAGGAATGAGACTGGATGCCGCCCGAGGTTCAGAGATTTCCGTGGGCTCCGTCTGCCAGAGGTGTATTTAGGTTTTGTGCTGCCCTAGGCCTGACTAAACTTGCGCACCCTCTAATTTAAATATGACCCACCCCTTCTTGTCAAAGCCACATCCCTGTCATATTGGGAGGAGGACAGAGGGACGCCCTGGGAGGAGGACAGAGGGACGCCCTGGGAGGAGGACAGAGGGACGCCCTGGGAAGAGGACAGAGGGCTGCCCCCCACAAAGTGCCGCCCTAGGCCAGAATACATCCCTGCCGTCTGCACCTGCGCAGTGAAGCAGGAAACCATATTGATAGGGGAACTAGATCGATAAGACACCTGCACTGGTTATCCATTTTTCTCTAAAACTTTGAAAGACAGAGAAAAAAAAAACACACATAATTATTGTTCTAGGTGATAAAGCAGATAAAGGTGATAAAGCATGATTGCATCTAACTCCATACTCCTTCCTGTAATTCCTCCATTGTAAATGCAGAGCTGGTGTCAGAATGCCAATGGGTATTCCACGCTATCTGCCCTCAGGTCAAAAGCAAGCGCCAAACACTCACTGGAGGGCTGTTTACTATACTTTCATCTCACCGGAGGGCATATGATATCCTGTACATTACATGCTGGAATTCCAGTCAATGGAAACAAATGCACAGAGTACAGAGTAACACCAATTAACGGTCTATGAAAATGATCGTCACTCCGTACTCTATGTATGTAGAGGAAGGCGAAGTGAGAATGTGAAGCCGTCTATTTATGTGCCTAGAGCTCTACTGCCAGCGAGTGTTCACCATCCGCAGCCCACGGGAATCTGCAGCGCACAGGAGAGGTGTAGCACAGCAGATTGTGTGGCTCAGTGATTACGTATACTGACTATAAATCATTTCCAAAAAAAAATCAGCAATTCTCCCTCATGCTGTTTAGCATTGCACAGGTTTTACAAAAACTTTTCATCCAAGTTTTATGAGTTAAATAAGAATATCATTTTAAAGGAGACATCCAAGCAGATAATAAATAAAACAATCTTTGGTCCAGGTATTATACATTACTGGCGGAAAGTGTAGCACTCCTGATCCTTTATGCTGATTGGCTCATTCCAGCATTCTGGTTTTGGCTATGATGCATCCCTGTCTGTCCACCCACAAGGTGATTGTTGTAGCCGGGCTCTGGGTGGAGACCAAACCTGATTTGTAGCCAGCCAAGCCTGCAGTCTCATGCTTGTGATATTAGTTACATAGTTGGTGAGGTTGAAAAAAGACACAAGTCCATCCAGTTGAACCCATGGTGTGTGTATGTGTTTATGTCAATAGTACATTCTATATCCATGTATGTTGTGGTCATTCAGGTGACATCTAATAGTTTTATGAAACTATCAACGCTCCCTGCTGATACCACTGCTGGTGGAAGAGAATTACACATACTTACCACTCTTTCAGTAAAGAACCCTCTATGCATTTTAAGGTTAAACCACTTCTCTTCCAGTTTTAGTGAATGGGTGCTTTGTTTTTTTACTCCCTTTCACCGAATAGTTTTTTTCCCTATGCTAGGGTCACCAGTATGGTATTTGTACATTGATTTCATATCCCCTCTCAAGCGTCAACTCTCCAGAGAGTATAAGTTCAATGCTTGTAGTCTTTTCCCATAGCTGAGGTCCTCTATTCCCTTTATTAGCTTTGTTGCCCTTCTCTGGACTCTCTCCAGTTCCAGAACATCCTTCCTGAGGACTGGTGGCCAGAACAGGACGGCATACTCCAGGTGCAGCCGGACCAGAGTCTTGTAGAGTGGGAGAATTATTGTTTTATCTCTGGAGTTAATGCCCTTTTTATGCATGCTAATATTCTGTTGGCTTTACTTGCAGCAGCTTGGCATTGCATGCCATTGCTGAGCCTATCATCTATTAGGACCCACAGGTCCTTTTACAGAGGTTCTGCCTCTAGCAAGTAACTTGTGTTCGTATTTTTGGCACCCAAATGCATTATCTTACATTTTGCAACATTAAAACTCATTTGCCATGTAGTTGCCCACCCCATTATTTTGTTTAGGTCTTCTTGCAAGGTTTCCACATCCTATGTAAAAGTTATTGCCCTGCATAGCTTTGTATCATCCATATTGCATTTGTAACACATGCTCCAAGCTCCCTGTTTGCCCTGGTCTGCTGTTTGGATCCCCTTGTTGATGACCTCGGATCAGATATTGACTACTCTCAGAACTCCGCCTGTTTTTTGACTATGGATTGGCCCTGACTATTCTGAACCTTTCCTGCCTTGAACCCAGATTGTCATTGAACCACTCTGCCTATCTGTCAACCGCAGGTGCCTGTTTACGCCTGCCCCAGCGTGGTGGCCAGACACTAGCATTAAGAAAAAGTACTTGGGGCAGCCTTTCAAAGTAAAGAATTTGCACAGTATTTATCAACTTCAGATGTCGGGGGTGGGGATCTAGTGTCACATCTTTTTTCCACCTTTAGTGAACATTTACAGTAAATACACATGCCCCTATCGATTGTAAAGTTGAAAACCCTTACATATACCCAGTGAAATAATGGGCCTCAAGTGATACACAGGGATTAAAAAATCCTCCTACATAAGTTATATCTGTTTAGCTGCAGCCCTCTTTCTACTACAGCCTTATGATCAAAGGCTACTCCTCAGCTTCTGCAGGCAGGGGACGGGGATCTTATGTAACACACTGCAAAGATTAGAGAGGAGAGCTGAGTGTAATCTGAGACCCGAGTGGGAGGAAAAAACATACCCCCCTCCCTCTACACAGTCTCATCGGGAAAAATGAACAGCTGAGGCTGTCAGTCAATTGCTGTGTGCTGGAGCTGGGGGGGGGGGGGTTCCATCCTTGGATCACTTGGATTACTTGGTTTTGGGCTTAAATTGTGAGAAGTGACTCATGCAGAAAGCAGGAGAATGAGAGACTGGCCAACAATTATAGTAAGTGCTTTGGACTGAGACCAGTACACACTATAGTACAGACTATGGCCCAGATTCACAGAGAGTGGGCGCACATTACATCACCGTAGTGCTAATGTTGTACACTGCACCAACGCAGCGCGGAGAGGCAAGCACTGCATTCAGCAAGCTATTGCTCCCAACGCTGCGTCGGCGTGGCGTAAGTTGCGAAGGCGCAGGCCAGCGTAGGTGGAAGTGGGAGTGACCCCATGCAAATGATGGTCTGAGCATGGTGCAGTGTTTTACGCCCGGCATATCACTAACTGCGCATGCGCCGTGACATAGCCGTGACGTGGACGCATGAAACAGCACCTTTATGCGCATGCTCACAACCACGCCGACACAAAATGCCTAAGCTACGCCGGATCACCACATACGCCGTGAACGTAACGTATGCCCAATACACCAGCCTCATCTATGGGGAATAACTATGCGCCGGACGTACAATTTACGCGCACCTCGCGTAGCATGTGTCGGGCACACGTACGTTCGTGAATCGCCGCATTTCCCTAATTTCCCTAATTTCCCTCATTTCCCTAATTTCCCTCATTTCCCTCATTTGCATGTTTGAATGCCTAATCAATGGGAGCAGCAACATGCGTCCAGACGAAAAGTGCGCCCACGCTACGCCGGGGTATGTAAGCTACGTCGGCGTAGGGTGGCCAGTTTTAAGGCTTATGTTGGTTTGTGGGTCTGGCGCACATATACGCCGGCGCAAATTTGCACTTACGGGCGCTCATTTGCACTTACATCGGCGTTTGGGCCATAGTTTTGTTAAGTTTTCATTTCGGAGGTTTACAACCACTTTAAATGTTCTGTGACTCATCCTGGATGCGTCCAGGGGTGTTTAGTTATAAACCAACTTCTGTCTTTCCGCTATTACATCAATTGCATGTTTGCAGCCTCCGCCAGCCATCATTTCCAGTGGCAGCTGAATAAGCAATCTGGAAAAAGGAAGAAATCTACATATCATAAAATACTTAAAGATGATTTAAATTTTGTAATACTTTGCTGATAGCTGACTTTCACAGTTTAATCAATCAGCAACTTACTATAATCATTTTTTTTAAGTAATTTTAAAATTTCATTAGTATTCATTAATAGTTCCTCAAAGTGAAGCTACAGCAGAGAGCTGCAGTGCTGATTAAGGGTTCTCCTCATTATCCTTGTTATGAGAGAAAACTGCTGAATGGAAGTATATACAGCAGATGTGTCTCTTCACTTGCACAGGTTTGCACTTTCTGCAAGTGCTCTACTTATGTGCGATTTTCTACACAACGCTCTTACCAGACATTGAAATAATATGGATTAGCTGTCATCAGAGTGCTATGTTTTTAAAGGCAAGAGATGATTTTTAAAGTGAAAGAGGGGTTCCTACCCGTCATGACTGGGGCACCCATCCAGCACAGTAGGCTCAATGAATTATTGCTTACGCAAACCTTTGCATCACCATGTACTGTGATGTGAATGTCTGGAGCTAGAACTGCTTTCAGGAGGTGGTAGAGCGAGCATTCAATATAATGTTTAATTTTTCTATACATGAGCCCTGATGAAGGGGGCATTACTTCCCCAAAACACGTTGTCTTCACTTGATTCTCTTTGTCAAGCAAAAATGTGGACAGAAACTCTTGAAATGTCTTGAACTGATAAAATAATGTTTAATTTTTCTATACACTAGCACTGATGAAGGGGGAGGCATTCCCCCTGAAAAGTGTTGGCTTCTCTTGATACTCTTTGTCAAGAAAACATGTGGACTGAACCTCTTGAAATGTCATGAACTGACAAAATAATGGTTATTTTTTCTATACACTAGACCTTCTGAAGGGGGCGGTATTCCCCCCGAAATACGCTGTCTTCTCTTGATATTCTTTGTCAAGAAAAAACACGGACTGAACCTCTTGAAATGTCATGAATTGACAAAAAAATGTTTCATTTTTCTATACACTAGCACTGATGAAGGGGGAGGCATTCCCCCTGAAATGTGTTGGCTTCTCTTGATACTATTTGTCAAGCAAAAATGTAGACAGAAACTCTTGAAATGTCATGAACTGATAAAACAATGTTTAATTTCTCTATAGACTAGCACTGATGAAGGGGGAAGCATTCCCCCTGAAACATGTTGGCTTCTCTTGATACTCTTTGTCAAATGAAAATTTGGACTGAAACTCTTGCAGTGTCATCATAGCTGAGGCTCCCATCCACCACAGCAGACTTGCTTGTGGAAACCTTTGTAGCATCATGTACTGTGACGTGAATGTCTGGAGCTAAACTCCTTTCAGGAGGTGGCAGAGCCTGCATTCAATACTAAATGGATGAAACTGAATCCCCACTCTTAGGCCTCGTACACACGAGTAAATAGATTTGTTCAAAACGGTCTGTCCGACCGATTTGAACAAATCTGTCTGCTGGCATTTTGTTTTTGCTCGCGTGTACATTCGGCGCGTGTGCGAGAAGACATGTCTGCTGGTTAGCGTACTAACCAGCAGACATGTCGGGCGGACGGGTTCCCAGCCTACAGATTTCAAAGCATGCTTTGAAATCTGTTGGGTGGCCAAATCCGTCTGTTTGCCCGTACACACGATCGAATCTGTCTGCTGAAACGGTCTAGCAGACCGTTTCCAGCAGACAGATTTGATCGTGTGTACGAGGCCTTACAGGTGAAACCCTAATGCACCACTATTTTTATTATTATTATTATTAAAGTGTTTCTCTCTTTTTGTGTCCCATTTGATATGATATTCTATGAATAACATTTATATTCCTAGCAGTTATTTATATAATGTTTCATTTTTCTATATACTAGTCCTGATGAAGGTGGAGGCATTCCCATGAAACACGTTGTATTCACTTGATACTCTTTTTGTCAAGAAAAATGAGGACTGAACCTCTTGTCGTGAAATGTCATGAACTGACAAAGTAATGTTTCATTTTTCTATACACTGGCACTGATGAAGGGGGAGGCATTCCCCTGAAACGTGTTGGCTTCTCTTGATACTCTTTGTCAAATACAAATTTGGACTAAAAATCTTGCAGTGTCATAGCATTCAATACTAAATGGATGAAACTGAAGCACCACTATCTTTATTTTTGTTAAAGGGACAAATTCTCAAAAGAGATACGACTGTGTATCTCTGTTTCTGAGCCCGGTATCTATGCGACTGATTCTTACAATCATTTACGCATAGATATGGCGTAGATCCGACTGGCGTAAGTCACTTACACCGTCGGATCTTAAATGCAATAATACGCTGGCCGCTAGGTGGCGTATATGCAAATGAGCCTGATACACCGATTTCCGAAAGTATTTGGGCCGCGTCACCGTAATTTACATCGTTTCCGTAAGCGCAAGGTTACCCCTGCTATATGAGGGGTAACCTTGCGTAGGTCCGGCGAACGCCATGTTAAGTATGGACGTCGGGACAGTGTTTTTCCGTCGTTTATGTAACTCGTTGCGAATAGGGCTGTGCGTTAATTACGTTCACGTCGAAACCAATGTATTTGCGGCGTACTATGGAGCATGCGCAGTGGGCTACTTTTACGGCCGGCGCATGCGCAGTTCGTTCGGCGCGGGAGCACGCTTAATTTAAATACAAGCCGCCCCCTTTGAATTACGCGGCCTTACGCCAGGCCATTTACACTACGCCGCCGCAAATTACGGAGCAAGTGCTTGAAGAATACGGCACTTGCTCCTGTAAATTGCGGCGGCGTAATGTAAATAGCTTACGCTACGCTACGCCGCTATCTACCAGAATCTGGACCAAGGTGTTTATCACATTTTGTGTGCCATTTGATATGATATTCTATGAATAATGTTTACATTCCTACCAGTTATTTATATAACGTTTCATTTTTCTATACACTAGCCCTGATGAAGGTGGAGGCATTCCCCTGAAACACGTTGTCTTCTCTTGATACTCTTTGTCAAGCAAAAATGTGGACTGAAACTTTGGACCCAATTTGGACATTTTCACTTAGGGGTGTACTCACTTTTGTTGCCAGCGGTTTAGACATTAACCACTTAAGGACCGCTGCACGACTATATACATCGACAGAATGGCACAGCTGGGCACATAGATGTATATATACGTCCTCTTTAAGAGCCCAGCCGTGGGTCGCGAGTGCGCTGCCGGCCGTGTCAGTGATCGTCTGTTCCCTGATATAGGGAATGACGATCAGTGACATCACACGTCCAGCCTCGCCCCCCTACAGTAAGAAACACATATGAGGTCACACTTAACCCCTACAGCGCCCCCTAGTGGTTAACCCCTTCACTGCCATTGCCATTTTCACAGTAATCAGTGCATTTTTATAGCACTTTTCGCTGTGAAAATGACAATTGGCCCAAAAATGTGTCAAAATTGTCCTATGTGTCCGCCATAATCTCACAGTCATGAAAAAAAATCGCTGATCGCCGCCATTAGTAGTAAAAAAAAAAAATATTAATAAAAACGCCATAAAACTATCCCCTATTTTGTAAACGCTATAAATTTTGCGCGATTTTTTTATTTTTTTTTACCAAAAATAGGTAGAAGAATACGTATCGGCCTAAACTGAGGAAAAAATAAATTTATATATTTTTTGGGTATATTTATTCTAAGTAAAAAATATTGAATTTTTTTTAAAATAGTCGCTCTATTTTTGTTTATAGCGCAAAAAATAAAAACCGCAGAGGTGATCAAATACCACCAAAATAAAGCTCTATTTGTGGGGAAAAGAGCACGCCAGTGTTGTTTGGGAGCCACGTCGCACAACCGCGCAATTGTCAGTTAAAGCGACGCAGTGCACAATCATGATACAAAAGATGTGTGGCTCAACATGTTTCACTATAAACCCGGCTTCTTCAGGAGCTTATTGTAAACCTGATGTATAGTATCACTACAAGTAAACAAAGAAAAACATTGATCAAACAGCAAATATACTTAATGTTTTTCTTTGTTTATTTGTAGTGATACTATACATAAGGTTTACAATAAACTCCTGAAAAAGCCATGGTGAAACATGTCAAGCCACAAACCCTTTGTATCATGATTGTATGAATTGTCATATGTTGTTTTAAACATGTGTTTATGTTTATACAATACGATTCTCTATATTTTGATTATGTGTTAAGTAAAGTGACCCTCTCTTACTCTATACAAAATTAAGAAAATATTTTTCCTCTAGTTCTACTTTAATTTACATTTTAAATACAAATTTTAACAATACTACAACACAGGGCCTGCGTTAGTGCAAGGCAACATAAACACTCACTACTTTACATTGTACCAAAGTGTCCTTTCTTCAATGTTGTCACATGAAAAAGATATAATAAAATATTTACAAAAATGTGAGGGGTGTACTTACTTTTGTCAGATACTGTGTGTAAATATATAATTCATGCTGTATGTATCACCATTTGTTACTGGAAATTGCACATTACATTTGATCTTTGTGCTGTCAATTTAAATCATCTCAATCATATTTGAATCGTGATTGAACTGAATCCCTCCACCCCGTCCTAGACCCGCACACTGCACACCATAGCAATACGATTGGTTGCTGTCAGTAACGAGCAGTTTTCCGCACAGTAGTTTTAATAAATATCTCCGGTTCTTGGTCTTTTGGCCATAGGCAATCATGAAATGCAGTGGCATGCATTCTCATTACATAGAAGCCAGCACATATTGATTTTCGGGCCGGACAGTGAGCAATCCAATACACTGCTCTGTCTTGTGCGGAATTCTCTTTGAATTTGCTTATCCTCTGGCACAGTAAAGGGATTGTAAAGTTATTAGGTTACCGATGTTTATGATGCAGTAAAACCTCTCTCTGCTGTTGATTTTCTGGCAAAATATTTGAAAACAAGAGATTTCTCAGACACCCGGATAAAATTTGCGTGAATCGTATTTTTTTGCATCTCAGTGAATGTTATTTCCATAGAGGTGGCCGAGAGTTCAGATGCAGGTTTGCTGGGAAAACACGTCATAATGATAATTCATGGCCGTTAGAAGATTTTACCATCAAATACAGAGTATCAGTTAAAACAACAACATTAGGATTATTTTCTATGATTTGAAAAATAAATAGTTTGAAATTCATTGATGGTGTTGAGAAAACTGGGTTAATGCTATGCCTTGCTCAGACCTGTGGTAGTAGTGTTATAATTTACATGTAAATTAAAGTAGAACTAGAGGAAAAACGTTTTTTTTTCATTTTGTATAGAGTAAGAGAGGGTTACTTTACTTAACACATAATCAAAATAAATAGAATTGTATTGTATAAACATAAAAAAAAATTGAAAACAACATATGACAATTCATACAATCGTGATACAAAGGATTTGTGGCTTGACAAGTTTCACCATGGCTTCTTCAGGATTTCATTGTAAACCTTATGTATAGTATCACTACAGATAACTATTAACCACTTCAGACCCGCGCTATTGACAGAATACGTCAACAGCACGGACCTGAGGCGCCAACTAGACGTCTTTGCAACGTGCTTTTTACTGCATTACCCGCGTGCGCCACTGGGTGGCGCGCGGCGGGTAAATACTGTCCCGCTGCATCGCTGGGGATCCGATGCATGTACCTTGGGTACATGCGATCGGCGGGAAAACGAGCAGATGACAGCAGGGACGTGGAGCTCTGTGTGTAAACACAGAGCTTCACATCCTGTCAGAGGAGAGGAGACCGATCTGTTTCCCTTGTACATAGGGACACAACATCGGTCACCTCCCCCAGTCACCCCCTCCCCCCACACAGTTAGAACACACCCAGGATACACATTTAACCCCTTCCTCACCCCCTAGTGTTTTTTTTTTTTTAAAGTGTATTTTGTGCGTGAAGTCGAGAGAGAGGAGCTGGACTGCAGGAGTTGGGAGTAGGCAGACCCTCCCCCCGGAGGCAATTGCCATCCTTCTCCATGCCCCCGGTGGCAATGGCGGGTGTGAGGGGGGGCCTCCCACTCACCCCGCCCTACCTGCTCCACTTGGGAGCCCGACGGGACAGAGGGACTCCCCCTATGAGGGATTGAGGGGGTCTAGCCCACCCAGCCAGCCCTGTAGGTCCTTCGCCTCTCTTTATTTTAGGAGATCTCATGACCAAAGTGCGTGTGTGTTAAACCAATTTCGTGTGCATGCAAGTGTGGTGTTTTTTTTTGGGGGGGGGTGGGCACAGGCGTACCTTGCATAGCACACCCACCGGGAGCCGGGCTGAGACCACCAAACTCAATTCACATGTAGCCAAGACTGGGATCCGAACCCTTAGTGTTAACCCCTTCCCTGCCAGTCACATTTATACAGTAATTAGTGCATTTTTATAGCACTGATCGCTGTATAAATGTGAATGGTCCCAAATTTGTGTCAAAAGTGTCCGATATGTCCGCCGCAATATCGCAGTCGCAATAAAAATCGCAGATCACCGCCATTACTAGTAAAAATAATAATAATAAAAAAAATCATTATTCTGTTCCCCATTTTGTAGGCGCTATAACTTTTGCTCAAACCAGTCGCTTGTTGCGATTTTTTTTTTGTTTATACAATAACATTTTATATATTTTATTATGTGTTAAGTAAAGTAATTTTGCACCTTAACCACTTCGGGTCCGCGCTATTGACAGAATACGTCAACAGCGCGGACCTGAGGCGCCGGGGTCACGTCTTTGGACGTGATTTACTTGCGGGGAAAAACAGTCCCGACGCATCACCGAGGATTCGATGCGTGTACCCGGCGGCCGCGATGTCCGTCAGGTACACGCGATTGTCGGTGACAGAGCAGGGAGCGGTGACAGATGCTGTTTCTCTTGTAAATAGGGAGACAGCATCGATCACTTCCCCCAGTCACCCCCCTCCCCCCACACAGTTAGAACACACCCAGGCAATACATTTAACCCCTTCCTCACCCCCTAGGGTTAATCCCTTCAATCAATGCCAGTCACATTTATACAGTAATTACAGGGAGTGCAGAATTATTAGGCAAATGAGTATTTTGACCACATCATCCTCTTTATGCATGTTGTCTTACTCCAAGCTGTATAGGCTCGAAAGCCTACTACCAATTAAGCATATTAGGTGATGTGCATCTCTGTAATGAGAAGGGGTGTGGTCTAATGACATCAACACCCTATATCAGGTGTGCATAATTATTAGGCAACTTCCTTTCCTTTGGCAAAATGGGTCAAAAGAAGGACTTGACAGGCTCAGAAAAGTCAAAAATAGTGAGATATCTTGCAGAGGGATGCAGCACTCTTAAAATTGCAAAGCTTCTGAAGCGTGATCATCGAACATTCAAGCGTTTCATTCAAAATAGTCAACAGGGTCGCAAGAAGCGTGTGGAAAAACCAAGGCGCAAAATAACTGCCCATGAACTGAGAAAAGTCAAGCGTGCAGCTGCCAACATGCCACTTGCCACCAGTTTGGCCATATTTCAGAGCTGCAACATCACTGGAGTGCCCAAAAGCACAAGGTGTGCAATACTCAGAGACATGGCCAAGGTAAGAAAGGCTGAAAGACGACCACCACTGAACAAGACACACAAGCTGAAACGTCAAGACTGGGCCAAGAAATATCTCAAGACAGATTTTTCTAAGGTTTTATGGACTAATGAAATGAGAGTGAGTCTTGATGGGCCAGATGGATGGGCCCGTGGCTGGATTGGTAAAGGGCAGAGAGCTCCAGTCCGACTGAGACGCCAGCAAGGTGGAGGTGGAGTACTGGTTTGGGCTGGTATCATCAAAGATGAGCTTGTGGGGCCTTTTCGGGTTGAGGATGGAGTCAAGCTCAACTCCCAGTCCTACTGCCAGTTTCTGGAAGACACCTTCTTCAAGCAGTGGTACAGGAAGAAGTCTGCATCCTTCAAGAAAAACATGATTTTCATGCAGGACAATGCTCCATCACACGCGTCCAAGTACTCCACAGCGTGGCTGGCAAGAAAGGGTATAAAAGAAGAAAAACTAATGACATGGCCTCCTTGTTCACCTGATCTGAACCCCATTGAGAACCTGTGGTCCATCATCAAATGTGAGATTTACAAGGAGGGAAAACAGTACACCTCTCTGAACAGTGTCTGGGAGGCTGTGGTTGCTGCTGCACGCAATGTTGATGGTGAACAGATCAAAACACTGACAGAATCCATGGATGGCAGGCTGCATGAGTGTCCTTGAAAAGAAAGGTGGCTATATTGGTCACTGATTTGTTTTTGTTTTGTTTTTGAATGTTATAAATGTATATTTGTGAATGTTGAGATGTTATATTGGTTTCACTGGTAAAAATAAATAATTGAAATGGGTATATATTTGTTTTTTTTTAAGTTGCCTAATAATTATGCACAGTAATAGTCACCTGCACACACAGATACCCCCCTAAAATAGCTAAAACTAAAAACAAACTAAAAACTACTTCCAAAAATATTCAGCTTTGATATTAATGAGTTTTTTGGGTTCATTGAGAACATGGTTGTTGTTCAATAATAAAATTAATTCTCAAAAATACAACTTGCCTAATAATTCTGCACTCCCTGTAGTGCATATTTATAGCACTGGTCGCTGTATAAATGTGAATGGCGCCAAAAATGTGTCAAAAGTGTCCGATGTGTCCGCCGCAATATCGCAGTCAAAATAAAAATCGCAGATCGCCGCCATTACTAGTAAAAAAAAAATATTAAAAAAAAAATCATAATTCTGTCCCCTATTTTGTAGGTGCTATAACTTTTGCGCAAAGCAGTCACTTATTGTGATTTTTTTTTTTTTTTTTACAAAAATACGTAGAAGAATACGTATCGGCCTTAACTGAGAAAAAAAAATTGTCGCTCTTTTTTTGTTTATAACGCAAAAAATAAAAACCGCACGGGCAATCAAATACCACCAAAAGAAAGCTCTATTTGTGGTAAAAAAAAGGACGCCAATTTTGTTTGGGTGCCATGTCGCACGACCGCGCAATTGTCAGTTAAAGCGACGCAGTGCCGCAAGCTGAAATTTCGCCTGGGCACGAAGGGGGTTTATGTGCCCAGTAAGCAAGTGGTTAAAACTCCCATTTCCACATCTCATATACCATATATACTCGAGTATAAGCCAAGTTTTTCCAGCCCTATTTTTAGGGCTGAAAATACATCCCTCGGCTTATACTCGAGTCAGTGCACCTCAAGGGCTGTGAGCGTCCATTGTTTAAAAGTCGCGGCTTCCCCCTGGTCCCTTCCGTGATAGGCGTTTCCCAGCAGACACTGTCTGGTCACAATGTTTAGTGTTCCACCTATCACGGACGTTCTCTTGTCTGAGGATGAAAAGACGTCTGTGATTGGTGGATCACTGAACACAGTGGGCCAGATTCTCAAAAGAGATACGACGGTGTATCTCAGATACACCGTCGTATCGCAGTTTTTTTCAATGGGTATCTATGCGAGTGATTCTTAGAATCACTTACACATAGATACACTAAAGATCTGACAGGTGTAAAACAATTACACTGTCGGATCTTAGATGTAATGACAACGCCGGCCGCTAGGTGGCCTTTACGTTGTTTTCTCATTTGCCTATGCAAATGAGCCTAATACGCCGATTCCCGAACGTTTTTGCGATGCCGCGATGTAGTTTACGTAGGTTGCGTACGCGTAAGGTTACCCCTGCTGTATGAGGGGTATGTTTCCGAAGTGCAGTCGTTGCCATGTTAAGTATGGCGTCGGGTCAGCGTCGTCTTTTTCCGTCGGTTACGTCGTTTTACTAAGTCGTTCGCGAATAGGGAATTACGTAAATGACGATCACGTCGTTTTGACGTCGGTTTCAACGATGCTTTCCGACGTGAGCTGGAGCATGCGCACTGGGCTTTTTTCCAGGCCGGCGCATGTGCACTTCGTTTGACGCGGGGGCGCCCTTAATTTAAATACAGCACGCCCCCTCCTTCAGTATTTAAATTACGCGGCCTTACGATGCCACATTTACGCTACGCCGCCGAAAATTACGGAGCAAGTGCTTTGAGAATACGGCACTTGCTCCAGTAGTTTGCGTAGACGTAGTGTAAATGCGATACGATATGCTACGCCGCCAGATACGCCATTTTTTGAGAATCTGGCCCAGTGTCTGCTGGGAAACTGTGTCTGGGGATGAGAAGACGTCCGTGATAGGCTGCTGGGAAACGCCTATCATGGAAGGGGACCAGAAGGAGACTGTGACGTTTAAACAATGAATGGACGCCTTCAATAATTTCAGGTACACTGATTCGGGCACAGGGAGGCTGCAATGGGCACAGTGAGGTGGCAATGGACACAGTGATGTGGCAATGGGCACAGTGAGTATGGGCACAGTGAGCTTGCAATGGGCACAGTGAGGTTGGGCACGGTGAGGTTGCAATGGGCACAGTGAGGTTGCAATGGTCACAGTAAGGTTGGGCACAGGGAGGCGTCCAAATGGGGACAGTGAGGTTGCAATGGTCACAGTGAGGTTGGGCACAGTGAGGCGTGCAAATGGGCACAGTGAGGCATGCAAATGGGCATTGTTGACCCTTTTTTCCACTTACAGTAGCTGCCGCATTCTCACCCTAGGCTTATACTCAAGTTAATACGTTTTCCCATTTTTTGGGGGGGTAAAATTAGATACCTCGGCTTATACCCGAGTATATACGGGTATTAGTTTCACCTTGCATTAGTGAAATAAATGAACCTTTCCACTGTATTCAAATGTTTCCAGTTTCACCTGTGTAGATATATTAATACTGGTGGTTTTCCAGTGGTTGGCGCTGGTTACCTACAGGTCAGGAGCCTCCACTGTACACACTTGTATTGATTTTACAATTAATGCGATTGTTAATTTTGATATCTCACAACAAAGCAGAGCACACAGCTTTGAAACAATTGGCCCAGAGGTATGTAGATTAATGACCTAAATCTATGCTAATACATGTATTTAATACAAATTTGAACATGTGGAAAGTCCGTAGGGGATTCTTAAAAAATGAATTAATTGTCAGGAACCACACAGAACAAGAGTGGCCTCGTTTTTACAACCCATGGGACTTGTGCGCAGGCTGTACTTCTACATACACCGGAATATAAGAGGAGGGGAGAAGAGAAAACGTTGGATTTCATCTTACATTTTGCTCTAAAAGAACACCGTTCATCTGGAGTTCATAAAAAATTAACACTTGTCTTACTTAATTTAGGGCTGCAGCATAAGGCAGCATTTTGTATGTCTTATCTCATAGGCTAAAATGAAAATCAGTAAATATTTTTCTGTGTTTCTCCTGTCTTATAATTGCTGTGTGCTAGTACTGTCTTGTAAGTGCAGATTTATCACAATGTACTATCTGTATTAGAACCAATTGTGTTTGTTCTCCAGTCTTGCATACAGAGGAATAGGATTTTCCATAGAGAGGTGGCATTGAAGTTAAATAGCCTGCTTAAAAGCGTATAGCAGTTAGTGGAGCATTAAATTAAGTTAGAACCCCCTTTTCTAATGAGTTTTTATTTTAGTTTTTACCCCCCTCCTGTCTTAACCACTTAAGCTCCAGAAGAGCCTGTTATGCCCAGAGAAGGAGGGGGAACAGAGAGCCCATTATGTCCAGAGAAGGAGGGGGAACAGGGAGCCCAATATGCCCAGAGAAGGTGGGGGAACAGAGAGCCCAATATGCCCAGAGAAGGTGGGGGAACAGAGAGCCCATTATGTCCAGAGAAGGTGGGGGAACAGAGAGCCCATTATGTCCAGAGAAGGAGGGGGAACAGGGAGCCCAAAATGCCCAGAGAAGGTGGGGGAACAGAGAGCCCATTATGTCCAGAGAAGGTGGGGGAAAAGAGAGCCCATTATGTCCAGAGAAGGAGGGGGAACAGGGAGCCCAATATGCCCAGAGAAGGTGGGGGAACAGAGAGCCCATTATGTCCAGAGAAGGAGGGGGAACAGGGAGCCCAATATGCCCAGAGAAGGAGGGGAAACATAGAGCCTGTTATGCTCGGAGAGGGAGGGGGGACAGAGAGCCTGCTATGCCCGGAGAAGGAGAGGGAACATGGTTTGTTATGCCAAGAGAAGGAGGGGGAACAGAAAGCCTGCTATACCTGGAGAAGGAGGGGAAACAGAGTGCCCACTATACCTGGAGAAGGAGGGGGAACAGAGAGTCCGCTATGCACAGAGAAGGAGGGAAAACAGAGAGCCCGCTATGCCCAGAGAAGGAGGGGGAACAGAGAGCCCGCTATGCCCAGAGAAGGAGGGGGAACAGAGAGCTCGCTATGCACAAAAGAGGGGGGGCAGAGAGCCCGCTATGCCCGGAGAAGGAGGGGGAACAGAGAGCCGGCTATGCCTGAAGGAGGGGGAACAGAGTGCCACTATGCCCGGAGAAGGAGAGGGAACCGAGAGCCCACTATGCCTGAAGGAGGGGGAACAGAGAGACCACTATGCCTGAAGGAGGGGGAACAGAGTGACCACTATGCCCAGAGAAGGAGGGGGAACAGAGAGCCCGCTATGCCCAGAGAAGGAGGGGGAACAGAGAGCCCGCTATGCCTGAAGGAGGGGGAACAGAGTGCCCGCTTTGCCCGGGGGAAGGAGGGGGAACAGAGAGCCCCTTATGCCCGTAGAATGAGGGGGAACAGAGAGCCCGCTATGGCCGGAGGAGGGGGAACAGAGAGCCAGTTATGCCTGGAGAAGGAGGGGGAACAGAGATCCCAGAGAACCCTGACAGGAAGAAGCAAGCAAGCCACAGCTGAGGAGCTGAGAGGCCGGCCTGATATTCGGTGGTGGGGGGGCTGGTCTATATTCATTCCATAAGATGCACAGGCATTTCCCCCCATTTTTTTTTGGGGGGGGGGGAGTGCGTCATATGGTGCGAAAAATACGGTAGTTTGTTAGGGTCCATTATTTTGAATATTATTGATCAGGATGAGGTACCGGACCTATATGATTTATCAAATGAGGGTCTCTTTTGGAGGCCTTCCTCTCAATTTTCAATTTTTTTCCCACAACTTCTTACCTATGATGGTCACATGCCCGTTACACGTTCCTACTAACTGAGCCTAGTTGTCTGCAGGGTTTTGGGCTGGTTTACCGAGAAGATAAACGATTTAAACTTTAATCACTGAAATACCTACATCATGAAAGTTTGTTTATGCAGTGTATTTTTTTAGTTCAGATCGTTAGCGATGCTCCACTGGAATGTATAATCATGTCCTCGCACTTCTTATGGCGATGTTGTTCTATGATGCATATATTTTGCATGGATAAACACACATTCAGTTGTGGCACTAGACAAGACCGTCTCCTGTGTGATTAGCATTGGCGGGAGAGGTTATTATATTTATCCTGAGGGCAAATTTCGCCAGGTGCAGTACAGCTTGCTACATGTGTACATCCAGTTATTAACGCAGCTCTAAGTAATCAGCATGAGCTTACTTTTTGATTTGCAACATTGATTCCTGATCAAATAAGCGGTACAGTTGACGCTGATTTTTACCTTGGGGTTTATACTATAAAAATATTAATCAACGACCCTCTGTTTTAAATATATTTTATATATATATATATATATATATATATATATATATATATATATATATATTACATATATATATATATTATGTAAAAATATGTAAAAGTCCTGCAGGAGGGACCCTGCTCTGTGATAGTGTGAACTGGTTCTAAAACATATATATATATATATATATATATATATATATATATATATCAATATATATATATATATATGCACACAGTATCTCACAAAAGTGAGTACACCCCTTACATTTCTGTAAATATTTTATTATATCTTTTTATGTGACAACACTGAAGAAATTAAGTCAAGTCTATCACCTTAACGCTCAGCTTCTTTAGTAGGCAGTGGTCGTCTTGAAGGTGTGTTTGAGGTCATTATCATGTTGACTTGGTTATTCCCTGGGCATTCCCCAGGTTCTTGTTGTTATGTTGAAATACTGCCCTGTGACCCAGTCTCCGAAGGGAGGGGATCATGCTCTGCTTCAGTATGTAAGCCCCAGACCATGACACTCCCACCACCATGCTTGGCAAGACACATTAGGGTCGTTGTACTCCTCACCTGGTTGTCACCACACACACTTGACACCATCTGAACTAGAGCTGCAACTAACGATTATTTTCATAATCGATTAATCGGCCGATTATTTTTTCGATTAATCGATTAATCGGATAAAATCATTAAAAAAACGTAATGTGGAATTTTTTCGTTTATTTAACAGTAATAATGAAAAAACATGTTACACTCAAACGGCAGATTAAAAAACGTTTAACATTAACATTACACAACTTTGCAGCAGTACTATTCCTACCCGGGAACACCAATGCTGGGGCATTATTCCTTCCGGGAACACCAATGCTGGGGCACTATTCCTATTGCCAGAAAACGCGCCCCGTCCCGACGAGCTTGCGCGCAGAAGCGAACACATATGCGTGAGGTATCACCGCGATTGTTGGAGCGAGAGCAATAATTCTAGCTCTAGACCTCCTCTGTAACTCAAAACATGCAACTTGTATTTTTTTTAAACGTCGCCTATGGAGATTTTAAAGGGTAAAAGTTTGACGCCATTCCACGAGCGGGCGCAATTTTGAAGCGTGACATGTTGGGTATTAATTTACTCGGCGTAACATTATCTTTCACAATCTAAAAAAAAATTGGGATAACTTTACTGTTTTATTTTTTAATTAAAAAAAATAAAAAATCCAAAAAAAGTGCGCTTGTAAGACCGCTGCGCAAATACGGCGTGACACAAAGTATTGCAACGATCGCCATTTTATTCTCCAAGGTGTTAGAATAAAAAATATATATAATGTTTGGGGGTTCTAATTATAGGGAAGGAGATGGCAGTAAAAAATAACATTACAGTTGCTGTTTAACTTGTAATGTCAAACGGCCACCACCAGATGGCGCCAGCTCACAGAAGGAAGAGCTTGGGACTTCACAAGGCCACAAAGCCGCGGCCTCAATTAGCGTTTGCCGCGGACCCGCGGCGATCGCGCGGCGGAGGTGGTGGGGGCGCACGGAGACACAGGATCGATCATGTGTACGGACAAACAGACGGATTTGTCCTGCCGACAGATTTGAAAGCATGCTTTCAAATCTGTCTGCTGGAAACCCGTCGGACAGATATGTCTGCTGGTTAGTACGCTAACCAGCAGACATATCTGATCACACATGCGTCGAATGGATTTGACGCATGCGCGGAAGTAATTTACTTCCTGGTGCGGTGACGTGGCGGCGTCAACGTCACCGCTACGTCAGCGCGCTGTCTGCCGGTGGGGATTTTGGTTTAATCGTGTGTATATCTATTTCCAAAAGACAACCTCTGGATATGACGCTGAGCACGTGCACTCAACTTTTTTGGTCTACAATGGCGAGGCCTGTTCTGAGTGGAACCTGTCCAGTTAAACAGCTGTATGGTCTTGGCCACCGTGCTGCAGCTCAGTTTCAGGGTCTTGGCAATCTTCTTATAGCCTAGGCCATCTTTATGTAGAGCAACAATTCTTTTTTCAGATCCAGTTCTTTGCCATGCGGTGCCATGTTAAACTTCCAGTGACCAGGGTGAGAGAGTGAGAGAGATAACCCAAAATAGGAGTGATAGCAAAGTTTTTTTTGAGGGATTATAACGGTGCCACATATTAAAAAAGAATTTGCAAAACTACTAAAAATATATAACTTATATTACATAGAAACAGAACAAATAAGGTTCATAAAAGTAGGCAGAGTAAATATAGACTTGTATCCATATGCATGAAGTGGTCACTGATGAATATCACATCCCTACATGTTTCGCCATCAATGGCTTGTATATGTGGCACCGTTATAATCCCCCAAAAAAACTTTGCTATTATTTCCTACTATTGTAAAGGGATGAGGTGCCAGATCCATTAGGGTCACTCAATCTGCCCTTTTTTTTAGCGATAACACCAAATTTAACACACCTGATGCTCTTTTACACCTGAGTCACATGACACCAGAGAGGGAAAACGGCTAATTGTACCCAATTTGGACATTTTCACTTAGTGGTGTACTCACCTTTGTTGTCCACGGTTTAGACATTAATGGCTGCGTGTTGAGTTATTTTAAGGGGACAGCAAATTTACACTGTTATACCTATCTTTAAAAAAAAAAGTAAAACAAAAACTCTACCCTTTTTCTCTCACGTGGTGAAGACCTTCATTGATCTTATTACAGATCCCTCCCCTTTTCTTCACGAATTGTGTTTGCCCTGCACTTTTTCTTTATTTTTATACTATTTTGGATTTTGTGAAGGTCCCTTATGGTGCTTAGCTAGCATTCCTATGGTATATCAACTGTAAAGTTTTTTGCACCTTATTTTTATGGAAGATATGTAGTGATACTTTTCTTCAATTTCATTTCCACTCATTGTTATTCCAATGTTATATCAATCACTTTGATCATTATTTTTGCACTGATTGCACCCCTCATTTACTTTAAAACAAAAACTGTGCTCACTAAATCTCAATTTCAGTAAGAAATAAATCCACTGTGATTGGTCACATAGCAAATGTTAAAAGCCGGAGCTTGAGGGAGTAGTTTTAAAGTGCGCTGGTTTAAACTGTTCAATTACTTTTTTTTTATGTACAATTTCTTACGGTAAAAATTTCAGACATAAATTATAAATCATGCTTAAATTTAAGCAATTAATCCACAGAGAAAGATCCACTAGGGGTGATTTGAAGTGATAAAACCATTTTACCCAGTTAAGTTGATCATGCCTGTACATGAACTGACTCACCAGCTCTCCGCTGAATTTATTTTTACCTGAATCGGCATTTCCAGTGATTATCCCCATTGGAAAATAGAATAAAAGTTGTACAATAAAAAAAAGAACAAATTTATTTTATGTGGCAGAGAACTGGATCTTGTAAAATATTCCGATAATACGGGAGAGTTCTAAAAGAACGGTGAATACTTCACTTTTTATAAAACGTTTGCAGTTCAAAAAAAAAGTGCCCTGTTGCTTCCGAACTTTCATGAACCTCCATGTATAACATAAAGGTGTTCCCCCTCTAGTGTAATGACCTGATTTTATTGATACCTGGAGTCAAACTTGTACCTGCTGGTAAGGTCAGGCCTCATCTGCTGATGCATCTATCTTTTGTGATCGCCAAAAAAAACGTATCAATTGTTTTATGAGCTTTACTAAGCTTGCTATTTGAGTGATTGGAAATTTGGATTGTTTTAAAGCATGGATTTCTCAACTTTGGAAAAAGTGAAAGGCACACTATGAGTTAAGTCCAATATGGTATAGATCCTCAGGACCAGGACAGCCCTCAGAAATTTTGGGGCCCCTTACACAGCTTTAGGCATGGGACCCCTGGAGCAGAGAAACGGAGAGGAGGGGGGGGTTGGGTTGCTGCCGAAAATGTCAGAGTCATCTCACCTCTTCCTCCTCCTGCTGTGGATTGAGAACCTGGGGGGTTGCGATGGGTGGCTGCCGAAAATGTCAAAGCCGCGACATGATCACAGTGGGTATGTTCGGGCCCCTTACAGGTGTAATGCCTGTACCCCCCTGATGGCGGCCCTGCTCAGGACTTATCCCAATGACTTATATGGGACAGGTTTATTTTACTCCCAGAGGATACATTCCGGGCTGTGAGAGAAGAGAAGCCCACTATATCTGCTTCTCCCCTCTGCTGCCCATTCACAGAAGCCTCTGTATTTTTTGAATTATTTAAGATAATACAAAGGCTTCTGTGAAAGGACAGAAAAAGAGGAGCAGTGGGCTTAGCAGTTCCAGCAACTCTGCTCTTTAACCACTTTCTGACTGCCCTATAGCATTTTTACTGCTACAGGGTGGCAGCTGTGTGCAGGATTACGCTGGCCCTGGTCAGCTTCTGCTGTTATAATTCACAGCAGAAGCTTATCTGCGGGTCTCAGGCACTCAATGTCCTCCAGCACCCAGTGATTGTTAGTAAAACATGGAGTAAAACTAAGATATGTAAACAAGGCTTATCTCAGTTCTGAAAGAAAAGATGATCATATGTCTCTGCATAGCAGGGACACTAATCAATCTCTTCACTTAGTAAAGGCACATCACTGTGTACACAGAAACATTGACTAGGCACACAGATAACCCTTTAATATTTATTTTGAAAAATTGATGCTTCCACTTGACATGTTTCGCCAAATTTGTTACACAGCTTCTTCAGGAGTATGTGCATCAATCTAAAAAGCAGTAAAGAATTCATAAGAAATGTATACATATTTTATACACGCACATATATATATTTATATATATACATATATATATATATATATATATATATATATATATATATATATATACAATATATATATATATATATATATATATATACAGCGAGAGAGAGGGAGAGAGTGTTTGAACCATATTGTGTATCCAGCAAAATATTGCCAATTTTATAGTCAATATCTACATTTATTGCTACATACCTGTAATTTTTGGATGATAATTGATACTCATACAATAAAGATTTGGACAGCCCATTCAGCTGTCCAAATCTTTAGTGTATGGGTATCAATTATCACCCAAAAAATAATAGATGTAATAATAAATGTAAATATTGACATTGAGAATTTCCAATGTTTTGCTGGATACACAATATAGTTGAAACTCTCTCTCTCTCTCTCTCTCTCTTTCTATATATATATATATATATTTGTGTATATATATATTTGTGTATATATATATATATATATATATATATATATATATTGTGTATATAATATCTATCTATCTATCTCTCTCTATATGTACTGTAAATATATTGTGTGTATATATATATATATATATATATATACACATCAATTAAGTGAATAATACTAATTTTGTATGTGTTGTTTAAAAAAATTGATTATATAAAATATGTATACATTTCTAATAAATTCTTTACTGCTTTTTAAATTGATGCATATACTCCTGAAGAAGCTGTGTAACAAATTTGGCGAAACATGTCAAGTGGAAGCATCAATTTTTCACATGAAATGTGATATATGTGTTTATTGAACCCATTCATTTTATTTTATTTTTTAACAATGTAAAATAAATGTTTAAAACGTTTTAATAATTTGTGTTTATTAGCATCTTTTAAAGTCCTCCAATTGTCAATTAAAGTAACGCAGTGCTGTATCGCCAAAAAAATCCTGGTCATGAAAGGGGGGGGGGTAAATTTTCCAGAGGTCAAGTGGATAATGTAAATTAAAATAAAAAATGGGGCAGACTCGACTTTTTTTTTTCCTACATTTAGATATTTCATGTATTTATTCTGTTCAGAAGGCTTTTATATTTTTTCATTGGCAGGATTATTTTAGTGTTCATAGCGGTGTATGGCAAGGTTTCTCACCATCACATCAGTTCAGGAGAAGTGTATCACCAGGATTTAGCAATTCAGCGCACCTGACTGTAACTAATGGAAATCCTAGGCTTTTCCATCAGTAGTAAATGATCTTGGAAGAGAAAATATAGCCTTTTTATTGTATTCTAAATCCACACATAGCCAAGAGCATTTGTGCTCACGCTTTTGCAAGGATTCAAAACCCCAAAGTTACTCTCCAAAAAAAAAAAAAAAAGCTGTTCCATACACTGCGGGGCATGTTTAATAGCATTCCTATTTTATTGTAGAATCCAGGTGACTTAAACTAGTTTTAAATGTAAAATATTAGCAATAAAACGAAGTGCAGTACAAAAATTCTAATTTAGGCTCGATTCAATTTATTATTACATATTTGAAATGAATGCACAACGGTGCGAATGTAAAAACACCCTGTTTTAAATTAAAATGTGTTTTCATTGGTTTTCTATAATACAAATCTAACAAAGAAACCTGTGGTTTAAAATCTCATCTATGGGTAATGACTGTGTCTTCTATAGCCCAGGAATAATGTAATGTACAATGCTTTTATTATTTCCTAGCTCCCTGTTTAATAGAGCACTTGCTAAATTGAGGGTTAGTTTATAATACTGAACATTGATTTTTGGTTAATTTACTCTTTTATGATTTTTTTTTTTTTTTGGCCACACATAATAGTGGGATTTAACATGATAAAGCTCAACAGGTAAATAGAAAATAGACCTAATTAGCATACAGTGAATGGCATTGTACTATCAGAAGGGTGCTATTTAAATGACTTAGTAGCATGGTAAATGCTTACAAAAATATTAAATCTTGTAAAAATTTTAAGCCTAGATTCATCCGATTCAATCATTGGCCAATTGCCAGCATTAAACCTCGAAACTCACAGTAAATTATGGTTTTACCTCTCCCCACCCACACACCTTTTTATTATTATTATGCAGGATTTATATAGCGCCAGTTTGCAACATCGGAGAAGACAGTACAGTTACAATACAATTCAATACAGGAAGGATCAGAGGGCCCTGCTCGTTAGGGCTTACAGTCTAGAAGGGAGGGTTAAATGGGTTGTAAAGGAAAACATTTTTTCCCTAAATAGCTTCCTTTACATCAGTGCAGTCTTCCTTCACTTACCTCATCCTTCCAGTTTGCTTTTAAATGTCCTCATTTCTTCTGAGAAATCCTCACTTCCTGTTCTTCTGTCTGTAACTCCACACAGTAATGTGAGGCTTTCTCCCTGGTGTGGAGAAAGCCTCTTGAGAGGGGAGGGGGCAAGCAGGAGTGTCAGGACACCCACTAACACACAGCTCCTTTCTCTATCTGCAAAGTAGAGAGCGTCCTGAACCTCCTGCCCTCCCCCTCAAGAGGCTTTCTCCACACCAGGGAGAAAGCCTTGCATTACTGTGTGTAGTTACAGACAGAAGAACAGGAAGTGAGGATTTCTCAGAAGAAATAAAGACATTTAAAAGCAAAATGGAAGGATGAGGTAAGTGAAGGAGGACTGCACTAAGGTAAAGGAAGCTGTTTAGGGATTATTTTTTTTTACCTTTACTACCCCTTTAAGTGGAACAAAGGGTAGTAGCTGTGGGGGGGGGGGTGATCAGATGGACACAATTAAAATACAGTTGCTAGGTGTGAATAGGCTCTGAAGAGGACGGTTTTCAGGGATCCTCTAAAAGCTAATAGAGAAGGAGATAGACTGACAGATTGGGGTAAGGAGTTCCATAGGCTTGGAGAGGCTTTGGAAAACTCCTGGAGACAAGCATGGGAGGAGGTAATGAGGAAGCTAGAGAGTAGGAGGTCTTGAGAAGAACAAAGAGAAATATTAGGTTGGTATTTTGAGACTAGGTCATCGATGTAATTGGGGGCAGAGTTGTGGATGGCTTTGTAGGTAGTAGTTAGTATTTTGAATTTTATTTGTTGGGTGAGCGGGAGCCAGTGGAGGGATTGACAGAGAGGAGCAGCAGAGACAGAGCGGTTGGTAAGGTGGATGAGTCTGGCAGCAGCATTCATGATGGACTGAAGGGGGGTTAGAGTATGTAGAGGTAAGCCAATGAGGAGGGAGTTGCAGTAATCGAGGCGAGAGAGATGACCAGGGAGTGAATTAAGAGCTTTGTTGTGTCATTGGTCAGAAAGGGGCGTATGTTAAAGAGGTTGTAAAGGTTCATGTTTTTTCACCTTAATGCATTAAGGTGAAAAAACATCTGATGATTGCCAGCCCCCCAGTTTACTTACCTGAGCCCTCGAAAGTCCCGTGTCGAGAACGAGATTGATCTCGGGCCAGTCTTCTCCGCTCTTCATTGGATAGATTGATAGCAGCGCAGCCATTGGCTCGTGCTGCTGTCAATCAACTCCAATGATGCAAGGGCCGGGGGCAGGGCCCGGTCCTGTGCACTATAAACAATAAAGGCCGACAATTTTATAAAAAATATTATATATTTTTTAACTTTTTGCTATAAGACACATCGAATATTACAAAGATAAAAATAAATTCTTCATAAATTTAGGCCTATATGTATTCTGCTACATGTTTCTGGTAAAGAAATCCCAATAAGCGGATATTTGCACAAAATTTATAGCGTCAAATTTGGATTATATACTGGAATGTTTTTTCCCCACTTTCTATAGATTATACATCAGTTGTTTGAAGAGGGATATCGTTGTTATGGCAGCAGCTAGATATCATAACCCCGGTATCCTCTTCTTCAGCGGGTGATCCCCTTTCAGATAAAAGTGGTCTCTGTGGTGGAATCTCCGCAAGATCACGTTTATCGGCGGTGGGAGGGGGAGGGCCCCCCCCCCCTTTTAGTGGTCAGTACTAGATTTGCTGTTCTGGTTATCCACTGTGAAAATTAGTGCTAGTGACTAGAAATGTATCCCTGGAAACACAGCAAGTGTAGTATACAGTGGCAGCTGGTGGTATATATTTTTGGGGGGGACGCAGCAATCTGTCCACCCCCATTGACCCCCCCCCTGTCGGTCGGTCGGGCCTGCACTTACCCCATGTAGGTTGCAGGCTTTCTCTGGGCTACGGCTTCCCCTGCATCTCCTCCCTTATCAGTTTTATGAAGGTATGGATTCCCTTTGTCTCCTCCCCCTCCTTCTCGGCAGCCAATAGAATCGCTTCTCCTCTCCCCAATCGGGTCTCAGGACCCACTTCCTGAGCCGGGATTGGCCAGGAGGAGAATCAGAGAGACAATAGTGAATATTAATTTGCTATTGTCACACAACTGGGTGGGCTCAGAGAGCAGTGCTCTGCACCCCAAGCCTACCCTTAGAGCCTCAGGCTCTAATCATGTGCTTCTAAAAAAAAACATGTACAGTAGATTGGGGGCCCTGCGCATGGCTTAGGAAAGTGGCGCACCTGCGTCCCGTATGGATGGGCTGCCACTGGTAGTATATAGCGGTGGCAGTGTTTTTTTCTTTGGGGGCAGCAAACAACCACCCCCCCTGGTCGTTCAGCTGCAACCCCCTGGAGGACGGTTGGGACCAGTCCAATAGGATCATCTGTCCTTTCAGCGAATCAGCAAACGGGTATCAGACCTGCACTTACTGATTGGCGGAGATTCAGTGATAGAATAGTGAGTATTCATTCGCTATTCTAACAAACCTGGGTGGGCTCTGAGCGTAATGCTCTGTAACCGGAGCCCATTCTCTTTTGAAGCCTCTGGCTCTAATCAGGTGCTTCAAAAGAATACCCCCGTCGCTGTAATTCATGCGCCCGGCGCCCTGAAAGCGACCAAACGTATGAATAGGAGATGGCGCTTGTCGATGGAAAGGGAGGCGGTGCCGGTGAG